>CM023838.1:3585000-4215000 GCA_013266295.2 Branchiostoma floridae x Branchiostoma japonicum | reverse complement strand
AAAACTCGTTAGAGAAGTATCTCTAAATACTGAATTGTGTGGTATAACTGTTCCAATTCTACATGATTGTCAAATAGAGTAGTAACCAATTCACCTACCAGTTTTTAAGTCGACGCTTGTTTGGTAACGCCGAAGTTTTATAGGTTGATCCTTAAAGAAGCCCAGACTTCTTAAAGACTTCTGCTGTGGAAAATTAAGATAAGATAGAGTGAAGATCGGTAATAAGTCTTACAGTGGAACATTAAGATAAGAATTAAGATAGCAAGTGAAGATTTCTAAGAAATCTTACAGTGGAACAGGGACTTGAGAAGAATTCTCTCCGCAAAAAAAGAGCCAAGCAAGTGGCCTTTGTAAGGCCCATGAAACAGTCTGGTACCCAGGCTAAGAGAGTTCGCATGAGGTTTCTGTTTTTGGTAAAACATGCCCTTAAGACCAATTTAACAATCCTAAACTGTATAGACAGTCTACCTATGATACGAACAACCACAAATTACTTAATATGATAGATTTGGATAACCTTAATTTCGCATCAAACAGTACAAATGAAATACACTTCAGAATATCTATGAAACGAAGCTAAATCTGTTAAAAGTTTAGGAATAGGTAGAAGATATGGAGCATACACATATGAAGACATCACCTTTTTTTAGTATTTTCTGATCGGTTCACTGGCCATGTTCTTCTAAACTTACATCAATGATGGGAACTTTTGTTCAGAAAAGGACCTGAAATGTAAGTAAATTTACTTTGCTTTTCTGATGTATATCGTATCTTGAGTACCTGGCGTCCTTATCATATGTAAGACACAGGCAAACAGTTGATACGGCTGTATCTGGGAGACCACTTACTCACCAACGGATGACAGGAAGATATTGTGATAAGGAACTGGGACAAGATAACTGATAACCAACACAGATGAACTTTCAAGATATCAATGCATGTATATATTGGTATATGGTTGGTTTGTGTTGTGTGTTATGAGTACAAGGTGAGGAATGCAAGTAGCTGACACACTGGAGCCAACAGAAGCCTTGTATACTGCAGACTTCAGCCGGGGTTAGGGCAGTGTGTCGGTTTAATTGGCGAGTCCATAACTCTCCCTGCTTAACGACTTTGTTGTCACTTTGGAAAACCTGCAGACAGCCACTGATTGAGCCTCCTGGGGTGGGGAGTTTGTAACGACCTGAAATTAGCCAGAAAATCCGAGCCCGGGTCTGTTTTCTGTCACAGCCTAATTCCTCGTGTTTGATGGCAAGTGTTGACGGTCTAGGGTGTTCCATTACAAATGAATATCCAGTGTAGTATCTACCTTGAAGATGGTACAGCAAGCTCTTTTTTTTGGTTCTATTTAATAAAGACACATCTGCAAGGACAGGTAATACTGTTGAATACAGCGACAGAAGACCTGTTGGGTATGATATCATGTTTTACCGCCTAAATTCTTGTTCAACGAGGTTTACGATCTCAAAATCAGAAGTGACCAAATGTAGGAGTCTTGTTTTTTTGGGCCTGCCTTGGGGTTTTTTTCGCCCTCTCGCATTAATTTTGGAGTCTCCGGAGGATGTCATCCATAAAATTTACTTGCTATGGCCTTAGCCAGAAAATCCGAGCCCGGGTCTGCTTTCTGTCACGACCGCTTCAGTCGGCACAAGTCAAAGGACGTCTAGACTAGATAACGGCTCAAGGTTGGCAGAAATCCGTCAGCACAACATTAGCGCTAATTATTTCCTGGGAATGTATTTTGTTTATGTTCAGTTACGCAACAAAATGGACTATTTTCACTACATTCTATCAAATCTACGGTTGGTTGCTTGATTGTGTTTTCACAGACACACGGGGATGTATAGCGTAACACACAAACAGGCAATCCATCGACTCACTCGTTTACTCATTCAATCATTCACACTCTCACACTCACTCACTCACTCATGCACGTATGACGTATGTGGGAAGGGATTAGGAGGATTAAGACGACGTAATGCGATTCTTTTGAATCCTGGATTTGTGCCCACAATGATCTTGAAAACCTCTATAGCGTCTACGTATCAATTTTTCAAAGACTGGCATTCGGATTCCCCTAGCTATAGTGTGACAAGCTATGAATACTCTTTCATGCCTTACAGTGTGAGGAAATAATCAATTCACCAAATGTCGCCAGGCGACTGTTCTTTTATTCATCGAGATGTAAAAGGCAGATTTAAGTAGCGTGCCAAACTGTGCTCATAGTAACTGTTACACTTTTGAAGAGGTAACGTTAGTACATATTTTCCAGCGCTATTTACAATAAGATCTACAGTAAAAGACTGTATCATTTTTCTTTTAAAATCAGCAGGAAATTCATGTTTATTGTAGATACTGCCTAAATCTTTGTATAATAATCTCAGCTATCATTCTTTGTAGTAAGATTATACAATCATTGTAGAAGAGGTTTTTTTCATCCTTTGCTAGTAGTACACATATGGGGAACATTTGAACGCCTTTCATACATCCGGTAACCTAGACTTTGTCCCCAAAGTGACCTCCGTCTTTTCACAACTTGTTTTCATCTGTCGTCAAACCCATAACAGCCCTGGGACTTCAAAGAAGCTGTATCGGCGCTGACAAAGCTTTTGTTTGTGGTGTAGGATAAAAGTAAAAGTAATCATTCACAGAGAAAGACTTATTTTTGAACAACGCTTTCACGTTCTGATGTTTCTTGTCATGTGTTAGTCATTTTTGCCAGAGCGTGTGTTGTTACAGAACTGATGTAGTGAGAGACTGCAAGGGCGCAGTACAATGTACCTTTCGTTGGGTGAAACAAACAGATTAACTTGCTGAACTTTGCGTAACCTTATGTGGCAGTCAACTTGGGGTCTACAGGCAAAAATCATCATGGAAAGCCAATGACAGCTTTTCATGTTGTTTTGTCCTGAATCTGAGCAGACAACAAAGACACAAATAAATAAATAAACAAACAAATAAACGGAGATGAAAACATGAGGAATTCAGTCGGTCAGGAAGGAATGAAGGAAGAGAGGAATGAAGGACGGAAAGAAGGAAGGAAGGAAGAAAGGAAGGAAGGACGGAAAGAAGGAAGGAAGGGATGAAGGAAGGAAGGGAGGAAGGAAGGAAGGAAGGGATGAAGGAAGGAAGGAAGGAAGGAAGGAAGGAAGGAATAAACTGTGTCGATAGTAGAACACAACACACGTCCCCTAACCCTGAATGACGTGACATCATACATGCTAAATAAACAAATCCCTGCCCCCCTTCCTTTTTAACGTGTAGTCTTTAAATATTGATCAGATACTTGTGAGGCGCCACCCCAGTCTGTGCCCAATGTCAGTGCAGGCACTACACTAGCACCTTTTATTTACAGAAGTGTCAAAACACGGTGGGAAAGAATGGTGTTTGGTAAAGAGTATCTAACACACGAGCAGTACGTTCATAGAATGTCAAGTACTGAAATGTCTCAATGAACGTAAACATGTATTTCAAAAAGGCAGCTTTAAATCATGGTCAAAGAAAGTTTCCGTATAATTATAACGTTACGTACTATACTGTTAGATACTGTATCACATGTATTTCGTGCACATTGAGCACAGTCAGCAGCACATATACTTTTTTTCCATTTTTTTGCTCGTCGATGTCGATGAAATTTCTGTACACATTTTCTGCGCTGTCCCATATATTTCTTTGGCTTCTCAGGTACGTTGAACACTCAGTTGCCACTGGAGGAACAACAAGTTGAAAATACCAACAAATATGACCTAGAAAACCGCCCATATTAACGGCATTAAAAAAAGCAGGTCTGTTGGACAATCATTCGACCTTGTTGGCCTTTAAAAAGTTAAAATGTTGAGAGTTCTGACCTGAATGTCTGACATGGTGGCGTCTTGAAATGAAAACCCCGTATGTAGAGTAAAGATAAGTGTATTTGTGATGACGTGACCTTTATAATTGCCAGATCGGTATCTGAACAATTATTCAGCTGTTGAAAAGAAGTCAAGGACTTCCAAGGTACTAGTAACTTGTTGATGTTGCCGTGTTCACATACATTGCCACATATCGAGATCTAGCTAATTTGTTCCATTTTTTCAAACACGCGTTAAGTATACCTTTACCTGTGAGGGCATTGTCCTTTCGTTCAAGTGAACCTCTGACTTTGACTGATATTTGTCTAATCGTTGCCTCATGTTCGGGTCGCCATGTGAAGTACCGAGATTCGAACCAGGTTCAAATGTTATCTTTCTTACACGCCTCCTTTTGCGGAAAACACTGCGCCCATGATTTGTTCGTGTAACGTTATACGATAGAATAACTTCATTCGCACGTCTTTTGATAAAGCCCTAAAGCCTGTGTTCGGGCCACAGCTTCGTCTCGTAAATATTACTTAACTTTTTTTATCTGCAAAACAGGACAGCTGAACGGTCAAGAAGCGCCGCTAATATTGCTCCAATACTCGGACCATATTTGAACGGCTGGGGAAGTCTTTATTTTGGACACTAGTATCAGATATGTAATCACATGTGGCGACTCTAGGTCGGCTTCCAGCCCACTTAGGCGAGGTGTGTGTGCGATTCTCTGACCGGAGTTCTCTCAAATATTGTCCATCTCCCTTCCACAAGAAGTAAACAGTCAAATATATAGTGTAGACTCTATACCTATTGCAAAATCATGTATTGATATATTGCATTGTTTTCTATATCTGTCTGCTAAACGGAAAATCAAGTTGCTGGCATGTATTGAGATTCATATCAACGATTGTCTAATATATAGGCTAAATTGCTAAGTAGTTTGTGATGTGACGACATGATTTGGTAACTACAATGCTGATAAGGGAGAGATTATAAACGTCACAGACTCCTATTTAACTGTTCCACGGACCTGTTCGTGTTCACAGAACGCCTGAACAGCCATGGAGCCGAGAACAGGCGAGCACGGGAACGGAGATTTGCCGAAGAAGTACGATCTCCTGCCGGCAGGGGACGAAGATTCCCGAGAGGAGCCGAGGCTGTGTGGTCTCCGAGGATGGAGGCCGTCGTGCCTCCAGAGACTCGCCACCGTCAGATGGTATCTTCTCTTCTTCTGTCTTCTCATGTTCTTCGAGGTAAGAACAGTTTTTAACCTTCTTCCTGCTGCCTAACCCCGTAACCAATAGAGAATTGGTACTCAAATGGCTACTTCAGTGTGCTACAGGTTAAAGTTGGGGTTGTATGAAGAAATGTTTGATGCCGTAAACACGTAAGGTTAAACCGTTCTTAGAAAACGCGTAGAGAGTATATATAGAAATTGCCATCCCGTAAGAGACATCGTAGCGAGACACTGGCTGCGGGCCTCCAGGCGCCCCTACCCGCCTGACCGACAGCCCGTCTGCCCGCCCGACGCCAGGCGATGTCCTTGGTGCTGAAATGGGGGGCTAGAGGCTTCCGTGTCTTTCGACACATGAGGCAATCAGGGCGTTCAGAGCACGTCGGCAGAACGTACTGCGCCTGCGCAAAACCTGGATTTTCGCTTGATTTTTGGTCAACGTTGCATCAGAATTTTCCTGTTGCAGACCATATCTTTTTCTACACAACATTTGAAAACTACAGACGGGATGTCACCCTTATATACGCGAATTCGACCTTATATGAGACGTTCTGCCGACGTGCTATGCACAATACATTACGGGTTTCGCGCTGGCGCAGTACGTTCTGCCGACGTGCTGACGTTCAGCAAGTTCGGTCAGAGGCCAGTCTGAGGGGGGGGCTGTATTGTGTATCATAATAATCATTGTGATATCAGCCGTATTTTATGTCAGGGAGCGTCACTGGTAACATTGCTGTTAATGTGGTGTCTGAATTTGTCAACAGTTGTTGTGAACGTTATGCTTTGTATACTTCTCGTAGGTTTGAAATCTCAGGTTTGTTATTTATCTATTTATTCATTTAGGGATTCGTGCAAAATGGCTACTTGAAACGCATGCTAACGACAGTCACATATTTCATTGAGTTTACAAAATCTGCGTTCGCAATTTCATTCATTTATTATCTATTATGTAGGGATTCGTGCAAAATGGCTACTTCAAAGGCATGCTAACGACAGTCATATATTTCATTCAGTTTACAAAATCTGCGTTCGCAATTTCATTCATTTATTATCTATTATGTAGGGATTCGTGCAAAATGGCTACTTCAAAGGCGTGCTGACGTCCATAGAGAAGCAGTTTAAGCTGACCAGCTCGTCCACAGGCTCCCTGGCCAGCGGGGCGGAGTTCTCCGCGCTCTGTGTGGTCTCCTTCGTCAGCTACCTGGGCGGGAGGAGCCACCGGCCCGTCATCCTCGGCCTCGGCGCATGCTCCATGGGACTGGGCGCCTTCTTCATGGCGATGCCGCACTTCCTCATGGGAAAGTTAGTAGTGATCGGTTATCGAAACTAGATCCAGATTCAGATTCAGATTTTATTCCCAATGACATAGCAGGTACAATATAACATCAATACATGAAATGCGTCATTGCTTACAAAGCCGCCTTTAAAATCCAGGGATAAAATTCATGATACATGATAAAATAGAATTCTAAAAATCACAGTAGGTAAGAGTAGGTAATATCAAACACTATTTACAAAATGTTTCTGGTGTGATCAGCAGACACGTGCACATATCAGCGTGTGTTACAGGTCAGCTCAAAGAAATCTATCTCAGTGCTAGCATTACAAATAAATTAAACTAGTTATCAACCAAGCAAGTTTAGTCCTTTTTGTGGATAGAAATCACAAAGGAAAAGACCTGATAGTTCTCTCAGTTAACGGTCTTACAATGACTCCCAAGGTTTTCCAATGGTTTCCCAATGATCTACCAATGATATCTCAATGTTCTCTTATGCAATTATCGCAATGACCAATGATTCTTGGTTGCTCATTATTTGCCCAGCGGTGCCCGTTCTGTGTGAATGGGGCTAAAACAAGAGGAGACAAGCTATTGGCCAACACATTCAGTCCCCACATACAGACATAGCTTTTGCTTCAACGTATTTCCTTCTATATCACTATTACCCAAGAACTGGCTCCCTATTACAACATATTCATATCAAATGCATTAACTAGAAATATCTGTTTCTGCAGCTATGATTATGAAGCCCATTCCGTGGACAACGTGACCAACACCTGTCATGTCGGTCACTCAGCTGAGGAAAGTGACGTCTGCACTGCTGCTCAAGAGTCTGCCGCTGGCGGTAAGGATCATTTTGTTTGTTTATTTATTTGTTTGTTTGTTTGTTTCGTGTAACCAGTTAACACACCACAATGCGTTTTGCACAGTAATTAATAACAGTTGGCTATGCAACTGTCCTTGGCATTTTAGAGGACGGATAACATTAACATCAGGGCAGACCAAATATCCCTCAACCGAGACGGGGGTCGGTATCAACTTCCTGTCACTGGCCAAGTGCTGACGTCACGTGTCTACAAGTATATAGTAAAGTGGATTCATTCCTCAAGCTAACCGACATCTCGCACACCACAGTCGTCCCTCAGTAAGACATCTGGAGCTGCATAGTTCCCGTTTAGAACTTTTATTCAGCCTGTCACACAGGTCTACAAGGCCACGTGTCCTGGTGAATTGGCATTGTGACTTTTTTAACAGAGGGCACGTCTAATCTATCAACTCCCTACTTCCACACCCCCAGGCGGCTCATATTACGGCTTACTGATGCTGGGGGAGCTTCTGATTGGAGCAGGCTCCACACCAATGATGACGATAGGCGTGGCTTACCTGGATGACCATGCCCCCAAGAACAGCGCATCACTCTACATATGTGAGTATAATCCACCAAAGACTGTACAGGTTTAGTCTCATCCTATACTACACAGTGTTTTGTAGAGCATCTAGAACTGTTGTAAAAGCTGTTATACGTTGTCTCATACACAGTTTGTTGTGCCATCTTGTAGTAATTAATGCTAATGTTGTTACCCTATAGGTTGACAAACGTATTAAACAAAATCTTTATATTTCTCAATCTTATTTGGTTTTCTAGAAAAATTGACATGAAAGAGATACTTTGTTACCAAGATTTCTACACATTTCTATTCATAGGTCATAACACTTGATTATTATTCACTCATTATCAATTTGGTCATTTCTGGGGTGTGATAGACCAGAGGATCACTAATCATTGATATAAATGACGGCTCACAGCCATGATACTATGAGTTGTGATTATTTTGTTTTATGACTA
Organism: Branchiostoma floridae x Branchiostoma japonicum; assembly: GCA_013266295.2. Classification (NCBI taxonomy): domain Eukaryota; kingdom Metazoa; phylum Chordata; class Leptocardii; order Amphioxiformes; family Branchiostomatidae; genus Branchiostoma; species Branchiostoma floridae x Branchiostoma japonicum. The sequence goes on along the minus strand of CM023838.1, from coordinate 4,206,808 downwards.
CCTTACTGAGTTGTGGCATTATATATACTTTTACTTTAATTTGTACCTAAGTTAACTTACCATTTTGTTATATTTTGTTATTTTCTTGTATTATTTATTCATGTATGCCTGCAGGGCACATTGAAAAACGCCTTAGTGGCGATATGTACCCCCTGGATAAATAAATAAACAAACAAACAAAAACAAACAATACAAATGAGCTCATGTAAACCAGGGCTGACTGCCATGTACCTGCCGGTTCTCCCCCTAGCGGTTTCCTGGTTCATGCTGGTTCTGTCCCCCGCCGCCGGCTTCATCATCAGCGCAGTCATGGTCAACATGTTCGTGGACATGGACCGGGTGGACATGGACTCTGTCACCATCACACCATCGTAAGAACAACTGTTCGTAAGGGCCCGGTCATGTTCGTCGCACGATATATTTGCGACATTCTTGCGACAGTTGTGAATATGTCCTGCAAAATTCAGCATGTTGTGTTGTGACGGAAAATGTCAGCTCCTTGTTGACTGTCTGTTCTGTCATAGCTTCGCTAAAATCCAAAACATCGTACAATGAATGTGACCACGCACATCTACATGTGACATTAGTTACATGTATTGGTTACCCTTGATGGTAAAGAAACTGCTATCAAAGTTTTGTGTCGAGGAGGGACAGTGCGTGTTTGAAACCAAAAGAAAATTGCTTTAGTGATTTTCCATTGGTCCTGATACATACAATAAGACCACATCTAGTGTCAGCGTTTAGTGTTTTATGATTATCGTGCGGTTTACAGAGATCCCCGGTGGATAGGGGCCTGGTGGCTGGGTCTCCTCATCGGCAGCTTCCTCCTCTTCCTCGTGTCCGTCCCTTTCTTCTTCTACCCGAGGGCCTTACCAAAGCCCGACGAAGACACGAAGGATCCCGAAGAAACGAAGATGGACACGATCAGGGAAGAAGATGAAGACGAAGACGAAGAAAAGGTAGAAGACATTCTTCAGACAAAGACAGCGAAGGAAATCTTCTTTGGTGAGTTTCAAGGAGACGTACAGTCGTGACTAATTTTATCAGGTTGGTGAGTAGCGAAGTTCTTTATTCACAACCACTTTTCGATCGTCTGTCATCTTCATCGGGCCAATTATGACTGGTTCATTGTGCACTGAAGTTAGACGTTACTGCTAACAATGCGGTACCAAACGTAAACCAATTGTGACATACATAGATATTGTTAAAACAATAGTGATATATGCGGTTCCAAATATAAAGCATTGCTATATACAGTATATACTGTTAACCAACAATACTGAGCGAATGTGGCCCCAAATGTAAAGTATGGTCACATCACAGATATTGTCAAAAAAGCCGTTTATATTTTTATATTTTCTACCCTGTGTGTGACCCGTTGCCTGAACTGACATGACAACATTGTGAGTCTTATGAAATGCCACCGCATCACTATCATAACAATTTAAAAATAGATTCTGCTTCATTAAGATTATATATTCTTCTTAATTGCTCAACACATGAGACATTCAGTCTCTTTGAAGTATGTACATGACAGTTTAAGTAAACTAAGTAGTCTATTTACATGTTTGAATGGTGACCGTATTTCTACATTCCATGGATGACCCAGTAAACAAAACAAAACAAACATTTACAAACATATGCTTGCCATTTCACGAATGTTTGAATTGTTAAGTGGCGGGCAGCTAAGACTGCAAGCTATGTGCTGTGCAAGCTGAATGTTTACAATTCTTGTGCCATACAAACAACGTATTTTCACCCATAGCAAGCTTATGATGATCACCCCCCAAAACAAATTGAAGAGAAAAATCACAAGCATACAACTTATGCCCAGCTTTAGATATAACGTTACATGTATAGCCAGTGAGCACTATCCCTAATATTAGTTCGCACGCCGGGGCATGCCCCTACTCTCTTTTGAAAGGTGTGATGGGTTTTTCAATGTGCTCTCCCTAAACACGGGACCTCCATTTAACGCCCTATCCGAAGGACGTCCCTAACCAAAGCTAGGTACTCATTTTCACATGAGTTAAGTGAGGTAAGTTGTGTAAAGTGCCTTTCCCAAGGGCACAACATCGGGGCATGTTGGAACATTTGAACGCAGGATTTTTGGGGTCTAGGCCAAACGCTAATCCATTACGCCACACGATCCAAAAGTGGACTTGGTCCTTGTAAGCAGTATTGATGATGATGTGCCATATGTCTTCCTCTTCCTTGCAGGATTTTTCAAGGCGCTGAAGAGAATCCTCTGGAACCTGGTGTTCGTCAGTGTCAACCTCATGGGGATCTTCGAGATCAACATCACGCACGCCGTCATCGTGTTCCTGCCCAAGTACATGGAGCTCACCTTCAGTCTGTCCGCGTCCCAGGCCAACTTTCTCGTCGGTAAGCTGGGGTGTTGTATCCAGAACTGTGTGTTATCCAGAACCTTTCTCAGACACGTTTCTGGATTGTTATCCAAACCAGTGCGATATCCAGAACCAAATTCAGATACGGTTCTGGATAGTCAACGCGTATCCGGAACCATAGTGACCTACGTTCTTGGAAGCGCAAAGACTATCCAGAACCGTACGTACGTGCCTAACCCATACAGGAATAGAACAAGATAGGCTAGGCACAGTTCTGGATACGAGAGGGGTTCGTATTGTTCAATGCTGTACGAAATGAACTGCTATTGGCTCACTCACAAATACAGATGCCGTACAGTTTAAACATGAAACCAACCAACAATTTGTTTGGCGTAGGGAAGATGCTTTCTTACCAGACAGCCAATCGGCAAGTTGCGTTCAAAATGCTTTCGGGGCCGGGTATGTAGTCAACCAATGAAAAATTATCTTCTATAAGTGTTATTGATGTATAGTTCCTTCTGTATTAAGTGTATCTTACGCATACCTTCCCCTCAGGTGTAGCCAGTATCCCAGGTGCAGCCATCGGCATCATCCTTGGCGGCTATCTAGTCAAGCGTTTCAAATGGGGCATGCCGGGATGCATCAACTTCTGCTTCGGTACCCAGATCGTGTCGTTCGCCATGTTCTGTGTGCTGTACACGTTTGAGTGCCCCAACATGTACCTGGCGGGGGTCACCCTACCGTATGTCAGGTAAAACTGCCGTATAATCACTTCAACAGTTTTAACAAAGGGCGGAGAGAACGCAAAAGTACTTACGCTCATAGTTGCCTTGTCTAAATTCATCATCATCATCTATCGACCCTTGTCTACATTATTTATCCAGTAGATATGCCTTCTCTACTTTGTATAGATTTTTCTAAAATCGTCTTTATTATAGTCAACATTCTGCTACAACATTAGATCTAGATGATCATAAAATCTTCTATGGTCTAGAATGTCCCTTCAGTACCAAGGACAGGTACCATAAGCTCAGTGATGACGAAGATTCTCAGAATATATTCTGTTCCGTAACAGTTTCTATGGTTTCATTCCTGGACTGGTTCCTGACATGGGTCCTGGTCTAGTGGCAGGAAATACGTCAAATATCACCATGACGCCACTTCCGGTTGTACCCACACCGATTGCAACCTCACTCCTCAACGTGACCGGTGGACAGCCTGCTTACATGTACAGCACACCCCCGCATCATCACCACATGGTACAGTCCACCGTCTACACTACAACAGCGTCACCGGCCGGGAGCACAGGCATGATATTATTTTGTTTGTTTGTTTGTTTGTTTGTTTGTTTGTTTGTTTAGCTGACATCGTATAGAAAGATATGTAAAGGTTTGAACATGCTACTTTTCTCTCTACTGTAACACCAGGTTTTGAAGACTTCAAACTGTCCTATTCATTTGTCACGCGCCTTCTCGCATCGAGAAACAGCATTGTGTACACGCTTTGTCATTCCGATGTGTTTACACGAAGCCTCTACTGGCTGCACTTTTTAAACATCTGTATGTGATTTGTGTATTTGTACTAAGTCTTGTTTTTTTGTATTGTCCCTGTTTTATATGGGCCTATGGCCTGAAATAAAGAATAAATGTTTAAGCTATGCAATAGGTTAGGCACAAGTACACTATTTGGAGATGAACGGTTTTGTACTCCCATTATAAACCCAGGCATGGTGATTCCACCGTGGATGGTGAACATCACCCTGCCCAACATGTGTAACGGCCACTGCGGCTGCCAGGAGACCACGTTCGAGCCCGTGTGCGGCGCCGACTGGATCACGTACTTCAGTCCCTGCTTTGCCGGGTGCACGGGGACGGTACTTGGGGCGGATGGGGTAACTCCAACAGTAAGACCGCGCTTTTTTTTACTTCCGTGTATACGGAAGTATTGTTTTGGGTGGCTGAGTTGTGCGTTTGTGTGTCTGCTTCGGTTGAATGATGGATGGGAGGTGATTTTGACAGTTAATTAATAAGTAGGTTAAGCCTGAAAGTAACCGAGCACGCGTGCACGTCGGTTGGAAGTAAGGAAGTGTAATACCCGATTGAATTACATCATACAATCCCCTCCACAGTTCCAATGCATTCACAAAAATCCCAAATAAGTCTGAAATCTCAGTTTCAGAGAACGAATGCATGCTGTTTTTGAGGTTCAATGGCACACGTATAATCAGTGCTTTGTACATTTCTTCAGAACTATACTGGCTGCGCGTGCATAAAAGGTGGACTCCACGCGACGCCGGGAGTGTGTCCAACACCCTGCTCAGCCAAGGCTATTCCGTTTGTCGTGTATATGTTCTTCCTTGCCGTGATTACAGCCGTGGGACAGGCTCCTGCCTTCATGGTTCTTATAAGGTAAAAACTGCTTCTGAGAACGTTGTTCTCATTTGAATATCTGCACACAAACATACATATACATACACACACACACACACACACACACACACACACACACACACACACATATGCCTGTCCTTGCATTGGCGCTGAACACTATCCACACACAGGTGAACATGTCTGTCCTTGGTGCTGAACACTATCCACACAGGGGTGAACATGCCTGTCCTTGGTTCTGAACACTATCCACACACGGGTGAACATACCTGTCCTTGGTGCTGAACACTATCCACACACAGGTAAACATACCTGTCCTTGGTGCTGAACACTATACACACACAGGTGAACATGTCTGTCCTTGGTACTGAACACTATCCACACACAGGTAAACATGCCTGTCCTTGGTGCTGAACACTATCCACACAGGTGAACATGTCTGTCCTTGGTGCTGAACACTACCCACACACAGGTGAACATGCCTAGCGCCTGTCCTTGGTGCTGAACACTACCCACACACAGGTGAACATGCCTAGCGCCTGTCCTTGGTGCTGAACACTATCCACACAGGTGAACATGTCTGTCCTTGATGCTGAAAACTATCCACATAAATACACACAAACACATATACACCCACCCTTACACACACACACACACACACACACACACACACGCACATACATACATACATACATACATACATACACACATATTAAAGTAATTTTCTGTCTTTTGTCAATTCATCTGGTAACGTAGGTGGATCGAGACTTAAGTATTCTAACTTTTCTTCATTACAGAGCAGTTGACATTGAAGACAAGCCGTTCGCCCTGGGTCTACAGTACCTCGCTACAAGGCTTTTTGGTAAGTAGAGCAAATATCTTCAAGATTACGCTTCCTTGAAACACTGTTTATATACTATTACTGTTGTGGTAATCGTGTAGGGTACGTAATATAAGATGTCTTTCAAAATGTGTAAATGATTTTCTTGCATATCTGTCGTAAGATTTCCATTGCTTACTTCATGACAGAATGACTTAGGTATGTCGTAGCAGAATTCTCATGAATATTTACAATCTAGCGGTTGCATTTAAGCTCTATTTTCCACCATGTGCAGCTTCTATCCCTGCTCCTATCTACTTCGGCGCTGCTATTGACACGTCCTGTATGATGTGGAGTACCGTCTGTGGCAAAAGGGGATCCTGCTGGCTTTACGACAACACCTTATTGCGGCAGGTCAGTAGAATGTTTACGACAACAACGTATTACGACAGGCAGGTGTAAGGATGGTCCTATCAATAACAAAACATTTTCCCTGTCAATAGTGCATTTTTTTGTTATTGACAGGATGATCCTGTCAATAGTGAATTTTTTTCTGTTATTGACAGGATCGTCTAGAAATGGCAGTAAATGTCACTATTAGGCAGATTTTCTCATCCAGAATATTTTTCGTTTTGTCGCCCTAAAGTTGCATTAGCAGTTATATTTGTTGTGTTTTTCCAGGCCTTCGTTGGAGTTGGAATAGGACTGAAGGCCGGCGCCCTGGTCTGGTCATTCGTCGCCTTCATGACGGTCAGAAGACAGTCAACTCGAGAAGCGGAAGAAAAGGAGAAGTCACCTTCAAGACGGCTGGACAGCTTAACCATGGGTGACGTCATCAAGGCGTCCCAGTTCTCCTTAGACATGCTCGATGTCAATCTTAACTTCACAGAGAAGGAGTTCATGGAGGCTAAAGAAACCGTGTTGTAGTCAAGACACACCTGTATCCATATGGACAGACAGTCATTGCCTTCGTCAAGAAGGGTATGTTTTCGGGGGCGTTCGTGTGTGTGTGCGTCTGTAAACAGTATAACTCGAGAAGGCTTAAATGGATTGTCTTCATATTTGGTAGGTGGGTAGGTCTTGATGAGACCTAGAAGTGATAGGAATATGGGCCCCCTGGCGGCTCGTTATGGTACTGCAGCGGAACTTCCGGTTGTGATATATGGTGATCTGGACAAGCTAGGGTCATGATTTTTTTAAAATGAAAAGTCCACGTCCCTCACCTGTGCAAAAAAGTATTTGATACCAAGTACTCTTAGGTACTCAATGATTTATAAAACTATCATTATATGAAAAATGTCCCCTTCTGACTTTCTACTAGACATAGCAAAGCAGTGCATGAAATGACATCTTCAATGATTCCAAGTTTCCCATTTATTCTTAAAGACCGGCAGCTGCAATGTTAGAAAGGTTGTTTTTTTTTACAACTGCGCAATACTATAGAGTCGATATCTACATTGTTAGATACTAGTTAATAACTGAATAAAAAGTGGCTTAGCCATTGAAAATTTGCTACCTCAGGCCCAGTTAATGTGATTAAAAGGTATAATGTTGTCCAATGTATGTTCAGCAAAGTCCCATAGCTTTACTGTCCAATGATATGTACAACGTTTGTATATATTTTCATCGATTTTTGTGATGTATTCAGTACTTGCTGTACGTTTTGTAGTCATGTTTGATATTTTTATCTGTACGGTGCAATGTTAGGAAACAATTTTATTTCTTTTTCTTGAAAATATTTTCTCCTGAATAAAACTGAATGCTTTGTTTGAATCCGTTTAAATGCTCTGATTGTATTCTTAATCAAAGGAACTAGGGTAGGATAAGCCTGTTGCCTAAATTCTATCTGCTTGTCCGTACAGACTCACAATTGCGCCTCAGTGCGACGGCCGCGCGAAATGCAGAACATTCTGTGTGCTATAAAATTGATAACGAGTATACAACAGAATAATCAACATTTAGAATAGATGAATTACATTAAGTATTATGCATCCATGCAATGATGAATAGATTATAGTAGGATACATGTATTGAGTGTAGTCACAGCTTATTAATGAATAAGTATATAAAGTATCAATTCGAGTGATACAACGTATATCTGGTCACATGTATGAACCTTATGTAAGTTGAGGACAGTTACATAGTCAAGATAATCTTTAAGGTACTTTGAAACATAGAAGACAGCAAGGGAGTAGTATATTCATAGGGTAAATCATCTACGTCATCAAATATGGCGTCCAGTGGGTGTTCCAACTCACAGTTTCTTCTTCTTCTTCGTCCTTGAGGAAGGTCAGTCACAACTTAATACCGTATAACAGTCTGGGATAAATTCCTCCAAGAAACACGACAGACGCTTGTCATTTGGGGAACTACAAGTTTAATTTCAACAGAATTATAAATGCACAGCCATGCATAAAATTAAATAACAATCTATAGGTATTGTAACAGACTTTCATTAAAAAATTTAAACTAATCGATTCGTTAAAGCATATTATATACTGCCAATGAATTTATCCATCACATCTAAATGTACTGATAGAACGTTGTATATGTACGGGCAAGGGCAAAGTCAATGTTTCATCGGCATAACAGACTCGTTCTAGATACATTGCTGGAAGTTGCCTGTACTCTTTACTCTGGAACTCCTAAAACGCAATGTCTTTTACATACAAGACAATCATGATCGGAGGCAAAAAATTTCACCCACTTTCAAGTAAACATGTAAATGTTCCCCCTCTAGCATGATATACAGGAACTGCAGTACCGATGTGCACATAGTACAAGCACAAATCTACTTATTACCATGCCACATTTCTTCATTCACTTTGGGGTGAGGTATCAAGTACAGGGGATACATAGATGTAGAGAAAGATATTAAATATAGACGTATACATTGTACTATTAGATAGATGACAAGGTGGTCTTCTGGTACATGATGAGGATGGTTGACAACACGAGACCACTTGCCACTTTACGGCACTTATGTCATGGAAAGTAGTCCTATTATATACGTACAGTGTATATTTAGTTGAATAGGCAGTGCCTTCCGAATCCAGACAAATTAATAGTCCCTGGCCTAGTATCTACAAGGACGCAGCTATAATAGGAGAGTTTCTTACGAAATGAAGTTGCCGTCCTTGTTTCCACCTATTGGACAAGGTACGATGTTTTCCTGCTACTAGAAAATTCGAAAAAAAAAGGTTCTGGGTTAGACTCCCTAGTAGGCCCCAATGCTGTTAGGCTTGGTTCCTAGGATAATCTTTTGATAAGAAACATTTCAGCCATATATCAAGAAATCATAGCAATAAATCATACTCAGGTGCGGCCATATGAATGTAAGCTTATGAACTATTCACAAGGAAGGACCCCTACTCTTTTCTATAAGTGTGGTGGGTTCTTTAACGTGCTCGAGGTGTGGCTCTCCTGAACACACGACTACACGGTAGATATAATAGTCACTCTAAAATTGCTGACGTTCTTTCATACAGGGCGTTCACTACTTCTGCAGAGTTATTTTCTGTTCTAGTAGTGTCACGAGCCAGGCTTATGTTGTCTGATTGCTGTCCATACAAGCTAGTACTTCCTGAAAGTGAGGCGCTCGTTACGTTTTGACTGGCGCCCTCGGTACAGGTATAAGTTGTTGTGAGGCTGTATTGTCCCGAGTATGGTCTGTGACTCATATTGGCAGATTGCTGTCCATATAAGTTACTTCTCGAAACGGGGCAGCTCGTTTCGGTTTGTCTGGTATCCTCGGCACGACTGTGCACTGTTGTGAGCTCGTGTTGACCTGGGTGCGTTCTTTGATTCAGGTGTGTATCTTGTTGATACAGTCTGTTTGCTGCTGTTATGCCATAAGGCACAGTTTCTTCCTCAGTCGTCGCGATATCCTCGATATGAGCTGCAGGCTGTACGGACTCAGAGTTCTCCCCATCGTCGGAGACTGGTAGCGGAGGAGGCGCCGCAGAAGCGTAAAGATGCATATGACCGTCCGGATTCGCATTTATATCATACCCGGGCGGCGTAACAGTGCTCCCGGCCGTGTTGTATTCTCCCGTACGACCGGATGTATAAAACGGGCATCCATAGAACATTCAAACGCGCTTCGCTTGCGCCGCTACAAAAATTAGAACATTCGAACGCGTTTCGCCCCAACCGTGTATACGCCGCTTTCGAACATTCGAATACAAGATTCGGACGTTGGAATTGATGTTGCTGCAGTATTTTGGGCCAGCGACACCAAATTTTCGCTCATTTCGCCTTGAAAGACGTGTTTTCTAAGGTGGGTATGATATAAATAGCATACAACACGGTGTATTCCGCATCGCCCTCGGTCTCGGCCCTCCCGCGCGTCGGATCGCCCTCCGGCCTTCGGCCGTCGGGCGATCCGACGCGCGGTCGGGCCGATACCTCGGGCAATACGGAATACACCGTGTTGTATGCTCTATATACATGTAGACCGGCGCACTCGCAATGCTCAGTTGCGGCGTTGTCGTCGCTATGTACTGGTACTGGTATAGGAGGCGGCTCTGCCGAAGCGTAAAGGTGACTATCCGGGTCCTCATATAGACCAGCATCCTCAGTATTCTCCACTGCATCATTGTCTCTGTGAGGATGGATCTGTACTTGTGTAGTGTGCAAGACAGGAGGGTCTGAACTACAGTGTACATCTCCTGTGATTGACTGACTTTCTTGCAAACGCCGGCAAAATAAATGGCTGCGGTTGGAGTCCGCCTCTGTTGAACGTTCAGCTAAACGAGCTACGATGGTAGCGGAGATACAGACCATCGCGGCTTGCGCCCCGGCGTGCCATGTTACCACGACTTGGGGGTTGGACACAGCACGATATTTTCTCCAGCACAATATAGCCACAAGAAGGAATGCTATAAGAATGACGGCTACGTTAACAGGCACAATTACCAACAAGGCGTTACCTCCGCGATCATTGTTTGTTTGCAAAGTCAAGTTGCCAAGAACACAGAACTCCTGATCCAGTGACGGACAACAAGACCGGTTTGTAAGGGATGGACAGGTGTCAGTATTGTTCTGGTTATTTACTTTCTCTATTGTGGGCATTTTATTTGTCTGATAATGTTCTCTCTTCTTGTGTGGCTGAGTCACGCACAGTATTACATCTAGTTTAAATTGTTCATGACCTTTGTCTACCACACACGTGTACAGACCAGAATCTCGAACACCAAACTTTCTAATACTAAGTTTTCCTGTTCCAAGAGGATTGATATAATATCTGCCGGTAGGCGTGTCCCAATAATATGAAACAGGTATTCTGAAGAAAGGCAAATCTATTTCAAGGTCTCGATTTTCATTCACAAGTCTCACATGAGGACGAACTCCATGGTTTTCGTAACGTTTTTTTATGAACATCACTTTATCAACAAAACTTCTGTTATGACTTGTAGTGATCCTGTAATAATCTGTGACTTTGAAAGCAGTGTGTGCGTTCCCTCGGCTTGATGGTTCGTCCGGACAACTCAAGGGATTGCCTTGGAAATCGTAAGAAGTGGAATTATGTATTGTTTTTATGTCTGGCGGAATTTGACTGATCTTGTTCACTCTAAGCATAACCAAATAGAGCTGGTTACTAGGTATCAACTTGATGGCCTGCATTGGAAAAACAGACAGGCGGTTTCCAGAAAGATCTAGGCACTCCAAACTTGCCAAGCCATGAAACGCGTTGTCTGATATGGTCGAAATGAAGTTATTTGTGAGGTAAAGATCTGACAACACAGAAAGGTTAGAAAAGGTAAACTGGGGAAGGGAAGAGATGCAATTTTTGTTGAGATCAAGATACGATAACTCATTTAGCCCTTGAAATGTTTTGGCCGAAATTTTGTTTACCTTATTGTTGTCGATGTAGAGAAATCGTATGTATGGGGATGAGCTGAAAGTGCCAAGGTCGGTTATGTTGTTATCCGATAGTTTGACGACATAGGCATATTTGATTTTATCTACTGGAACTCGTAATAAGTTACACCCAGTGTAATCAACAGTTTCTACTATGGTAGTTGTTAACAAAGTAAAAAGGAAAAATGAAGTCAGAGATCCCATTGTGAATCGAGACAGGGTCCTCTATATAATAAAGCTGAATCTGAATCTGGAACAAGAGGGTTCCTATGGAAACAAACAAACAAATAAACAAATAATTAACCCCAAAATATCTCAATTGAATTTCAAACTGCCGTTACTATTTTTAATCGGCCTCGCTCTGCTAACGACATTTGGTCGAATTTGTTGATCCCCAGAAGGTCGCTGAATTTCAAAATCGTCAGGGCAAACAAAAGTGCGCAAACATTTTGTGATATAAAATACTCAACACATCTTCATCTCACCTGACAAATGGAAGGTGTAGACGTTGGTCCCGAATCTCAGAGCGTTTGTAGTACCGCGTCAAATCTCAGCCCGCCGTACGGGTCTCGGAGAGTGTGTGGTGCGGCGTCTGTTAATCTCAGAGAGCGTCTATATGCCAGGGAATCTATCTGTGACACGGTGAATGAGTGAGTCTGATAGAAACTAAAGATCCTATATAAGTTATACTGAATGTTCGATTCTCATTGGTTACAAAACTGCGTCAATACGTGGGCGTCAACTGCGCTTTTTTTCTTTCCTGCAATATACTCACAACATGTAATTGTGTGAAGGAGTTATGCACATGTATTTGGGACATTGGTCAGAAAGTGTTATTGGTCAAAAGTTGTCGTCCGTAATGTTTATATTACTTTTTTCTTGTAAAATAGATTGTCTGGTGTAGTTATTACTTTACTATGACAACCTGTGGGAATTGATTAATTTGTTTTCCACTACGTACTCGCAAATGTAATTGTCTAGTGCTGTTATTTTGGTCTTTGTTCAGAGATGGCTATTGGTCAGAAGTTGTCGTCCGTTACTTTAATATTCAAAACTGCGACCTTTACCTTTACAATACCAAGTGAATTATCTAATGTCTTCGCGACCTTTACCTTTGCAATTGCCAACTTTTGAGGACTACGCTCTTATGACAATCCGCCAGCCGGTTCTTCCAGATCACGAAATATCAATACCGGAAGTTCTGCTGCAGTACCGAGGAAAGCCGTCAGGGGGCCCAAAATCTAATCATTTCTAGGTCTCATCAAGACCTACCCACCTACCATGTTTCGTGACAATCCATCTATTAAAAGCTTCTTGAGTTATCGGGCTAAACCACACACACACACACACACACACACACACACACACACACACACACACACACACACACACACACACACACACACACACACACACATACACATACACACACACACACACATACATAACGTTACATATATACGCTAGAGAAAACATAACCTTCTCGGCGTAAAAAGTATCCCATTGTTTAATGAAGAAGTAAGTGTTCTAACTCTAAGGAAATGCAGTCAAGAAGTTGTATTTCTGATATATTTCGATAGGGGGCGTCTAAACACTGTATCAGCAAATTTTACTTTAAATATTTATGCAGGGAGGTTCGTTTGCAACAAGTAATGTAGCATTCCAGCTCTCGGCCATTTTGCCCGCAAGAAATTTCATTTTTACAAACAACAGTTTGCAGTTGTTGTGTGCGGAAACGTTATCTAATACTTTTCGCGCGCTTTGTTTTGTCTCTGTCAATCAATCAATTGTCCATGTCAATCAATCAACCGCTGTCCAACCAGAGGCGTGGGAGGTGGGAAGAACTCCAACTTGTGAGCAGGGCACATAACTTCAAGTCAGGACCATGAATAATACATTCCTCCGCGCCCGGAACTGGCGCGTTGTTTACGTTATGCCGTTTCCAGGGCGCACTTCCTGTGGTGTAGTAAGTCGCAGCAATGGCGGGGAGAAGCACGACCCACGCAAGACTTCTGGCAAAACATCGGGCAGCGATCGTTCAAGACCTGGACGTGGCCAAGATCCTCCCCTCCCTCGTCTACACAGGAGTGTTCAGCTTGGTGGAAGAAGGCGAGATCCTATGCGAGAGGACGCGGCAGCTGCAGACCGAGGTATTTGTGGACTTGCTCTCGAGGAAAGGTCCCGCGGCGTTTCAGGAATTTTGTTCGGCGTTGGAGGACAGCTTTCCGCACCTGCTGACGTGCTTTCTGCTCGACAACCCCGGTAAGGAAACTCTCCAACTCTTCTACAACTCCTAACTCATCTGTGGCGCTTATTTTGGGCTCGTCAAACGATCTAGAACCATGCGAGGAGTATTATAATGAGGCGATTTTCCCGCTGTGGCATGAGGTGGGTGGGTACAGTATTCACCAGGGACATAACAAACCAGTAACGTTGCTACAAAAATCGCTTTAACATCCACCAGCCAGTCTTGGCAGGAATTTTTGGCAATCTTCCATATCTACGACCCCAAATTATGCTCCGATTTGTCGCCCAGGCGAGCTGGATAAAGTATTGTGATACTTCTGAGCCTTTTCACCCCTCCCACCCCCACCTACTGTTACCGTTACTTTTGGTTGTATCTGTTTGTGAAATTGACACAGGCGTTTGTTGACAAACGTTTCAGCACCCAAATCCACAGGCTTAAAGATATTTTGAGTCTTTGCATGCGTTCTGTTACATTATTTGTTATTTTGTTTTAGTTATTTTATGATATTTTGGGTACTACCCTCTTCCCACAAGTGTTTATTTATATAAATCAATTTATGGTGTTGAATTTATAGTGCTGTATATCATTCAATTAGAGTATATGGCCATGGGAGGGTCTGCATGTCGGAATGATTGCGAACTACACAAGATCTTGGTGCACATTATGTGTTACGGTTGTCAGAAATGTGTGGAGGTGATAAAATGAAGTACGATGGATTCAACCACTAGATCTTGACTGTTTAGCTTAAAAGTCGGATATTTTATGATGCTTCAAGAATAGAAATTTTCTAATCATATGGGTAATATGATAGTAACCTAATGCTAGCTGGCCCATTCACAAAAATCAAAAGAATGCTGGAACAGTCTGAAAAAAAGGATTGCGAACACCACGAAAACTATGTGCAATGAATAATTTGTTCGATTCTAAAGAAAATTGAAAAAAAAACTTTATCAATACAATTTCAATGTTGCAATTTTAAAATAATGATATATTTGCCATTGTGGGATTATGGGTTAATTGTCAGTGTTAACAGTCGAATTACCAAATTGGTATCTGAGAATTTTGACATCCCTATATAGGCCTCCAAAACCACAAGTTGACCTCTGCAGCCCTCCAAATACTATCATGTAGAGTGGGGTCAAATGTCAAATTTCTTTTCAACATCATGACCCTAAAAATTAAATTGGCAGATGTTGAAAATGTCGATCCATGGAAAACAAGTTCAACGTTTTGAAGGCAAGGGAACACAAATCAATCGCACAGCTTCACAAGTTGAAATGTGTTAATTCGACCAATCAATTGTAAACAATTATGTTTTATTTTCACACCATTTCATATTGTAATGTATTAGATTAGGTTTATTTAACACTACAGGGTTGAGTGGATTAGATTATCACGCTATTGTAATTTGTATACGGTTCCACAGTTTTCCATTGTTATGATAATGTCCATAATGAGTGTCAACAGTGTCACCCCTAGGTTAGAAATGAACAGTATTTTCTCAAAGGTGTTTATATTTGTTAATCATGTGCGAAATGTAGAATAGTGCAGTACCAAAAAAGCTGCTAGGGGGTCTGAAATCTCTTTATTGTTGGAGACCACATACCCCATATCGAAACAGTCCATACACGGTTTCTTCAGTTATACTGTCAAACCACAGACAAAACCGCAAAACCATAACTAACATTACTGGAAGCATAACTTCCTCAGCAAATGTATAAATTATGTCTGTATCCAAGGTTTCTCCTGCTTTACACTATTACAGAGCATATAACACAGCCTCAGCATATGATAGTAATCATTCGATGCCATGCCAGGAATCCAGTTTTGGGTGGAGATGAAACAAACCAGGTTCTATCCCCTCCAGGCGCCAGTCTAAATGTACGACCAATGACCAATGCTACCGCTAGGTGCTGGCATCTGGGAAATAAACTAATGAATAAAGACAGTGACTATGCATGTTTATCAAATACACAGTACTTAAGAAATGTTGCAACATTCTTTGCACAATTATGTACTGTACATTTGTAATCTTGCACTTCAAGTTGCAGTTAAAGTTGAGCAGCTAGGTGGCACTTTAATAATTTTATGATTTTGAAAGACAACAAGAAATGCACTTGACTTCAGTTGTAAATTTATCATATGCTTGCTGTCCTGAAAATATTCCAATTGGTAGAATAGCCTATTTTTGTCCTAAATACTAGTCTCTGGCAGTAGCTCGCTTCAAGCATTAGAGTAGTAATACTAGTACTACTATTACTACTATTCAATTACAACATTGTGAAGGCATATTGCACATGAACTTATCATTATCGCTAACAAATCATTTGTCTTTTGCAAAGATTAAGTCCTGTGAACATGTCCATTTTCCTCAGAATGTGACATTTTGCTACTGTGAAAGCAAAGTGAAATATAGATATCGTTGTAGATATTCATCCGTCACGTATATATCACAGTTAGCAGAATATTCATCAATCAGTGACAAGTTTTATAGTGAAATACAGTATTGTTACTATTGTGTAATATTTGCAGGCAAATGTTTAATACCTCTGTTATGACCTCCTCCCAGATGTGACGTCAGAAGCAGAAGAAGAAAAGTCTCCGTCCAAGGCGCTGCAGCTGGGCTTCGAGCTCGCGCTGAAGGAGCGGGATGCAGTGCTACGAGAGAACGCCCTGGCGCTGAAAGAGCGAGACACGGCCATGAAACAGTACCAGGAGATGAAACACGAGAGAGACCGCGCGCTGGCGAGTCTAGAGAGCCTGACCACCAAACAGACCCATGGCCAGGGGCTCACACAAAGGTAAACACAGGACTCAAAATTCTTTCTTTTTTATCTGTATATCTGCACTGGTACAGGTAACACTGTGTACGAAATACTTTTTTGAGCCAGGTTGTCCAGTGGCAACCTAGGATGAAAGCTAGGTTGCCCATCAAAATTCCAGGTTGCCCCAAATTCAAACTCTTCTACATTTCTGACTGAGTTGTTTCCCCTTACCTGAAGTGATGAACTCTTCCATGGGAACTTCTCAATAAACAGTTCCCAATTGAAGAAAGGGGCATCCTTACCACAAAATTTAGGTAGTGCACTGGGCTACCTGGGTGTAGAAATAGGTTGCACTAAGCAAAATATGGTTGCACGGTGCAACTGGGCAACCTAGTATTTCACACGCTGTAACACTGAAAATTACCTGCACCAGACAAGTTTTACCTGCACCACTCAGAATGTGGAGCTTACAACGGATTTAGTGCGTATGCCAACACACAGCGTAGGATGATCCAGATTTGTAAAACATGTCAAATCCGTTAGTAAACATTATTGTTTTAGAAAGCAACCCAGATTTAATTTGATGTAAGCCAGATTACCAATGCCATTCCAAAGTTATATTCTTCTTCATTCACTGTTTTTGTCCTCTTACTTGCAGTTAGCCTTTGGGCAAGAATTTACCATAGACTTATTATTGTTATCAGCCCCTCAAATACACCTGTTTTGTCTCGCTTCCAATACATTTCACTTTGCACTTCTAGTGTTAGAAAAGTAAAACATATTTTGAGCCTTGCACCATCATATGAGAGAAAATAAGTTGATACCAATCTACCAACTGAAGGTACCAAAACTTACTTCTTGGTAACCTTGGTTTAACCTTGATTTCCGCCAGTTTGTTTTCAGGTGATATACGTGAAACATTACGACTAATGAAATACCACTGTTCCATCACCTCCAAGTATTTTCCATTACTGTCGCAAGTCAGAAATAATGAAATAATAGCTCTTTCCCATTTACTGATTACGATTTGCTAATGTCAATTCCATCCGTAATGTACTTTGCATATGATAATTGGAAAAACAAATGAAGGTTTTTCATTAGGATGAAACCGTTTCACGTTCATTTGGGACTTCTGTAGGCTGTTTGCGACTAGAGCGTCTCGGCGCACTGTTGGTGAAATATTTCCAGCCGTAGCGGGAACGTTTTTCATGAAACGATGGCGGCGTCGCGAAGATTCCGTACCAGGGTTTTTCACCGGAGTCTTTCTTGTCCCAATCTCAAGCTGGCACCAGCCAGTCCAGAGTCAAGGTCAGAAGACGTGGAAAACGTTAGCGGATTGTTTGCAAAGCATTCCAAAGGGCCCGGTCACATTCATTGTACCATAGATTTATAACAGCAAATTGGGGGCATTCTTAGGACTGTTGTGGATATGTTATACTGTACTTGTATACAATCCAGCTGTCTTTTGACTGGAAAGGTTGCTGTAAACCCTTGCTAATGGTTGGTTCTGTTGTACCCTTTCTGAAAATCCTTCAACAAAAGAACCATACAACAAATGTGACCACGCCTGTTGGCTAGTGATTGTCAAAGAGGACCATGCAAGTATTTGTTTATCTGTTTATTTATTTATCTGTTTTGTTTTTCCAACAGGTTTGGTGGGTCGCAGGGTTTACAGGGTTCACCGGGGGAGAGACAAACACGGACACGAAGGGAAAGGCGCAGAGGCAAGGACGAGACAGAAGTAAGTAGAACATTTGTGTACAGGGAAAGAATGAGACAGAAGAAAGTAGAACATTTGTGTACAGGGAAATGTTGAAACAGAAGTAAGTAGAACATTATGATTTGTTTACAGGGCAATGTTTAGACGGAAGTAAGTAGAACATTTTTGCACAAGGAAATGTTGAGACAGAAGTAAGTAGAAAATTTGTGTACAGGGAAAGGATGACAGAAGAAAGTAGACTATTTGTAAGCAAAAATGAGAAAAAAATGAGTAGAATATTCTGCAATACTCTTCATAGATTTGATCTATGGAAAGTGCATTTTTAAACCTGCTATGATGAAATGTTGCCAATTGTTTTCACATACCAATGGGATAGCATGTCTGTTACAGACATAGCATTAGAGTCAGATACAAGGAAGGCTATGATTGGAAGATTCGCAAGAAAACATATTCTGGATGCTTGAGAAATTAGATGCATTCATACTGGTCAATATTGTACCAGTAAGGGTGTGGTTGTCGACAAGTGTGTATGGGGTGATTGTTGTAACATAACGCAGCTGTTGGAAAAATGTCAAACAATTTTTAAGCTTTGTCATTCTTGAGACAAATCCTTCCCAGCAGCCAAGCTACAACATGTGGCTAGATTATATGGTTAAGCCCACACAAATTTATTTCCTTGGTTCTATAATGAAAATGTAGAATGCAAATTTTAAAACAAAAGGTCTCGAAGGAATATCTGAATTTACCTATCTTCACTCCCAGAAATTGTATATACTTTTCTGTTCAACACTGTTTACATGTTGATATTCAAGGTCAGCATTTTTTATCAAAGAACAAGCAACAAGTATGACTGAACAAAAAGAAATGGCCTATGCGTACAAATTGGTTTGGCAGATTTCCTTTAGGTGCTTCGCAATTATTGACAAATTGGATGCAATTGATGGCTAAATTGGCTGGTACGTATAGGCCCTCATGGTTGAAAAGAAAAATGGCAAACTCAAAAGTTATATTAAGCTGATGATATTAAGCTGATGGTTACCTTTTTGGGGGCATCAGAGCTGTTGATATGAAAGTGCTTTACTTGTTTATTCATTCATCAATTTCTGTTATCTTTGATATTCTACCACTCCCAAACATATGCATATCATACACGTCACCCACTACAAATGCATAAGATATGCACTTACGTATTTGCATGATTTACGACTTCTCTACCATTACTCAAACCCTTCCATATTGTATTTCATTTCCTCTTAGGTCAGAATTTTGGAAATGCTCCAGTATGTTGATATAGATAGCAAAGGTCACCCCATACAAATGACAGCAGCATATGGTAGGATCCTTGTCAACAATACATACCGTGTTACATGTATGTCATCCTTAGAAAACAAGCCAAAACATATTAATAGACAGCAATTTTTCCAAAGATCTTAGGAAGAAAATCAACAAGTCCTGTCCTCAAATTAATATTAAAATGGGTTCACATTTCTACTGGTTGACCTTTGTTTCTGGGGGACCTGTTTCCAAATAAACATTTGTCCCTAGAAATGTGTGACTGACCCCCACTAGTTCGCTGGAAATCGAAATTATTCGCTTGTCAGATTCAGGTAAAAATTTGTATGGTAAGACTCTCCGTTCCTGGGTGATTTGTTGTAGACAAGCTTTCATGTTTGTTTTACTGAATTGTCGCCATTTTGTCCTCTTGGAGCGTTGTTGATAAGGAAGTGAACCCTGGCCTTGCTGAGACTGTGCGTAACCCTACACCCTCCCCTACCGTCCCAAGGGTTCGACAACTGTTCCAGATCCCTTTTCTTTGTCTCAGTGTATTTTGTAGTGAAAGGTTTTCGTTCCACATACATTCCAACATGAAGAAGTTATGGGAGGATGTGTTTAGTTCTTCGAGGAAGGATGAGCCAAAATCTGGCTACAAGGTCAGTTTGTAGAATAGTGGTCCAGGGTTGCCCTTCATTTTGTTATATAGGTCATACCTTTGGTTGTACTGTATTGTAAAAGAAAGGAGCCTTTGTTTTCCGGTAACTTTGTGAATTAAGAAAAGTGAAAATCTTCAACTTCATAACCATCTTTGATGTAATTGCCTACATTTTGAGGGCCAGATTTTAGTGGACGTTTTATGTTGACAAGCAATTATCTGTCATAAAGGTTTTATTTTCGTCAGCGAAGTGGGACAGAATGGTTGGAATTTTTGTCTGTCCCAAGCGGGAAATTCTGTCCATGGACAGAACTGTGAGGGACTCGTGCAAGAAAAGGAATTGCTTTAGTTGAAACATAGCATGTGCTATTGCTTATGTATATGTAATGGTCAAATAGCAAAAAGAAGATGTGGACAGTTCAAGCCTGAGGTCAAACCCATGGTCATCACCAGTCAGACAGGTCAAGGCAGGTCAACAACAACTCATTAATCCCTGACACTTTGGAAGGAACCAAGGAAACCAATTCATGGGGGTGTAGTCTATGAAAAAATATTTGTAGAATTTGTAGAATTGTTACAGTTTCGTCTCCTAGTTACCTTCGCCAAGAAGGCTATATTTTCAGTTGCATTTGTCTGTCTGTCTATATTTGTCAACAAGATAACTCAAGAACGGCTGGATGGATTGGTTTCATACTTGGTGCGTTAGTAGGGTGTGACAAAAACTGGAAATGATGACATTTTGAGCCCCCAAGTGGCTTCCCTTGGCACTGCAGTAGAACATCCAGATCTCATATCTCGTGTTCTGAACAAGTTATGGTCCAGATTTTTGGGTGTTAGACAGCTGTTAGAAACGACTCTGTATCATACACTGTATACTTTTTTGAGCCAGGTTGCCCAGTGGCAACCTAGGATGAAAGCTAGGTTGCCCATCAAAATTCCAGGTTGCCCCAAATTTAAACTCTTCTACATTATGATTAACTTTGTTAGTATGCAATGTGCATTTATACATTTCTGACCCAGAGTTGTTTCCCCTTACCTGAAGTGATGAGCTCTTCCATGGGAACTTGTCAATAAACAGTTCCCAATGGAAGAAAGGAGCATCCTAACCACAAAATTTAGGTAGTGCACTGAGCTACCTGGGTGTAAAAATAGGTTGCACCAAGCAAAATATGGTTGCACGGTGCAACTGGGCAACCTAGTATTTCGCACGCTGGATAGCTGTCGGAAACAACTCTGTATCATACACTGTAGCCTCTTTGTGTAGATGTCTAGTTTTACCCATTTGATGTGTAACAGACAGTTGAAGCCAGACAGCCCCATGTCCCTGTGGTATATGGTACACAGTTTCCAGCTGCTGCACACTGCTGCGGAATGACAATATTATGCTGTGCATCCAGATGTTTTCTCTATCACCAGCTCACTACAACAGACATACATGTAGCTGAGTAGAAAACTAGAAGGACTGGTATCATCCCATAGCTGTGTTCATGACTGAAGAAGGAATCCGTCCCTAACACATTCCAGCTTGCTCGAGCCTGTGCCAGTTTGGCCATGTGTGGCCCAGGTGGTTGACTTCAAGTTCAAAATTTATACTGCGAGTTATATAGAATGCAGGTGGCCAGCAATTATGTAAGCCCAAATATATTCTACATGTACTCTAGGTATTGAAGCTTAGAAACTCACAGCTCATAAGATATAGCTGTAACAATGATCATTATTTCCAGACCGTTACCTTTCTGATTACTATGTTTTTATCCTCACAGGCAAGAGAGCAAGTGGTTTGGGAGCAGTTGAGTTTTACAATCAATAGGGTAAGTATAAGCTTTATCTCACCTATCAAGTAAATGTCAGTATGTTTTGTGTGCTGTGTTTGGAGAGGGTACTACTAGATTTGGGGCATTTTGTCTTAACAGAGTAGGATTTTAGTGAAGTAAATACTGTGTTGTTGTTTATGTTTTTGTTTGGGCACAAGGATTATGATTTTGATATGATTTTGGTATAGCACTTAAGAGACAAGCCACATTGTGTTCTTGTTTATGTTGTTGTTGTTTGTGTTGTTACACAAGAAAACAGTTACTCAAACAACTGGATAGATTTTGAAAACTGGATGTCTAACCTTCATCGACGTGTTTATGTTGTTGTTTAGGCACCAGGGTATGGTTTTGGAATAGCGGTGAGTGGAGGCAGAGACAACCCACACTTCACTAGTGGGGAAACCTCTATCGTCATCTCGGATGTTTTACCAGGAGGTCCTGCAGAGGGATTACTGAAGTAAGTCTCTCGTTTGTTATCATGCTGATTCATCCCAAAGAATCATTTCACTTCAAATGCGATGCTAACTTTCCTCTATCCGAGTGGTGTATCATCTTTTCAATTTATCCCAAAGAATCAGCTGACTTTGAATGTGAGACTAACTTTACTAGATAAACAATTACTTGTTGCTGAAGTACTTGAGAGAGAAAAAATGCATTTTCTTTTCTTGCCTACATTCTTGACACTGCACTGTTTGTGTATTAAAAGGTCAAGCCTTCCATCTCTGGTCACTTTTTTTAGACAATAGAGATTCAAGATTGTTTATTGAAATAAGAATAGCGCATAAGAATATAGAATTGAGCTACATGTATGTAAATATTGTTGATATTTCAGAGTGAACGACCGCGTCGTGAGCGTTAACAGAGCATCTCTGGACCACGTAGACCACAGCCAGGCTGTCAACATCCTGAAGGACAGCAGGGACAGCGCCGTTATTGTAAGTTAATAGCAGTGACAGCATCACCATAACAGCAGGAACAGCGCTGTTATTGTTGGTCAATTAACAGTAATCCTAACGGACTAGGTCAGAAACCAGCATTTGTTTTGCAGTTGATGTCTTTAATTGGTCTAGGGGCGTCCAGTAATATCTTTGTTAGGACTTTGACAATGCCAGAAAACCAGTGAGAGAAATGTGCATAGAAATAATGTATACAATGTGTACAGTATTTCACTTGAGATTTAAAATTTGCCTCTCAAATTGTGAGGACTAGCATTTCAGAAATTTCAGGACTCTCTTCAATTTTTGAGCAGATTGCAGGAAAAAGTCTTACGAATTTTAGCTGCACTAGATTCTGTAAATCATGACTGAATTTAGCACCAACTGCTTTGATGTTGCTTAGTTACCCAAACGCTTTCTTGGTTGTGTACAGGTCGTGAAGAGGAGGAATGTGGTAACAGTGCCAGGGACTCCAGATGACAGACTACAGACCAAGAAAGTCACCCTCGCCAGAACCAAGAAGAAAGAAGGTCAGTCACTCAAGGCCTTGTCAGTTCTTGCAATTACAAACTGGGTCAGTTTGAAAGTAGGGCTATGAATATCAATGTAACATGAGATACAGGTACAGAAGTTAATAGTGTAACCTACATGTATGGTCTTCAATGATGACTTTTTGACAGAAACATTAAAAAAATGTTTATTTGGGTTTTTTGGTATCTAATGCAAAGAATCTATCCCAAACTTTACCTCAAATCTGATTAAGAACTAAAATTTTGATTAAAACTAAGATTTTGGTTGTTCTGACCTATTAGTTGTTTCTCCAATAGTTTCCCAAAAATAGTTAAGACAGAAAGAAAATGGAGTTGGTTTTGGAGGTCATAGAGGACTTCTATCAAGGTAGAAATATTTCTATTGTAGGATTCTTGAGGGGTTGTTTTCTTGATTTAATTTTTTCTTTAACCTGAGAAGGAACTAGTCAAGTAGGTATTGCATTGAGCGCCGTTCTTCTATTGTTGCAGACTATGGTATGAAGCTAGGGTATCACCTGTTTGTGAAGGAAGTGACTGAGAAAGGACTTGCAGCACAGTCAGGGCAGCTGACAGAAGGAGACCTGCTAGTCAAGGTAACAATTATTACATTTGCCAAGAAGGTTATGTTTTCCATAGCGTGTGTGTGTGTGTATGTGTGTGTTTGTAATTTAGCAGTATAACTCAAGAAGCTTTGGATGGATTGTCATGAAACTTGTTAGGTGGGTAGAGACCTCGAAATCATTAGATTTTGTTTGTTATAATCTCCAGCATTTATAATCTGGAGTTCTAGACTTGTATTGTTCCTTGCTTGGGGTACACACAGTTTCAATTCTAAAAATTGAAAAATGTAGGTCTATTGTAATCCTTATTTATTTGTCTCAAATTTGAAGGGGAAAGCAAGGGAAAGAAATGGTTTGGTTCTCTTCACAGCTTTAAATTAGATCTATTGAGGAATTTTGTTTTCTTTCTGTACCCTATGTCCACACATTGTGTTGATTTTTTTCTGGAAAAAATTCAAGCTGACCTAAAGAAAACAAAAGTGCTAAAAGTAATGAAGGAAGACATTTGTGTAAAAACATTGAGTAGTGACATGTCAGCTAGGTCAGTACCTCTGTACAGTGATGGTGACAGTAACTTTCTGTACTTAATATTGACCTAGAATCAAAGTGACAAGTTGAACCTGCACAGCTGGTCTTTGTTACTTCTTCTTACCTCTTTCTGTTGTAACAAGTTTGTCAGTCGGCTGTCCTATGAATTAAGGCACGGACTTGTCTGTTTATTAAGAAGGGTGTAAAAGATATGGAAAGCATTTCACCTTGGAGATTGTTTTGTTTTACTTGTCATCCATGGAGGCAGCCATCTTGGTCTCCCGACCTAGCCTAACCAATCACAGTGTTCGTTTTGGTCACCTGACCCAGCCCAAGCAATCAGACTATTTTGCCAGGGGTGTCGCCATCCTAATGTCTCAATACAATTTCCTTTGTTCTTTGTCCATTGCAATAATGAAGCATTTATGTTTGTTTGTTTATTTTTTATCTAGATCAACAACTCCTCGGTTGAGAACCTGTCCTTTACGGAGGCAAAGAAGCTAGTGGAGAAGTCGAAGGATAAGTTGATCCTGACGGTGCAGTCGGAGGGCGACTCCCCCCCAGCCTCCCCCCTCCAGGGCAGCCAGCTGTCCTTACCCAGGGACAGGGGACCGTATGGTAGGTCCCGAATCTTAGGCTATCTTCAGCCTCATTTGGGCTGTGGAGCACGTAGACAGAATGTACTGCACCTGCACGAAACCTGTCATGTAGTGTGCATAGCACTTCAGCAGAACGTCTAATTTAAGGTAGTGTTTGCATATTTAAGTATTACATCCTGTCTATTTTTTTACAAAGGTAGTGTCAGTTTGTAAAGGGCAAAATTCTTTCTTCTGTCATTTCTTTTACAAACAAACCGAACATTGGCCACTGGGAGCACACTCTGGACATGACCACAGCAAAAAAATTGAGATTCATGCTACGCTGACATCTCCAAGGTGGTCATTCGCTAAAAAGTCACACAAAGTTGAAGTTGGGAAAAGTGGGAGTGGCAGAAAGTGGGGGAGATAGTTTTCTGCCTCTCCTACTTTTCCCAACTTCTCTCTTCCTACCTCCCCCACTTTCTGCCTCTCCCACTTTTCCCAACTTTGACTCTTTCTACATGTATATTGTGATGACATTTGGTATGTTGGTACGGTCATGGAAAGACAAAGGTCAGGGTCAAATATGGGCTTCCTGGTGGTGACCTTGGTACTGCAGCTGAACTTCTGGTTTTTGTATCTTTTGTCCTGGACATGGTATAGTCTTGATTTCTTGGTGACAGATAGCTTGTCCTGTCAAGAATAAGTGGCATAGGTGAGATATGAGGTCCCCGAATTCTTGTTTGAATATTGAAATCTCTGACCCCATCCATGTTTTTTCCCCAGATTCCAGTCCAGACCGTGCAGCCACCCTCCCCCTCAGCGCTAAATCCCCCCTCCAGTCGGACCCCATGGACACCCCCCAGTCCCCCTTTTCTGACGATAAGTACAGAAGAACGTCCCCCTATGTGGATGAGGCGCCGCCGCGACCGCCGCTGCCCAGGCTGGACACGCCGCTAACTGATAATGGTGGGTACAATGTGTAACCTTCTCCCTGCTGCCTAACCTGGTAACAAGTACAAATTTAGTGCCAAAAGGCTACCTTAACAGGCTGTAGGTTTAGCGAATCATACAGATTTCTTTCATCTGACTGTGAAAACTCCCAGAACTTCAATTTTTCATTTTTAGTGATCATTAAAAAGCAATTACTTTTGGTTATCCCTGTCCACCACTAAGATAACTGAATCACAGTGACAATCACACTAGAGGATATAGACCACAACTTGCTTAAAGTTTTGTCATTCTTAACTCCAAGAGAGGGCTTAACTGTCACTTTACTTTTCCCAAAACTGTCAACATGCCTCAAGGCTTGAATGGATCAGGCAATTACAGCAATTATCATAAACTCAGAAAGAAAAGTCTATGTTCCTAAGGTTTTGTTGTTTTTTTCAAAAATGAGGTGCATCGAAATTGCATCTAGCATGTGTAAGCTGTCTATTAACTTCAGCTAACTTCAGCTGCAAAAATGGTGGTTTGTGAAGTTAACAGTTTTTGACTGGAAAATTACAGGTTTCATGTGGGTATTTTACACCCTTCGACCCCTTTCATCATGTATAACCCCAACATTTGGAGTGGTAAGAACTAAGATGCTGTCTTCAGTGTGAAATGATTATTGTGATTTCTTCCAGTATGCCAAAACATGCAAGCTTTAGTAGTCTGTGTTAGCCAGCATTAGTTCATAGTTGTACCAAAGAACAATTTTGACCTAAAAATCATACAAAGAAAAGGTACAAGGAACTGATCTGTTAACATGTAGACTTGTCGTGACTTGTCTTACATTGCTACATTTGTAGATGCTCCCCCAAGGCCCCCTATCCCCGGACAAGAGTTGCTGAATCAACTCGGTGGGTAGTGACCAGCCTATGTCACATGCATGACCCCCTATCAGCCTGCCCCCTTGCTGGATGCTTGTTTCATTTTCAAGCTATTAGCCCTTTGTTTGCAGCAATACATTGAGGGACCCTCTAGGACAATTGCGTTCTTTGCTTGTATGCTTTGATTCAACTTTTCCCAGAAATCACCTTGGTGCTTTTGCAATGGCTGGCTTTTGCAAACTTTTTTTAGAAATTCAATATGGTTTAAGTTCTTTTTATGTCAAGTGATCGTACATCTTGGTAGGTTTATGGCTTCTTGAACACTGGTGTCTTTCTAGTGCTAGCACAAATGCAGAATGCATATGGGTTACTATACTTTCATTCTGTGCACATGGAATGTCAGTGCTCTTGTTGATCTCTATGCATTGCAGACGCAAATGCCTGTTTTAATTTACCATATTATATATGTTTTGTAATCTGCAAGACTTGCAATATCATTTGCAATACATGCATAATGTGATGCAGCCTTCGTCATAAGCTTGGTGCTTTTGATTTATTTTTTAACATTTAAGTTGCAAAACATAAGGTGAATGATGAATATAAGCTTTACTAGTGTGATATAATCTCTTTGCATTTATATACAGTACAGTAGTCATAACTTTTTCTGTTACTGTATAAAAGTAGCTGAAAATCACAAATGTTTCTACTTGCTCAGAATGAAATAGTAGATGGTACAAAGTCATGTAAACAGTGGCTCAAAATTATATGTAGGTTTATATTTCTCAGTTTTACATGACTGAGCTATAGATATCCTATTGAACAAATATCACAATAATTGAGTCACAGTTTTAAAGACAAAAAGTCACAGTTGTTACTAGACATCAGGAATTAGCATGGCCTCAATGAGTGCCCTTGTTTCAGTTCTCATTTCAGAAGTTATCAAAAAGTCATGTTTTTTTCCACCAAACACCTGAAGAAGTCATGATTCTCACGCTCATGAAAAAGTCATGAATATCACTCACAAATGTGTTATGGATGTCACACATACACTGTAATAATATGACTTTGTGTTTTTTCCTGTAGGCCATTATGGGGAGCCTTCGTCCATAGGCAGTCGAGACAAGCTACACGACGCTGTATATGGGAAGAAGTGGAGACAGCCTCCATTTTAGTAAGACCCTTTCCTTTAATCTTACTCTACATTTTTGTCTACCATAGACTTCATGTTATGGAAAAAACTCACAAAGTTCTCCAATACATATAAGCCCATATAGAAAAATGTCAAACTTTATGTGGCTCTGAAAAAAGTCTAATAGGTAGAATTTACTAGAAAATACAAAGAAGTGGCACCATACCAAAATTTCAAACTAAATGAAGTTAAAAAAACAGTTATTCAAGCAACTGGATAGAGTTTGAAAGTTGTCTGAGTAACTGTGTTCTTGTGTACGTCATTACCTGTTTTCTTAATATATATGTATCTCATTACCTGGATGTCTGACCGTCATCAACATACAGGGAGCTTAATTTTTTTTCTTTTATTGTCTTTTACAGCTCGGAGCCCCGGTTAGTGAAGTTCCAGAAGCAGGGTGCGGTCGGGATCCGTCTGGCCGGGGGGAACGAAGTGGGTATTTATGTGGCTGCTGTACAGGAGGACAGCGCAGCCTACCAACAGGGTCTACAGACTGGAGACCAGCTGCTCAGTGTAAGTCTCATTGTACATGTAATCTCCAAGCAGATGTGAAGTGGGTATTTATGTGGCAGCTGAAGAGGGGGACAGCGCAGCCTACCAACAGGGTCTACAGACTGGAGACCAGCTGCTCAGTGTAAGTCTCACTGTACTAATGCAGCATCAGTAGTGGTCAGATAAGCACAAAACATGATGTTGTTTTATTACTCATAGCATCAAATTATCAATTCTTTTCTGCAACTGCTAACTTTGCCTCCTAAATGCATTCATGCTATAGTTGGACATAAGATCTGCTAAAAGTACTCTCAGCCAATGTGCTATTCAGCTATTATAAACACACAGATTTGAAGTGAAGAAAATTGTTTTATACAGTCTGAGACAAAAAAAATAGTATTGTGTAGTATTTGGTGTGAAGAACATGCTACATCTGTATCAGTGCTCTAATAACAGCACACTATCCATGGTGTAACCTACACTCACACACTGTAGTACAAAGTATGTGAACAGTAATTTACCAGTCCCAGGAGATTTGAATCTGGTGCATGTAAGAATTTGATAAGGTTAAATGGACCTCTATCCCTACAGATGTCAGGAACATCGATCCCCATTTATGTTCATGAAATGTCCAAAATCTTATTAACCAGGCGAGGCATGGCGACCTTCAAATAGCAGAAGGGGTGACATCACTAATCCAGTACATGCCATTGATGCATGTAATCCTACATTGTTGTATGTAAGAGTGGACCAAAACATGGTGTCATTATCTTAGAACCAAAACGTCAAACCATGAAAACTGACCCTCAAATGCTAACCTCAACTGTGTATGACTATGAAATGCATTTTATTTTCCAACAAATTCTATACAGCCAATCTGCAAATACCCCCAACCAAAACACTTGAATTGGTCCTTTGGCTTCAGAGAGCCAGTTGATGATTATTCCACTAGCTTATGGGGGTGCCAAAAACCCCAAGATGTAGAAAGATCATAATTTTTAAAGTAATTCAACAAGTATAAAGTCTTTCCTGCCACAGCCACCTCAAAACTGCAAAGATTTTACAAACAATCCCCCTACGAAAGGCTGTTCAATGTTTGAAACGGTTTTGAAACCCTTGTTGTGGGGTCTAGGTGCAGGCGCCAACACCCAAAAGGCCCACAGCATGTGTGTGTTATGTGGTTTGGCAGTCCACATTTGGAAAACAGATAACCAGGCAGAGCATAGTTTGAATTACATTGAAATTGGTTTGGCAGGAAGTATGACATAGTTGTGCCATGAGTTGCGGCTTTCCCACACTAAATGTCTTGTCAAATAGCCAGGAAATATTTTAGACATAAGATATACTTCCTCCGCTTCTGCAATATTCATAAACATGCCCTGCGAGTTTGTGTAGTTTATGTACCAGATGTTTAGATTATTCCTTTAAATACCAGATGATGACCTTAGTCGTTTATGTACAATAAACATGTACATGTACATTCCAGGATTAAATAGCGGTTCTAGCCTATGAAATGTATTGAAGTTATCAGACATTTTACAAGGACTTACAATCTTACTGATACTGTGCTTACTACAACAAATGCAAATATTCTGTTGTGCATGTTCAAATTTTTACAAAGTACTTTGGATACTTAATTGCATTCCTAACATAAAATGATGTTAAGAAATCCAGACTCATTTTATTGATATTCATAGTCACACATAGTTTTGTTTAATTTCTTTTTCACTCCATTAGGAATTTGTTTTTGGCTTGTGTATCTGTTTTTGCACTGCAGTTTCTGTATTTCCTGCCAGAGGGGATAAAGTCTGCTATCTCTGATTGCCTTAATGTTGTAATGGTTGTACATGTTGTACCTGTGTGTTTCAGGTGAATGAGATTGACATGCGAGCGATGACTCGGGAGGAGGCGGTGCTGTTGTTACTCAGTCTGCAGGACGAGATCAGGATAGTGGCCCAGGACAGGAAAGACAGTTAGTACCTTCTGTTATCATCTAACAGGAAAAGGAGCTGTATTTATCTTGAGTTAGGACAGGAAAAAATGGATATATTGTTTTCGGTGTGTGTTTGTCAAACTTTGTGTTTGCTCGTGGGTCTGTAGGTATTAAGAATGCAGTAGAATACATGTACATGTAGCAGGAAAGGAAGTGGAGATTTTGTAACCATGTTTAGGTTTGTGCACTTCTGGCCTCTCAACCTACAAGGTTTCTGTCCTACATGTACTTGTACTGTAGGTCCATTGTAGTATGTCAGACCATCAAATTGGATGTGCCCATAAATTCACATAAACTAGATACTTGTCAGTGAAATCGCCAATTTCTTGTTGTTGCTAACGCAGTTTCAATCTTCCTGCCATATCAGCATTTTGATGTGTGTGTTGTTTTTTGTGTTGGATGCTTTCAGTTGTGTTTTCAAGCCATGTAATTGTCGACTGTGTTTCAGAGTATGACAAGATCCTTGAGATGGGCTCCGGAGATTCGTTCTATATTAGGTATGTTCCACCAATTTTTTCCTCTTCTATTTTATATTCTTTTCTTTGCTTTTAATAAATACATGTAACAGCATTATATTTTTTACCAGGGTATTCAAAGAACAAGAAAACGGCAAACCAATAAGTTTCAAACAGATAATAAAGATAGGTAAAAATGAAGCAAACTGTCTGTTGTCTGGCTTTCTTTTCCTGACAAAACTAACAGTTTTCATTCACAGATCCCTATGTGTTTGAAAGACTTTTGCGTTTGATTGTGTATGCAAGGAATGTACCCTTACTCTACAACTGTTCTGAAACACCCTTTACAGGACACATTTTAACTACGAGAAGCAGGGTAAGGAGGAGCTCAGCTTTAAGAAAGGAGACATCTTCCACATCAGAGACACGCTGCACCAGGGCGTGGTGGGGTCATGGCTCGCAGTACGCATCGGCAAAAACAACCTGGAGACTGAGCGGGGTGTCATTCCCAACAAAAACAGGTAGGGGGAGCTTCCACTTCAAAGCTTCTATCCCTCAACTCATCCAAATAGGTCACTTTTACATGTAAGGGTCCAGTCACATTTTTTGGATAGTCGTGGGTGTGTCCTGATTGAAAAAATCAGCTGTCTTGTTACAGAAAAAAGCAGTTGGCGGTTTCACAAGAAATACATAGATTTTGAAAACTTTACAGATGTTTCAAGTGGCATCCAGTACTTTTCGACAGTGACTGATGAAAAGTAGTGGATGCTACTGGAAACTTCTGACAGTTTTCAAAGGCTGTGCCAGTTGCTTGAGTAACAATTTTCTTGTGTATCTCATTACCTGGATGTCAAACCTTCATTGACAGTTGGCAGTTGGTTCTGTCACAGACTGCTTGAAAACACTGCAGCATCAAAATCATACAACAACATACGATAAATGTGACCACGCCATAACTGACCAGTTGGAGGGCTGGTTGAAGCATGATTCAGTAAGGCTCGTCTTCGTCTAACATACAGCTTGCAAAAATCGTTCTCCTCGCACATGTAAAAGAAATATACACTTTGCCAGAACATCATGCAGTTCCTTCAACATTTGCTAGGTGTCACACCATGTTAGTTGACCCCTGTTTGGTCAGGCTCGTCTTCCTCTAACATACAGCTTGCAAAAACCGTGCTCATTGAACAAGTAAAACAAATATACACTTCACCTGAACATCATGCAGTTCCATCAATGTTCGCTAGGTGTCATGACACCATGTTAGTTGACCCATGTTTAGTAGCTGACTTCACTCTGTCTCACCATGTACAGGGGAGATGGCCTGCTGTTATTGCAGCACAGGTACATTACATGAACATCTGGTGGTCTCGCTTTGGCAATAGCTTTAGAAATAACTGGCTTAAGTATCTATTTATACCTCTTGCTTCAAGGTCCAATCTCTACTGGCTGACTGCATACTAAAATTTGTTTTTTCATGCCCATACAGAAAGCTAAGGTTTATTTACATGTATTGACATGTACAATGTAAGCCCTGCCTTGGAATAAAATTTGGGGGATAGTGCATTTAATCCACAGGGCATTTATTATAAGCTTTCCTTGACTAGATGGCTTTTACTTCATTTTTTTCAAAGCTGAACGACTTTCTGCTAACTTGGCTGGATCTTTTTGTCCTGGTGTTATGTAGGTTGTGTGTGTTTGCATGGCTCAATGTGTGTTTGTATGTGCTATGTACATAAACGCAATGTCATGTCAGGGAAGGGATTTCAATTAACAGTGTCTTCTTTTGAGGCCTTTCGGTGGAGTAGACTGCTTACTGTAAATGCAGAAACTTTTGCAGTGGCTTTCCACCACAAATTGCATTGCTTGTAATACTACTATACAGTGCAATGAAGTCAAGTCAATTTGAAACACTGTTTAAACCACATTTTCTCAAAATATAACCACTGCAAAGTTAAATGCATTTACAGTATTTTCTGTTAATGTCACTAGTCTCCACCAGACTAACAACGCAGGTTCAAAAAAAGTAAAATTTAGCCAATAGGGAGAATAACTGACTAGGGGAGTTTAGCCACTGTAGAGTTCATTTGCCCTCGCAATTGACCCTCTCGTGGACTGACTCTCCTGGCAAACTATTTCCCCTTTTTTTTACCAAATTTTACAATCCGTACCCTGTAGGAAGGCCTGGTGGAGGCTATAATGTCACAGTCAGCGGGTGATTCCAGTATGTAGGATTTACCAACTGTTTATCTTTTTAATTCACAGGGCGGAGCAGCTTGCACACGTGCAGAACACCGACACGAAGGAAGCGCAAAGCGGGAAGCGGTCGGGGTTCTTCCGTCGACGGAGTTACCGTCGCTCCAAGTCGCTGAACAAAGAACACTGGGATGATATTGTGTTTGGTAGGAAGTCCAATGGTTTGTATCCCTATCTTTGACTCTGTCTTGGATAAGTGCTCGCTGCATGGATGAAGCAAACGCAAGGTGGATGGATTGAGACTTCTTGTGTGAAGTGTCGAGGCTTGGTGCTGTCCTTGGTGCTAGTTTCGCATTCTGCAACCTCACCTATCAGAGTAATATGCAATTTGCGAAAGCAACAACATTTACAGCCCCAAACAAGCGTCCCAGAAGTACAAATTGTAGGCTGTTGTACTATTGCTGTTGCTTGTGTATTATTTAATAAAAGCTTTGGGCCTAGTAGGTGAGGTTGTAGATCTGAATCTTAGACCTTTTCATAGATCCCATTGCATGCTGGGAAATGCATTGCATCATGGGTAGTTCAGGGAGAAACAAAAACATTACCATGGCAACAGTGTATGAATGCACTGCATACACCTAGCTATGGTACTTATCTTGTCTCCTCCTGCCCTTCCCATGGTGCCCTGCATCTCCCAGCATGCAGTGGGGGTCCGTGAAAAGATCTACGAGAGATGGTGGAAGCCTGTGTGGTTGTGTTGAAGTGTACTAACCACAGTAACACATACTCTGTGTCTGCTCACTCACTTCTGTCTTCTGCCTCTCCACTCTGCACGGTAGCCTTTGACTGTCCTGCTAATTACATTGTCCTGTATGGTAAGTCCTGTAGCTCTGTCTTAACTATCATCTCACATTCTCTTTGTAGAGGAGCTCTTTGTAAGATTTTGGCAGCAAAACTGAAGAAGAAAAAATGCTCGGCAACAAAATACTAGTACCCAGTCACTTCTTGGCATATTTGTATCGTTATTCTGCGTTTACAAATGTATGGCAGTACCCAATTCATCTTCTTCCATCCTCTTAAAAGGAGCTTGATGTAAGATTTTCAAGGTGCTCAATGTAAGATTTTATTGAGTGAGATTTTAACGGGGCTCGATGTAAGATTTCAAAGGAGCTTGACGTAAGATTTTGGCAGCAAAACTCAAGATATTCTGGGCAACAAAATCTTCATCTTCCTTATTCATCATCTTCCAACCTGTTCTTAATGTTACCAACCTTGCACACAGAACCTTGGGACTAGAATGGTGTAAAAATGTTACATGCATATGGCATGGGTCATGCACATGCAGCTTGCAATGGATTGTAGTCCAGATACAATTTATGTAGCAAAGGAATGCTCTTATGGTGCTGCTAAAATGTAATGATTAGTACTTTTAGGTTTGGTGCTTAGCTAGTACGCTTTGTCACCAAGCAATGCAATTAAACACTAACAAGAGATGCAAAATCACCAGATAAAACCAGCTTTGGGAGCTGAAATGCTAAGGCAGCATGTTTTAATTTTAGTGCAAGAAATTATGCAACCAAATTTGTGTATAAAATCTGTATGTTTTAGTACAAGCAAAGACTCAAGTTTGTGAATTGTGACAATTTTTTATGAAGGAGATTTTATACACTGTACATGACAGTATAATAAAAATGAAATATAAAAAAAAAGAACAATATTTTTAAGGGATGACTTTTTTTATCTAGATTGTTTTCCCTACTAAAGGTTGAAATGTGAGCTATATAGGTTCATATTAACCACCTGACTTTAAAACTTGTACCTTTCTGTTGTTGTGAAATGTATGGATTTGTTTTACTAATTTTCAAACTTTCATGCTAACAATATTAATCCATCTAAACATTACCAAGTCTGATGTAATACTGAGTAGATATTTATAAGGTGTTACTTTTTTACAGCTGGGCCGACTACAAAGTTCCCAGCCTATGAGAGGGTAGTGCTAAAAGAACGTAAGTACATTTTTTCATTGAATAAGTTAGCAATGTACCACTAGCAATTTAGTACATGGTTGTGTGCTTTCTACACTTTGTTATGAAGTTTCTAATCATTTGAAGTATTTAACGAGGCAAGGAAAACTACATGATTTATGCATTAATGAATGATATAATGATGACATTCTGCAGCTCAGTGTAGTTGTTAAAACAACATCTAGCTTCAATCCGTCTTTCCTTATTACTTTGGCAAGAAGTAGCCTTAGCTCTCGGAGTTTCTTTGCACTTCTTAGATTTCACATTCCTTTGTTCTTGAAGTCTGCTCTTAGAACACTTGGAAGATTTGTGCAATGTCTTCCTTTTCTATGCATAAATAATCACAATATTTCACTTTACTTCCAGCGGGATTTCCAAGGCCAGTTGTTGTCTTCGGACCGATCGCTGACGTCACACGGGATCGACTATTGAGGGAGATGCCTGACAAACTAGACTCTGCCCGTAAGTAAAGACACTTTCAATTGGATAAATGTCACAAAGAGTGGAGCATTCTGACTGTTTTAACCAATAGGAAGTTGGCTAACATTTCAAAATCAACTGGAGCATTCTGACAACTGTAACCAATAGGAGGTTGGCAAACATTTCCAAAATAGCTGAAAATTACAACCTTGTGTAGATTGAGTTTGTATTTTAAGATTATGAAATGTAGATGATGCCATCCTGTATGCCCCAGCTGTTTGATATAAAGGGACCTTTGTTGTTGTTTATTCCCCCACAGAAAGTATCAAAAAGGACAAGGAGGCCAAAGGTGGGGCATCCACCATTATAAAGCTGAACGCCATCAGAGATGTAGTAGAAAAGGTGAGCAATATACATGTATATGCGTGCATATACATTGTATAATGATGTTGTGTGTAGGCAAACCACATTTGTTCAAACTAACGGCTGGTTGTTAAAATGGCCACCCACTTAGTACACTACAACTGTATCATGTCAAGCTGACAGTTAGTACAGACCATGTATTGGTCCAGGTTCCTGTCAACACACAAAGTCATGGAAATCTGTAACAACTTTGACTTGAGGCCAAAAGGCTCAATTTTTTTTTTACTGTAAATTCAGTTATATTTGCGGGGATTTAATTTCGCGTTAGGAACGGAAAGAAGACGTTCGTGATGTTTTAAGTTGGTGATTCAAGCTACCCTAGTAACACATTCATATATACATTGTATAATATATGGTGAGCAGCCCCTCCAACTCTGTACTGCTACAAAATGCAATCCAACATTACAGGGTGTCTGCCACAGCACCAGTTACCATGGTGACAGCCGTCTGATCCAGGTCATTGACTTTGTTTGGAGAAGAAGAAGAGGAGGAAGAAGAAGAAACAGCAAAAACAATGTTTCCCTTCTGCCAAGGTAAACATAAAAATGCATATCCTCTTGACATTAACATTGCTGTTTTGTCCCTCCAGGGAAAACACTGTGTGCTGGACATCACTCCCAATGCAGTAGACAGACTGAACTACGCCCAGCTGTACCCTATAGTTATCTTTCTCCAGCCAGACAACAAACAGACCGTCAAGGACCTCCGCTCACGGATCGCAAAGGGCTCCAACAAGAGTTCACGCAAACTCTTCGAACAGGCTATGAAGTTAAAGCAGGGGTATTCCCACCTGTTCACAGGTCAGTATCGCATGGGGATTTTTGGCGACACCTTAGGGGCAGAGGCATTACATAGACAAGTCTACATCCCTGTTATGTCATTGGTATTCACATGCCTTGAACACACTGTATGCAAGACACCAATATGTTAGAAAAAGTAGCACTGTTAATGGGTTTATGATTTTAATTAACTTATCAATATAGTAAATGTTGACTACTATTAGTCAAGAAATATGTTTTAGTTAAATTCTGTTGTACCTTGGTATTAAGGTACATGTGCAGCATGTATGTCTCAAATAGCATAGATATTGAAAAAAAGTCTCAATTCAAGTTAATAACTCTACGGTGATATTTGGTACGATACTACCTGTATGTCAACTAG
This sequence comes from Branchiostoma floridae x Branchiostoma japonicum, assembly GCA_013266295.2. NCBI lineage: Eukaryota > Metazoa > Chordata > Leptocardii > Amphioxiformes > Branchiostomatidae > Branchiostoma > Branchiostoma floridae x Branchiostoma japonicum. The sequence continues at coordinate 4,169,619 of CM023838.1, read as the reverse complement.
AAATCAAATCAAAAGGATGGATACAAACTTAATATTGTAAAAATTTGTAATACCCAAGCTGGTTCAATGTGTACATATACTGTCATGTATGATGTGTTGTGGACTAACCTGGCAACTATGTTTGTTAAACAGCTGTTGTTCATCTGTCCAATAACGATGCCTGGTACGCCAAGGTGAAGGACATCATCCGCAAACAGCAGTCACAACCCGTCTGGATGTCTGAGAACAAGGTACCTGAATGAGTGATAGACGGATGGAGACATAAATGTAGTAGATGAGGAAAGGTGTGGGTGGGATGAGGGAGGGAGAAAGGGAGAAAGGGATAGATGATGAGATGGAGGAGAAATGGATGGACATAGGGAGGGATGAATGGTGGAATGGATTGAGAAGGTACTTGTAGATAAGGCCACACCAAGTAAATTTTATGGATAACGTCCACGCGCGCATCGATTTTGGCCTGTTCCTAGAAAAAAAACAAGAAATTCCGCTTCCTGTAACTATGACCAAAGAGTCACAACAGTGCCGCAAATCGTCAGATTGACGTGAAACCCGTAACGCGAAACAGGACAGGATGACAACTGCTGTTCCACCTGATTTATTGCTGTTTTGATGATGAATAAAAGACTTCTTGCTTGTTACACTGTGTCACCTCATTCAATTTGTGTCCTAACATTTGTCGTCTCTTAGTATATTTCTAATCTAGGCATCTTGTTTTTTAGGGCCCTTCTTGGGTTTTTTTCGCCCTCTCGCATTAGATTTAGGGTCTCCAAAGGACGTCATCCATAAAATTTACTTGGTGTGGCCTAAATAGAGAAAGGATGGAAGGATGAAAACTTGAAAAGACTGAGGTTATTAGAAAATCTGAATATTAACTTTAAATCCTTGTTGCTGGATCGGCAGTCAAGATTCACATGTTAACTTGAAGACAAAGCCTTTCCCCTTAAGTAATGGGATCTTTTTCTCTCATAACTTCAATAGCTGGCATACTTTCTTATATCCATTGTTACGCCAACCTTGTCACCCTGTAGATGGAAGACAATGTGGAAGACGACTTCCTGTTCCCCATGTCGGCGCGCTTCTCGTACGCATCCTCGTCTGAAGGAAACCTCTCCGCAGCCGTGGACAGTCGTCCCGTCAGCATGTTCAACTCCTCCGACACATGGGCGGACACTGGGTCAGGGCGGGTAAGTTGTTTAGTTCCTGCAGTTAGCATGTAACGTTAGGTACATTCTGTGTATATACATGAATAAGGATCATTCATGTACATATACATTCAGGACTCGAAGTTCATCTTTGAAAATAGGTGCACTGGTGCACCTAAACTAAAAATTATCTTGCACAGAAAACTTTTTAGGTGCTCTTCACAAAATAAATGAATGTCAGCAAAACTTTTCTAGTACTGCCCCTCTTCAGACCTTGAATTTGAGATTCTATCTCTAATTTCAAACTTTAAACAAGTAATGTTAGAAGGTTGTATCATTTTTTTTTTACACTGAATTGTCAAGAATATGCTGCATGCTAGAGTACAACAGTTGCAAATTGCTTTTAATGTTAAAAATATTCTGTCGAGAACCAAGCTTTCAGACAAGGGGGAACAAAAAATGTTCTGTTGCTTGTTTCTGGAAAAGACACTGAAGCTGGAATGTGTTGTTCCTGCTACAGATGGGCCGATCCACATCAGACCCCAGTCTGACAGCTGATGGACAGCCTCCCCAGACAGGACCAGGGTACGCCCCGCACCCGGCACGTCAACTCTCGTCTGACAGACCCGCCAATTATTCTCAGGTAAGCATTCTGTTTCTTTTCTGTTCTACTTTGCTGTACCAGTTCTGTTTTGTTCTTCTCTATTCTGCTCTTTACAATTACAGTGATTGTTTTGTTCTGTATAGTTCTGTTCTGTACAGTTCTATTTCGCTCTGTTCATTACTTGACAGTTTTATTTTGTTCTGTACTGTTCTGCTCTGCTCTATGACATCTGTCTTTCAAAGGACTTGCGAATGTGAATTATGTATCAAGAATTGAATCATAATTATGTAGTATAGATTACTCTTTTAAATTGATAAGAGCCCAGTACTGATACATAGCCTTACACCTAGTAAACAAGATGATATTGTCTCCTGTAGTTCCCCCCAGAGAAGGCACCAAGAAGCAGGGACAACTCCTGGTCTGCGAGGCCCCCTGCTGACAGCAACAGGCATGACAGCCACGGTCCCTACTACAATGCTTACGGGCATCCTCAAGGGGACAACATGTCGGGACACAACAGCTTTCCACGGTAGGGACATGATTGGCTAGGCATGTGGTTCTTACAGTGTCTTGATCGACCAATCCTAGCTCGTGTTACAGAGTATTTTATAGAAGTTTATCACCAGTTGTGACAGGCACTGTGATTGGCTATACCTTGTGTATAAAACACGTAGTTTCTTTTCAAATCCCTCCCATTGTTTGGTACAATTTTGACTGCAAAAAAAATCCATTGGATACATGTACTTCCTGTAGAACTGTCATAGGTACTCAGCTTACAATTTGTTTATTTTATTTGTGCACAGGGAGAACAATCGGCATCCGCGTTCGTTCTCCAGTATCGAGCCTTATGCCACACTTCCGCCAGACAGCGATCGCTACCGGGACTACGGTCAGCACAATGACAGCTGGGGAACGAGAAAGAGAGAGCCGTCGTATCCAACAGGGTACGGGAACTACGACAACTACCCGCGGAAGGAGGAGAGGGGCTTTCCAACGGAACAGGGACACAGAACCAACGGGTACAGTACACGGGACACAGGGGAAGGTGAGGAGTTACTGGAGTCTATTCTAAGTCTCTGTAGCAAAATTAACTCTTTGTAGACATGTACCAAAGGTTAGGTGTAACAGGTCGTTCAGTGTAATGTAGCCAGCTGCCGCCGCACCGCGTGCCTGCGAAGCTGGTGTGTTACGCCGACGGGCGGTTATACCGGCTATACAAATACAGATACAGATACAGATGTATGTTGTATTCTTAAAAACTAGAGCAGGAGATTGGCATACCTATGACTACCATATTACTTTAATCGAAAAACAAAGTTTATCTGTGTCGGTAGACATCATTTTGAAGCAAATTTTAAACCATAACTTTCACTGAAGAAAACGTGAAGAAAGTGGACTTAATGTCTACTGTGACTTTTCTAGTCACATGTCTCTAAATTGCATGAAGTTATGTGACATCAGCAGTGAGTGGTTTCACTCAGTCTTTTACAAAGACGAGAGTTGCACAGTCAGTCAAAAATTTTGCCCAATTTCCTCTTTGAAGCTACAGTTGTAAAGTTGTGTTCTATTGTTAGTTGGTGACATTTTGCCAACCATCCCATAGCTATTAGTTAACCTTCAGCCTGCTAAGGTAAACATTTGTATTGGGTATGGTGTCAGGGAGAAGGTTAAGCTGGATGTTGTCCTTTCTTGTGTACAGGCGGTCCCAAGACCCAGCCCCCACCGTATGACAGACATGTACATCGAGCTCCACAAGTGTTGTCAGCTTCTCGAGAATACCTGGCTCCTCAGGACCGCAACCAGTCCCCAAAGTCGGCATTCGGTCAGCCGTCGTCCTACGACAGGCGTACCTTACCCATGTCGCCCTCGCGTGAGCGCCCAGGAGGCTACGACCCCTACAAGTTCACGCGCATGACCGCGCACTCCCTCTCACGCGGGAGCAAAACAAGTCTGACTGGTGGTAACACTCAAAGCACGAACTCTATCCAACGTCCAACCCCCACGTATCCCAAGATGCCGCTGTCCAACGGCCCCACGATGGATTCCCGGCGCGGTAATTACTCCCCGCTGTCGAAGACGAAATCCGAGCCGCACATTTCTCACTCCCCGCCGGTGGATTCCGCCATCGAGAGCAGCGACGTGGTGCAATCCTCCATCTACCCCACCAAAACCCTCCCCGTCATCGAGAGACTCGACACGGGAGACGACAGCATGGTCTCCGACACAGGATCCAACCAATCAGAGACCAGGAGGGACAACGGCGCCGACTCGGCGCGTCTGCAGATGACGCCGGAAAGAGAAAGGGACGCATATAACCGTCCGTACAGGGACAGTTTGAAACCAGCGGTGTATTCCGCCATGGAATTCAGGAGGAGAACTCTGGACGACCTGAGAATTCCCAAGACTCAGTTGGACCATGTTCCCACCTCAGACTCCATGGTGACATCGTCGTCTGGTGACCATCAGAAGGTGGACCACGCCAGGTAAGGCTACTAACTGAAATATTTAGCAACACTGATATGATAATAATAATAAGCTTTATTGCACAACAATCATACAAGGTACAATGTTTAGCAACTACTAGTGCATGACTACAGTTCCATAAGGTAATACAAGAGTGTGTAGTATGGGATGAGAATGTAGTATGGGATGAGAATGTAGTATGGGATGAGAATGTAGTATGGGATGAGAATGAGCTTTTACAACCATTGGAGGAATTTCTAATGTCTAGACATTCTTTAATATATTTTCCTATGTATACCATTGAGGGTTATCACATGTCAGTATGTACTTTTGCTGAGATAAACCCTGGTATAAAAGATGATAGTCTTGTGTATAGTGAATATAGCATGTATACCAACCATACCATTGTGGAAAGTACAATGTCTACCATTAAGTTAGCTTTTAAGACTCGTAGCCTTGTTGTAGATAAAGTAAATGCAGGCTTGTTACATCTTTAATTTCCAGTTCTGGGTTAGTTCAGTCAAAACTGCCCCAAAAGACCACTCAGTGGACTGATAAAATCTGGTCCATGTGGACAGGTGGTCATTATAGACAGAATTCTTAATGTTTGTGTCAATGGGAAAAATTATCTAAGGGGCCACCAAAACGTCACAGTGGTCACAATGGACAGGTGGTCCTTATGTAGAGGTGGTCACTTGTACAGGTTTGTACAGTATTTGAAGAGGATAAAATGGCTGTTAACTGGTTATTGTGATTTTGGCTCCAGGCAGATTGTTGTAAGTTATTGTCAACAAGTTATATATGCCAAGTTAGTTTACTTAACACAAGACGGTGTACACGAATGTTCTCGAGACATTTTTGTGCCTCTCTACCCAGTGAACTTGAGCCAGACGAGAACCACACTGTCATAGCGACGGCACGCGGCATGTTTGACGCCAACGGAGGCGTGCTGTCCAACGCCGAGACGGGCGTCAGCATCATTATTCCCAAGGGAGCGATTCCAGAGGGCACCAAACAGGAGATTTACTTCAAGGTGTGTCGAGACAACAACATCCTGCCGCCACTGGACAAGGACAAAGGTAGGCCAAAATCTTATTGTTGTTAATGTTTATTATTGTTTAAAGCTTAAACATTGTTCCAACACAAAAGGAGAACTCACCATGAATTTTCAGTTGAGCTTGTTGACTTTCATCAGATGACTGATTCAGACGCTGAACTTTCTGGAAGCCGGAAGCATTTTGACATCAGGAGTGATTCAAAAGTGGCTAGAAGACGGAATTTTCCACTGACACAGTTCAGAGAGGGTTGATATACATGTATTGCACACACCTTGTCAAGTTAATAATTGTTTTTAATAATGAGATATTTTGTTCAACTAAAAAGGGAATGTACCTTGGCACAATTTTACATCACGTGTGAAAAATTGAAAGACACAAGACTCAGTCTCAAGGTAACATGGTGTCTAGGGCCCTATACCATACAACATGAAGAAACCCAAATGAAGGGAGCAAGGGGCCAGCTAGGCAGCCTGCAAAATTGCTTGGGAAAAGAAGGAGAGAATGACATTTGATTCCAAGCAAACACTGTTGAGAAAGGACACAGGGATGCTACATTGTATTTGTGTTTAAGATTGCGGAAAAAACAGAAGACAGACACTGGATATTTGTGCTTCTGAAAGTCCTCATGTACATGTACACTATTTTATATCATACCCGGGCGGCGATACAGTGCTCCCGGCCGTGTTGTATTCTCCTGTACGACCGGGTGTATAAACTGGACTTCCATAGAACGATTCCGCCCCAACCGTGTGCGCCGCTTTCGAAAATTCGAATACAGGATTCGGACGTTGGAATGGATGTTCTAGCAGTTTTTTTGTTTAGGGACACCAAATTTTCGCTCATTTCGCCTTGAAAGACGTGTTTTCTAGGGTGGGTATGATATAAATAGCATACAACATTCCGCATCGCCCTCGGTCTCGGCCCTCCCGCGAGTCGGATCGATACCTCGGGCAATACGGAATACACCGTGCTGTATGCTCTATGTACAGGTATACATAATGCACGTTGTACTACATTTGTGTATCTGTTTCTGCCTGACCAGGTGAGACCCTGCTGAGTCCGTTGGTGATGTGTGGTCCCCACGGCCTGAAGTTCCTCCAGCCTGTGGAGCTGCGCCTGCCACACTGTGCCTCCATGACGCCCGACGGCTGGTCCTTCGCACTCAAGTCCAGCGATACGTCCACAGGTAAGGACATGTCAATCATTTGGTGTTCAGTTCAGTTCAGTTCCTCCTCAATGAGGTAACACCATACTACATGTAATATACTGCCTGCACAAGTTCCTGTCTCGCATGACCAAGCACAGTTTAGCACATATGGTGAATATTCTTAAAAAACACAACAAGTAGTAACTCATAGTGTAGCAGTCACGAAAATGATTCCAGGATATGTAAGAGAGCTTCTCTTACATTCAGTAACCTCTTTTATCCACAAAACAAACTAGTACTTTACATGTAATGATTGTTGTTGCTGTTGTTATTGTTTTTTCTAGATGAGCTACATGTATGTGTAACACAGTGTCAGAAAATGGGCCTTGTCCAGTAAATTGCTGTGTAACATGATGTAAGCTGTATAGCAAAGTTCTCTCTTCACAACCACTTGTTTAACAAGAGCTTTCTTCATCAGGGCAATGATATGAACTGTGATTGTTGTTGTTGTTTTTCAGGCCAGCCCACACAATGGCAGAACATGACGTTACCCGGGATGAACAACAACTCGCAGTGCCAGGTCGGCGCCAGCAGTGTGTCCGTGCTGGTCGACCACTTCTCATGGTTCGCTCTGATTGGCTGGCCCCGATTCCACCGGTACGATCACACGGGGTCCATGGGAGGCGTCATAGCAACAAACATATACTGAGAATGATTGACAGATCGGTGGGAGTTGTCATAGCAATAGACATCTACGATACTGAAAATGATTGACAGATCGGTGGGAGTTGTCATAGCAACAGACATCTACTGAGAATGATTGACAGATCGGTGGGAGTTGTCATAGCAACAAACATCTACTGAAAATGATTGACAGATCGGTGGGAGTTGTCATAGCAACAGACATCTACTGAGAATGATTGACAGCTCAGGGGAGGAGTCATAGCAACAAACATCTACTCAGAATGATTGACAGCTTGGTGGGAGTTGTCATAGCAACAGACATTTACTGAGAACAATTGACAGATTGGTGGGAGTTGTCATAGCAACAGACATCTACTGAGAATGATTGACAGCTCAGGGGAGGAGTCAAAACAACAGACACTTGATTAGGATTGGCAGTTGTGTGGAGTCACAACAACTGACATCTATGATTGACAGCTGTTTATGCGTGTGGACTGGACCAAATGTGTCCCCATCGGTGCACTTACCCCAGATATAGAGGACTGATTTTATCCGTTTTTATGCAGTTCTAGTCTTATTTTTTTTACCCAACTCTAATACATTGTATGATGATGTCCCACGTGTAAGTTTATGACGGGCTGTTACCAGAATGTGAGAAGTACCTGAAAACAATGTGGAAATTCTCAGATGCAGATGCAGGAAGAAAGAGCTCCATCCAACAAAAGGACTGCCGACAACAATGTCTCCTTGTAGAGTATTTCGCTACAAAATTGACAGCATCACTTTCTGGAAAAGATCATATTTTTCTTTACATCACAAATATTTGAGAAATTGTTTTTATCTAGAGCAAGCCTGATCCAATGATATTTCATCATGCAAAAGTTTGTCCCCAGAAAAAAGTGCCTTTTTTACTTTCTCAACACGCAGGACTATATAAAAGGCAGCTAGCATAATAAGACATGAAAATATGTGGGATATAAAACAACAGCAAATGTACACAAAGAAACTGTAAAAATGGTCAATTTTAGGACTGAAACAGCAAACTTGTGGATGCGCAGATTTCGAATATGCTCCAGAAACGTTGAAACGTCAATTTCAGAGATGGGGAGAGGGGTATTTGTTACTAAGTCTTGTAACTTTTTGTGCCAAAGAGTTAAGAAGATAAGATTTAACATTAAGTATGTGATTAACTGAATCCTTGTGTACAACAAGTTGAATGTATGAGTGGGAATGACTGTTAGGGTAGTTAAATAACTACTAGTAGACTGATTTGTTTGGGAAAGAGAGAAACCTGTACTTATGTCTAAATGTATAAGCAAAACAATGATATGTTACTTTTTTAGGTTTATATAGCAACACCGATACGGCTCCTGTGTTACATGGAGTTTCTGAGATATGCCAACTGTATTATTACTCACTTTCTGTGCAGTTAAGTTCCGTTTTCGTCATGTGTAAGAAATATTGGTAAGCTGAGGACGGATTCTCGAAAACGTATGCCAGTTATCAATAAGTAGAAATGATGTTTTGTAAGAAAAACATTTAGTTAAGATACAGACTTGGCATCTACCGATGCAACTGCAGTCATATCAGTCTGGTAAAACTCGAAAAGAGTGACAACATTGGATACGGACGAGAGTTTGGTTTTGTTTTGTACATCAAAGTATTTTTCTACTGATACTGTAACAACCAATATTAATGGCAATCGTAGATTGTACCAAGTAGAAAGCAGTTTAATCAGTTAATGCATGATGAAATTCAGATCTGATAAAAGTGCTACTAGTGATCATAGAAATGCCAACTTGAATTATGTTATGCATGTATCTTCGAGCTTAGAGCTGTGAATTCTTTTATACCAAGCCTTGCTTAAGGTATCCTTTTTCTAATATGCATTATTACTGCTTAGCCTTATTTTAGGTTTCTCCTAACTTGCAAGCTTCTCTGTAATGTATACTCCTAAACTGACTATAGTTTTTCTTCAGTAATGGTCCTGTACATGTATGTGTTGATGGTGCCAAGATAAAAACAGGCTGGGTTTTGTTGTGGTTAAAATGGTACAGCCCAATATCAGGTCATCTCTCTTTGTTAGTTGCTTCTCTGTAGGTTGTAGGATGTTAACCTTCTCCCTGCTAAAGTAGCCGTTTGGCACCAAAGTTGTATTGGTTATGGGAAGACAGCCGGGAGGAGGTTAAACAAAGTCGTGACACAAAGATCTGTGGCAAGTTTCTCTGTCACAAGATTTCATATGACACATTCATTCATGTCCTCATTAAAACAATCATATGGCAATGTGACTTGGCCATAACAATTTTTTTTGTTTACCTTCACAGAAGGAAAACATAGTTTTTGCTCAGTTTCTTCTTCCTTCTACATGTACCTTTGTAGTTTAGTCTTGTAACAGTAGCAGTCTAACAAGAGGGTTGACCTGGTCTTGGTGCATTCATTACTGATGCTAGAGTTTTCTCTTCGTGATACAAGCATGCCATGATGTACTGTACTTTGCATAAATCTGACTGACTTCAGCCGCTACAGTGTCTGTCTTCCCTACAATAGACAGTCTTTTCCTTGGGATGATGAAAGAATCAGTGAATACCCAAGAAGCTAGCTAGTTTCATATCCAATATATGGTACATGTATCTTGTCTGAACTGTTTGTAGCAGAGCAGATACCAGTAATTGAATCTGAACACAGGTTTTCTATATGTTGAAAGAAAAAGTTACTCTTAAACATGCAAATTTCATCTTCAAGATTGGATATTCACTTTGGAAAGTTTCGCCATCAAAAAGGAAGAACAGTTAATTGTGAGACAGACATCTTGTATATATTTTGCCGAAGGTATTCTCTTCTTCTTTAACAAATAAATGAAATTTCACTGTTAAATGAGTCAGCTGTTTCTGTTTCTGTTTTCCTCAAATATTAGGTACTTCCAGAATACTTAGTAGTCACATGTACATGTCTTCATACAAACTCCTTCAAGTTGCGGATAAAACTCAAAGATTCTGGCTGTCAGAATCAGCTGCAGTTGCAAGAAAGCGCCGGATAGTGGTAAGGCATCAGTGGTAAGATAAAAATGAATCATGTAAGTCGCGTTTACTAGAAAGTGCATCCTGCATACGGTCCAAACAAAGCGCCCCGGTATGGCTGAAATCATCATTGCAGGAAAACCCACGCCAAGCAGCGGCATAAATGACGTAAATCGCTAGAGGCCCTCATTGACACTTGCGGATGATTGAGATAACTGACGTACTGCGACAAAGTGGGTTTATCAGGCGAGAAAATTCGGATGCATTTTAGGGTCAAAGGTTACAAACTTGTTGACTGAGTGAACGAAGGAATTGCACAACTTCTAAAGCAAATAAGTCACTAAGTTTCATTAAACGAAATCTGTACATGAAATGCATATAACAAGTCCAGTTAGACCGCACCTTGAATATGCCAGTTCCGTATGGGACCGTCACCCTTACCACAAAGAGCATATTACAAGTTAATAAAAGCAGTCCAGAAAAGAGCACGAAAGATGCATCCAGCATGGGCAAAAATAATTTTGATCACTAGGGGTCCCCACTGACACGTGCAGCTGACATACTCCTTGCAAACATGTTGACTGAATGAGCGAAGCTGTCTTCGTAATACGATTAGCAGCTTCATTACCTTCGCCAAGAATGTTTTCAGTAGCGTTTGTCCATCCGTCTGTCTGTCTGTCTGTCTGTCTGTCTGTCTGTCTGTGAACAGCATAACTCAAGAAGCTTTATATGCATTGTCATGAAACTTGGTAGATGGATAGGTCTTGATGAGAGCTAGAAATGATTGTATTTTGGGCCCCCTGACGGCTTTCGTTGATACTGCAGCAGAACTTCCGGTTTTAATATCTCATGATCTGGACATGCTAAGGTCACGAATTTTGGATGGTAGATAGCTCTTGGGCTGGGGAAGAAGTCACATGAGTTCGGATCCCTAGCAGCATGTTCTGGAACTGCAGGGCAAATCTTTGAGGGACGATAACTCAAGGACCGGTTGACGGATTGTTATGATTTTAGTACGGAGGCAGCAGTGACGCTTAACATAATTAAATGACAATTATGCAAATCAGGAGCTAATTTACATAATTAATGAGGAAATTCTATAAATCTGTTGTGTTCCATAATAGGAATATGGAACACTTGTGACATGTAATTGAGAACGAGAGGAACATCTGAAGATATAGGTTATGTAAATGAGACCTAATTTGCATAATTAATGGTAAATTGCTATAGTTTCATAGTGGTAACTGCCGCGGATTTCATACTTGCCGTATTTGGAAGTTAAGTGAAGGTGAACATCAATAAGCATAATTTATTCAAATCATAACCTCATTTCTATAATTTATGAGAAAGTGCTAGAATAGACTTTTAAGGCTGTCATTGGGTGGAGAATATGATCAACTGATATAATCCATGATGGAAATTGAAATGAGGATCTTATTTTCATAATCAATAACAAAAATGTATCATTTCGATAGTCGGAATGGTTAACGTCATTTGGCGAAGGTATGAGATCGTGGAACTCTTGTATTACTTTCCTATTAATTAGACAGGGTCGTTTTGAACACCTGTGTAAAAGCTCGTTTGGCATGGTCCGTTCAAAATGGCGCTTTGGTGCGGCGGGAATGCTCTAGGATGTTATTTTTTTGCAACTTTCCGGGTACAAATTGTAGTTTTTGTCCCTAGAATGACTTTGTAAAGGTCTGTAAACTTTGCGGTAGAATGATGGGAAGTTTCGCGGTAGATTTATTGCCATTCTCGTAGTGGTTCGAGGAGAAATGCGGATTTCCTGGCCTGGCGTATTTTGGAGAAGACAAGATGGCGAGATGGTGGTTTTGAGACGTCTTCACCTTTTACTACAGGTAAGCTACAAACTATTTGGCTGACATTATTCCCTACCAACTAGTAAAAACATGTAATATTCAACAATTTGTATTCCATACGAAATTGTGTAACTTCACAGCGAACATTCGTGGTTTGAAACAGGCTTTGAAAGAGTCAATTTTTCCGAATTTTCTTATAACATTTTCCATGTGTGGTGTGTGTTTAATGAAATGTATGTGCTCTCAACGCTATAACAACGTTGTAAAAAAAAAAAGCGCTATTAAAAACTATTTTCCTATTTTCTTCTCCACGTGGTTCAAAAACACCTGTTGGAATGTGCACATGTGTGTGTATGATCAAATACTTCTGATGTTCCCGCCAAAACCTCGCGTAAACAATTCGGAGTCCTCAAAGTTTCAAGGTGTCGAAATAAACACCGCACAAAAAGTTTGGAAACATCAGTCCAGTTGATCATATTTCCGTTCTTGTATTATATACCATCTGCATTGCATTATGCAGCAATGAAAAGCTGTTCATTTACCATTTACACTAATAGAACCCCATTTGTAATGAATGTGGTCAGGCATTGATGGCGCAAATACTTGTAACAGCTGATTGCGCGGTCGGGTTGCAAGTTTCAAATATTTTGCGCCAAGTTTATTTCGATTTTACATGTACACCTTTAGTGAAGTGGTTTGATTTTTTGGATCTTGTAGCTACCCAAGCTTTACGTAAGTCACTAGGACTAGGTGCAGTTGTTTTTTTTCGATGTGATTCTCAGTTCTAAAGCAAAGAATGTTACGTATGTATCTTAATTCACAGCCCTTTAGAAATAATATAAATTGTCTAGCCACCAGCATTTTCTGCCATCAATAAAGCATTGAAGATTCAGATGTCTAGTTGTTAGGAATTGTTTTTATTCAGATGTCTACAATGTATAACAGGGCTGATATTAAAACGACTTGTCAGTATTTCTTCTTTTCGTAGAACCATCTGTGTCCTGAGGGTCAGCGAGCTGTGCAAGTGTTTCTGTCCTGTTGAGATGAGACCTGTGATGACAGAGGTACCAGGTGTATCAGACCAGGTGAGAGAATAACGAATTCTGCAATTTTCTTATCATTTACTTGGTGCTGTTTGAGACAAGTATGTAACTTATAATGTTGTATAGTTAGGTGACTTCTGGTTCCTGTCTGGACCTGAAAAGAGAAGATTGGACCAGACCCAGACCAGGTGATTTGAAGACCCCAGAGGAATTTCAGGTGAGAAAATTTGATGTTCTGCATTTTACCTACCATTTACTTGGTGGTATTGAGACAATTGTGTAACGTGTAATGTTGCATAGTTTTAACTAAGTGGATGTGCCACTGGGTTAAAAGTTATCCTATATATGAGTTGCTGTTAATAACTTAAAGATGTATTTCTTCCTTGGTGTTTTCTTACTTGAAATTTTCTTAGAAGTCTTTTGTTATGATGATGTCTTATGATTGACTGCTCTATCTATCATGTACTGTGTGGCTTTCAGAATTCACAGTACTGTTTTCATGTTTGTCCTAGCATGACTTATACGTTAACTTCTTGTTGATGACTACTTTTGACATGCTGATCACATCTTTTATTGCCCAACTGTTTTTATGATGTAAGGGGGACAGATTCATAATTGATATTAGTTTCCCATTAATGTTCTGTCAATATGAGCTTACTATACTTTTAGCCGATGTTTGAAATGCATTTCCATGTATCAATGACTGTGGTATTTTTGAACCTATCTTGTACGAATGTTCGGTCAGTATGAGATGCATATTATCTTCTCGTTTGGATTGTTTTTATGTGATATCTTATGTGAGATGTATTTTCATGTGATTGTTGTTTGGTCAGTAGTGATGTTCTTATGTTCACTATTGACTGTGGTCTTCTCTTGCCTCACTAACAAAGTTCATGTTCATGTGCTCTTACCCTCGACCAAAGCAGGTTTTAGCCTATGATATTCAAGAAATGTTGTGAATATCATAACAATGATACATATGCATGGTATTCTGTGAATCGTGTTGGTGTATGTACATTTGGCATGGGATTTTTCTGAATGTGTATTTTTTACGCCCTAGGGTATGGGCAGCTGAGACTGTACCTGACCATGTTCCTGTGTAGCTGTCAATATTCCTGATTCCTGGCGGACCTGTCTGTGTTTCTGAAGGACCTGTCACCCATCTACGAGACATGAGCTTGATTTGTTATTGAATTAATTCTTCCAAATGATATTTGAAATATATTTCCGCGAATTGTTGGCTATGGTATTTTTATACCTAGTTTGTATCTTAATGAATATTCTGTCAACTTGTGATTTGCCTTGTTTTCATGTGATATGTTATGTGAGATGTTTTTCAGGTGATCGTTGTTTGGTCATGATGTTCTATAGCGACTTTTGGCTGCGCGCTTCTTTTGCCTCACTAACACTTGAAGTGTATGTTCCATGTCTCTTGCCCCAACCAAAGCAGGTTTTAGAACTTGAACAAATGCTGGGTATATTATCATAGTCATGATGTGCATGTTCTATGAATACAGTCGGTGTATGTAGATTTGGCATATGACTTTTCTGAACATGCAATTCTTTTACATCCTAGGTAAAGCTGAGACTGTACCTGACAGACACCATGTTCCTGTGTGTGCTGTGTGACCTGTCTGCTATCCTGTGTACCTGTCCGCATTCCTGGAGGACCTGTTCTTGTTCCAGTCCATATTCCAGGAGGATTTGCCTGTATTCCAGTCCATATTCCAGGAGGATCTGCCTGTGTTCCTGAGGGACCTGTCACGTATCTACGAGACAAGAGAACATCGGACTTGACAGTGAGTTGGCCTTCATCTATAGAACTCTTTCAAAGATGGAGAGGTCTGCATGCCGCACAGCGTTATCAGTTGTTTTGCATAATACGAAGTCCAGTCGTTTTGATTTAACGTTTAACTTCGAGCATGCACGAATAAAGAATGATACGGAGCCGTTGCTTTGCGGAATTTTGCGCCTTGCCATTTGAATTTTGCATAATTCGAAGCGGAACTAATAAGTGTACGTGTTAAGCATCCAGTCTGTACAAATAAAGAATAAATCGTGGCCGCTGCCTTCCGGAATTTTGCACAAAACGTGATTGCATTCTCCCATGCATGCAGACCTCTAAAAATGACAATAAGAAGATGTTGGGATAGGGCATCTTTGCGATCCTCTGAATTTTTAGTTCCAAACACCATGATTGTTGAAACTGGCCCTCCCTGCTATTTGTTGTCATTTGTGAAAGGGTTCACATTTCTTATACTAATATCTATTTTAAGGTTGTGACTAACATTTTGTTACAGATTTGGTGGAGAGCATTGTACATTTTCTTATTCAGGAGAGCACTTGCAATATTGCCTGTTGTTTTATTCTGTATGGCAATGAGGCACATTTTCAAAAGCATTTTGCAATCAAAATGTGTTTCCCTGATATCTATCCACTTCATGAAAATCCACATACACCCTTTTAAAAACTTTCTCTGAAATGAAAATTGTATGACCACACCAATTTTATTTGTTGGTTCTAGGATTCGCCTCTTAATTTTTCTCTGATTTGCAAAAATAAAATTAGGTTCTGAATCAACACCAAAATGCTCATAATTTGGCCACAACAGTTAAAGAAAGTCCTTTTCTTCCTAGTTGTTAAAGTTTTTCCATCTATCAATGCAGTGGTTTCATTAAAAGTTCAAAATTTATTGTATGAATTATAGCCCAGCCTAAGTATGTTGACTTAATGGCTCCTATCACAACATTTCGGGCTATTTTATGGGGTGCCTTGGCCCTTTTTTTTTTAATTTCGTTCAGTCCCATCATAATTTTCCTGAAATAATCAGAGAACCAACAAATTAAATTGTTGTGGACCAATTTTCCTGAATAATACGTTCATGACTAGATGGGCAATTATTATAGCAACAAACTGTTTTG
The DNA here is from genome assembly GCA_013266295.2 of Branchiostoma floridae x Branchiostoma japonicum. Lineage (NCBI taxonomy): Eukaryota > Metazoa > Chordata > Leptocardii > Amphioxiformes > Branchiostomatidae > Branchiostoma > Branchiostoma floridae x Branchiostoma japonicum. The sequence continues at coordinate 4,153,717 of CM023838.1, read as the reverse complement.
AAATTATATATAATAATATAATGCTGTAACGTTACCATTGGTAATAAAAGTGAATAATGACATATACAAAATTGTAATGCCATCTGTGCATTTATTTGCAAGGGTTCAAAACATAAATCCAATGTTACAAACTTATAGTAACATTTGTTTATTGATTCATCGTAAAATCTCAAGTATATGGCAGCGCCAAAGGGCGCTGAATTGTGTACTTAGGTTAAAATCACACAACACAAACATTACAAATAGGGCAATCACAATTACGTACAAATGAATTCTAAAAGACAAATCTAATACAATAAAAACTTACAAGAAAGCTATATATTACTAATATTTTCATATCAATATCATTTGAGAAAAGTAATAACATTGGCATTGTACTAATTGAAGTAAGATCAGAAGATAGCCATAAAAATCTGAAGGAGAAGTGAAAGATATTCAGGGCGAATAAAGATGAACATGATTTATGAAAACTGGATTTCAAGATTTGGAAATGTTCGTGTATTTTTTATTTCATAATTCATCATTTATCTTAAGCAAATAATCACAAAAGTCATATGCTTTAGCAAGTTAACAATACAAAGTGGAAAGACATAAAGTTAAATTGTAGTAAAATTTCTGACCATAAGCTGCAGTGATTGAAAATGATGACGGCCAAATCCTACTTTTTATCTAGTTTTGAAAACATACATAAAATGTTACAAAGTTTAACATGCATGGTAGGGATGTAAAACAAATGACAATTTATTACCATGTCATGATTGTAAAGAAGCCTAACTATAGTGAACCTTTGTTTTGTTAATCTCTCATAGCCGAATATGCCTGGAGGATAGGTAAAACACAATCAAGATTATTTATGATAAAATAATCCAGGTACTGAAGGCTTGGTTTGTCTTGAAGTGGATTTCAGGGAAAATACTTTGGTTGGATAATTATTGTTGGAAGGCAATGCTGTGCTCTCTTCTGAATAGTGAAATGTACCACAGGTAAGCTGTGTGTGATTTTTGAAAGAGAGGAATTGGGTGTAAGAAATTGGCCGAACATCTAATACTTCCTACTTAAATGTCTCAGTCAAGTCACAGATAGTTAAGATACTAGGTAGTGACTAAACGGTACAGTAGACAGACAGTTGCAGTGTGAGGTTGACACATATTACGCCAAAGCAGTTATAACAGTCATGCCAAAAAGCAGTTACTCAAGCAACAGCATATGATTTTGGAAACGGTCAGACGTTTCATGTAGCATCCACTACCTTTCGTCAGTGACTCTGGAGAAAAATCGACTTCAGCAGGTTTATAAGCACGAACTGTTGATTGATATGTAAATAAGGTGAAGACAAATTTTGAAAGAATTTGCCTTCACCGTATTTACATATCAATATTGAAATAATTTGCCTTCCCCTTATTTACATATCAATCATCATTTCGTGCTTATAAATCTGCTGAAGTCGATTTTTCTCCAGAGTCACTGACGAAAGGTAGTGGATGCTACCTGAAACGTCTAACCGTTTCCAAAATTATATCCTGTTGCTTGAGTAACGGCTTTTTGGCATATCTTATTACCCGGATGTCTAACCTTCACCGACGTAGTTATAACAGATATGCAGTTTAATAAGAATATGTAAAAAGGTAATATAGACAGACAGTTGCAGTGTGAGGTTGACACCAAAGCAGTTATAACAGTCTTTTAGGTAGGCAAGTTTAATGATAATATGTAAAAACTTTAAGGTACTGTAGACAGACAGTTGCAATGACACATACTACACCAAAGTAGTTATAACAGTCTTTTAGTGAGGCAGTTTAATAATAATATGTAAAAACGTACTGTACATGTAGACAGACAGTTGCAGTGTGAGGTTGACACATATTACCCCAAAGCTGTTATAACAGTCTTTTAGGTAGGCAGTTTAATAATATTTTGTAAAAAGGTACTGTAGGCAGACAGTTGCAGTGTGAGGTTGACACATTTTACAGAGTTTGAGAATTTCAAGACAATCGTCACAACTAGTTTATGTAAATAGTTTGCCTAAAAAGTTTCAGTGTGATACAAGTATTATTTTAGGACATATTTTAACAGTGTAAATCTAGGGAAAGAACTTTTTTAGTGAATAATCTCTGAAGAAATAATGGCAGGCTAGGGTTTAGTTTTGTTCGGCCGATTTCTTTTATGCCATGTAGTTTATCAGACTTTGTTATTACTGTTTATGTAGTTGTAGCAATACTAACCTCCTGTTCCAAAATTTGGGGCTTGTCTCAAGTTGATCTAGTGAATTTGCTACAGTGACAGGCTTCATTTGATGAGCTTGAGACTAACCCTGGATTTGGAGCAGGAGGTTTGAATTGTTAACAAGTACACACACAGTGATAACAAAGTTTGATTGTGAGTTTCTTTCACTGCATGACAAAACGCAATTCCTCTCTTTCTCTATGTTCTATACTTCCACACTTCCACTTCTTGTCCCTGGGCTTACCCTGGAGGAGAGACTTCTGTCCCAAGGTTCAAACTTACACATTCTTTGACTCTGCGTAGTAGACTTGTTGACCAACAACTTTGTGCGCCATCAATGTTACTACGCAAACGGCGAAGGATTTGTGTATTTTTGTTACCCTGGCCTGGAGGTTTTCTCTTCCTGGTCTTGAGGTCTAATTTTCCCGCCAAAAGTTAATTGGATTATCTTTTTCGCGCCAAAAAACTTAATATATAGGGGAAATGACCTTTGACCTTTCTTTAAATTCCTCTCTCTGAATACTTTACCCCACACTTGTTACATTGTTCCAACACTTTGAATCTATTCGCACAGTTTGTTACACTCTTCATTGCTTTCGATCTTTGCACTTAAACTTTTCCGAACACTTAGTGACTCTCGTGCTTACATCAGATCAGCTTTCCCAAACACTGAGTTGATTGAGTGAAACTTTCTCGCCAATACTTGTCACTCTCCTGATCAGTCAAGCGTACAATATGCTGGTGTGTCGAAACACCGTGTCTCCGCAAAGACATTCCCTGGGAAGCACATTTTGTACGCATTGCTGACAGGAGAGTGACAAGTATTGGCGAGAAAGTTTCACTCAATCAACTCAGTGTTTGGGAAAGCTGATCTGATGTAAGCACGAGAGTCACTAAGTGTTCGGAAAAGTTTAAGTGCAAAGATCGAAAGCAATGAAGAGTGTAACAAACTGTGCGAATAGATTCAAAGTAATGTAACAAGTGTGGATAAGTAATCAGAGAGAGGAATTTTACAGAAAAGGTCAAAGGTCATTTCCCCTATATATTAAGTTTTTTGGCGGGAAAAAGATAATCCAATTAACTTTTGGCGGGAAAATTAGACCTCAAGACCAGGAAGAGAAAACCTCCAGGCCAGGGTAACAAAAATACACAAATCCTTCGCCGTTTGCGTAGTAAGATTGATGGCGCACAAAGTTGTTGGTCAACAAGTCTACTACGCAGAGTCAAAGAATGTGTAAGTTTGAACCTTGGGACAGAAGTCTCTCCTCCAGGGTAAGCCCAGGATAAGAAGTGGAAGTGTGGTAGTATAGAACATAGAGAAAGAGAGGAATTGCGTTTTGTCATGCAGTGAAAGAAACTCACAATCAAACTTTGTTATCACTGTGTGTGTACTTGTTAACAATTCAACCCTCCTGCTCCAAATCCAGGGTTAGTCTAAGCTCATCAAACGAAGTCTGTCAGTGTAACACATCACTGCCAAATTCACTAGATCAACTTGAGACAAGCCCCAAATTTTGGAACAGGAGGTTAGTATTGCTACAACTACATAAACAGTAAGAACAAAGTCTGATAAACTACATGGCATAAAAGAAATCGGCCGAACAAAACTAAACCCTATCCTGCCATTATTTCTTCAGAGATTATTCACTAAAAAAGTTCTTTCCCTAGATTTACACTGTTAAAATATGTCCTAAAATAATACTTGTATCACACTGAAACTTTTTAGGCAAACTATTTACATAAACTAATTGTGACGATTGTCTTGAAATTCTCAAACTCACACTGCCACTGTCTGTCTACAGTACCTTTTACATATTATTATTAAGCTGCCTACCTAAAAGACTGTTATAACTGCTTTGGTGTAATATGTGTCAACCTCACACTGCAACTGTCTGTCTACAGTACCTTTTACATATTATTTTTCAACTGCCTAACTAAAAGACTGTTATAACTGCTTTGGTGTAATATGTGTCACTGCAACTGTCTGTCTACAGTACCTTTTTACATATTATTATTAAACTTGCCTACCTAAAAGACTGTTATAACTTCTTTGGTGTAATATGTGTCAACCTCACACTGCAACTGTCTGTCTACAGTACGTTTTTACATACTAGTATTATTATTATTAAACTGCCTAACTAAACGACTGGTATAACTGCTTTGGTGTAATATGTGTCACTGCAACTGTCTGTCTACAGTACCTTTTTACATATTATTATTAAACTTGCCTACCTAAAAGACTGTTATAACTGCTTTGGTGTAATATGTGTCAACCTCACACTGCAACTGTCTGTCTATATTACCTTTTTACATTTTCTTATTAAACTGCATATCTAAATGACTGTTATAACTACGTCGGTGAAGGTTAGACATCCAGGTAATAAGATATGCCAAAAGCAGTTACTCAAGCAACAGGATATAATTTTGGAAACGGTTAGACGTTTCAGGTAGCATCCACTACCTTTCGTCAGTGACTCTGGAGAAAAATCGACTTCAGCAGATTTATAAGCACGAACTGATGATTGATATGTAAATACGGTGAAGGCAAATTCTTTCAAAATTTGTCTTCACCTTATTTACATATCAATCAACAGTTCGTGCTTATAAACCTGCTGAAGTCGATTTTTCTCCAGAGTCACTGACAAAAGGTAGTGGATGCTACATGAAACGTCTGACCGTTTCCAAAATCATATCCTGTTGCTTGAGTAACTGCTTTTTGGCATGACTATTATAACTGCTTTGGCGTAATATGTGTCAACCTCAGACTGCAACTGTCTGTCTGCTGTACCGTTTAGTCATACTACCTAGTATCTAAACTATCTGTGACTTGACTGAGACATTTTAAGTAGGAAGTATTAGATGTTCGGCCAATTTCTTACACCCAATTCCTCTCTTTCAAAAATCACACACAGCTTACCTGTGGTACATTTCACTATTCAGAAGAGAGCACAACATTGCCTTCCAACAATAATTATGCAACCAAAGTATTTTCCCTGAAATCCACTTCAAGACAAACCAAGCCTTCAGTACCTGGATTATTTTATCATGAATAATCTTGATTGTGTTTTACCTATCCTTCAGGCATATTCGGCTATGAGAGATTAACAAACAAAGGTTCACTATAGTTAGGCTTCTTTACAATCATGACATGGTAATAAATTGTCATTTGTTTTACATCCCTACCATGCATGTTAAACTTTGTAACATTTTATGTATGTTTTGAAAACTAGATAAAAAGTAGGATTTGGCCGTCATCACTTTCAATCACTGCAGCTTATGGTCAGAAATTTTACTACAATTTAACTTTATGTCTTTCCACTTTGTATTGTTAACTTGCTTAAGTATATGACTTTTGTGATTATTTGCTTAAGATAAATGATGAATTATGAAATACAAAATACACGAACATTTCCAAATCTTGAAATCCAGTTTTCATAAATCATGTTCATCTTTATTAGCCTTGAATATGTTTCACTTCTTCAGATTTTTATGGCTATCTTCTGATCTTACTTCAATTAGTACAATGCCAATGTTATTACTTTTCTCAAATGATAATGATATGAAAATATTAGTAATATATAGCTTTCTTGTAAGTTTTTATTGTATTAGATTTGTCTTGTAGAATTCATTTGTACGTAATTGTGATTGCCCTATTTGTAATGTTTGTGTTGTGTGATTTTAACCTAAGTACACAATTCAGCGCCCTTTGGCGCTGCCATATACTTGAGATTTTACGATGAATCAATAAACAAATGTTACTATAACTTTGTAACATTGGATTTATGTTTTGAACCCTTGCAGATAAATGGACAGATGGCATTACAATTTTGTATATGTCATTATTCACTGCAACGAATTCAACTAGAATTTTATTACCAATGGTAACGTTACAGCATTATATTATTATATATAATTTCAAAACAGTTTGTTGCTATAATAATTGCCCATCTAGTCATGAACGTATTATTCATGTCATGAACGTATTATTCATGAAAATTGGTCCACAACAATTTAATTTGTTGGTTCTCTGATTATTTCAGGAAAATTATGATGAGACTGGGCGAAATTTAAAAAAAAGCGGGCCAAGGCACTCCATAAAATAGCCCGAAATGTTGTGATAGGAGCCATTAAGTCAACATACTTAGGCTGGGCTATAATTCATACAATACATTTTGAACCAATGCATTGATAGATGGAAAAACTTTAACAACTAGGAAGAAAAGGACTTTCTTTAACTGTTGTGGCCAAATTATGAGCATTTTGGTGTTGATTCGGAACCTAATTTTATTTTTGCAAATCAGAGAAAAATTAAGAGGCTAATCCTAGAACCAACAAATAAAATTGGTGTGGTCATACAATTTTCATTTCAGAGACAGTTTTTAAAAGGGTGTATGTGGATTATCATGAAGTGGATAGATATCAGGGAAACACAGTTTGATTGCAAAGTGCTTTTGAAAATGTACCTCATTGCCCGATAGAGAATAAAACAACAGGCAATATTGCAAGTGCTCTCCTGAATAATAAAATGTACAATGCTCTCCACCAAATCTGTAACAAAATGTTAGTCACAACCTTAAAATAGATATTAGTATAAGAAATGTGAACCCTTTCACAAATGACAACAAATAGCAGGGAGGGCCAGTTTCAACAAGCATGGTGTTTGGAACTAAAAGTCAGAGGATCGCAAAGATGCCCTATCCCAACATCTTCTTATTGTCATTTTTAGAGGTCTGCATGCATGGGAGGATGCAATCACGCTTTGTGCAAAATTCCGGAAGGCAGCGGCCACGACTGGATGCTTAACACGTACACTTAGTTCCGCTTCGAATTATGCAAAATTCAAATGGCAAGGCGCAAAATTCCGCAAAGCAACGGCTCCGTATCATTCTTTATTCGTGCATGCTCGAAGTTAAACGTTAAATCAAAACGACTGGACTTCGTATTATGCAAAACAACTGATAACGCTGTGCGGCATGCAGACCTCCCCATCTTTGAAAGAGTTCTATAGATGAAGGCCAACTCACTGTCAAGTCCGATGTTCTCTTGTCTCGTAGATAGGTGACAGGTTCCTCAGGAACACAGGCAGATCCTCCTGGAATATGGACTGGAATACAGGCAAATCCTCCTGGAATATGGACTGGAACAAGACCAGGTCCTCCAGAAATGTGGACAGGTACACGGGATAGCAGACAGGTCACACAGCACACACAGGAACATGGTGTCTGTCAGGTACAGTCTCAGCTTTACCTAGGATGTAAAAGAATTGCATGTTCAGAAAAGTCATATGCCAAATCTACATACACCGACTGTATTCATAGAACATGCACATCATGACCATGATAATATACACAGCATTTGTTCAAGTTCTAAAACCTGCTTTGGTTGGGGCAAGAGACATGGAACATACACTTTGTTAGTGAGGCAAAAGAAGCGCGCAGCCAAAAGTCGCTATAGAACATCATGACCAAACAACGATCACCTGAAAAACATCTCACATACATATCACATGAAAACAAGGCAAATCACAAGTTGACAGAACATTCATTAAGATACAAACTAGGTATAAAAATACCATAGCTAACAATTCGCGGAAATATATTTCAAATATCATTTGGAAGAATTAATTCAATAACATATCAAGCTCATGTCTCGTAGATGGGTGTCAGGTCCTTCAGAAACACAGACAGGTCCTCCAGGAATCAGGAATATTGACAGCTACACAGGATAGCAGACAGGTCACACAGCACACACAGGAACATGGTCAGGTACAGTCTCAGCTGCCCATACCCTAGGGCGTAAAAAATACACATTCAGAAAAATCCCATGCCAAATGTACATACACCAACACGATTCACAGAACACCATGCATATGTATCATTGTTATGATATTCACATTTCTTGAATATCTAAAACCTGCTTTGGTCGGGGGCAAGAGCACATGAACATGAACTTTGTTAGTGAGGCAAGAGAAGACCACAGTCAATAGTGAACATAGGAACATCACTGACCAAACAACAATCACATGAAAATACATCTCACATAGGATATCACATAAAAACAATCCAAATGACAAGATAATATGCATCTCATATTGACAGAACATTCGTACAAGCTAGGTACAAAAATACCACAGCCAATGATACATGGAAATGCATTTCAATCATCGACTAAAAGTATAGTAAGCTCATATTGACAGAACATTAATGGGAAAATAATATCAATTATGAATCTGTCCCCCTTACATCATAAAAACAGTTTGGCAATAAAAGATGTGATCAGCATGTCAAAAGTAGTCATCAACAAGAAGTTAACGTATAAGTCATGCTACGACAAACATGAAAACAGTACTGTGAATTCTGAAAGCCACACAGTACATGATAGATAGAGCAGTCAATCATAAGACAACATCATAACAAAAGACTGCTAAGAAAATTTCAAGTAAGATAACACCAAGGAAGAAATACATCTTTAAGTTATTAACAGCAGCTCATATATAGGATGACTTTTAACCAAGTGGCACATCCACTTAAAACATTAGACGTTACACAATTGTCTCAATACCACCAAGTAAAAGGTAGGTAAAATGCAGAAAATCACATTTTCTCATGCTCACCTGAAATTCGTCTGGGGTCTTAAAATCACCTGGTCTGGTCCAACTTCTCTTTTTAGGTTCAGACAGGAGCCAGCAGTCACCTAACTATACAACAGTATAAGTTACATACTTGTCTCAAACAGCACCAAGTAAATGATAGGAAAATTGCAGAATTCGTTATTTTCTCACCTGGCCTGATACACCTGGTGCCTCTGTCATCACAGGTCTCATCTCAACAGGACAGAAACACTTGCACAGCTAGCTGACCCTCAGGACACAGATAACTACACTGTTCTATGAAAAGAAGAAATATTTACAAGTTGTTATCAGCTCTAGTATACATTGCAGACATCTTCATAAAAACACTGAACAAATCCTAACAACTAGATATCTGAATCTTTAAGGCTTTGTTGATTTCAGAAAATGCTGGTGGCTGGGAAATTATACCATTTTTAGAAAGCTATGATAAATGTTAATGTTTAAAAACATTTGTAAATATCTTTACTTTAAAACTGACAAACACCTTAGCGGAAACTTCACCTTAGGTAACCGCGTAAAACGTGGATAGCAACAACTAAAATCAAACCGTTTCAACTGAAGCTGCATATGCAAAATCCAAATAAACTTGGCGCAAAATGTTTGGAAACTTGCGACCGCGTAGTCAGCTGTTACAAGTGTTGGCGCCATACATGTTTGGCCTTAGTACGTTAGTCATTACAAATGGGGTCTGAAAGCCTAAAGGGAAATGAACAAGCTTTTTGATACATAATACAATGCAAATGATAATAGAAGAATGGAGATATGACCAGTTGGGCTGAAGTTTTCAATTTCTTTTTGTGCCGTGTTTATTTCAACCCCTTGAAACTGTGAGGATCCAGCCTTGTTTACGCGAGGTTTTGGCGGGAACATCAGAGGGATTTAATCATGTACATGTGCGCATTCCAACAGGTGCTTTTGAACCACGTGGAGAAAACAGAATGCAATTTTTGTTAGCACATTTTTTTAGAAATGTGAACTCACAACGTTGTACAATTGACGAGTGAGACCTACACATACATTTAACACCAGACATGGAAAATGTTCAAGAGAACGAAACAAAATTTACTATTTCAAATCCTGTCTTAAATCAGGACTGGTCGCTTGGAAGTTACAGAATTCTAGAGCTACAACCATTTCTTACGGGATATAACTTGACAAATATGACGTGTTCTTCCTAGTTGCTAGAAAAACTGACAAATAACTTGACAAAGCTAACTAATAACTTGACAAGCTTGTATAATAAGAACTTGACAAAGTTACAGAACTACAACCATTTCTTACGGAATATAACTTGACAAATATGACATGTTCTAAAGACTTACTAGTTGCTAGGAAATAATTTCAAACAAATACTTTGCACTCTACCTGTACGAAAAAGCGGAGTCGTCTTCGAACCACGCAATTCTTCCGATGACTGTCTCGCCATTGTCTTCTCCAAAATTCTCCAGGTCAGCAAATTCGCATTTTGGATTGAAAACACCACGAGAACGACCATAAATCAACCGCGAAAACTTTCCATTGTTCTACTGTACGGTTTAGAAAGACATTCCGCCGACAAAAACTCAAAAAGGACCCGGAAAGTTAAAAACAAAAATAACATCCCATTGAATTCCCGTGGTACCAAACCGCCATTTTGGACGGACCATGCCAAACGTGTTTTTGTGCACAGGTGATGAAAACGACCCTGTCTAATTACTAGTAATAACAAGCTGCTAATCTAATTACGAACACAATCATTTCTTGTTTTTTGTTAATTATAAAATCAAGCGAAAATCAATGCGCGCGCTGATGTCATCCATACACATTACTTGCTGTGGCCTAATCCAAACACCTTGTAGCATTTTGGGGAGGAATCGGATCTGTTGATGAACAAACAGTTATAAACACCGCTGTAATTATTCAAAGTCTTCTTGTTTCACAAAATAGGATTGAACTTGGGATGTGGTAACCTTTAAGAAAGTGACAGTTTACAAGATATGTGTACTCGACAACATCTATTGGTAGTAAAATAATTATAGTTACTGTTCAATACTTTTCAAGAAGCTTGTTTAATCATTTCATTTTGGGGTATGGGAAGGAGATGATGAAAGTCTGGAGGAAGTTAGGTCATAGAATTCCATTTAGATTCAGTTCCTTGTGGGAAGAAGGAGGGGATTTCTTGCTTCATTTTGTTCTCGGAAGAGTGGCTCACTTCCTTGCTGTGTATGTCAGGTAAGAGTACCGGACTTTCCCTCAGTTACCCGGGCATGATGCGCACGTAGCGATCCGACATGACGTCATGAAGTTTGTTCAGTGTCACCTGTCTGTTTACTGTGTGTACGATATATATATATATATTTAGTACTTCGGTTCCTCAAAATCAGTCACCGAAGAGCCACTTCGCAACCTAGTCGAACGTTGGTGAGTTTTGTTCTTTTCATTTCGGCCAGAAGACAGACGCAAGTTCAGTAGGTCACTTTCGTCGTACGATAATGTATCAAAAAGTGATCGCTTTCTTGGGATAGTCGCGCAAATGTTGTTCGAAATTCAACTTCCTTGTTACTGAAAAGGCTGTCTTAGATTCTTGTCAGTGGTTGGTTCTGTCACAGCCTGCTTGAAAATTCTACCTCATATGCATCTACCTCCACGAAACAGGTGATTATGTTGGAATTGACTGTTCCGTGGGAAAGCAGGATAATGGAGGCCCATGAGCGGAAAAGAGCAATTATGAAATCATCCGTTTAAGGAACTTTCCCAGGTTCGTTGACGGTGTCTTTGCCACGTAAATATTTTCGACTCTACTACACTAGCTCAATATGTTAATAATGTTGTAATTTTAGCCTTTCTAGCCGGACTGTAAGCTTTAACTAGCAACACCACGCGTTAACTAGCCTCTACCAGGCTTCGGGAAGCGGCTGGAAAGAGTAGAAATTGGCCAAATAGACAGATAATGTGCCAGGGAGTTGGCCCGCTAAGAGAACAGTTTGCCGGGCCAAATAGACAGATAATAATAAGTTTATTGCAAGTTCTTGCCCGAAGGCTAATCGCAAGTTACAATCAATCAATCATAGATAAAAGAACAGTGAAATAGAGTTTAAAAAAAAGAAAAGACAAAGGTAAATACAAAAGCGTTTAAACTACAAAGTAGGAAATAAATATCTAAAGCTATGTCTGAAGGGCTTGACTTCTCTTTTGTAAACCATGGAAGACGTAATGCCCCACCTTTTCTAAAATTTGTGGGTTTTGGGAAGTTAAAAGAAGATAATGTGCCAGGGAGTTGGCCCGCTAAGAGAACAGTTTGCCGGGCCAAATAGACAGATAATGTGCCAGGGAGTTGGCCCGCTAAGAGAACAGTTTCCCGCTTCCCGAAGACTGGTAGAGGCTACACATTAACTGCGTGAAAGAACCCAGTGCAATTATCTTTATTGAATAGAGTTCTAGCCTACCCCCTTGTTTACGACGGTTGTTGTTTCTTCATGTCCTCATTGATTCCTACGAGTGTCTCGGTGTTATTGGCCTGTTTATTACTGTGCTTCTTTTGGCATTCCCTTTATTTCACATCTGATTAACTAAACATTAAGGTTATACCAAGCTGTTCCTTCTTCGGTCGCTACATTCCTTATCCAGCGAAGCCAAATACCCGATGCAACACCGTATAAGGTTCGTTTGTGCTAGCCTAACCCGATCTTGACGTTGATGTAAAGGTTTGGGACAATAGACAAGGAAACAGGTCTGGGTGAGCTTGTTACTCAATATTGACAAAAACGTCTGCCACCTGCACCTAGATCTATTTGCACATGCAAAGTACGTAACATACATAACAAAAACAAAGAGAACGTGCTGGGCATAGGAATGAATCTATAATGGTTTGTTGAAGTTCCCTGTCTACGTTTGTGTGTGTCACGCATCACATACACCGTTAATTTAACGAATAATTCTTTATAAACAAAGTGATCTTGTTCCAGTTTTAGCTCACTGAAGAGCTAATCTTCCACTGGTCGTAACAGAGACGTTATGTAGAGTATTTACAGGTTCATTGTACCGGGGAAATTCCTCTAGCTCTTTTCGACGAGCACAATGAACAGTGAACCACACGTCCTGTCCAAAGAACTGTGACCCTTTACAGTAGCGTGCATGTCAGGTGAGCGACAACAGCCCGGATTCGAACTCCCAACCTCTTACTTAGTCCAGAGGCAGGGTCGCTAACCACAGGGCTGCGCACGTACGATTTCTTTTCGTGTACTTTTAGTGAGGCTGACAGAACTGACCATGGACAAGAATCTGTGCTAACATATTTCAATTTTGTAAGACACATCCACAACGGTTTTATAAAGAATGTCCTCACTTTGTTGTCGTATACCTGTCGTACGAGTATAGTGTGGTCGGGCTCTTCGCTAGTGAACAATGTTCTGTCCCACTCTTGCGTTGAGCGAATGCTGAATGAAAGTGAAGCAAAAGAGGAAATAGGAATGATATAGTTTTCCTAAATGATATATGTGTACATCCTTGTATACAGGTAAATCCCAGTCCCATCGGCGCATCTGCAGCTACATACCGTGAAAGAAACTCTTACAGAGAAGATGACGTGTGAGACGTTTTGTGTCGTGTTCCTACTGGTCAGCCTGATTCCATCCACCCAGGCCGACCGAGACGCGGTGTTTGAAAATGTCACAATACGCGAGGACGTGCCTGTCGGCAGCACAGTCAGGTACCTACGAGACTTTGTTAATGTCGACATCGGCTTAATGGAAGAGGAAAATGGAACGTCGTGGTCAGTGAACATCACCAGAGGCGACGATTTCGGACGGTTTAAGGTTGTTGTTGAGAATTTAACACTAATTGTGGCAGCACCGCTGGACTATGAGTTAAACTCGCGATACAACTTGTCCCTGGAGCTGACAAATACTGGAGACAACAGCGTTTGGCATGTAAACCTCTTCATAGTGGTCGTGAATGTGCCGGGATACCCGCCACACTACAACAAACGGTGTGAAACACCAGTTCTACATGTAGCTGGGGATGGGACGACTGAGAAGTATGTCGTACTGAGCAGTACTGATGGACATTACGATGTCGTGTTTAATGGGTACAAACAACAGTACCCAGACTTCTTACCCTATTGGCGTAACGAACTCCATAAAGCTATCATGGACGACTGCTCCCTTCGATCGTGCACTGCTTGGACCACTGAACTGCCATTTGATGCAGAACTGATCGAAATGGCACTTAATGTGCCTAAGAATCGAGGCAGAATCAAGCTTCAATGTCATGACAGACAGTTGAGAAACAAGGGTGAGGCAATCATTCTGGACACTTCTATCGACAATACGTTGCCTGAGTGGGCCCAGGGTGGTCAGTGCGACATGACAGGTGTTCGTTATGTTGTACTAGTACATGTAACTGAGATATGGTCCACTTCGGACATTTGGACACAATGTAGCGCTAACGTCTCAATTCACGACAGCACATGGCCCACTGAGTTCATATTTCAGTACAACATTACCGGCTGTCCCGAGGGCAGGTACGGTCTGTTCTGTGACAAGGACTGTGTTTGTAAGAACGGTGCCCGTTGTCATGGCTTTAACGGTGCCTGTAAGTGCCGCCCGGGCTGGAGAGGGAGGGCCTGTGATATTCCCTGGCCTGAGGTCGTCATCATCGCGTCACCTGGCGATTCAGTCGCGCAGTACATCGGTATCAACCTGACTTTGACCTGCCTGGCCCCACACATCCAAGTAGCGAGTATGACGTGGGTTCATCAAGCCGAAAACTATTACAATGACACAAAATTCATTGAAGAAGGGGCAACACAGAACAGTTCCATGAACTTTCAGCCAATCTCAGAATCAGCCAACGGTGGTTATACTTGTGTGGTAAAAGCTGTAGATGGTAAAGTAGTTAACGCAACGTTTGCCCTCAACGCCACCAAATGCCGACCCAACTATTATGGAGAAGTTTGCAGTCAAGTGTGTGACTGTCAGTACGGAGGCACGTGTGACAGGTGGGAGGGTTGTCTGTGTCCTCCTGGTCGTCATGGAGACAGGTGTGAGCACACCTGCACACCTGGCAGTTTTGGTTTGAACTGCAGCATGACCTGTCACTGTCAGAACAACGCTTCATGTGATGCCGTAAATGGCACCTGTATTTGTGCAGAAGGGCAGTCAGGTGAATTTTGTGAGAACGTGCCGAAATTTGAAAATAACCAAGTCGTTGTATTGGCTTCCATTCTTCCTGCTATGGTTTTAGTCGGCTGCATCATAACTGTGACCCTGGCAAAGCGGAGGGTCACAAATCGGAGTGGGTTACATCAAGGAGAAGTGGAGCACCTCTTATCATGGGAGCCCCTGTCATCATGGGAGCTAGACAAAGAGGACATTCATTTCGAACACATGATCGGTGAGGGGGAGTTCGGCCATGTAGTACGGGCAAGGCTGCGCGTGCCAGAAGGCTACCAGGTTTTGGTGGCCGCCAAAAGTATCCGGCCTGACCGCATGGCACCGTCTGCTGTCCGCGACTTTCACCGCGAAATGGGCATCCTCGCCAGAATCCACGAGGACAAAGAGGGACACCCGAACGTGGTGAAGTTTTATGGAGTTCTGACTAAATCCGACCCACAGTACATTGTTGTAGAGTACGCGGCTAATGAAGAACTGCGCCGGTACCTGTGGGGTTTGAGAGAACAATGCAAGGTCACAGGACATAGGAAACTGTTAGAACGTCTCGGTTTTGCTTCAGGCGTGGCCAGCGGGTTAGCAGAGCTGGCACGTCTGAAGATCGTGCACCGAGACATCGCAGCCCGTAACGTCGTCATCAGCGGCAAGAAGGTGGCCAAGATCGCGGATTTCGGACTATCCCGTGACGTCTACACGTCGTCGGCGTACGAACGCACCAACCGGGGCGGGGAGGAGGAGCTGCTGCCGCTGAAGTGGATGGCCGTGGAGTCGTTACGGGACGGGGTGTACACGTGTGAGAGTGACGTGTGGTCCTACGGCGTGCTGCTGTGGGAGATTGCCAGCTTTGGTGAGGAGCCGCGCTACGCTGGGGGTCCGATGCACCCGGACGTCTGCACACTGTTGGAGCTGCTGAAGAAAGGGGTCCGTCTGCAGCAGCCGGAGAACTGTCCAATGCCGGTGTACCGCATCATCAGGTCCTGCTGGATAGTAGACCCCTCCAAGCGGCCGACGCCTGAAGTGCTGTTGGAAAAGATAGACCAGTTGAGGCCACCGAGGCATGCTGCCCACCTCGTTGACCATGGCATGTCGTGGCAATGAAGTATCTTTTATAGAGGGTCATGGGCCGCGCTGACTCTAATGAGCAACAGACTTTTTTTTATTCTGCGACAAATTTGCTGTCGTCCAGCGGTATTTGCCCACTCTACCTTCATTCCAAATTTCAGGTCATTTGGCCCAAAAATGAAGAAATCGAACGATAGGAGGAGGAGAAGAAACATGAGAAAAAAAATCAATATATTTCATATGGCAGGGAGTGAAATATAATCAAGCAACTAGATAAATTCTCTGAGGTGTCAGATGTTTCAGATAGCATCTGATATCTTTTATCAGTGACTAAGAATGGTTACACTTGTTTTCAGACTCATTCTTAGTCTGAGATCACTTTCCTTTTGTCTAACTATACCGGCTATACAGATACAGATACATGTACAGATAACTCACCTAGCGGTGAAACTGTCCATTGAGTTCTTTGTGCACGTGTGGCTCCTGGGCTTGTATGATGGCCATTAAGACTTTTCTATAAAAAAAATAGACAATTGTTACAGCATAGCTTGTAAAAAGTGGCAAGGTGGTCTTGTGCATTGTTGACTACATTGACTTACAGCCTGGTCTTACGCAGCTTATACTTAATACATGTTTACAGAACTGATGTGTTATGCCTAAAGGTGGTTTGCCAGTTATGTGTAAATGTAATTAGTAAATGTTTGGGTATGTGAGACTGTATATGATGGCCGGCATATACAAAATCACCACAGCAAGAAACATGGATGATCAGTCAGTTTGAGTACTGCAACCTGAATTGGATGTGTCCATGAAACAGCACATGTCAGAAAGCATTAGCTTCTGCATCACATTTAGTGTCTCCAAGAGTTCTACAGTTAGAGTTAACCAAGTTGGCATGGCCTAAGCTTAAGGCTAAGACACTCTACATGTTAAGTTTAGCCAGATCTTAGATGTATATACACTGTAAATATTATTGCCAGATGTACACTACTAGAATAAGTCTTACTTTGGTGAAATAATGAAGACCACAGATTTACTTAACACCCAACACTCATGCCAGTTTTACGTATGTACATATATAAGTGCTACATGTAGATGTACAGTTACATGCTAGGATAACTATTAGATGGACAGTCAAAGTCAAAATAACTTCACATGTAGCTTACTGTTGGTGGAAGAAGTTGGAAAGTGCACAGAGGGTAGTTCTAGGGGGTTGTTTCACATGCTGCACTTCCACACCCGGAAAATCTTTGCACTGCAAACAAGACAAAAGGTTTTTAAAAACTTTGGAAACACAAAACCTTTTTTCTGAACAAAACATTAAACAAGAAGAAATGAAACTTTTTTCTTCCTTCCTTCTATATTATACAGTAATGTGTGATATTGAGTAAAAAGGTCCAAAGGCCTATTAACAGCAATGTATAACAGTCCCCTTCCCCCTCCCTCAAAAAGCTAGGTAGTACCTACAACTCAGTCATCTTCCTTTCTGTTTCTTTTCACAAGCTTATTGCATTGCTTTTCAACTGAGAGGGAGGAAGGCCTAAGACACAATGTACATATCCATCCTTCCATAGGTCCCATAGCTATTCGATAGCCGTAGGGGCAGCATAGTGTTCAACATGTAGACATACAACAATATAAAATGAACAAACATAACAAAAGTGACAATTTGCAGAGCGTTGTGACCTTGTTATGAGTTGTGGATCTTCTCTGTGTCTCCTGTCCGTACCACTGGGTCAGCCGCATGCCCTCCTGTATCTGCTTGTTCTCCTTCTGGAGACACTGGGGACACACACACAAAACATTCACAACTGTTTAGCAATAAATCCTGCAGATATATACATGATACAATACACAACTGTGAAGCAATACAAGCGCATTCAGACACCGCATAATGTAATGTTGCAGACATACATAAAAACTGTACATAACATTAACTGTAAAACAATAGATGCACTCTGTCATGCCTTGTTATTGACTAAACCTCACAAGCACACTGGTAGGATCTTGAATAAGTAAGCCGGGATTTGGGATTCAAACCCATGACTCTGGGTTATCACAGTGAAGGATCACATACCAATTGCACCACATGCACACCACTTTACAGATTAGCATTGAAATGAAGACGCAACGCCTTTGCTTAGAGATTTCTAATTCCATGTTACAAAATCTTATTGTCATCAATAGATCATCATAATTCATAATTGGTCCTTATTCTCTTTCTTGAATCCTTCAGGACTAACTAGCTACCACATGTTACATTACACTCATGTCTTACACCTCAAAATTCACTCCTTAGCCCTGATGTTGTCCCTTTATATCAAGATGAGTTTGGGGGGTTATCTTGGTTGCTCTTACATGAGTTTGCTGTAGATATAGTCTCCACCAGACTAACAAGGTGGGTTCAAAAACAGTAAAATTCAGCCAAATAGAATAACTGACCAGGGGAGTATGGCCACTGTAGAGTTCATTTACATGAAGGGGTAAGTTAACCCTCCCACGGACTGACTCTCCCGGTCAATTATTCCCGTTTTGCCGAATTCTACGATCCGTACCCCCTTGGGAAGACCTGTTGGAGGTTAATAGGTACACGTGTATCTTTTGCTGTCATGAACAGGGTAACTACAAGGTACAAGATAATTGTCTAGCTGCAGTAGTGTTTAACATTTCAAGTAGTCCCAGAAGAGCCCTAATTAGAACTTTAAGTACATGGGCATAGTCTTGAGTTGATTTCTTTCCAGTCCTTGAAATTATCCATCCTAGTGCATGAAAAACTATGAATACCAATAATGCATGTTTCACTTTTGGAAAAGGCCTATAGTAACAAAATCCTAGCGAGCAACAAGTATGGCTACTTCACATAGTATTGTAGAGTATGATTGACTATATATATAAGTAGTACATTGTGTCTCAGTGATCTATTCTTTAAAGTATGGCATCAACACTTACACAGACAGCTAAGAAATTCAATGTAATATTGTAATATGTACAGCAGACTATAGTATGGCAACAATAAGGAATAAATATGTGACAGCTAAAAGTACAAGTTGTGACAGCTACAATGAAGTATAATACTGATAGCTAACATAGCACAGTGTAGAAAGCAACAGTTACAGATAGCTACAATGATACATTTGTTCTTAGACTAGAAGGAGCTACGATAATAGCTGTTAGATGCATGATGGCAAGTACATGTATACTGTTCCAGTCCCAGTACAATACATGACTACATGTCTTTTATCTTGCAAGCTGTTCAATGCCTGACTAGTGTAAAGTACTTCTCCCCATTTTCCGGAATGATTGGAAGATGTTCTTGTTTGCTATGTATGGACAAGGTTTGGGGATGTATCAGTCTGGATTTCAATGTCACAGCACGGTTTCCTTGTAAAAGTCTCTTGCAGTCCAGTAACATGCTGTCCTCTGCACAGCAACCAGGGACCCCTGCTGTCCCATACACAGCACTAGAGGGAGAAACATTTGCCTTCCCTGAAATTATCTCCTGTTGTCTCTAAACAGCCTTGACCTTCAGCTGTCCTGTGAACAGCACCTGGCCCCTCAGCTGTCCTACAAACCATGGAGAAACATCAGCTGTCACAGCACAGTTTCCCTGTAAATGCCTCCTGTTGTCTCTAAACAGCCATGACCTTCAGCTGTCCTCTGCTCAGCATCAGAAACCTCAGCTGTCCTACAAACAGTACTGGACGGAGAAACGTCTGCTGTTCTACAGACGGTAGAACTGGAGACCTCCACTGTCCTGTAAACCGAGCCAGAGGAGGATACATGACTGCTGGAACTCGTGGAGCTCAGGCTGTACCTGTATGTGGAATGGCGCACTTCCACTTCTTGAAGGACACTTGCACTGTGCATCACTTCTGCCAGGTGGTGCTCGTCAGACTGAATAACAGACTTGATGTTTTCCACAACAATCTGCACGGCCGGGGGAAGGTTTCCTACTGGCTGTTCCAGAAACTGAGCGACCAGGACTTTCGTATCTCTAAGGTCTTTACTATCAACCAAGGATCTGGGCCTCTTTTTATGACTTCTATGGCTCTGTTTCCTAAGCTTTGCATTTCCAGATAGATTGAGTGTTTTTGGTCTTTCTGCTTTACTTTTCCTGCTAATGTTGCCTTGTGGATGACCGTCCTGCTGAATGCCAGATGGTAAAACTTCTCTGAATGGTTCTTCGCGCCTTCTGTGCATTGGCACCCTGGAATCCATGCTCACACTTGTCTCTCGAGTCTTCTTTTTTGAGTCCTGACTGATTCTGCTTCCATGGTGCGACATGTTTGTATCTGAAGTTTCTCTCTGTAAGGACACTAACCCGACTGCTCCCTGTGGACTTGGTGTAGCATCAGGTAGGTTAAAGTGAGGCACGAGTCTGAAGTTCCTGCTTGGTTCTTGTCGGATGTTTGTGTCGGTTCTCCTATCCATCTGCTGGGTCTGCTCGTGGAAGGCCTGGAGAACACTCTCCAGACTCATATCCACAGCACGCTGGAGGTCAGCTGACTCACCGGTCGCCCCTTCCTGCGGACAGGACAATCACATTAAAGGGGCATTATGTAACATTTTTCCCCCAAAATTGAAATATTTTGATTGAAAGAATCTTCGTGTGATTGCAATTTACTTCCACTTATCAACATTATTGTGCAATTATCTCACATTTCTGACATTTATGGTTGGCACTAAAACAGCCCACACAAGGCACACACAGTTTGTGGTGCCACCACAAACTACCAGAATGTAAACAAACATAATAGGCAAAATTCATGTAGTTTTGGATACCAGGCTATGACTGTATATACATGTGTAACAACGTAACGGAATATGTGTTGTACTCTTGCCGGGACTCGCAATGTAACGGAATATAAAATGTGCTGTATTCTCGCTAGTTCGAGTCCCTCCTTTGGGCAGGGCTGGTCACCTGTTCGAAAACATGTGAGCGCACGTACTGCATCGTGTTCAAACAGGTGATCTATTCCTGTTCGAAGGAAGGGACTCTAGAACCGGACGGATATAAGTTAAATAAAGTCAGTTGCGTTTGAGTTTTCATCCTAGTCAGACGTGTATTTGTTTCACATGAATACTGACCTTGTTATTGGGTGAAGTCTGTCCGCTGGTGAAGCTGGAGGCCAGCTGTAGACTGTCCAGCATGTTGTTCAGAGTTCCAGAGTGAGACACGGCCAACATGGAATGTGAGACGGCCTGGGTTCCACAGGCTCCTTCTGCACTGGGGCTCAACCTGGTGGCATCGTCCTAACAATACAGAAATAGAAACTTGAACATGCTTGATAAGGGCTCAAATCTCTATCCTCTAGATCCAAGGAATTTGACCATATGGCAAGTGACAGTGACATTACACCACATGGGCCTTACCAATCTGTATCTTTATAGCCGGTATAAGTAACTGCCCTTCAGCATAATACACCAGCTTTGCAGGCAGTGTCAGCTGGCTGTATCACACTAAGCGACTAGTTACACCTTGCCTTTGCACATCTAACTGTAAGTGTTAGAACCAGGGAATCCAAGATTTCTACCCCAAGTTACAAATACAGCTTGAGGTGAATGGCATAACAACAAACACTTGCCACAATTTATAACAACATTTACATTATGAACTTTCTAAACTAAATGTGATGTCAGCCTACCACAGAGCACTGTGCATCTGTTGTCCACTGTGTAGCCACCTCTGGAATCCTGGCAAGGGGGTCCACGGCTGAGTAGGGTGGGGGGTCCTCACTGGGGAAACAAGTAGTATTGAGGTCAAAGATCATTCAGAGCTGCACTAGTAGAGAGATGTCTGTTAGCTAGGTAAGGTACAACATATTGACAACATACTGTTCATTAAGCCTTGTCATACAAATATCCACACACTATGCTGTTGTAACAGTGGTCTTTACCAAAATTACCTGAAGAAAGGTTTCTTTAGTTTTGTACATGTATACGATATTGACAAATTCCTGGAGCATATGAAAGATACAGAAAAATATTTGCTTAAAAGATAAAATCTGGTTGAAGCTCCAGCTGACCTGAGTGTTCCATGTTGTGAGATGTAACAGCCAGGAGGGGAGTATGGAGGTGGAGGAACAGGCTGGACCATGTTGATTGGTAACATTTCGTCTTCCATAGGTGTACGCAGCGAGTCCGTGAGAACTGGTGACGCCAGGCTGTGTCCATACATCTGTCAGTCAAGGCAGGGAGTTGAAATTTCTTTTCTTTTTTAGCTTATTTAGCAAATAGCAGACATATACCCTTTTATATTTGACGTATGAAATTCCTTCCTAACTTACAATGTTTGTGATACAATACTAGCATTCCTGGCTAGACTACCGGTATGTATCCTTCGGAAAGGCACTTTACACGACTTTCCTCACTCAAATCAGGTGTAAAATTGGTATCTGACTTTGTTTGGCGAGGTAAAAGGCAGTGGAAGGAGAAGGATGGGCTCCACCTTGCAACACCATGCTCTAGACACAGTGGATTAACAACCCACTGCCCCTATGGCCTCAAAAAGGCTATGGGACTACCTTTTAACTTTTTTCTACAATGGAAAGATTGCTAGGAGATAGAGTGGTGGTCTCACCCTTTGGTGGACTCCTCTCTTGATGAAGTGCAGACAGCCCACAGCGACAGACATGGTGCTGACCAGACACGATACCACGCTGGCGCCGCAGGTGGCCGACATAAGCTCCATCAGCAGTGTCTGGGTACCCGAACAGTCAGCCACGCCACCTAGCAGGCACTGACAGGACTGCAGACAAGCACATGGTATAAAAATGAATGAATGAAACTTTATTAATGTGTCTTGTGCTTTATGCACCAAGCCAGTATGGGCTTATAAGACACCAGTAGAAAATACGAACAGAACGTAAAGAGGAGGTGCTGTGTTTGAGGAGAGCCACACCTCAAGCATGTTAAAGATCCCACCACACTTGAAAAGAGTAGCAGTCCTTGAGTGTTTGTTTGTTTCTGTTTTATTTTGCCAGCCTGAGGGTAAATACATGTACACTCAATGCTAAACGCATTGCTTTTCAGGCATGCCCTGTACATAGGTAGGACATCACAAACAGTGAGACAAACAGAAATCAACACATACATGTAATAACATTATACATACATAACCGAGCGTCAAAACCGGTGTGAGAGGGTCAAACTTTACAGTCTGGTCCGTTAAATAGAGTTTTATATGTACATAACGTTAAAACTTTTAGCAAGTGTCCAAGGTATTTTTACTGGAGTTTCGCATAACTTAGTGATTTCATGTTATGTCGCAACCCAATTCAGCTAAATTGATTGATTAAGCTGCTTGTTTGTGACAACTGACCAGAAGTGTATTTTAAAGGTGTGTGTGTAAATAAACCATTCATTCATTCATTCATTACCTTGCCCAGGTCCTGTGTTACACAGGCGTTCATTGAGGCCAGCAGTGTGGTGCTCTGTCCAGCCAGGATAGCAGCGACCAGGTGCAACAGTACGCATACGGCAGACAGGAAGGTGAAGAAACTCACCTGTAGGGGTGTGGGAGAAAAACATGAATAAATCATTGAGGTGGTTTGCAAGTATATTGTTTTGGAGAAAATCTAATACTACATGTATATAGATTTGGAGTGTGTCACATTCCAAAAAATGAATCGTTTTGATGAATTCTGAAACGATTTGACGCTCAAACTGATTCAATTTTTGGAACGTGACCTTAATACGAATTTTGATTTTATATATTGTGATCGAATTCTGAAATGCTTTTTATTGCATGGTAGCAACAAGGAAGCTTTGAAGAATTTTGTAATATTATACTGAGATTGTATTATCATGAAAGATCATTTGAGTTGGTAAAAATTATATGAGGAAGAAATTTACTAGCAAAGTACATGTACTTGGTCTTCCTCAGCCTTCTGACCCAATTGTGCTATGATCACAGTAAATTTATTTTTTTGAGTTGGAAAACAGTTTAAAGTTCCTCTAATATTCAGATCGTGTTCAATTCTCTATTCTCAAGATTTCTGTCCTGTACTTACTGCCAGAGATGTCTGCTGTTTCCAGGCTATCATTCCGACACCACCTGACAACATGGCCTGTAGAACAAGAAATTGTCACTTGAAGTATTTGTTATGACTTATTAATGCACATATCTCTACTACTTTTATGGCTTAATTGCTTTTGATATCAAATTGTTACAGCAGCCAAAATTTCATATTTTTGGTGTTAAAATTACAAAAAAAATTCTACCACAGGCTAACACTGACAATTCTGAAGAAAGGGTTGCAAAGGCGTCTCAGGAACATATTTTGAAGTTGTAACTTAATGGAAAGTGTCTTTCCCAAGGGAACATCGGGGCCTGTTGAGGATTTGAACCCAGGACCCCTAGATTCTGTGCCATCCAAAACCATTAAAAAGGGCACATGATGCCATCTACCTTTGATAATAAAAATCTTTTTGTACGACCCCAAAAATACTCTGCTGTGGCCAGAAAAACATATGAACGCAAATATTTCAAGCAAACACTGGCCCAATCTTTTCCTTAATCCTAGCAAATCTAAAAAACGAACACAAACCATCCTTTCCAGTTCATCTCTTTTCTCATTCATATTTAATTTTTCTCATTAAGGGGGAATAAAACAAGATAATCCAGTTGATATGCTAATTCTGCAATTGAATACCTCCATAGTTTTTAGCTACTTGTATGCATTTACACAATAGTTGCAGCCACTAAGCTAAGCAGTCCATAGCCAATTTGTACCACCCTATGTTCTCTTCTGTTTTCATAAAATAATGTATATTTAGCTATCTTTCTTTTAAAAACCACACAAATTGAGAAGAGTAGGGGTGACCTGGAGTGCTTGGCCAAATTGGGGAAATATCATGGTTTTTTTTTAGTTCCCCTCACACAATGACCAATCTTTCCTCCGAACATCTGCTTGGAGATTAAAAATTTCCCACATTGAGTGATTGCTTTTTAAAAAGCTAATTCTGTTGATATGCTTATTCTGCAATTACATACCTCCATAGCGTTACAGCTCAGAATTTACACAATAGTTGCAGTTTAGCTAAGCCCTACACAGCATTAGCATAGGATCCATAAAAATGCAAATAGATGTATTCCCTAGAGATCCGCATCATTGGATCAGTCATATATATTAGTCATAAGGTAGCCATTGTGTTCGTTCTCTGCCACTGTCGCTACTGGAAAATATCTGTACACAAATATCTTCGTGAACTTTGAAATAAAGAGAGCTAACTGTCACACAAATAGACAATAAAATCTGTGTTAATTATCAACCCTTAACCTCCTTAATTTGATAAAGAAAAAACGTTTTAAGGGCCAAAAGGATCAAGAGTTTTTATGGATAAAATTCTGGAAATCGTATTTCCGGAAAAGGGCATTGCTAGTTTGAGTTGGAATAGACGATTTGTTATATTTTTAGCGATAATAAAAGACGTATTTGATACTATGTAGTGTTGTAAACATGCTAGTGGTCATCCTGTGTGGTCAGTACTTACAGCGAAGCCAGCCCAGTAGGGACACGAGTTCCGGACGCGACTGTATGTGGTCAAGGCCAACGCGGCGAAGCTCACGGACACCACGGCACAACCCAGCACGATCTGTAGTATCCCCAGGCTCAGGAGCACCGCTTGGGTCCGTCCGAGGTGGTCCCGTGCCCCAGGACGGGCCTGAGTGACCACCAGGCCGTGCCGGACAGCCCGCATGTCCAGCCGTACCTCAGGCCGTCCTTGTTGTCGTCTGACTCCTGTCAGCTGGGGCTGGTCACGTGACCACCAGCGGTTGGACCAATCAGATCGCGACATCCCCTCACCAGTTTGGCGGGACATTTAAACTTCGGACCTTAGGCCTCACCAATTTAACTTCTTGGTTCTCGCACACTAGCAGAAAATTGATGGAGCGGGCGGACGAAATAAATATAAAACAGATATTCTATGATAGAACCCCATACTCCTACTAAACTGTGCAAATGAAAACTTTTCAATGAATCCATTGGTGGAACAAAACTTCAATGTAACATAAGGCCAAGGAAAATTGTTCAGTTTCAAGTTACAGTCTTCAAAACTTAGGGTTGGTAGTTTGGGATTATCTTCCTTTTGATTTCAGCCAATGTAAGACATTAGAGTCTATCCCAAGTCACCAAGAGGGTTTTTAGATAGTACATGTATTTGTAATAATGTTGATACAGAATTATTTTTCAAATGCATAGTAGCTTTAGGTTATAAAGCTAGGTGCTAATCTGACCCTACTGTCTGCTTCTGTATATTTCTTAGATTTCACTGCTGGACACTGGTGACCCTTTTGTGGTAAACCAGAGTAAGGCTAGGGTCAGTGGGTATGTGTATGTCAACATATGGACTGGGTAAGTTTTAATCTTAAATGAAAGCGACAATCTCTGGGACAAAATGTTGTGAATTTTATTTAACATTCACAGTGGCTGAATATCAGTGCAACAGGCAACACAGCTGATAGTGTGGTCAACAAATAGTGTCATCAAACTGCTCTATATTTCAGCAGACATTTTTTCCAACAAAAATAGGCGGCATTATAAAGATGACAAAATAAAATCTAAAGCACAACAAGCAAGAAAGCATTGCTAAAAGTACCCTCAATTCAACTGAAAAGAAAACAAGTATCCCTATTCTTGATATATAGAAATTTGACATGGAGGATGTTCGTAAAGAATATTTACAGTTCACTTTACAAAATTATGCAATATTGTGTGATACTATTCTCACAGCATATGTAACATTATATAGGATAGTCTAGGCAAAAGACTGAGTTCTAAGACATTATCTAAACTGGTAAGCTGTTTTACAACAGTTTCTGTAATTGCCAGACTGTTACAGAATGGTACACTGTGCATGTGCCTGGTCCTTTGTGGCCTTCGTCTTCAAACTCCGCAGGTTTTCATTTGTACCATCCAGCAGCAGCCCCAACTGACAAACAGCAATGGTGTCTTCTGTCTTTCCTTTCGTATACTGCTGCTCCGCATATCTGAAAGTACGGAAGCATGCAATAATTGAGCAATTCTTCTGTCTTTAAGCTCACAAGGAATATACAAAAATTAATGTTAGTCAAACAATTTCTCAGAAGAAGTAGAAAAAAATTGGGACTGCCCACAAACTAAACAAGACATGAGGTAACATGTCATGACATAAATAAGAAATAAATAAGATAATAAAAACATACTAAAGTTATGGGTTTCTTTGATTCCTCTACAAAATTAAGAATACTTGACTGTTTGCTCCTTGCCCTCTTTATCAACGACTTTGAAGACTCTGCATCTACCTACCTAAGAAACACCTGAGCAAGGGTGGTCTTCCCTGGACGGGACGTCACCAAACTGACTGTTTTCTGTCGGTCAGTTTTGAATGCGAGTACATAGTCCACCACTGCTGGATGTTCCTTGTTGCGAAGGAGGTTGATATAGCCCCGCCAGCAGTAGTCACTGACCTGTTTCAATCAGGATGAAAACCACACAATTTAACATGTTAAACACTGAGCCTATGTCACACAGTTTTTTCAGTATAGAAACTGATGACAAAATGTGTCCAATTGCTGATACATAAAGAGCCCTTGGATGGATGTTTGCTTGATTTTGGAACTTTCATATCATATGGTGTGAGCAGAGATTTGGCCATGTACTGTCTGGAATTATACAATAGAATTCTATATTAGGTATGATATTGGCCCTTTTAAGTGCTGTACACATCAAGCACAATAAAACATGACATTTACTTTCATTTGCCTTTTACTTAGAGATCTATTCTTCCATGATTCATATAAATCTAGCTGACCACCATAACCACTATAACAATATTTGCAACCATTATATACTGTAGGTATATAAAATTCACAAGACCAAGACTGCTGTATTGTATTAATAAAAGTAGACAACACCTTTTTGTTACAGAGATAAAACTTACCTGAGCTGCATTTTTGTTTGCATTGTTCATTTTTATGACGAGGTTGATATCGTGCAAGGCCTGGTCGTACTGTTGTAGGCGGCTCAAACACTTTGTACGCTGGCGTAGAACGTCCGCGTCCGAACTCTGTGAGGCGGCCACAGCGAGCGTCAGGTAGCAGAGGGCCTGCTCGTGGTCATTCAGTCCCGTCAGCACTTCTGCCTTCTTCAGGGACACCTGTACGTTTAAATGACAGTTAACGTTATGTGTTGATTTCATTTCAAATATACCCTAACCATGTACTTTTGATTCTTTGTCCAGAACCTGCTCACCGTTCAGCATTAAATAGTTCAGTTTAGAACCCTTTAAGTTTGTGATTTCACTTGTAGAATCGATATTAAACTGGCATATTCAGCATTAGGGAGAAGACTGTTCTGATGTGTAGATAGAGTTCAGCACCAAGGACAGACACATTCTTATGATTGGATAGTGTTCAGCACCAAGGACAGGTCTACAAGTAAATAACCATAGTGCAAAATTTTCAGTCATTTCCATAGCAGGACTAACACATGTCTGTAGATATAGTTAAATCACCCTGACCACATCCTTAGAACTGGCTGGATATTTTAAAAGTTTGTTTTTCTGTGCTGAAACAATATTTACTTCATGCTAACACCTTTTTTAACAGTGTTGCTCAGTGCAAAGTCAATTGACCAATTCTAGGTACTGAGCTAGTTATGTGAAGATGGCTGTGGATGTTTGTTGTGAAAACTTGTGGATTATACTCGAGAGGGAAGCATGTGTTTGGGAGGGAGTTTGGGCTGAAATTTTAACCTTCTTCCTGCTTCATAACCAGTACAGATTTGGTGCCAAACAGCTACCTTAGTAGACTAAAGGTTAAGTTAACTCCATACCTTCACCAAGGAGTCCCTCTGGTCACTGTCCAAAGCCTTCAGGACGAACTCCAGGCCTTCAGTGTCCAGCTCGGCCAGAGGACTGAGCTCTGATGCGGCCAGCTGGTAGTTGGCCTTCTTCACATAGATCAGTCCCCTGCGTGCCAGGACTGAGCGGTCGTCAGGCGTCAGCTGCAGCACACGATTCAGGTGCACGAACGCCTGGTCCAAGTCACCTGAGGAAATTCCCAGAAATTTTACTTCTTACAATGTTGCTTTTGTCATAATATCATCAATATGGAGCAGTGAGTGCCTGAGTTTATACATATAAATAAAGATGTTAATTCAACATTTTTACACCAGAAATTACGAATTGATAATGACCACCTGTGCATAGGAGTTACATAAAGCC
Source organism: Branchiostoma floridae x Branchiostoma japonicum (assembly GCA_013266295.2). Lineage (NCBI taxonomy): Eukaryota > Metazoa > Chordata > Leptocardii > Amphioxiformes > Branchiostomatidae > Branchiostoma > Branchiostoma floridae x Branchiostoma japonicum. The sequence continues at coordinate 4,124,443 of CM023838.1, read as the reverse complement.
ATGAGTATGGCCACTTCCTCAGCTTATTTTTACCACTGGCCTATGCATTAAGAATTCTCATCGTCTATAGTGGCTACCTGTGTACCATGACAATTTTCAAAAGTCCACAAAGTGGTCACTTTTAAGCTTTGACTGTACTTTGAATTGAAAGTGTTTTGAAGAAAAAAGTAGGTCACAGAAAAGCATATCAAGCTACTGTACACAAAAAGAAGGTGATAGAAAAGCAAGACCACCACAATATGATGTGCCAGTAGACATTGAAAACTTTACCTTGTATGATAAGAGCGTCTGCATACAACAATTGCCATGCTGCAACATCAGCATTGATAGAGATGAGTAAACGTCCAATCAACACTGCGTCCTCCAAACAACCACCATGTTGTCCTTGGGCTGTACCTCCGGACATTGCGTCTGTAGCATACAGGTGTAACCAGTACAGCAGTAACAGGCGCATTTGTTGCTGTAGGAGTAGGATTTGTCTCCGAGCTGCCTCCGAGTCTTTGCGCAGTGCCGCTAGGAAATCCTCTACAGCCTCCTAAAAAAGACAATCCCAGATAATAAATCTTTTTGTAAAAGAACTCAACACACTTACAATGTATCAAGAAGAGTAGGGGTGATCTGGTGTGCTTGGCTATAAACGCGAGCTGCAGTAAAGCTGCACTGCACTAGTAGCTACTTAAAAAAGCATCATGCTTCACCTTAGTTGAGGATGTCTGCTATTATGATACCTTTTTACCTTACATATTGTGTGGTCACAAGTTTAGATTTGAAAAGTTGGAAGATTGCAAATTTACAGGTAGATTTACAATTTCCTAAAGCCAAATTTCTAAAAAAAACTAGCAAACATACTTACAAATGTAAGACATATAGAAGGTGCATTGAATAACTTGTATGATTGCTCAATTGTATGGCAATCACTCGAGATCTTTTTATTTGTAATCAGATACAGAGTCATGTACAGATACATATTCATGCACAGATACAGATTCATGTACAGATATACAGATTTTCCGAGTATGATGACCGTGTCAGTCCCTACACCTGAGAGAGAAGGGTTGACACGGTGGCCTTCGCGTGACTTTGTTTAAGGTGGATAACAGGTTGCAAATCTGAGACCCACACACTATGGGCAACACTGACTGTTTAAGGGTTTTGAACAAGACTTTTCTTCGCTCACCTTCTGCTTGTTCATGACAATGTTCATGCAGCCCCGTGCGCACAATGCGGTGCTACATTCAGTCTGAGCATCGATCACTCTAGTGTAGTCCTGCGCCGCCGCCTGGTAACTCCCGAGGTGGGCGTGGCACTCTGCACGGGCCATCAGGGCTGTGGTGTTGGTCATTTCTGTTAGGAAAGAAAAGGAGTCAATGTCTTCTAGGTCATGATACACAGCCAGTGATTTTTTAGGGTAAGAGGGCCACCTTTTAACTAATGCCTTGAGTATGCAAATGATCTAATTTTTCTCACAAACTTCCAACAACATAACTGACAACATTGGTAACTTTACAGAAATCAGTGATCAAGAAGAGTTCATTATCACTCTTAGTCGTGGTCGTCCAAGGAGGAGATGGATCAACAACATGAAGGAGGACATCCAATACCTGAACCTTCATAACGTCAACCCACAGGATTAGGGCAAATGGCGGGCTGCCATCAAGCCTCAGCATCAGTGTGCAAGCATGTCTAACTGAGTGTGAGTGAGTGAGATGTGTTGCAAGGTACAAGGCATTAAATCTGACTCTGGTTCACAAAGTCAAGTTCATCAGTTCAGTTCCTACCTGATGTGAGTGTTGCTATGGTGAAGGCACTGATGGCAGTGTTGATTATGCCAGGCTCGTGAGACTGTTGTACCATGCTGAAGCCGTACTGCTGGGAACTCCTCAGTAACACCAGTCTGTCGTCCTTTGGTACATCCACTAGGGCGGTGTGGAAGGCGGCTTCTCCATGGGTCTCCAGAACAGTGATACATCCCTGTCATGATCAGAAACAACCGAGAGTAATCAATGTTATATATGTAGCATACTTATACATAAAAATTGGACCTAAATTTTTGACTGTACAACTCCAGTATTTAGTCAAGGAATGAGCAATCCACTGCTTCTGTGACGTCACGTTACACAGATAGAACACGACTCAGTGAGCAGTGGATCATAAGTAGCAGAAAGTTTGTGGCGGCCCCCGTCTCTCTTGAGGGATGGTAGTAAAAAACGCTCATTCCTTGACTGGACTTGTACAGTCGAAAATTTTGGTAAGTCCAATTTCTTGTGTTGGAAATTACAGTTTCAGAATGACTTCTTAACCAACGCAGATGAACTTTCAAGCTGAAATAAATGTGTTTTACATACCTGTACGGCTTCCTGCACTTTCCCCAACCGCAATCTCAACATCGCCAGGTGAACACTGGAGACAGGGTCCTGTGGGTTGGACTTGACCTTGTCCAGTAAGATCCTCTGGGCTTCCTGTTGGTTTCCCAGTTCCATGTGCGCGTGGGCTCGCAGCAGGTGGACTCCTTCTGTCCCCGGACTCAGCAGCTGGAGCAGGTCTGTCAGCCGCAGAACAGCTTCTGTCTTCTCCCTGTACACATGTGCACAGTTACAGGGGGGTAGTCAGTATTATAATTCAATAGTGTGTAACATTACTGTACAGTAGTAGTAGTAGTAGTATCTAGTCTTTGTACAGTGTACACATTATTGAAGAGTGTACAGTCCTTGTACTGATTCACTCACCACAGTAACATTACATCAAGATGTGAACATACTGACCCAATGTGTGGAAGCACAAACACATCAGCATTTCAGCAGTTTTCTTTATATTATATGTAATGTATATTGTGATGTTGTTTGTCAGCCCTAGCCTGATGAAAAGATATATATAAATGAATAAATGAAATAAATATACATCAAACCTGTCAACAACATGAATACACAAAAGTCATGTATCCTACCGTAATGGTGGTGAATACACTTTTCTTAATACATAAAATTAGATAAAGATGACAAATAAATCATAACGTACAGAAAAACTACAAAAACTGAAAATCAAGAAACAATCATACAAAGAAAATTTTACAAATATAAAAAAAATATACTTACCGCTTGACAGACAATCCTGCTACATCACCAGTAGTGCCTTCTCTATCAGCCTGAAGGAGACACTGACAGCCTTTGATGATGATTTTCTTCAAGTCTCCTTGGTCAGGTACAGGGATTTTCCTCAGACTTACTGCTGTGTCTTTCACAGACACGAGACTTGCCTTTAAGATATCCTCAATCAAGTCGTCTTCTTGTCCCTTCAGTTTGAAGAAGAAGGCACGAGCACACAGCGCGTCGATACAGGATGGATTTCTGTCAAAGGCGATATTTAAATCTGACATGGCGATGTCGAGATGTCCCGCTTTCAGGTTGGAAAGCGCCCGGGAGCATAACGTGGATGTGTCCGTTCTCGTGTCGTTCTGTAACATGGTGGCGTAGATGTCCGCAGCTTCTTGGTGCTCGCCTAAGAACGTATGGCACTCTGCACTCGCGTGAAGCACTTTCCTGTTGTTCGGCTGTAGGGCTAGGACAAGTTTGTATAACTGTAGCGCGGCTCGTACCTGGTCGCTCATCTCGCTACTGTCCTCTGTCTGACTCTCCTTTCTCACACCAACACTCATCTTTCGTGCAAGCCCAACAACATAGTTCACGATTTCTTTCAGTTGCTCTTTTGCAAAGTCTTTCATCATTTCAGTTTTTGCAGCATCTGGGTCGATGTTCACAGCAGCAATTAGGTCAGTGGTAGCATAGTCTAGTTTACCCAGTTGGTAGTGACACAACGCTCGTGCTACAAGAGTGTCGATCATTGGACCCTTGGATGGGGCCTCCTGACCTCGAAGCAGCTTTAGCATGTTTGTCCACATCTCCATAGCTCCGGTGAAGTCGCCAAGGTCTGCTAGCAGTGTAGCACAGCGGGTCATTGTCTTACCGTCATATGGATCAAACAATAAGATTATTTTACCACAGTCTATGACAAAAGACTGCCATTTGTTGATATCTTCAGTACTAGTGGCTCTCTTAGGCTGGTCCAAGCTCGCGCACCTGTGTAAGACTTTCAACACTCGAGGCAGATGCTGTTTCTGGGCGAGCATGTACTCTTTCAGCTCATTCTCGTCTTCTTGGAAAGCCTTTATAAAGTCCGCAGCCACGACTCTGTCTCGTTTTCTTGCCAGTAAAGCAGCGAGGCCGCGGTCGAGGTACAGACGGACCGGTTTCGCAGGTTGATGCTCCAGGATAGCCGAACACTTCTCGATCACTTCTTGGTACTTCTTCTCTTTGAAAAGTTGAGATATTCGGGCACAGCTTGAAGATCCAATCAGGCTAGCAGGGCAGGATAGAATGAAGGACGTCAGCTGCTCAGGGGTGAGGGAGATGCCATACTCTTCCCTCTGCTCGGCTGCTTCGGCCGAACTTCGCCCCCAGAAGTCGACCAACTCCACCACGCTTTCCAGAGACTCTTGCGGCAGCGACTTCAGGTGATCGATGACGTACAGCGGATCCTCTTCGTACGCGCTACAGTAGCACGACACGGCCTGAGGAAGGTTCCCGTTGATACGCTGAATGTCGCCCTCAACGCACAAAGCTTCCTTTTGGCTCATCTTCAAACCTTTAGTTTGTACTAGTGGTGTTTGCTGTTGACTCTTCTCTTTCCCATCAACGCTCATATGAAAGACTGGGTGGTGGGTCCCTCCGATGGTTGTGAAGTCCTTCAAAGCCTCCCCCATCAACACATGCTTGGTCTTTGTGTTGAAAACTTTGTTCAACTTCTTGGAGGAAAGACTGAGAGAAGCCAAGTCAAGGCCGAGGTAACAGGAGTAGACGTACTGCGCGAAGTCTAACAGGTTGGCTGCCCGCAGCTCTCGGGTGATACGGAATCGGACCAACGGTGCGACTGTGCTGTTGCACGTGGCGTGCAAGACCTCAATGTAAGCTGGAACTGAAATTGAAAAGCAACATGAGACAAAATCATCTAGATTATTATTTAACTCCATTCTATAACACTCTTTACAAGCATGAAGTTTTGAGACAGAGCAATATGAACCCTATATAGCCCTGAGTCTGCAACTATTGAAGTGTATAAGTATATAATGATGCTCCAACCAAACTGGTGCTTGATCACAATACAACTACTCCCCCTACTGGAGGAATTCTCAATTTGACAACAGCAAACAACTTCTGAGGCTCAGTAAGTTCTCTCATGACTCAGACTCCTTTGGTTGCTGCAAAATAGTCAGAATTGCCCAACTAAGGTAAATAATTTGCGAGCCAGCCATAGAATAAATAAATACGATACAGTGACAAACCTGTACAAGTCAGACCACCTGTTGCAGAGTACATAAGGGCCACCTGGCCAAGGTGACCACTTTTTGGCAGTCCTTTGGATAAACTTTCCCATTGACACAAGCATTTGAATCCTGTCTATAATGACCACCTGTCCACATAGACCTGAGATTTTATCAGTTCCCTGAGTTGTGACTACTTGGGCAGTATACTCTGTTTCCTGCTAACTTCTCTTGCAAATAGCTCACCTGATTTGGCCAACTTCTAGAACTTTTCTCAGCAACCAAATTAGGTGTGGAGGAGTCTAAAGACTCTCTCGTAGTACATATCAAAAATTAAGTGTGTATGAAGAAGAGGAAATACTCACATGGCCCAGGTTTGTCCACAGAGACTCCCCTCGCCACCGTGCCCTGCTTTTTGAGGTTTTCATGTTGTAACCTGAGGAAACAGAAGCAGAGACATGAATAGTTCTGGTCGCCTGCGCCGCCACCTGCGCGCTTTTGTTCTCGAGGAAACGTTAGATGTGTGCTTTGTTCTTAAGTAATAAATCACAGTGTCGGTGCCTTTCTTAGGATGAAACCCAAACCATTTGGCTGCAATATACCAGAACGTAGCTAGGGAAATGCAAAAGGTCACATACTAGTACTGTTCTGTAATATAAATTGTCAAATCTTAGTAACACCATGGAGTTATAAAAGGAATTTTATAACTCCATGGTAACACATGCACTCATATACCTGTAACATGATAATGTTACAAGATATCTGTTACTATCTTCAAGTTGCATAGGTATATATTACTTTTTATATACAAGTATACAAGGAGGCCGTTGACTGGTTGCGAGTTTGGCGCAACAAGATATGATGATGATGATATAAAGTTTTATCGTGAAGGGTTATACTTGTGAGTTTGGGAGGAATTATGATCATGTTTATGACATGTTAAAGATATTAAATCTTCCCAATGCATTTCTCAAAATTGCTGATAACACTTAACCCTAAATTAGAGGTCTTAGAGCAGCTCAGCCTTTGGACCCCCCTCCCCAACTTGCTCCCTCAATTCCCATTTTGTACCCCCTATCCCCACCCCCCATTTCAACCCCCCTCCATATTTTTTATACTCACCCCCTCCAAGTTGCCCACACCCCCACCCCCTTTGATCCCCTAGTATCCCCCTCCACTTTCACGCACCCAAATTCCTTGACCTCACTTTGCCACTCCAAGAGTACTACTGACTACTCCAGCTGTTTCTGGTAAACAATCAAAGGGCTATTCCAATATGTTGACGGGGGGGGGGGAACAGCCTTGCGTTATATGATACATAAGCACCATATTTAGTACTCCGGATAGTTATTATTCGTTAGGTGCATCTATCTAGTGCTAGTTTATATGGCACTGTGTAATGACGGAAACGACTGTCGGAAATGTGATGGAGATGCTGAAGATACCAATGAAGTTGCAATACTAAAACTTCTCGCATAGCGGCTCTTCTGCACGACTAGGCCCGGGGCTTACAGCATGTAATGTTATGCCACAATATGTCAACTCTTGACCATTACTTTGAAAAGACATCAAGGCTTTAGGTAAATACTCACGGTTGATACGCCAAACGAACACGTGAACACATAGACACAAATAAAAGAAATTATTATTTGATTTCAAAGAAATGACATTCCTTTAAGATGAAATAATTACGGACATGACAGTATGCATGATACAAGTGGTACCAGCATACTTTGTTACAAATCAGCATCACTTAAGTAGGAATCAGCATCAACATACTTAACTACATTCAAACTTAGTGTTTTTTCTAACACTATTAACTTCAAAGATGATATCTTGAGTTTCTTTTTTTGCTTTAAATCCATTGTTCCCAACATGCGTCTGTTGTAGTACAATGATAGTACGACAACAGTATGGTGCTAGATGATTAATAGGTTTAAGAGCCTGACTGGGAGGTCTTCGCTAGGTTCGGGTTCCAGGTTTGACCTGAAAACGCGGCCTCTTCTTATTTGACGACCGAACCTGCTCACTATAAATATTCAACACCAAATGGAGAAGACGATAATAAAGTCCTTGTATGGCATTCTATAAACCACCATGTCCCTCTTAGTTAAGGGCAGGCAAATCGGAAATAGAAGTAGCTATACCATTTTAAGGGTACACAAATCGAGATAGAAAAGATTGGGATTTTCTTGTACACAATCAGAGATTCTCTCACATTGCTTACATTTCCATATGTCTATCAGCCTTCCTCAGAGCTTCGCCGGCCTCTACATGTATATGTAGCCAATGTAGGTGGCGCAGTACTCTAGTTAGAAGCTTTGAGGAAGGTGTCAGTGACAAACATCGAAACGTAAGCAGGTGAGAGAAGCTTTGATTGTGTGCAAGAAAATCCCAATATCCTACGTTCTACCAACCTGATGAAATTATTTTCGGAGGCAATTCTAGGTACATGTACCTATATGAACAACGTAACCTCTCGGATAAGAAAGGCTTTGAGTTGGGATGTTCCAAAAAGCTCTTTTGACCATACAGCCACTCCACGCCGTTTATTTCATGGGCAATTTGTGCGAGATTTTGCAACGAAATAATGAAGCCAAAATTGGCACTGACGTGTCATGCACTATAATAAGGCCGGCGGTTATTAGTCAAAGAATTACTATACTAAGTATATATAAAGGATATTGTCATATATAAGGCATGTGTCCATAGATCTGAGCGCTTTCAAATAAGGTATACAACCCGTGGGTTTGCCAAGACGTCAAACTCAAGAGACGACATTATCATGAAAAGGCATCAGGCCCATGTATGCATTTGGCGTACAGAGAGCTCTCGAATGTAGTACACTCACTCAGTCTTTTCATGATAAGATAGCCCGTGACGTAAAACCCGCGATAATATGGTCTCTTAGATATCCAGACTTGGAGCCGACTTCACATGCAGCCTACCACTTTGATAGCAATGTTTTAGCAAGGTTATGGCTTCGACAGCTGAAGAAGAGACAAACGTACATGTAGGTTTGAGAAAAATGGTTGCGCAGCGATGTCAAGATAACGTTAATATATGTATCTCCGGTCACATATACTTGTACATTGTACGACGTACTACGATGGATAGTTTTCCGCTACGCTCATGCCGCAACTAGTAGTAGATTTGAGAAGAAACGGGTACAAATAGAAATTAAACTATTGCACCCTCTCACCTGTTTCTTCTCAAACCTACGACGTAAGCCAATATCGTCGCAGAAAAAAAGACACTGTAGATGCATTGTACGATGTATGTGACCGCGGGGCTTTAGACCTGTTCCAGTTGAAAATTTGGTCAACCTGTTGTACAAAGTATGGAAATTTCGTACTTTCGAGTCACGCACTGTACGTGTAAACACTGAGATACACTTACCTGTGCAGGTGACAACAGTGTGCGAACGTTTTTTCCTTCCACCTGTCCTCCTCATCTTGTAGACGTCTTGTCAGCATCTCTATAGCCACCTGCGATTCCTGTACCACACCTGTACTGGTCTTGTCTTGGTGTAACCCTTCTTCTGAAGCCATCTCTTTGGAGTCCCTCGCTCACGTTAGTCTAAACTTGAGCCGCTCAGAAACTTGGACAAATCCGATGTCCTCCTTCGTTGATGATATTTTCTCACTTCAAAAAATGGTTGGAAAACACCTTAATTCCAAAAAGGACAAGGGAAATCCGTAATGGGAAAATATCCAAACACCTACCAGTCGCGTAATTTGTGGATGTGTGTGCGCACATAGCGTAAAGGCATTTGATAGTTGATACGACTAACACAGAGTTGTGAGTCGTGTTACACTATAGGCCGCGGGTTTCTATTGTTCACAGGTTTACTTTGTCTAAATCAACATGGCGTGTTTAACGTGTTGATTGTGTTGGTGTTGTTACTGTTGGAGTGAGATGGACATGGCTTTTCCATTCGGGTTGGCGTGTTCACTATTATTGTTACTCACCCCGTGGGAACCAAACACAGTGCCTCTCGGGGTGGGTTCGGAGTTCAGCGCGTCCTTGACCGACTGGAGGTGTGCGTTAGTTCTCGGGACTTAGGAGGAGCAATACCACGCGTACATGCACAGCGTTGTATCCAGAACCGTGCTTTATCCAGAACCATGTTCGGGCACGGTTCTGGACTAGTCCACGCGTACCCCGAACCGTGCCTCCGGGGGCAAATCTACGTTCTTGGATACGCGGAGACTATCCACAACTGTGCCTGATCCTAACTCTAACCCATTCAGGCAGTGAACTAGATAGGCACGGTTCTGGATACAACGGTCTACACTACATGTAAATTCTGAGGGCCGGTTACGTACGGAATTCAGGAAACCTCTCTACGCTCTACGATAAATTCGAAAGCTTCCCAATGCATTATGCACTGGAACTCAATCACCTAGTAGTGACTGTGCGTTTTCGGGTTACATTTTCTTTCTCAAGACTTTCCTAGCCAAACAGCCCGGATTCTTTTCTCCATCTCCCACGATGGCATCCAGGGTCAGCCCGCACGAACTGTCCCTGAGTTGAAGACTAACAGCCTGAAAAAGCTCCGCAAACACGGGGGACTTGTTTTCACAATTACTCGGCAGCACCTAAAATATCTTCTGGCTACAACCCTCCCTGTGAGGCGGTCACATTCGTCTTCGTGATGCCTTTTTTTTGTCGTAGAGTCAAAGTTTTTAGCGAGGCTTGATAGAACTGACTGTTGAAAAGGATCTATGAAAACCTTTCTTAGTTCGCAAGACAGTGAAAATGTGTACGACACAATTACGACTGTCCTACGAAGTTTCTCAATTTTCTATCGTTACCCCGTGGTAGGATGAATTATATAACGGGGCCCTGACAGTGCCGAAATGGCCAGAATTATTCTTTCAAAACCAGCTTTTTAAATGGTTTTTGCATGGTCGGATTTCATCCTTAAACACTGTTAACTTCTTGAAACGAATGATCTGTTCTAAAATGCAACAAATACATTCTTTTCTCGTATGCTTTCTAGAAAATGCATTCTGTGAAGTTGAAGTATGACAGTCGAAATACTTCCTCCGCTTAACCCTCTACTAAAACTTATGTCACCAACCAAGGCTCCTCTTGGGCGGTCTGACTGGTTCGTCCGTATTGCCAGGGATGGGAGGGGGGTAAGCACATACAACAAACGCGCTAAACAGGAAGACCGAGAGATCGTTTCCCCACAACTGTCCATATTGCAGACTCAAGATCAGCAGATAAACGTCTGGTCCTGAAGATTGGGACTCCGCGAAGTGCCGTGGTCGGGCGAGATAAGGCTAGGATGTGACAACTGTCACGCCACGGGCATTGGGTACAGGAAAACGTACTTGGGCAACACCAGGCTAGCTTCTCAGATTCGCCTACTTCATTTTTTTTCTGATTTGAAAAAAAAAGGATCACATGTACGATTCTGGGCAAAGATCACGCTCAACATGGTCATATTTTGGCACCATTAGTTGAAGAAATCCTAGTGGCTTTTTGGTTTGTCTGACGGTTTTATTGAAGTACATGTACCTGTAAACGTAGGCTATTCAGTACATCTACGTTTGTGTCATGCAACTATAATGGGAACATCAATGTAGGTTCTATCACAGAATGTCTGTTTCAGTTCGTCTGCCAGATCATGATCAATTTTCTTCACAAAACCGAGAACCAAGAAACTGAATAAATATGACCCTGTGTACAGAAACGCATTGAATGTGTAGTGCTTTACTCACAAGTTTTGGTTGGCTCAGAAATAATAATAGTAACTCTAAGGTTCACCAAATTCAACGATTCAAGCGTGTTTTAAGCCTTCTCAGTGTTAATCTGATGGTATTTCGGATGAAAAGTGTCAACTTTGTTTTCGGAAGGGCCGTGCCCTCTGTGTCCGCAATCACGTAAATCATGGTCGCACTTTAAATATAGAACACAAACATTCAGGCATTGGAAACGTACGTGCCTAATTCGATCCAACAGTTTTGAACCTCCTTGACTTGAAGGGACATTACTCCTGACAAAAATGGCCTGTCCCCGTCAATTTAATTATCTCCCGGACAGTGATACATTTAAGGCTGGGTTCCCACATTTCCCGCGTCATTTAAAACCGCGCTAAAAATACACATGGAGGAACCACGTGACCAGAGTGCCTGACCAGACGGCCTTTTCTCCGAGTCTCTCTCCGAGTTTCTCTTTGAACTCCGAGGCGAGCTCTGCCGCGGCATTATGTCAACAGTCTCCACACGGAACACGGAGATCTGCTCCCCTTAACACATTCCCCATCCGAGGACGGGGCGCCGGACTTTCCCGAAACCGTCTGCGCAACCCTACGGCCATCCCTGGCGAAGCCATGAAGGAATTGCTGCGGAGTTGGGCAAAGGGCTAGCTCCTAGTCGAGCAGTTGATGGTTTTGCTCGTCAAACGAACACGACTACAGTTCACGTATCCTGATTTTAAGGACCAGTTCTATATGGACTACGCGTTTTAGAAGACTGAGTTAGAATCTCCTGCCGTCATGGCGGAAAGCATTGACACCAGAGGAACTTTTCATCAAGTCGAACCGTTTGAGGACAGCGGTGCAGAGACTCAAGTAGCCATTTTGGAACAGTTAGAATGGGAAGAAGAACAGAGAAGACAACAGGAGAGAGGGAGGTGTCGCTGTCATTGGAAATACCCCTGTACCATCCCCGGGATAGTCAAAATCGTGGAAATGGTAAGGAAACAAGAGATGTGTGTTTTGTAACGTCAGGCGGACGCATTTCGTATGAGGCGCACGTTCCTTCAAATGTTTCTTACCCTCCTAAAACGGGCTATACCAAAGTAGCCAGTTGGTATAACAACCCTTAAGAAGATAATTTCTATTTTCGCTACCCGCTACGGTACTAAAACAATCAAACGGTGGTAGAGATTGATTGAAAAGGAAAGAAACTCTAGCTTGTTTTTTATTTTTAAATCCGAAGGCTAGCATGGCATGGAAAGTCGCCAGCGCACGGAATGCGAAAAACGCTCGGCGTGCCACAGCAGGCATATATGGCAGTGGAGTTCATTTGAGATGTAGGACCTATATTCAGCGGAGACAAGCACTGCAGTTAAAAATAAACATGACATATTGACGAGAAATACGCGATGTGCACGGCCACGCCTATCTTATACCAACACCCACTCTCCTCTCAGCCGCTATGTCATTTCCTCTAGTGCCTAAAAACTGGAACGTATAGGAAGTTCTTAAAACTCCACACGTCCGTCGTATCTGCTTGTCTCTTCACACCTTTTCGGATAGATTTGCTTATAAACTGTGCAGGTGTTGAAGCAACATTGACAGTGTTGACAAGTGGCGTAAACACCAGACTAAATATGGTGTGGCTCCTGTTTTGATACAGTTTGTATTGGAGTTAACATTAGTAACCTTGTTCTAAAGCGACGCGCATACTGGCCTTGTCTCTAATGTTTTGTACAGAAGCGTTGCCAGCCTTTACGCTAAAAAGGTAACGCACCAGTTCCGTGGCTGAATGCCAGTGCGTGGCTTGTTATGCGTTCGGTCCTTTTTCGGAAGAGTGCCCGATGTTGTAACTGAGGTCTGTGATTCATTCTGACGAAAATTAGTGAGTCATTCTGACCCAAACGATTCAAGTTACGACGAATCTGGGAAAGATTTCAAGTAAAAATTCCTGCTGAACGATTTTTCCCCTCAAAAATAATTTGAAAGGAAATGTTTTAGAAAAACGTTGTAATGTCTTCCTCCCTTTGGACAAACAGAACTTGTGGGAATGTAAACAACAACATCACGTCCAAGCCAAGTGTCGATCATTATCAATTGGCTCATGTTGTGTTAGACGAGGGCAAGTTCAGTATCACCATACCACACCACGCCATACTGATGGGCGGGAGAAAAATTTTTTAAAACATTTTGTCTTCATCTTTTCCATAATAAAAATGTTACAGTAATATGAGCTATATGAGCTATATGATATAATAAAACTACATTCGTATACAACAAAGAACTCTATTCTAATCTCTGCTGTCTGCTGCTTTTATCGGATTTAAACAAGCAAAATCACTCAACAGAGACGGGGGCCGTTATAGACTTCCTGGACGTGACTTTTGACTTTTAATGACGTCACATGCCGTTAAAGGTCACGTGCCCTTGGTCATTCAAACCTGACGAGGGCTGCAGTTATACTGACATCAAAAATTCCGAGAGACTTCTTTCTAGTGTTGTGTTAACTGTTGTTTTTATTCATATACAGGTACATCTAAACAACATTATGGTTTTTTTTACCCCAAACAGATCCTGGATATGATCGCGTTTCTTTGTGTCGCGTGCTCTGATTGGTACGCCGACTTTCACTCGACCTATCGCTTCTTCGAGTTCGTTTCCATGACGACGTTTTGGATCACCTTGACCCTGATGGTGCTGTACATCACCCTGACTATCTTCATGTGCCCAATCAACTGGTCACTCTTTGTAAGTAACAGCATTGTTACCTTCGACAGAAGGTTATGTTTTCGGTAGCGTTTGTATGTGTGTGGCTTAGCACGATGACTCCAGAAGATAATTCATGCAAATGAAGATCTTATTTGCATAATCAGTGAGAAACATTTACAATTCTTCAGTCGTAAAAGTTTACATCTTTTGGCGAAGGTATCATGGAACCATTCTCATATTTTTTGCTTTATTTGTTCGCAATTTCATATGGACGTAATAGACCAAACTATGAAAATGCGGTGTTAATATATCAGTTAATGGCAATCAGTTAACCCCCAGCAAATCTATACTCTATTTTAGAGAAAAATGTCAGTTAAGATGATTCAATGACGACACGTTCCTCGTACATTTTATGAATGCACTAAAGAATAAGGACCAAGAAGAATGTTCGATGTAGCCTAGCACATTTATTAAACATTTACATAAAACTGTTCCCCTGTGCTCTCGGGTCTCTTCCAGGAGTTTATCTACTGTTGTATAGCAGTTATCCTGTACATCTTCGCCTCGTGCTTCCTGGCAGCAAGAGCGTACAACATTGGAGGACTAGCGGCGGGAACGGTAAGGATTCTACATTGGATATCATAGGGGGTTCCTCAAGGATCACTATTGGGCCCCTGAGTTTCAACTTGCTTATGATGATCTTCCTGAAGCCCACACTGCTTCATCAGTATTATGATCACGCTCTAAATTTCCTTTCCGACACAAGACTGTACAAATGAATTTTCAACCGTTCTTTTCATTCATTCTATTCATGTTTAGGGACTGTACGATATTTACCGGGGGGGGAGGGCTGGTGCACTGGGGGGGAGGGCCATTGAAAAATTTTTTGGCCCGGGGGGAGGGCCATGAAAAAAAATTTTGAACCGAGGGGAGGGCCATCGAAAAATAAATCGGCCCGGGGGGAGGGCCACCGAAATTTTTTTATATTAAATATATATTAAAAATATGGCGACCGTAGCAATTCGCCGGCCAGTGGAATCGGCGGAATGTTACGTTAAAATAGTACGCATCCCTATCATTCTAGTGAATTCGTCCAAATCTCCCACAACCCCCTTCGAAAGCTGGTCGTCGGGCCGGGCGCAAAGAAGCCAAAAGTCGACGATACAACCAAAGACGTAACTCGCGTTTCGTAGCGGCTTTCGTAACGATATCGATAAAAATGTAGCCAAGCCTCTTCTGAGGACATTCAATTAATTTTTGCGGCATAACGCACCCTTCCCAGTGGTATAAACGGTGGTTGTTTTTGCTTGTTAAAATCGTATATGCGTCGTCGATAAAGATCCCGCCCAGCGCCGCGCTCAAACTTATCGGCGTGGATGTGGATGCATTAAACAAGGTATTTTGATTAAACCAAGGACTGTCACAACATTTATTTGCCTCTTGATCACTGAATGTCCTTCCAAAGTAAATTGAAAACAACCTGACAATATTGTTTTCCCGGTTGTGTAAATACCAGTAGCACGTGAAAGAAGTTTGTGGACGAAATATAGCCCGAAAAAGAGGAATAAACTTAGCTCGGTGTACCAGCAAAATTTACCCCTTAAAATGCAGGAAATAGCGTTTCAGAGGGTAAAGATTTCAAAATTTTCCGGGGGGAGCATGCCCCCTAACCCCCCTAGGTTCGTGCCTGGTTAATGCGGCGCAACGGCTTGCGCCTTCGGCGCTTAGCAGGACGCCTGGGCCGGGCGCGCGCGCCGTGACAAATGCCTGTCCCGTCCACATTTTCTATTAAAAAGTTTGTTTGTTTTTGTTGTATGAGTATTAAAGAGGAAGAAAAAGACATGGAAAAATGGGGGAGGGCCACCGAAAATTTTTTTGGGGCGGGGGGAGGGCCATCGAAAAAAATTTTGAACCGGGGGGAGGGCCATCGAATTTTTTTTTGAGACGGGGGGAGGGCCATCGAATTTTTTTTTACCGGACCCTTTTTGCACCAGCCCTCCCCCCCCGGTAAATATCGTACAGTCCCTTATATGGGCCGCGGATGCCTGAAATAATGAGTAAAGTAAAGTTTTCGATCCTCTTCACAAAGACTGACCCGCAGTCACTTCTGTCACGTGCCTCTCTTTCCAGCCGCTTTCCGAAGCCTTGTAGAGGCTACAAAAGGCTGTTATCCAGGCTAGATTGTAGAGGTTCCCTAAAATCTTGCCCTGACTTTTCTCTAGTCTCCACCAGGCCTTCCTACGGGGTACCGATCGTAGAATTCGGCAAAAGAAGGGAATAGCTGGCCAGTAGAGTCGGTCCGCGGGAGGGTTAGTTTCCCCCCTCCGAAGCGCGGCCAGTCAACCTCAAGGCGGCCAGACTCCCCTAGCAAATATCTCCCTATTATAGCCCGCGCAGTTAGTCTGGTAGAGACTAACTTTTCTCCCTCTCTAGGTGTTTGGTTTCTTTGCTGCTATCGCCTACGCGGTGGGTGCGCTGGTGTCGTGGTGGGAGTGTCGGCACCCGGAGTGGGACCTGCGCGGACTGGGGGAGGAGGACTCCTGGCTGCGCGGGGGAACCCCCTGGTGGGCGCCCGAGATCCAGGCCAAACGCCACCCCAGAGTCGTCAGTACGTAAAACTTTATCATACTTTATGATCTAAAGAATATATTATATCATTACTGATCCAGACTGTGCTTCAAAACTAGCGGTTTGGTCAACTTGAGTGAAATAATGAAATTAAAGGGGCATCATACTAACTTTTTGGCACCAAAAATTGAAATGTTTTAATTGAAAAAATCTTCGTGTGATTGTGATTTTTTTTATTGCATTTACATACTTGTAATGAGGTGGGGGCATGATCAGTCTTATCAGTATATTTTGAGGGGGCTTTACGATGAAACATATGTCTAACCAAGCAGGAGGGAGCCAAAGGAGATTCTCCCTGTAACATCCTTGGCTTAAGAACAAGAAGACACTTGCTGAGTCCTTAAATTTTCTGTCCTCGTATTTTACAGTCTCCAAGGAGTTCTACGCCACGCCTATACCTGAACACTGTAGCCGACAGAACACGCCGCGGTCCACCCCGAAAGTACAGCCCAAACCGACCAGCCCGGACGCCCAGAACGGCCTACAACCGCTCCCCGAACAGAACAACGTCAACGAGGCTTCCCGGTAGCACGGCTACGTCACGCGCGCCCTCTAGCGGATCTCGTACAAACTTGACGGGCACCAACCATAGATATAAGAATGTAGGATACGGATACATAATACTGCACCACATTGGAACCAAACAAAGACCTTTCATACGGACTTCTTACATCCCAATGACTAATAGAATATGCAACTCATCAATTCTGTGGTGTTATTTGTCGACATAATTTGTGATTTTGTGGCCATGTAACCATAGTCGCTTGATAACTACATGTATTATGAAGTATACCCCTTTGACAAGTTCATTTCTATTTTACTCTGCAAGGTGCTATGATCTCTACTATAGGCGATAAAAGTCCTGTTATAGTGTAGCAACTTTAGAATAACTCTAGAAGATGCCAAAGTGTCTAACCTATCATGTAGATATTGTGAACATTCTATGATCTTTTTGTCCTACAGTTATTTATATTAGTGTAATATACTCAGGAAATCTTAGACACAGAAAGAGCTTAAGCGCTATTGGTTCGAAAGCACGTAAGTAAAACATTATTTTGTACTGTGTATCTTTTTGTTGGCAACATAGCCTGGTATGTAATATATACACTGTTGAGCAGCTATGTCTAATATATGTTATCCTTTGAATGAAGGAGGAGAAAGTTTACTAAGTTGGTAGCAATAGTCGCCTTTCTCAGAGTCCCCTGTATGTATTATGTGCGTTTTGAAAGAATACAATGTCATCAACCTTTGCACATCTTAGACTAAAAGTTCATCTCTGTAGGTGAACAGATAGTGAGTGTGTGTGTGAGTGAGGTAGAAAAAAATGATTGTTTTAAAGTTCTTGAACTTTTGTTCAAAAAGCACATTATTCACAACACAAATATTATTCACAACACAAATTTTAGACTGTCATCGGTCTTCACCAAGTAATGTACAAATGTAAGCCTTGAAGTCTTTGCGGTAGATTTATTTCTGCAGGTTTTGGAAACAGACGAAGATTGACGCGCATTCGGATGTCATCCATATAAATCAAGATAAGTCAGTGTAGCCATACAATAATCTTCAAGCAGATATTTTGGTGGTTGCAAAGACAGTATCAAATTGGTCAGGCGGTACCCATTTGCCACCCATTTTGCTGGCATAAAACAAGATACCAGTACAAAAAAGAAAGCCCAATAAAAACGCCTGAAACCATGTGAAAAATAAGCTAAAGCCTAAACCTCTGCTTGGAGAGTAGACATACAAGACTAATATAATAAAAGGAAACGACCACAATTGAGACAAGAAACACCAGTAGACGAGGTTTCCTGGGATTTTACTGGTGGTTTACATAAAACCGTTAAAAAAAAACTGCATCAGCATACTGCACAATATTCCACCATGCCTTGTCAGTCTTGCAAAGCTTTTCCACATTCATTAATCAAAAAATATATCCGAATCCGAGGTTTTCATACAGGTAAATGCCAGTGTTGATATAAAATAATGTGAGATAACTAAAAACACAACTCAGACGGCTATGTTATAAATGTATACGCCTGTCTGCGAATAAATAATTGAGAAATATCGTTACATGGAGAAGTTAAAATCAAGATGGAAGAAACTAGAATTGTTTACATGTACATGCATTAGTGGTTACTGAATAAACATACCAAATTTTCTTGCACTTTACAAAATTGAGAAGAACTCGAAGAAATAACTAAATACAATCTCTACAAGCTTTGTAAAATACTTCTTGAAGCTATCTGCCTTTGCTAGTCAAGACTTGCCCAGTACTATGGACTTTTGCCTTCCCATATGTGACAGTGTTGTAGAGATAGAAGAAAGCACCATTATCAACTAATGCAAATCCTGAAATATTTGTGGTACATGTACTAGTATTCGTAACTACGTGATTTTTGCAGTTGCATTTCTATTGTGACAGTGTCGACCGCAAACTCAACGGTACCACAAACTCATTTTCATTCATTTTCACCATGCCAGAAACTCTTTGAGATAAAGAATGCTTCAAACAAATAGACATTGCTAGTCCTAACCAAAGTTGATCAAGCTCCAGAGTATACACACACAGACACATACATTGTATATGGTACAATCCTACAGAGAACTAATAGGGCACTACTGTTTGGTGCATGTAACAAGCCCTATCAAAGTTTGACTAATTTTACAGTTGAAGGTTCAGAGAACTACGAAACGAACCTGTATTTCAAGATCTGAAATTAGGGTAAACATTTCTATTGTATCTAATAACAACATGACTACATATCAAGCACATGCAACATTGGGGTGTATTGTCTATTAGTACTTATTGGCGATTAGCCTACTTAAATAAGAAGCCAAGGAAGACAACAGAACGTTCTTGGTTCATTGAGCACCATACATACAATTGCAGCCTCCCTACTGCAATGTTCCCGATTCTTAATAAAATATATTGCTGGTTTACTCGCATGTCAGCAATAGCATTAGAATATACATAACATGGCAAATATCATATCATATCATTACATAATTATTGAAAAATGAGGTGATCTGTTGTTCCATCAGCAGAACATGGAATTTAAGTAGATGATCAACAAGAGACAATGGCTCCACCCTTGAGGCATTGCCAAAAAAAATCTGGGATGCCCAGTGTCTTGTGACTGCAAATTTGTTTACTAGTAATTTTTTTCTAATCAACTTACTACAAGATGATTTATGTACTTATTTATTGCATTATCAGGTCTGACAGTTATCAACAAAAACAGCTAGAACATGAACATCAGTTGTTCAAGGATTAAATTCTTTTGGCAAATTAGGAAATATTGGGCTGCAAGCAACAAGGGAGAAAGATCAAATGGTGTGGCATAACTTACTTAGTGGTCTGGTTACGATGTATCAAAATCTCCCCCTATTGTAAGGACGATGAACTACATGTCATCAAACTACCACTTCATGCAAACTTCAGGGGCATCAAACCTAGAGAAGACTGAAGACCACAACTGTGTGTTAGGACTGAAGTTTCTTCCAGTTTGTACATGTTTTTGTTCTGCTGCTACAAGGAGGTTTCGTTGGTCTGTGGTCGAGAATTCTCCTCTTCCAGAAGTGCTATCCTCTGAGTTAACATTCGCACCTAGTGACACATGGGTTAGAACACAAGTTAGCAAGACAGCAAACATCTTGTACCTCTGTGAATGTTTTTGTAAATTTCTTGATGAACAAACATGCAAGCAGACAAACGTGGTTGTAAATAGCATAACTAATTTAATTGGTCTTGTGTACCTAGATTATACATATTATGCGAGGAAGTCCTATCCTATGATAGAATTCCATTTTAACAGAGACAGACAGAGAGACAAACACACATACCAAAAACAATACCTCCATTTGCACAGATGTAACAAGAGTTCATCCCATGGCCAACATTAAGCCAGAAAAAACATAAGATTCAAAATGTAGTGTCTTCAGACAAACAAAATCAAATAAACTGACCTGTGTTTCATGTCTGTCGACCATGGCCATCATTTGAGACTCCAGTTTCTTCAGCCGACTTTGATGTTTTTTCTTTGCCTTTTCATAAGCTGCAACAAGACCACTGTAGGGGGAATCACACAGATTTACTGACAAGAAAGATTTGTGTATCCAACAAACAACTCTTTTCTATCAAGATCAACTTTGCATCACATATTGCAAGAATGACATTCCTATCTTTTGACAGAAAGATGTGTGTGTATGTCACAGGGGAGTGACAGTAACCTTAGTCTATAGCTAACTTCAAAAACTAGTGAGTAGTATGCAGCACATTTTAGGGTTAGAAACAATCATTTAAAAACCTTGATTCCAGTCTCCCCTTGATTCCAGTCTCCCCTGTGACATATACATCATATATATCTTAGCATTTTAGATAAAATGTACCACTATATTATACAGTGGTGGCTTGCCATATTCAGAGGCTATATAATAATATCCATTTTATATTCTCTTACCTGTTTGCCCTTTTCAGGTCGTTAACAAACTCTGCTGACTGCTGATGCCTGGTTTCATTGTTCCGCTGTACCGTCTCCAAGGTGGTCACCAGTTCTTGGATACGAGCCTTGAGCCGTTTTTCCCGGCGCAGAACGTCGGCCAAGGCTTGTGAGACCTCCGTGTCTCCCCCGACGTGAACGCGCAGTTCTTCTAACGTCGTGATGGGCGTGGCTGTGTGTGTGGGGACACCGACCTGGAATATACAGTCAGAGTTGTCTGAATGTGTGAACTGCTATCGAGCTGTTGTACCCACCAATAAAGAGAGGGTGTTTGAAAACATTGAAAAGTGATGTACAGGGAAATGTTGAGCATAGTTCAGTGGTCAGTGACACTGCCCCTGGATCTAGGGTTCAAGGGTTTGAATTCCAGCTGCTGTCATTCACCCAACATGCATGCTACTGGGAAGACTTGGGGAATCTCCCCAGTACAATGAACCTGTATATACTGTACATACATATATGTAGTGTCTGTCTTCTCTGTCATGACTAGTGGAAGAGTTAGCTCTTCAGTGAGCTAAACTATTCCTTCTCTTACAGCAAACATGTACAGCACACTGTGTGGAAAATGGTAGTGTGTGCAGTATCTTGTGTCAAACTCACCTGGTTGTCTTGTACTCTCTGATGCTCCTTGACTTCAGACTTAAGATGGTCGATCTGCACCTTGTAGGCCTGCTCCTGGGCGTCTCGAGACGTGATCTTCAGCTCCAGAGCCTTCTTTTCCTTCTCCATCAGGTACAGCTGAGCCTTCAGTTCTGCCTT
Organism: Branchiostoma floridae x Branchiostoma japonicum; assembly: GCA_013266295.2. Lineage (NCBI taxonomy): Eukaryota > Metazoa > Chordata > Leptocardii > Amphioxiformes > Branchiostomatidae > Branchiostoma > Branchiostoma floridae x Branchiostoma japonicum. Next base: position 4,102,824 of record CM023838.1, on the reverse strand, counting down.
CTCCTCCTGAAGACAACACAGTAACATCTCTACATCTATAAATCCAGTTACTGAGACACAAGAAATCTTGAACCTCTGTGAAAAATTTTTGTGAATGTTTTGTATTATTCATTATTGTAAAATTTCTTGCTGAATCTATCTATGCATTCCCCCACTGGCTTCTATAAGGCAACAGACATGCATATAGCAGGTAACTGAAGACACGAAATGAGACAACCTTTTCTGGGGCCTTTGACCTAACTTCTTGTCAGTGTCCTAAACGTGTGTAGGATGTGGAAATGACTACAAACCAACAAGCAACCAATTACACAGACACACCGAAAACAAAACCTCATGTATGCCCTTGTATCAAACATACAAAAACTGTCTGTAGTTGCTAAATTACAATTAAAAACAGATTATACACTAGTATTGTACCACTCCTAAACATTTGCATGGGAAAATCCCCACAAACTCAATTTTAAAGAGAGCAGTAACATGCATTGTGCACTTGAGGTATTCTATTTTTTCTTCTCCCCAAACCTTCATGGCCGTCAGCTCCTGCATGAGAACAGCGTTCTCCAGGTCCAGTCGCTGGGCGCTGGGGTTACACAGCTCCAAGGTCAGGGGGTCAGGGTCGATGTGGACCGACTCCAGCTCCATGATGGTCAGGCGGACGGCGGCGCGGTCGTTCTTGAGCTGCTGGATGTAGTCCTTGAGACGGGACTCGTCCTCCTTACTGAAGTCTGTGTCACAGCTGCTCGCTGTGGAGCTGGTGGTACTGGGTGAGCAGAATCAGTAATCAACATGAGAAATGTCATAACAAAGCAACCATTCTGTCATTGCTACCTGAAACATCTGACCGTTTCCAAAATCATATCCAGTTGCTTGAGTAACTGTTTTTTTGCACACCACACTTAGATGTGCAATATACTGTTGTATGTTGTAAGTCAAACTTAAGTTAAAACTTTCTGTGCCAGCAGCTACTATGTATTCTGTTCTCTAAGCGAAGCTGTATGAGCTGTGTTGTGTGTGCTGTATGCATTATGCTGTCACAGTGTTGTTTTTAAGCTGTTGTACCTGGTATGAGACCAAAACCTGGCATGCTGGTATGAGACCAAAACCTGGCATGCTGGTATGAGACCAAAACCTGAATGAGAGGACAGGTCCTCCTATGGCTGTGCAATGTTGTGTTGTGCTGTGCTGTGCTGTGTTGTGTTGTGTTGTGTTATATTGCCTTACCTGGTGTGTGAATGTGAGGACAGGTCCTCCCACGGCTGTGCAGTACAGCCCTGTACCCCACACACCGCACCACAGCTGCGATCCAGCCGCTGCAACAGCTGTTTGGCCACATTTTCTGCAGCCTTCCGGTTGTCGTGGGCACGTTTTAACATCGCGGTGGCTTCTTCTGGGTCTGTGTCACCATCGCCTGGATGGGGTAGTGTAACAGATCACAAAACTATTATCTTTTATCAACTGAAACACACACATGAATGAATGAAAGAGGGAAAGAAGGTAAAGGAGGAAAGGAAAAAGAAATGAAAGAGTGGAGAAAGGAAGCAAAGAAGGAAGGAAGGAAGGAAGCAAAGAGGGAAGCAAAGAAGGAAGCAAAGGAAGCAGAGAAAGAAGGAAGGAAGGAAGCAAAGATGGAAGGAAGGAAGGAAGGAAGGAAGGAAGGAAGGAAGGGAGGAAGGAAGGAAGGAAAGAAAGAAAGGAAGCAAAGAAGGAAGGAGGGAATGAAGTTTCTTACCAAATGCCCCTAGTCCTGCAGCCCTACATGAAGCCAGCACAGACCCCAGTTCAGTCTCCTTCAGGGCCAGCTGTACCTCGAGGGCCTCTAGCATCTGGTCGCTGTATGACAGGGCCAGCTGCAGAGCCGTGTTGTTGGACTCGTACTTCCCACACAGCATGCTGAACCTGTCGGCATTGGCCTTACTCTCCTCAAGGGTCAGCTGCAGGAGGTCATTCTGAGACTTCAGGTGCTCAATACGGCTGCAAACATACAAGGAAATGTGTTAGATCAAAAATCTGTTTTAGTAAAAGACGTTAAAACTGGATAAGGATAAGGAAGGATAAGTAAACTTGTACTTTCAGTGCTAGCTTCCAATTGAGTCCAAAAAGTATAGATGAATGTGAAAGGCACATATTATGTAATACTAGCTAAGCTTGCAAACATATATATCTATGCCACAATAGTGTCCCTACTTTGCAATACATGTATATATCAATCAAATAACAAGCCCCTTACAGTTTAACCCTCTCCCTGCTGAAGCTGCCATTAGACACTAAGTTTGTATTGATTACAGGGTCAAGAAGCAGGGAGAGGGTTAAGAGAGAGAGATATCATTTATTTTCAGAAATTTTGTGTTTGGATCTTTCTCTAGTAAGGTTACTTGTAGGCACTAACCTGTTCAACCTCTCAATCTCCACCTCAAACTCCCTGCCCCTGCTGTCAGCCATGGGACTCCCCGCTGCGTACACCGACTGGAAGATCTCCTGTACGCTGGAGCAGTCCTGTAACGACTGGGACAGGTGCTCTGCAACCTTCGCATTCTCCACCTGAAACCGCAAAAGTTACCGCATCAGCGTGCGAGTTGGGTGAGTGACAACAGTTGAAATTTGAATTCCTGACATCTAAGGCCAGAGGCAGGGTGTCTCAACCATTGACCAAGCATACTACATGTAGTGTAATTCACTTTGTCTTCATCAAAATTTCACAGTCTGAGATGGAGATGTTCATGGAACTTAATCTTCACAGTGGCAGGAGAGGGGGAGGGGGGCAAGAGAAAAATGATTTGATAATGGTAATGATAAGTTCTCGGTACAGAAGTGACCATGAAAACAGTAAACATACATGTACATGCAAAAGTACCATGTAAAAATCAGGAATTACAGTATACTGTATACTCTACTTTTGCTTAGAGTTGATTTTTGTACTGTATTTATTAACAGAAAATATCTAAACTCACCCCCATAGAGGTGAGCTAAGTGCCCAGTACATGTCTGTCCAGGACTACTACTACTACTACTTCTACATGTACTACTACTTTTACTACTAATACTAATACTTCTCTACTATAAACAGTTAACTCGGACCAAAGTTGATTTTTGTACTGTATTCACTAACAGGAAGTATCTAAAACTCACCCCCATAGAAGTCAGCTCAGTGCCGAGTACATGTCTGTCCAGGGCGGCGCGGGAGGACTTGAGTCTCACCCGTTCTGCTACCTTAGGGATGGGGAGTTCTGTGGAGGAGGAGTCACCAGGACTGGGGGAGGGGGAGGGCCGGTGGGCGGGGGAGCCGGCAGACGCCTGGACACTCTGTAACCTGGTCTGTAACTCACGCACCTGACGGATATTAATAATAAATATAGTATTATCTTGAGAGTTCTTTTGTGTTGTCAGCAACTTGGTAGAAGTCATTCTGAAGCAAGTTTAAACTGTAATTCTTAACACAAGAAATTGGACTCACCCAAATTTTTGACTGTACAACTACATTGTACCCGCAAAAATCATTAAAATCTTCACTTCTTGAATAATCCTTTTAGCAAAGCAAAACTTTAATCTTCTTCTAATGCTACACATGATACTGTCATTAAATATGGGCATTTTTATAGAAAGGATGTATAGTGAAACATCTTGCATTCGCTTGCAAATGTTGCCTTGAAAATTAAAACTGATATTCGCAGGAGAACAATATTTACCCTGCGTCTGAGTCGATCTCTTTCTTCTCTCACGGAGCCCAGTGACGCTCGGATCTTGTTAAGCTCCTCTTCCTTACTGTGCAGACTTCCTCGCAGACTGTCTGCCTCTTGTCTCGCGTCCAACAGCTGGTGTTCCAGACTATTGTCTCCGACGGCCCAGGAGGACCGTGCAGACTGCGCCTTACGCGGCGTCCCCAGCTCTAACCTCAACGTCTCCACTTCTTTTACTGCCTGTACAGCAGAGCGTCAAGTTTAAACTTTGTAAACTTTAACATAAAGAAGTTCTTGATCAGCCACTAAGTATGCATACTACAGTACAGTGTATCGGTGCCACCTAGTGGCCACAAGTGGTACTGCTATTCCAATAGACCATTTCATGGATCCCATTGCATGCTGGTAGATGTGGGGCAGCTCAGGGAGCAAACAACTACCCATAATGCCCTGCATCTCCCAGTATGCAATGGGACATGTGATACATAAACATCATGCAAGTCGGTGTACGCCACTTTTGTTATCCATAAAGCTAGAAACACAGCTTATAACTAGAACAATGTTTGTTTTTCTAGAAAAATGTTTTTGTTTATGAACATAAATGTATTTACTTCATGTGCATTCTTTTCCATTTGCCAATTTGCTGACGTCAGTTCCTCCACTTGTCTGTCCACGTCAGCGAAACTTTGCGAACTGTTCTCCCGCAGTCGTCGTCCCTCAATCGTACTCTCCAACGTGCTCACGACTTTCTGTAGCTGGACGCTCAGGTCGTCACCCTTTGCGTTGGAGTCTTGGAGAGTTCTCGAGAAATTAAAACGGCCACTGACACTACTACTGCTGTCTTCTTGGCTCACTTGAGAAATATTTTCTTCTTCTTCCTCTTCCCTGGAAATGTAAAAGTCGTGTAAATCATTCCATTTTTATCTTAATGATATTTACTTCTAGCATATCTATTTATGGAGATTTGGGAAAAAGCAACATCTGCTTATATAACATATGATATGTAAAATAACTACCCGAAATAAAGTAATATTAATAACATAAGTGAAGCAATGCATAAACATTTTAAAAGAAGGCAAGGACCAAAAACAAAACGAAAAAGAGAAAAAAGGTGGTTCACTGTTAGTCAGTCTATGAGTATAACTGATGAAATGTAAACGTAAACAATGATAAAAAACAATCTTGTTTACTCACCTTATTGTTGCATCCTGCTCTCGGCTCAACTTTTTACGTAGCTCCGCTATGACGCCGTGTAGCTCGGTGATGCGTTCTTCGTACCGTGAGGCCTGCGCGTCCGCTTTATCCTCATGCTGCTGGATAAGCTGGACATGCTCGCACTAAAACACAGAAGCAAGGACCTTCTTTGCTCATCATCATTGTCGCCACATATACATGTAAGTAACTACAAGAACTGAACAGGGCTGTCATTGTTCAGAACTTGTCCATTGTTTCTTGTGGTTGTACCACCTCCAATTCACAACCACGGACCTTCTTTTACTTAACCCCTATGCAAAATTTTTGTAGTAGTAAAAGACTGAACTGCATTCCAACAGAATAAACAAGTCTTTCTAGATGTTCAGCTGTCTGTACTAAAGCCTTTAGATTCAAATGACTAATCCTTTAGGATACATGTCTGCTGCAAACGAAAATTAAAGATCTCATATCCTGGTGAAATATTTGGCAGTTTTTGTGAATTTCTTGAATTTTTTGGTTTCTTCATTCTTGTGAATTTCTTGCTGATTCTGCCTATGCATTTCCCCACTGGCCTCCATAAGGCAACAGGCATGCATAAAGCAGGAAATTGAAGACAGGAATTGAGGAAATAGATAATTTTTTTCAGGGAACTTTGACCTAACTTCCTGTCAGTGTCCCCAACATGCCTACAGTGTGCCCTGATGTAACATGACTTTTGTCAACAAATGTCAACAAAAGTCAATTTCTTGTGGCGTTGCCTCAGGGGCGGATCCTTTAGTTCGTAGTCAGGTTACCTGAGCTTTTGCCAGTTTCTTCTCCAGTGTATCCCGTTCACTTGTAGTAGACTGTAACCTGGTACTCAGTTCCAAAATCTCTCCCTTCAGCGACGCTAGGGCAGCCAAGTGGAGCTGTGTGGGTACAGAAACAGAGTACAGTTCAAAATGTTTGTCACCAAAGAACATGCACAAGTTTGGCAGGAATGTCTCAATGTGTGCATGCTTAGCTAACTTTCCTGAGCCATGTTTGGTACTTCTCAGTTACAAACACCGTAGTTATTGTGACTCTAGTTATTGTTACCACTCAAGAAAACAATTAATCAAGCAACTGGATAGATTTTGAAAACTGTCAGATGTTTTAAGTAGCATCCACTACTTTCGTCAGAGACTGACAGTTTTGAAAATCTATCCAGTTGCTTGAGTAACTGTTTTCTTGTATATCTCATTGATGTCTAACCTTCATCAAAGTGTTGCTACCACTGTTTCTATTTCTTAAATGTTCTTTTTGCACTTGTGATTAGCCCTTGGGCAAGTGTTTGCAGTAAATAATCAATAATTGATATTAAAGTTGTTTTTTAGCTACTGACCGTGTTAGCCAGCTCCAAGTAATTTGTCCCGCCTGTATTTGCAGCGGAGGTACTGGCAGCCTCCAGTAGTTTGTGTAGGTTGCTGGGCTCAGGGCTGAGGTCACGAGCTCCGGAGTCATACTCCCACGCCTCGCGTACAGGCCCGCACGACCCTGCAAAGTAGTATATCAGGAAAAGGATGAATAAATGTGTTGAGTGTAGTAACGTGTGTAGTAAATTACATGTGTGCATGTGTGCATGCATGAACATGTGTTATGTTTAGTAACATGTGTAGTCAGCTCTCAGGAACAGCAACCACCTGTCTGTTGAACTTACCAAAACCACCAGAGGCCAGAGAACATTTTTCCATCGAGCAACGTTACTCTGGAACACTCTCTCTACTGAAACTCGTACTGCCACCACTATCGCCTCCTTTAAAAGGAAGCTACGGGAGTCCCTTGGTGACCCCTACAAGCCTTAGATTGTGTGACCCTGACCTCTCCACGTTGATGTACTGTATTGTTGTGATGTATGTGTAAATGTTTGTCTTGTCAGCAGGGCAAGCCCTTAATAATAGCCACCTGGCTAGTTGGGCTGCCCTGGCTGTACATTGTCTTTTTACAGCCGAACAAATAAATAAATAAATAAACATGTGTAGTAAACTGTGTTATACATGTATTATAAATTACACGTGTATATGCATGTGCATGTGTCTTGTGTGTGATGTGCATACTATAGTGATGTGTGCAGTGATGTGTGTAGTGATGTGTGTAGTGACTTACCCAGACTGTTGTCACTGCCTGTAGGCTAGGACTGCATGTGTGTTAGAGACATGTGTGTAGTGATGTGTGTAGTGTGTAGTGATGTGTGTAGTGTGTAGTGATGTGTGTAGTGTGTAGTGTGTAGTGATGTGTGACAGTGTGAGTGACATATGTGTGGTGTGTAGTAACTTACCCAGACTGTTATCACTGCCTGTAGGCCAGGACTGCATGTGTGTTGCATGTAGACTGGATCCTGCCTCTGGCTCAGGTTGCTGATCCAGTCTGGGAAGCATGTCGTTAATCTCACCTAACAACTGGGCAAAAACAGACATGATATCATAGATTTACACATGTGAATAAGCAGTGTAGTTTGCTAAAACTCCTACCAAAACCTTTCAGTATATAGGGTGGTGCCCATCTTCATTTCTAGAACTCTTGGGCCACACAGTTGTGCAAGCACTAAAGCAGGGAACTGGTGTGTGTTTAACTACCTTACTCTTTCTCATAAGCTTTACACAGATATGGAATGCACTTTGTACCATTTTAAAGTCTCTTGTATGATCAAACCTGCATATTACAAAAAAGCGGCACTCATCTCAAAGTCCCACCTACATATACCCTATGCATATAATTGAAGGACAACATTCTATAATGGAACCTGTACTGCAGAGCAATGTTACAACTTGCTACCAATCCTGGATGCTCAGTACCCAGTTGCAGACAAGTCCATGTCAACTGTCCTACCTGCGTGCGGCAGTGGACGAATTCATCATACGAGATGCGGCCTCTGTCGTCCGCGCCCAACTGTTCCATAATCTCCTGTACTGAGTCTTCCATGTTCAACTGGCAGCAAACCATCAACAGGTCTTGTCTGGAACAAAATATTCGAGGTTAAGCAGTCGTTTTCTATTGAAGTGAAGCATAATGATTTTTCTATTGGCTTATGGTGCAATTTGTCTTCACTACACAGGCACACACATTCACAGGCACACACATTCACAGGCACACACATTCACAGGCACACACATTCACAGGCACACACATTCACAGGCACACACATTCACAGGCACACACATTCACATGCACATTAACACACACACATGCACACACATCCACATTAACACACACACATCTGCACACACACATTCACACACACATATTCACACAATAATTTTCACACAATATGCACTTATTCACACACACATAAACACACACATACACACGCACACACAAATTCTTAACACACACATACAGACACATGCATGAACATTCACACACACACAATCTCTCACACACACACACACATGCACATGCACAGAGAGAGAGAGATGCAAATACTGACATTGGCCGACAGAGATGCAAGAGAGAACCCTTACCTGCTTATGTACCCATCCCCATCTCCATCACAAGTCTGGAAGAGTTTCTTGATCCTCTCCTCCTCCGGTGTTGACCCTGAGCCTGCTGACCCGCTGGACCTGGTGTCTGTGGACGGCTGATCTGACCGGTACGGCTGTCCACCACCGCTCATGCCCCCCACCCCACCACCAGGCGGACTCAGAAATATAAAAACATCAACATCAAACCAACTTCAAATCTCAACGTCTGCACTACGGGAGCCCACGTTTGCCAGGCAGTCATGCCATTGCATTATAGTAATGTTCACCCGCCTACATACTGCGCCTGTCAACCTCACGTCGCGCAAACGGTCTTAAATTTCTCAAAATACCGGCCGACAACACTTGAAACTCATAGTAATCTCGGCTGTGAAGTGGACCCACAAAAGCGCAGTCCATTGTCTACAAAGATAGGGGTGTCAAGGACTAGTATGATTTTAAACCTTCATATGAGACATAAATCCACTCAATATTCTACTTAGATGTTACTACTTATTTTTAATTCTTATATTATTTCTTATTGTACCTTTATAGTGTATGATTATACTTTTTATCGACCTTAGTTTGTATCAGACTTCCTAATAGTGAATGGAATAGCCCCAAAAGGCGGAAGTGACGTTTGAATCTGAGACGTCTAGTAGAAGCGCCACCTATCAAAATATGGATGCCAATCATACTGCAGGAGCTTCTTGGGTTACGCGTCAGGAATAACGGAATACCGTATACATGTACCAAACCTTATATAATACCACAGTGTACCGTATGATACATGTAGTCTAAAGCAGTGCTAAAGAAATAAGTACAAAAGGGGTGAAATGCCCTGTATCGAAAGATCAAAATGCCAATTATGCGATTTTTTCATATTCTATTTCCCATTGCTGTGAAATTTCCTTTTGTTTTTGTTTGTTTGTTTGTTTCCTTTTTTCTCTTCAAAAGTAAAACGTCAGCCATCTTTTTTTAAATGTGCACGTGATTCAATGTCGTGACAGTTGTCGGACTTTGAACCCCACGCGTTTATTATATGATTAACCTACATGTAGGGTCGTTCGATATTAAAACGTTTACCACCGCAAGGGCATTCGGCAGTCGTAGTTGTAAATCTGTCGTGCAAAATTCAGCTGTCTTTTGACGGCCAATGTATAAACTGCAGCTGCCACGGTCAAAAATCTAAACCAACTGCTGGAATAACACACGTGACATGTGAAACAGGCCTGGTCTCATTTTTCATACGATATATTATAGGTTTAATACGGCAAGCTGGGCCAATCGTGGATGCGTCATACAAGATTCAGTTGGCTCGTCACGGATGAAAACCCTACCGACAACTAAAATCGTATGACTCGGAGTCGGAGTCACAGTGCGGAAGTGACCGCGTCACTACGTCTCACAGTCACAGTCATCGGTTTTTCAAGGAATTTTCTTCACGCTTTGAGTATTAAATGAGCGACGCACTAACACAGACTGTTTAGCAATATTGCTACCATTCAGTTTTCAAGTGAATTGTGAAATCACTATTATATTTCCCTTTATAGCCCTCTTGAAACCAATGCTTTTACACTACATACTAGTAATGTCCTTGATGGTGATTTCTGAATGGCCCAAAAGGCAATTATCGCCTGTCTGCTACTAGTGTAATATACGATTATGATATACCAAAGAACATCGTTGCTATCTATTTCATTATACACGAGAAAACATGAATTGCCTATATATACCTAAGGAAGTTGGGAAAGTTGACCAAATTTGGTAAACTTAAAAAGAAGAAATGAACGAATGAATAAAAACAAATAGTAGGGAAGATTACACCATTCAACTTGTCCTTGAGAACTAAATGCACTGAAAGGGCCTTCGGGTTTCATACACTAAGTTTTAATTGTTTTAAGAAAGTTCCAGATTCGGTAAAAACTCTGGATAAAAACCTTGCAGCTGTTTAGGGCGAATCGCCTCATAGGCACCACACGTCATAGCATGACGTAATACACAGGAATTCCGGGCTTAGCCAATCAGCGCTTAGGATCTGATCACGTGACTACCCAGAAATAGCTTGTACGTCGGCAGGACTACGTTGCAAAGGAAAGACGGAGGGTTGTTGTTAATCTTTTTCCTACGTTTTCTTCATTTTCTAGCGTATATTGTCTCATTCTAAAGGATCTAGAGAGCAGGTAAGTCAGTTTATACTCTACCGAAGGCACGAAAGGGGTGTTGTGAGGATGTAGTGTTAGTTTATTTCGTTTTTTTAAGGGATGTATTTTTTGTTGAATATGTCTAAACACATCCGGATGCCCCCCTCCCTCACAACCTCCCATTTGTAGCTTAGTCATTCTATAATATCGTGAATCATGGTCGTTTTACACCGGATATACACTCTTCCTAGTACACAGGACTTACCTTTGGCTAACAGACTTTGCTAACGTGAAATCTTTCACATTTGGGGGTCGAATTTTGTTGAATTGAAAAAGGAAAACTGGTTCTAGTCGTTCGGTAGAACGGGGGTATTTGTTATAATGTAACAAAATTCCGAAAAAAAATTGGGATGTTGTTTTTATAAAGCAACGGCCTTCGTTTGACTCTGGCAAAGGTCGGTATGGTACTCCGGTTTTAAGTTGCTGACACATTCACTACTTAAAATGATCTCTTTTTAGTAGATTGTTCTCGTAATTTCTTGGTTTTTACGTGGTTGTTACTGCCGGGACGAGCGAAAGAGGAAGACAACACAACACAGATGTTTTGTCGGTGGCGGGACTTTAAATTCGAGCCATTTTGGGTCACGCTGAAAGTAAAAATTATGGTTCTTGCGTCTAACGTCCTAAAACTTTTATGAAAACGAATAGATACATAAAACAGTAGGCGTGAATTACGTGAGACCAGCCCAGTGTACCATGTCCTGTAGGAAAATCACTCACTCAAAAATCATTTATTTGTTTATTCAGGGGTCAGTCTTTCAGAGTAATTCTCCCAAATTTCTCTTTTAAAACGAATTGAAGTAGAAAAGATCTTGAATGCTGTATATATACAGTATTGTTTGTATCAGGATTGTCAAATTTAGCATTGAAATAAAAGCAGAAGTAGTCGAGTCGAGTATGCAGGAAATTGGGGAGGGCGGACAGGTTGTTATGTATGACTAATTGTAGTCACAGACAAGACTATCTTCAATTGTTGGTGCCAAAATATGAGCATTTTAGTGTTGGTACCATCCTGAAGGTATCACGGTACACCCTTCTTTTCAAATTAGAAGAATCGAGTGGCAAATTCAACAACCAAGACATTTACTTCATGTGACAAAAGAGGGAAGAAAAAAGCTATTCTAATCTCATATAATTATAGATTCTAAGCCCCAAATAGACAACATGTTGCATGCAACAATTGTTTAAGTCCTTGTATCATGTGTATGCATACAATTTGCTACAATGTATGTTTAAGCAAACACCTCGTAGAACAAAGAGTGAAACTCCGACTGCAAACATTGTGTAACAGTGTTCACCAGACACCCACAATGAATGGTTTGACGTACGTTTATGTAGCTACAGGACTAAAAGGTATCTTATTTTTAGCTTATTTGCGTGCATGCTTATGTAACAGAAAGGCAACCGACCAGCCAATGAGAGACCATGCCAGATGGTAGATGTCGTTTTCATACATGTAACTGCCACTAGGCAACTGAAAGGCATCGGTTTTTTCCTCGAAAATTAAAACCAAAACCATGTTTTAAATGGTATGGCTGTCAGCTGTTGCTGCAGTATTGAATAAGGCCTAGCATCTGTGGATCAACGTTATGCACCAGTTGTATAACTGGCCATGTAAATTAGCTTATTAAAATTCTAGATCGTAGCCTTGCTGTTCCAGATATCTGTCTTGTGTTTCAGGAGTAATCCATAATTTATATATCAACATTTTCAATCTTGATCAATCAAATTCAGCCTTGTATACCGTAAATTCATTTATGTTTGCATCACCTAAATTTCGCTTCTCAGTAAAAACCAGGAGTTTGGGGTACTGGTATCTTTGGGTTAGCGTTTAAAACAATAGTAACAGCACAATTTAGACACAGGTGTGGTGAGTTTGCAGCTGAGGAATAACCTTCGGACTTAGAAATACCAGGAATATTTCCGGATGTACAGTATCTGTTATGTCAGCAGGCATAAAAGGACAGTAATTATAGTCCCACTACATAGCACAAGGCACTTGGGAATTACCATGTAGAATAAGGTAGAAAAAGGGAGTAGCCTCCACCAGGCCTTCCTATGGGGGTACGGATCATAGAATTCGGCAAAAAAAGGAATAATTTGCCAGGAGAGTCAGTCCCCAGGAAGGTTAACTTTTGCCCTCCAAACCCCTTTGGTAGCCAAACTCCCCGGCAAATTATTATCCCTGTTAGCTAGCGTAGCCAGTCTTGTAGAGACTAGAATGGGAGGGTTACAATAACACTATACAGTTGGTACATGTAAGAGAACAAAAAACTATGGTTCCCACAGTTAAAAATCTCAAGCAAGTGATTTTCACTGTCACCAATCTCAGTGAAAAGGATGAAAACCCATATGCCTTCTATGTTTGTAAGGAAAATGTTTAAAAGACAAATTGTGAATGGTATCATGATGTTTTTAAACTAGCCTTTGCTACACTGTATAATATACAATCTCACGCAATTGAAACTGGTTCTCATTCCCAGCGATATCTGGCTAGAATATCTGACAGGATTCTGAATTTATGGGTTGGAATCATACAATTGATGTTATCTTGAAATGTGATGACTGAATTACACTAGTTCTTGGGACAAGGACAGAGCTTTTACAGTTTTAGTGTTCTATCATATATTCATTTCAGTGCATGAGTTTGAAGCTTCATGATTGACTTGAAATTTTGAAGCAGAAAATTGAAAACTTAGTAAGATGAAATTGAAAACAAGAGCACATTTACTGTTTAACAAATGTTGTAGTATGAATAGATTCTAACCTTCTCCCTGCTGCCTAACCCAATAACCAATACAAACATGGTGCCAAACAGCTACCTTAGCAGGTTGAAGGTTAAACACAATACTACAGGTCACTCATACAGTGCCAAATAGAGGAGGAGGCAGTTCCAAATATGGAATTTGAGATGACCATATATGGTCCCTAACAAAGTGATTGACAGCCTATCTCATATGTCCCTGCAGGTTTGAGGATGGATCAAGCACAGGCCAATCCCACACTTTGTCGGAATGGCTGTGGGTTCTACGGCACGTCAGCCACGGACGGCATGTGTTCCAAGTGCTACAAGGACACACTCAGGAGAAAACAAAACTCCCCCAACTCTGGAAGGATAAGCCCAGCAGGTAGGGACCTAAAGCTGGCATCATGAATGACAGTACAGTTACTCATTGTTACCTCAAGCCAAGAAAGTCCCTTTTGCAGTAGAGTTTGTGGTTTTGCTTGTGGTTGAACAGCATAATTCAAGAAGGTATGGATGGATTGATTCATTCATTGATATTTGTTAGCTGGTTACGTCTTGAAATGGTTCGATTTTGGCTCCCCTAGTGGCTTTCTTCAGTATTGACATTTTTCCTATTATGTAGAATAGATCATTGTTCTAGACTTGTTATGAAACACAGAAGTAATGATAGCTGTCTGTCACCAATGTATATGATGTAACTGTCAAGTAGTAAAGTTCTCACTTCATGTTATGGTTCACAACTTGTCCTGGAACTGCTATAGCAATTAATTGAAGTCACTCTTGTGTAACAATGCTGTGATGCATTGTGAGTTATATAATAGTTTCACCATTGCTGTACAGTGTTCTAGGTAGCATTTTTGAGTGTAGGGCCCCCTACACTGTAATTTGGAGCCCTTGTGCCATTATTAGACCCCTTTGCTGTCTTTCAACCAGCGTATGGTTGTTTCTTTCTGGGCTGTAACACTTTATAAGTCTTTACAAAAATCAACATTGAGCTTCAGAATAAGGCTTTGTTCATCAAAATGCAGGAAATAGTGTCTCGGGGGGTTATGAATTTAAAAATTTTCTGGGGGGCCCCTACTGTGGTCATGTCTTGGGTACTCCATGCATGATTTGTGGCATGCAAAGTTGTCCATCTGTAACTGAGTCCTGACCCCTACACTTTAAAAAATTCTGGTGAGAACCATGTATGTACAAACCCTGTTTCCATTGTGTCCACACACACAGGTAACAGCAGTAGCACTTCCACCAACAACGTGACCCATGAAGACCCGTCACCCGTTGGTAGCTGGGACGACGCTGCTGATTCGTCCACGAGTCCACAGGCCGCGGAGGCGCAGCCCGAGGTAGAAGGCGCAGTGGCACCGACAACAACCAATGCAGCCGACAGTACGACCTTACAAGAAGACGATCAGTCAGACAGGTCACAGAATAGTCCCGATTCACAGAAAGGCAAATCCAAGAAAAATCGCTGTTTCACGTGCCGGAAGAAAGTAGGACTTACAGGTAACTATGTGGACATTTTTAACCTTCTCCCTGCTGCCTAACCTCATATACAATACCAATTTGATGCCAAACAGCTACCTTAGCATGCTAAAGGTTAAAGAAGCATTCTGGTTAGTCTTTTATGTAGATGCATACAGTTGTCAGGAATCATTTGGGTAGTTCACGTTGGCATATATACAGCCCTAGCTGCTCCACTATATATTATTGACACAATTATACATTAGATACATCATATGGCCTGCTTTTTCATGTGGAATATTAGGCATGCTCTTGTTTCTATGTTTAGTAGTTGCTTTTTTTGCTGATGTAGTAAAACTATGAGCATATGTGTAGGAACATAAACATGTGTTTGAATGTTGTTAAAACAAGTCACTGTTCAAAGCAACTTGTTTTAGAACGAAGATCACAGCCAAGTGTTTCCCATGTGTTTCAGGTTTTTCGTGTCGCTGCGGTGGTTTATACTGCGGGCTTCACCGGTATTCCGACAAACACGATTGTACGTTTGACTACAAGGCAGCTGGACAAGAGCAGATCCGCAAGAATAACCCAGTCGTTGTCGGAGAGAAGATCCAAAAGCTTTAGACGGAGTACGCGGAATTTGGAAGTTGTGAATGGAGACTTTGTGTGCACATTCATGAATAATGAGGCCAGCAGTGATGGAATTCATTTCTTAAAAAACAGAAAAAAACAATGATATCTTGACATAGGCATGTATTACATATTACCTGACTTCAGCTCTTTCTGTCATTTCTTAAGCCACAGTGTTCAGCCAACCGTCGTGTGTTAGGTTATTTGACATATTATATTCTTTAGTGTAAACGAGCAATTGGATATTAGAAAAAATAATTGTAATGGGACGTCATAGGCACTTCCTAGTTGCATGCCAAAATTTCATGTAAAAATGTGCATAAGGGGTGAGATTAGTGCAAAAGTAACTCCATGGTATAACAGAAACATTTTGACTGCATTATCTGGGTTTTAAAAAGCGAAACATCTGAAAAGGGGAGTAATTCGGGGTGGTTTGTAACTAGCCTTCGCTTCGATTCATATATCCAGTACTATCGTCCGTTAGCTTACAAAAATCTCTTCGCTTCGAACAACTTTGCAAATGTATTACACTGTACTTCGCATCCTACTCACTAGGTGTCTCTTCTGCAAGTGAAGTTGATAGTCAAATAGCTGTGTGTGACATAACATCCTTGCAGCCTGTATTTATTGATAACACCATCCTCTTCTATATAGTGGATAATTACTGTGTTTGATTTATCATAGTTTATGAGAAAGAGACATTTATGATTGCTAGCAGCTCTTTGTTCTAGTAGATTGGGACCTATGTATGGATCTCAAGCTATAATTGTATGTGACAATTTTTTTTCCTTCAGTTAAGGGGGGATGTCTTGCAGTGATCTCGTACTACAGGAGATAGCACTGTCTACCGAGGGAGGCCCTGTTGTGTTTGTGTTTATTAAAGCATTTCAGTGATACTAATAGAGAATGGCGTACCTTTTCTGTGTCACTATAGTCTATGGAAGATGGGCTCACCTATAGTTAACCTTTAGCACACTGAAGTAGGCATTTGGCTACCAATTTGTTGGTTAGGCAGCAGGGAGAAGGTTAAATGACACAAAATCAGTGAATGGATTTGAAAAACACCAGTTTTGACAAAGATAGTGGAACATAAAGTGGTTTGGGGGAAGGGGGGCATTGAGTTGTCTGTGTTATTGTATCAATGAACCAGTTTATTTTTAACAGGAGCTCAAACTGTATGTTGTACCTTGAATGAACAATTACTACCATCCAACAAAAAGTTTTCTTCAAAATTAACCTTCTCCCTGCTGCCTGACAGTGTACCCAATACAAATTTGATACCAAGGGGCAACCTCAGGTGGAAGATGGTTAATGGTTATTCAAGAAGGGAATATGCAAGAGGTAATGTTGGTGGTGAAAGGGTAACTGGCAAATGGATACAGCCTGGCCAATTTGATATTGTCTTTGCAGCCACCAAAAGATCTGCTTGGAGATTATGCAAGCTACCTCCAGACAAAAATTTTGAGCCATTTGTATTCAAATTAAAGGGGAGATGCCACCTGTCCAAAATATGCCAGTACAATTGCAATCCTGAGGAAAGTACACAAAAACAAGCTGTCATCTCAGGAATCAAATTGTAAGCTAGTCTAAATGCTAACCAGTTATGTTAACTGTCCATAAAACACATTTCCAAGAAATTCTGTACACCCTTCCTGTAGATAATTCCCCCCAAAACAAGAGCACTTACCTGGGTCCTCTTGGCCTCACAGAGCCAGGTGACGATCAGTCCACTATCTCATGGGGGTGCCCAAAAAAGATCAATTTTTAAAACTAATTCAACACTGTAACAGCTGTACTCTCATACCACCCCAAAACTGCCAACACAAAGAAAGGGCTTTTCAATGTTTATACCCTTGATTTATTCTCATTGTGGGGTCTAGACACAGACGCTAACCACCTCTAAAACCAACTGACCTGATTGAGTGTAGCTTTCGAATATACCATGTGCCAATACACTTTCTAGATAGAAACCTTTGAAATGATATTCTGAAGTTTTTTGCTCTCATGCTGTCAAGTTAAAGCCAACTGACCTTGAATTTGGTTGGGGACTAGAGTAAGAACATACACTTATGCACGTTTATGGGGGAAAGGCAGTGTATTCTTTTTTCCATAAGGCATAATCAGCTGTTTTAATTGCAGACTTATTAATCAGTAATTCAAACCCAATGTAAAGCATACTCAGTGGTAGATTGTAGATTGAGTTATGTTTGTGTGTATGTATTGTCGAGAATTTTACTGAGAAAATTACAATAAACCTGAAACAGCTTATAAAAGGTGATCTTAAAAAAGGCAACGAGAAAAATCCATGGAATCCACAGTATCCAACAATATCTAGTTTATTTCTTGAGAAACAAAAAACAAAAGTTACTAGCTGACTGCTTAACTAAATAGCACTTGGGTACATTTGCACATAACCTTGACAAACCATATCATCTATTTTGTTACTGGTATACAAAATGTATAACCTGACAAAAATAACTACAGTTAGCATTCCGTAACTAGAACTAAAAATATCTCTAGTAATCTTCACATTTGTGCAACCAATAAGCCCTAAACTTGTTCTTGAAGATGATATCTGTATAAATAGTATTTGCTAAAAGTAAGAGTTTGAGCATTGTCTATTGGACCATTCTATTCAACAGCTCATAGTGGTGGTGTTGGGGTCAGACACTTTACAGCTTTCATTATAGATATCTATGAAATTTCCAATCATCTCAAAATTCATGACACTCCACAACATCAGTTTTTTCTTATCACTCTGCAAATTCATACAACCATCTTTTCTAAAATTCATTCAGCCTATAATCTCCATTGCCAATATGTAATAGAGGAATGAATACATGTTTATCACACACCAAAGTTGGTCACTAAAATGGCATCTCTATACTTGAATATTTGACAAGACTGTATATATTCTATTTCACTCTGAGAATTCATATATTGGAGTGTACATTTCATCTCACGATATTTCTATAGCCTTTGTTTTAGAATTTTGGAAGAATTCTATGATTATGTACAGCACAAGGATATCACACTGATGATATCTATGAAAAATGACAAATATTCACTTGGCTAAATGTGACATGGTACGGCAAACATTGGATATGCATGCGCATGATCTCATGTCAAACAAAATGGTTTCAAAACATGATACAGTACTCCAATCTTATTTAACCTTCTCCCTGCTGCCTAACCTTGTAACCAGTACAAATATGGTCCCAAAAGGCTACCTCAGCAGGAATAAGGTTAAAAAAACCTTAAAATCTTGATATCTCTTTGTCTGTTACAAGTACATAGCCTGAAATCCAGCCTTGTCTGCTTCCAAAAAGTCGCTCCCCGCCAATGTGTCCATTACCAGACTTGTTGGCGGGGAGCAACATTTTGGGAGCGGACCTATAGCTAACAAGGCTGGATTTCAAGCTATGTTACAAGTATTATAGTCTTTGAACTTGTTTGTCCTCCTGAAAATGTGAATCCGCACAAGTTCCATACGTTTACTTCTACATTACTTTCTGTATCTTGAAATTTCCAAAGATGGGGTTGTTTTCAGGCCTGTATACTTAGTACAGTTTAATCCTAACCATTCTTGTAAAATATTCACTCATAACATATTTTTCAGTAACTGGAATGTCCGGTGTCAAATAATTCTTTTCTGGTAAAAAAGAATTTTCAGTAAGGCTATAACTGGACCATGAACAAGAATCTACACATCAGTCAACCTTTTCTGTCACAATTTTGTAAAACTGTCTTATAACATCTACCTTAACAATAGTGTTGTAAACCTCATTGTACAACAAATGTGACCAGGTCTAAGTCGGCTACTCTTTGTGCAAAGGTGTAGGTAGTTGAATATGCAGTGCATTGGCCGTGTGCAAAAGAGTGCAGATTTTAATACCGGTACCATAGCATTGTCAAAGCACTATCTACATCAAATTTTGAACCAAAAAGCTGAACATTTAGGATATGATTTTATTTTCATTAGATATTAAACCAGCAATGTTGTAGTATCACGTTTTCATGACTCTGAACCCTTTGGCCATGATTTATATTGATATCATATTAATACTGTTGAAACTATATTGATATCATAAATACCATTGTGACCACTAGTACAGGGCACGAGGAATAAAAACACTTGGACACAGCAACCTCAAGATATTCATTTTTAGGGACTCATATTCATCTATAATTTTACTTGGAATGCTATTACCATGGGCACCCATTGATATGTTCTCTTTTCTGGAAGAAGAAAAAAAAGAAGAAAATTTCAGCAAAAACATTTGGACTCCTCTCCTGCTTCGTCCACTTCCACAGTGGAGCCCTCTAATCTCTTATGTCCGGTGATGGGCAGACTGGACTTGTCCACACACTGTTCCATACGCACCATCACCAGGTCCAGCAGACCTTCCACCGCTGTGGAGATGTTCAGGCCTGTGGCAGCACTTGTCTCAAAGTATGGCATTCTGTGGACACAAAAATAAGATAACTTTATTGTACAACAATTGTGCAGGGTACAAAGTATGGCATCTACTAAGTACATAACTGCTGTGAGTTTCATTGGGCTAAGCTAACTATATTTTAGATTAGAGTACTTTTTTTTACGTACCCATACTTCTCTGCAACCTCCCGAGTATCTTTTTTACCTACCCATACTTCTCTGCAACCTCCCGTGCCTTCTCCTCAGATATAACCCTCTGGTCCTCCAGATCTGCCTTGTTCCCACACAGCACCACGTCCGGGTTCTCGCAGTACGCGTGCATCTGCAGCTGGCTCATCCAGTTGCGGATGTTCACGAAAGACTGCTCGCTCGTCAGGTCGAACAACAGGAGGAAGCCCATGGCATCACGGAAGAACGCTGTCGTCAAGCTGCGGAACCTGAAACACGATAGAGAGACTTTGGTGAATAATTTCATTGGTCTGTCACTCAGACAACAACCAGTAGGTTTTTGCGTTTTGGTGTCCGTCCATTATACTGCAGCAGCCACACCTAGCTACAGTACAAATCAGAACCAGTCATTGTCACACTGAAGAAGGTGACTGACGGTCACCAAAACATTGGATGTAAAAACCCACTGGTTGTTGAATAAAGAACTTTCTTATACACACAGAGACTTTATTGTACTGGCAAAAAAAATATACCAGTAGTTGTACCCAAAATCATTCCAAAGGACTGTATAACACCGTCATCTTTTTAAAAATGACCCAAGGAAATGATTTTTTTGTGTTTTAGGTTTTCTTTGGACAAAGTTAACATTTTCCACAAATTTGTTCTCAGTAACATTTCCTTGTCTTAATTGTCAGAAATAGCACAAAGAAACAAAGCACACATTTTTCTTGTTTTTTTCTCACCTTTCTTGGCCAGCAGTGTCCCAAAGTTGAAGGTGCACCCGTTGTCCTCTGCCGACATTGTCTGCTCCACTAGGACGGTAAACCTACAAACACAAAACACAGCTCTGAATGTTAGGGCTCACAGGAACAGCTAAATATAGTCCCATGGCACCAGTGAGCTCCAGTGCCCATCTTTACTAGTACTTGTGTCAAGGCATGGTCACATTTGTCAAACAACATTTTGTCAAGATTGTCAGTAGCATGGATTCCATCTGTGAACACTATACCAGCTCCGCTCAACCTTGGATTCCATGCTAAATTTTCAATCTCAGGTTTAACAGAAGCAATGTTTGACAAGGATCAAATGTTGACAAGGTTCAACAACCTTTTCTATCAGAAGACAGCTGAATTTTGTTCGACATATCCATGAATGAAAAGTAAGAGGTTGCTTCCAAATGAACTCTCTGTTCCAAGCAACATTGCTGTATTTATACTGACCACTCTCTTTTCCCTGAAGTCAATTCCCACAGTTGTGATGAATTTAGGGTTGAAGGTGCCATCTGTGTACTGGTACAGAAAACTGGTCTTACCGACACCTGGAAGGAAACATGACACATATATATATATATTTCAGAACATTCGAGTCATACAACTTACCAATATGTTAGTTAAGCTTAAGGATGTCAATACAGTCATCCATATAATCAAATCAGTATGGCCTGAGTGAAAAGAAACCTCACCTGAGTCTCCTAATGCTAAGAATTTGATGAGATAGTCATAGTCACTGGATGATTCTGACGCCATAGATACTCCAGAATTCTGTCTGCAAATACAAAAAATAACAACCACATTGTAACATGCATATCCAAAATTTAGTAACTCTCTAAGTGATACATAAACTTTAATGGCTGGAATCTTTTTTTATTTACCCGCGCGCACTAGTTTGGGGGTCTTCAGAGGATGTCACCCATAAGATTAAGTCAGTGTGGCCTTAAGAAAAATAGCATTGGCTGAGAAGTCTTGTTAGGGGTGAAGAAAATAAATAAATGTCTCTGCAACTATTAAAACAGTCCATATGGTCAAGACTATGACGTTAACAATATAATATTCCTAGAGCTGTGAGATATTTTTATGATGAGTTGACGTCATATGCATTTATGGGCTTTAAAAGAGCAGTTATCATAAAGACAGGTGTGTAAATATGGAACACCTGCTGCTGGTGTCAATCAAACTAACATTTACCTTTCAAACATTCAGTTTAAACCTCCATCCATGTACTAGTAACCAATCAGAACTGAGTAACTGTATTCCCAATTCTGATTGGTCAATACACTAATTCAATTACATATCTGATACATTTGTGTCACTATATCATAAATCACGTTGACATTTATATAATATTTACATGGAAGTGGGTCAAATTAATATTTTCCATCTCTACCAGGCAACACTCTTTGATGCAAATATACCAGGAAGAATTGTTTGCACAGGGGAGGCCGTAATTATTTTTTGTTCCATCTCAATAACATGACTAATATCAGGGCATGTAATGTACACCCACAGTCCTACTGCATACCTGGCACCATTTTTCAGTTACCACAGCGACAGGTTTTACTCGTCTAAGGAATGACACAATATCTGTAAAATGATAGTCGTATTTTTGGTCTAGGGTGTGTTACCATTAATATTGTATTGGGAACTAGGAGGTCAAGAGTTCAAATCCCAACCATTGTCGCTCAAGCAAGTTGCATGCTACAGGAGTGGATTGCAGTCCTTTGGAGGTTTTCTGTTAACCTGGGTGCCATCCTCTGTAGTTACTGCCGGCTCTTTTTGCTTTACTGTGCTCACCATGGATGAGCAAGCAAAAGGAGAGAGCTGGCGGTAACTAATCTCCAAGCAGATTCTGTGGGGCAAGGGGAGTCTATATTGGCCGACTGGTGTAATAGCGCTAGCCATTGGCTGTTCATGAGGCGGCCAATGGTTACAGGAGACCAATGGATACAGGCGGTCATATAGACTCCCCTTGCCCCACAGAATCTGCTTGGACTTGGAGATAGCGGTAACTATATATGCAGAATGGCATCCAGGCTTGTCTGTTCTATGTTTGAGGACAGCCACGCCTTGAGCATGTTAAAGAACCTACCACGCTTGTATTACATATTGGAAGGTGTTAAGAAATTACATAGTAGAGGTAGGCGTATGACCCAGGGAGTTAATCATAAGAAATTACATTGTAGAGGTAAGGGTATGCCGCAGGGTTACACATGAGTGGATCAAACCAGTCTGTCCGGTCTTACAAATTTTGTTCTTACTTCACATAAGGACAGAACAGCACATCGGCAAAACGTACTGCGCCTGCGCAAAACCTGGATTTTTGGTCAACGTTGCATCAGAATTTTGCCTGTTGCAGACTATATCTTTTTCTACACAACATTTGAAAACTACAGAGGGGATGTCAACCTTATATACACGAATTCGACTTTATATCAGACATAAGACATTACAGGTTTTGCGCAGGCGCAGTACTTTCTGCCGATGTGCTGAACTGGTGTAATATGCCTTGAGGCAATTGATTTCATCAGTTATCCAATTAAACTAAAGCAAACAGGAACCTCCAACTGACTGTCTTTTTCATATTTCTCACATACTACAGTCACTGGCTATTACTGTAAATTCATATTTACTTTTGCAACTAGTTTATTAGAAGAGAAAAGGAGGTTTTCACAATGTTTTAACGTTGTGGTTAAAACAATTCTGTAGTCATAGTGAAGGGAGACGTATTTGCAGTGTCATGAATTTGCCATCGATAGGTCACCCAGAAAATAAAACCACCGCATAATTTCAAGATTGACAGTATTTGTTTCTGGAGCAGCTGTCAGAACCTAGCCTCAAACAGGCCTGGGTTTCTGGGGTTAATTACGGTCAACCACCTGTTGGTTACCCCATGATACTTGCGGCCTCATAACATATTCATCAAATGAGGGCTCTGGATTGCATCAGGTTAACATCCTCTGGCTACAAGGATGATATTATATGATGATACAGCATAACTGATATTGATAGTCAATACATGACATCTAGAGGGTCTACATGGGGTTGAACTTTACACCCTTCACAATGTCAGCAATTTTGTTTGGTTCAACAGATGCCTACAAATGGCATGAATCAAAAGGCCACAGACTTGAGCAGAATCATGTGACCAATGTCAGCCAATCGAGTTTGGTCTAAGGTAGTTTATAGGGGATGACTTCCAAGAAGGCTGTGATTTATCATGATTCATGGAGGTCTTTTTTCTACTTCCTACGATATATCCTTGGATATATGTACAAATGGGCATTTTTTCCTGCACACAAGTCAACTTATATTCTTCAATGGCTAACCTTTCAGTTTGGAAAATTACCAGACCCTAAAATGCTGTCTTACTTATTGTTGCTAGTGTTATGATAATTCATGTGGTGGGCGTTAACCTTAACAGGGGCCTTTCTACATGTTACATCACTTATACGTGGTTCAGGAAAATTCTTTACGATTATAGACACCTTAAATAAACTTAAAGTAACGGTTGGTGTTCTTAAATCTTTCCCAAGACGCCCTGTAGGCCGACTTGTACCGCCCATGCAGAACGTCTAAAACCGTGAAGTCATCTGAGGCGAAACGTAAACAGTGAAATGGCCAAATCTCCAAGCAGATGTTAGCATGAAAACCCGTAACGTTTTCTAACAGTCGGGCTTTTCTGAAAGACATCCACCCCCTCAGAAGCTTCTCTGAGAGCTACCAACCCTTTTAACTTTACTGAGCAGCTGTTAGCAGTAACAAAACGCTACGAACTTCTACCCCAAACATCTGCTTGAAGATTAGGCAGACGGCCCCACCCCTCCCTCAAACAACAATATTGGACATTTCTGAACAAACGTGATGATATGAGAATTTGTAGGGTTCCTCACCGAACTGGAGCACGTTTTCTGCGGCCCGTTTACAGGACACAATAGTAGAGAACACAACAGGTTGTTGGCACTGAAGAAATATTCTGTATTTAGCTGATCAA
The DNA here is from genome assembly GCA_013266295.2 of Branchiostoma floridae x Branchiostoma japonicum. NCBI lineage: Eukaryota > Metazoa > Chordata > Leptocardii > Amphioxiformes > Branchiostomatidae > Branchiostoma > Branchiostoma floridae x Branchiostoma japonicum. Next base: position 4,078,063 of record CM023838.1, on the reverse strand, counting down.
CCCGTCTGTCTGGTCCCCACTTCCGGTTTGGTCTCGCACCACTGTTTCTCTTAAGTGGGCCAACTACTATATTTGGTGGCAAGGTGTAACGTTATGCCTTGTGCAACCAGGAGGTTATAGCTATAGGCAGTCAGTGTAATGTATTGTAACATTGCAAATGAAATAGAATAAAATAAGACTATTATATTATTATTATAGTTTATTGATTGATAATACATATTATACAATCTCAAGTATATTGCAGCACACAGGATGGCTGAATTACATACTTGGGTTAAAATGTTGCACATATTAAGGAAATAAAATAGGACAATCACATTACTAATAAACTCATGGTAATGGAGATTTACGGAAATGAAATAGGGCATTCAATTTGACATATTGAGGAAATGAAATAGAATAGGACAAACATAATACGAACAAGTCATTTGGTTAAAAAATGGCAGAGTTGAAGCCATTTTACCGAATGACAGGAGAAGAAGAAGAAACACGAGGGAAAAAAATATAATGAACTCATGGTGATGGGAAATATACAGTCCGTCCGTATATGTAAGATGAAATAAAATGAAATGAAATAAAATAAAATACAAATAATTCTGCTAAAAGTCTCAGCACAAATGATAAACAACAATGTTCTTGGCATAATATTTACGATGAAGAAGTCATGGAAGCAATAAAATTGTTCTGATTTTTAACCTTAACGGATTGATGTTTAATTTAAACAAGTTCCATATCAGTGTGACACCTGACGCTATGGGAAAACGGTTGCGTTTTGATGAATATTCCATGCACACTTTTTACGATTGATCTCAGCCGGTAAAGAGTAGAAAGACCTTGTTGTGAATATATATTTCTGTACTGTTTCATTCCATAAAAAATAAGAGATAATAAAAAAAAATTCATCTCAAAAGGGCACAACGTAAACATACATGAATTTCTTTTGTAACTTGTATTTGTCTATATTTCGGTCTGAATATAATTCCTGGCTTCTTAAATTGTACTCGGTGTGTCATATGCTCTCCGGAATGCAATGCAATTTCAGGGCAGCAAAACAAAAAATAGATGGGTATCACGGTACCGTGAGTGATGTGCCCTTTCAGCAGATTTAGTGTGTGTCCCGAGAAAAACACCAGGCCATTTCAGCCAACGTCGCTCTCACGACTGTTTGACGTACACTTGACAATCCCACATCATAGTTTATTCATAATGGCGCTTCTGAGTCATTATTTTCACATATGTGTGCTGACTTTGCCATCAGACACAGGAAAACTTTTAACGAACAGCTTTTCACGAGTGTAGGTTTCTCACAGTCACTCGGGCAATCACCAATTTGACCTTGAACGTCGAGGGGTCGGGAAAAGATTCAACCTCGAAGCAGGCTTTTCAGCTGGTGTTTCATTGTTGCCATTTTGCGTGCGGTGTTCTTATCGGTTATAGAAATAAGCCATTGGAACATTGGGCATGTAAAAACGACGGCGGCGAAGACAAGAATACTATAATGAAGACTCGGGCTGAAAAGTGCTTCGTCATTCTGACAGACTGACCTGAATTAGATTTAGAGATAATCCAGACACTACGACTGGCCCCAAAGTCAAACGTTTACAGCCGAAGTTTCTTGTTTTTAGAATTTTAACTCCAACAGTTTATTGCGTTTAGGACGGTAGTTTAGTTAATTAAAAGTCATACCTGGAGTGTGACCGCGTGTGGTACATGTACATATCAATCATAAGTTGTTAACGTTACGTCTGGTAAATTTCTGGTAAATAATGGTAAACGTCGGTGTAAACATTTCAGAGACCAAGACGTTCTAAGAGTTATCATGTGTCGTCACAAAATACACCAGGCCACTTACCGGCCCACATGCCGGCAATGTTTGACACAGGTTAGTTCAAAGCACACTGTCACGGCGCTTTGAATTAAAACCAACTTGTGTCAAACACGCTACAACTTTTCACCGATGGTTACCATTCCATTTTATTCACAGCTATCGAATCTAATTTTTAAAAAACAGGGGCATGTTGACCACATGTATATACACACTGATTTCTAACGAGTAAAAATAATGTAGAAAGCGCATGTAAGCTTAAGAGTTTCCTTCAAGCTTGCAACGAATTTGTGCACGAAAATCTATGTAAATAATCATATAAAGGCTACATAAGGACTGTGGTTAATTCCATGAACAAACTTACAAAGTGCAGAAATGTAGTGAATTTCATGACATTTGGGAGGTTCCTCGGAATATTGGCTCGCTCTTTGTGTAAACAACCCTGTGATTTAAGACCACGCCATCATGAGATCATGCGATCGTTCTACGATTGTAAACTGAGGGCATCATAGTGGGACAGTCGTGCATGTGTCGCACAAAATTTAACTGCCTTGCTACATACAGAAAGGCTGTCTTAGGTCCTTGTCGGTGGTTTGTTCTGTCACAGCCTGCTTGAAAATTCTACATCAAAATCATGTGACGACCTAGGACGAATGTGATTGAAACTGAAAAAAACCCCGGATCGAGTCTCGTCTGTGCTGTTAGCCTGGGTACCATCCGGATTTTGGCTCCCCTACGCTCGAAAAAATCACGAGGCGTAGGGGGAGCCAAAATCCGGACGGTACCCAGGCTACTGTGCTGTGTCACAGGCTGCCCTGTAGCATTGTAACATTAGAAATACAGTCACCCGGCAACCTGGGACGACAATGGTGATATATATTGTATGTAAAGAGCTCTTCAAGTATTTGGAGTCATCGGTAACTGCAACATTTGCGTTGCCCGTCTCTTCTCTGCCGCACCTTACAATAGGTGAATTGTTAACGGAAGGGTAAATGTTAGCGTATGGCTCTTTCACGTAACCCGTCATGTGACGTGTATTTGTTATTCATCAACCAGCAGGGACGGCCAATGTTCACAAGAAAAATGCCAGCTGACGCAGGAAAATAAATTTTATGACACCATTTGAAACGAATTTGTTTCGGCTCGCATATTTACACGTTTCCTCCTTCCACCAAATTTTCGGTAAAAACGCAAACATGGCTGAACTTATGGCGGCGTTGTTCGGGATAAAAGTTAAATAATCAACAAATTAAAAGTCAAGCCATTTTGGGAGTTAACTATTAACAAGCGGGCATGTATATATATAGTATCCACAGCTGTCCCGTTTGATCCATTAAGTTTGGCTTCCCTTCGTGTGTCAGTGTCTTAGACCACCCAACTCCGGGACCTCTAGGGTTCTATGGTCATATATTTTAGTGTTTGACGATGGAGGTTCTAACCTCAGTTGTACTACTGTTGCTGTTAATTGTTGGGACCACGGGTGATACGGTAAGGCTTGGGGTTATTTTAGAGGACCACCAATCTTCGGAACCATATTCCTTCGGTCATGTAGCTCCAGCCGTCGAACTCGCAGTACAGCGCGTTAACGCCGAAGGATGGCTCGGGCCACACCGACTGGCGGCACAGTACCAGAAACTAACCAAACTGGGCCAGTACACGGCTCTGACTGTAGCTATGGGGATGTACTACAACGGCACCGGGGCCAAACTGGATTTTTTCCTGGGCCCAACCTCAGAGTACCCGGCGCAAACCGTGATCCGGCTCGCTGCCTTTTGGAAGATTCCTATGATGACTTGTTCCATCGTCTATCGCCTCGGAATCAAAGACGATCCCCGAGATGACGGGAACTATGACACGGTCATCAGAACGGTGCCCACGAGTAGTGACCTCGGGCAGCTAGTGCTGCAGTTATACCGCCGTTATGGCTGGACCCGAGGCTACCAGTTCTACCACAAGGGCAACAACGACGACTCCTGTTATTTCCTTCAGTCGGGCATTTGGTCGGAGTGGCTGGAAGCGCCCGATGGTCTAGCCTTACATCCCCTGACACACGAGACTATCGGGGAGTTCAGCGAGGATGGGTACGATTTGACAGACCCGGCCGGGCTGGAGGCGGTGGACAAAAGGTTTGCTGATGAGTTGGGGCGAATCAGAGCTGTCTCTAGAGGTACGTACAGTTCTGATCGACGTTTAACATACACTGAGGCACATATCACGCACATAAACACAGAAACGAACACACACACACATAAATACACAGAGAGAGACACACTTGCACACAGGCACAGGCACACACACACATAGACGCACATACAGACAGGCACACACACACACAGACACACATACAGTCAGGCACATAGATACATACAAACACACACACACACACACACACACACACACACACACACACACACTCACTCTCTCTCTCTCTCTCTCTCTCTCTCTCTCTCTCTCTCTCTCTCTCTCTCTCTCTCTCTCTCTCTCACACACTTTGGTCCAACCCCTAACCGTGCCTCGTGGATTTGTAGATTTAAGTGAACAGGATTCATTGTTCTATCACTATCGTCGATAATCGTTTAACAACAAGGCACTGGACCAATGTGTACATTATAAGTACACTCAAACCCGTGCCCCGCATTGTTTTCTGATTTATTATTCATCGGTTATTTACTTACTCTCACCCCTCTTTTATTCCGTCTTGTTTCCTGTCTTTTTCAGTTAAGCCTTACGTAATAAATGTTTGTCCGTTGGCAGCCATGCTTCTTGAAATAATACAAAACCACCTGTGCGTTCTCTAATTTTACGGAAGTGGTTTAATATTTTGCAGACAACCGCTGTACAATTGAGAACTAATAACAACCTTTTCATGGTCTTGCACCAAGTTCAGCCGGAATAACCGATCGTATAGTGTTGTTTATTTATCTAAGTAAACTTTAAGTGAAAACTTTGTGCAATTCAGCTACATATGTGTTAAACTGTAAGCCCAAGGAGGTTAACCTCCTTGGCCAACTTTGCAATTAATGATTTATAAACAATGCCTATCATTCATCAACCCACGGCCGTTGTTGTGTCCTGAAAGTTCAGAGAAGCTCTATAAGGAAACGTGAGGTTCTTTTGAATACCTGAAACACTCGACATACAAGAACGCAGCCATAAACGGTTAAAAATAGCCCCCCAAAGTCAGAAGTGTACTTCAAGTCTGGGAATGTCGCAGCTAGTTACACCGTGTGGGGGCAGCGCATAAGAGTCATTACACCATATATCTTTCTCTCCACACAGCAATTCAAAACACTCTAACATCCACTTGAGCACGATGTGTTGCTGCCAAGCCCTATAGTTTCTGCGTTTTTAATTAAAAAGTCTCTTCTGTGTGTGTATATTGAGGGCTGTACTGTTAGCTCTCTTTGAAATATGACCATCGCGAAGTGAGATACAGTACTTAAAAAGACTGGAATCTTGTTAGTGTTCAAAGTTTATGCGTACCACTGTACAAGTTGAGGATGGCTTTCCGTACGATGTGTTCGCTTGCTGTGGTGTTCTTGTTGCTGTCCGTGGTGATGGGGACTAAGACAAAGGATGTTGTGCTCGGTGTTCTGTTGGAAGACGACCCTAGGCTGGCGTACTCTCTCTCACGGGTGGCGCCAGCGATCCAGTTAGCAGTGAAGTTGTTAAACTCGCGGGCTTCTCTGGGCTCACTAAGGCTTGTCCCTCGTTTCGTGCGACACTTGCGTTGCGAGACGTTTTCCATGCAAGTTGGCGCCATGGCGATGTACTACGAGCACAAGACGGGTCAACACCACTGCAGCAAAGACAGGGATAGGCCGTCCGTCCTACTTGGCCCAAGCTGTGACTTTCCAGCCGCTCCTATAGTACGGTTAGCCTCCTACTGGAATATCCCGTCTATGACGGTTGCTGTTCCCTGGGCTCTGCAAAACAGACGAGAGGACGCTTACAAAACTGGTATAAGAACGTCTGTCTCGTCAGGGGAGGTTGGAAGGTTCACTCTACGCGTTCTGGACAAGTTTACCTGGACTAGAACATTTTCAGTGGTCAGTCACGGTGGTGGGCCTGGTAACTACACATGTTACTTCCTTGTCAGAGGAATCTATGACGAGTGGAGAGTCAGAGAAGGAGGTCACATCCAGGCAAATGGCTTCGAGTTCCAGGAGGTTAATTTTGATTTGAAAAGTGAAGAAAGTTTGAGTCGACTTGACGAAAAACTTCGGAACATGTTGACCGAAGCTAGGGCAAAATCTAGAGGTAAGAAAACTTCAAATCGTGAATATTACTGGTGACTACTATTTAAAACTCTGCCATTGCCCCAACCATGCTATTTCTATTGTAAAGATAGAGAAGAAGGGGGTCGTCCTTACCTACAATTCCTGGTATAGCCTTGATCGGACATAAGGTTAATAATAGCGCCTCAGATACACTTTCCATAATGAATTAGCCAGGCACAATGCTGTTAATAATTGTAAGACTCCCTTTTTCATTACTGTACTCATTGGCAACAGGTCCTAAGTTATTTTTAGTTATTAAGAAAAAACGGATGTTGAACGGCTATGAATTTGATAATGGCGGAACTGGTATGATGTTCTGTGCTCGAAATACTTGTAAAATTCGTAAAAGTTTATAACTAGTCTAATGTAGAGTCGTAATGATCAGTTTCATGAGTGGGGTGAACTTAGCTCCTTTGCATTCATTTAAATTGTTAAAGCCGAGCGCTGAAATGGTTGTTTACGCTAAGAATTGCCATTCGCGAAAGTCTGTAGATTGCAAAAGCTATCCCCGTTTGATGCTACAGCATTCGCTTGCTTTCAAGAGGCTGGAAACATTCCTAGTTGCGTGGGGCAACGACTCCTACCTACACGTACTTCAGTTCACAAAGTCCTCTAAATGTCCCGAAAATAGACTCACAGGCCAAAGTTCTGCCGTAGGTAAAGAGAGCGAACTTTCCCGAAATTTCTCGTCGCTGGGTTTCGATAATATGAACATTGAAGACGAGCAAAAGACTATGGTAAAAAAAGGTGGAATGTTGATGAAAGAGAACAACACAGCGAAAGGAAAAGCAATGCTAATTTAATTTTGTCACACCATAATATATCAAGATGACAGCGGGTAAACTATGTGAGGCACTTCTGGCAGGTAATATTTGTCAGCCCTGTGTGTACGTGTGCATCTCAAGCGTTACCAGGGACCAGTGTGTTTTACGGCTACTTCTGTCCCAATTCAGTCCCTCCTGCTTTACCGTCTCTTTGATTTATAACAAAAGCGCTGTCTGAGCAAAATTGATAGTTTCCTTGTTAAGTAAACCTTTGCCTTGATAGCACATTTGTAACAGGTGGTCTGTTTAACAGCTCTCAAAAATGTTTTACTCCTTTCCTCCTAACTCCAGGTGTCCTTGGTGTTTTAACATCACTCACTTCGATTTATAACCTATAGTTTTAAATACCTGTCCAAAAAATATGGATAAGTTTCCCTGTTTACTAACCTCTGACCTGATGGGACATTTGATAAGAAACGAAGGAACAGTCGACCTAGTTAACAGCTCTGAAGTGCGTTTTACTCGTCTCTTCTTGACTCCAGACGTATTTGGTGTCACAACATCACTCACTTCGATTTATAACCTACAGTTTTAAATACCTGTCCAAGGAATATGGATAAGTTTCCCTGTTTAGTAACCTCTGACCTGATGACACATTTGATATAGAGTAACAGGTTGCCTAGTTAACAGCTCTCAAAAATATTTTACTCGTTTCTACCTCACTCCAGACGTATTTGGTGTTACAACATCACTGAGTTCGATTTATACCTTACAGTCTCAAAGACCTGTCCAAGGAATATGGATAGTTTCCATGTTTAGTAACCTTTGCCTTGATAGCACATTTGTAACAGGTGGTCTGTTTAACAGCTCTCAAAAATGTTTTACTCCTTTCTTCCTGACTCCAGGTGTCTTTGGTGTCACAACACCACTCACTTCGATTTACAACAGTCTTAAAGGAATATGGATAGTTTCCGTGTTTATTAACCTCTGGCCTGATGGAATATTTATTAAGTATTAACAGGTGGCCTACTTAACAGCCCTAATATTTTACCCGCTTCTTCCTGACTCTAGACAGCCTTGGTGTTTTTTAACGTCACTCACTGCGATGTATGATTCTCAGAGACCTGTCTGGAATATATGGATAGTTTCCGTGTTTAGCAACCTTCGCCCTGATAGGACATGTGGTCCGTATAACAGTTTTCAAGTACTGACACATATATTTTACTTTTTTCTGTGTGGACGGAAACGTGCAATTTTGATACACTTTCGTTTGTGTTCTTATTCAATTGTTTATTTTCCTTTTTTATCATAGGCCAATCTTATCTTGAATATGGTAATATTTAACGTCTAGAACACTACAGCGTATGTTTTATTTATATATTTATATTTAGTTTATACTTAAGTTTTGGAACTTACGACATGTAGTATTAATAGAAAGACTTTTTTCAGAGAAGATTGTGACAAACGCCCAAAGAATGACAGCCTTTCAGAGTTCAAGTATCCCTTTTGGCATGTTTGTTGTTTTGGTACTCTGCACTAATCCCAGTTCGCGGTTCAAGAATGTCTGTCATGCCCGTCACTAGCACGTGTTGTGGCCGTCTGGTTTTTGTATTGTGTGTATGTGGGACAACATTCAAATTTCACTGGTATATTTATTGGCAAGCGTTTCGGACAACAGTCTTTTATATCTAGGTACAAAACGCCATATATAGTACTATCCTGATTTGTTTTATGATCATGCACTGAAATAACTCTTTTAGAGAGGGGAGTTGGGCCCTTCCTTGGGTCTTTGTTTTTTTAAGGTTTAAAACTATTCCTACACCACAGAACATCAAAGCTGGACTCCCTTTTCCACAGACGAAACGTAGCCTCTTTGTCTTTCTTCTTTGACTTTCACAGTGGCATCTCACTTCTTCAGCATCTCAGACTTCTTCGGTTAAGCCTTTGAGAGCTTTTCAGCGTGCCACTAGGTTCTCTTCTAGCTCACATCATTAAACTGTCCAAATACCAGTCTTCAAGTCCTTTTACAGCAACAGCTTCTTTCCACAGACTGCAAAACTGAGGAACTCTCTCCCCGACAAGTGTTTCCCTCACAAATACAACCCACAAGCCTTCAAATCCAACGTTCACTGCTATTTTATAGCATAGTCACCTATACTTCCCACAATTTAGATCAGTTCCCAGAAGTGGTTACTTTGCCTTGCATTGAGCAAACTCGTTAAGAAAAAAATAGCACAGTGTTTATCCCCATATGCATGATTGATAAACAAATCCACACACACAGCAACTTTTACCCAAGTAAAATATTAACGTTATAAAGATAAAGTAGAGGTGTTACCCTGTGACGTAGCACCTGTACTTTGTTCACCAAAGATCTTATCTGTGACTAGTGTTAATGTAACACTTAGGGGGTTGAAGGTCGACACAGTGATTTTTGTTGCACTATTCGATTGTACGTGTTTACATACTTTGTTAGTACGTTTTCATAAGTTGGTATATTCAACACAATACAGTTGCTGTAGTATATTTGTATTAAAAAGAAGTAGCGTTATCCGACGGTTGCATATTTCATTTCGGGGGCCTTCACAGTTCACACTGGGAATGTACTGTCGTAATTGTGAACCTCCTTATATTTTTTTATTTTTATTTATTCACATATATTTAATGAGTATTGGGCAGGAAGCACAGTTGCTTATATGACGCCTTCTACTCAAAAACACAAATATAGAAACAAGAGTAAAACATAATGACAAAATACATAGTTACATAATTACAAAGTGGGTAAAGGAGAATGAGTACAAACAAGACAAGTTGGTGATCTATCAACATAATATGAATACGTATGTTTGTCTGTATCCACCAGTGATTATAATGTGCGCCAGCGCCCCATATGTATGGAGACTGATGAAGGTTGCCAGGGAGATGGGCATGACCAATGGGAACTACGTCTTCCTCATCGTGGACGTGTTTGACCACGCCTACCTCCAGCGGGAGACGTGGGTTGGTTCACAGGACAACCCCAAGGAGCAACAGGACATTCTGGACGCCTTCCGCGCCGCTTTTGTCATCACTGTTCCCCGGCCCAACACCACGGCATTCAGGGACTTCTCGGAGAAAGTTCGTGAAATAGGGATACAGAACTTCGACTTCGATTCAAAGGAAACATTGGTAAGTGATGACGATTTCAGAATCAATCACGGACAAATACAATCATAAACGAAATCTTTTACACAGCCAATATATAGGTAAATGTCATAAGGACGCAATGAAAAAGTAAAGTTGCCTGAACGTTTTTTTAGGTCGTTTAGGTTTTGTTTAAGATAACTTTTTTCCAATAACTTGCCAACATAGTCAGTGTTAAAACTATCCATGATCATTTGAGTGTGTCTGGTCCACTTTTGTGGCAAGGTGATGACTAAACGTTGTAAAACTGTATTTAAGTGACTGTTGATGTTTTTCCATAACATGGTTGACTACATATCTGTGTTATTTATGTTTCCTTTTTCCTGAAGGCAAACCCGTTTGTGGAGTCCTACTTCAATGACGTGTTGTTGTACGCCACTGCCTTGAATCAGACACCCGGCTATAACTACACTAACGGCACGGAGATGGCTCTGAGAATGCGCAACATTTCTTTCATCGGTAAGGACCATGGCATACCTCAGTTAACTTTTTTAACACAAACTTTTTTACCTGCCAGTGTTTTGGCAACTTGACAGCTGCACTACTCAGGGAGTAATGCCACTTCTTCGTGCTAGGAGGCGCCTCCGCAAGAATACGGTCCTAAACGTACTTACCAACCACTAGCATGAACTTGGGAATGCTTGTTATGTTTACCTTCGCAGAGGAAAACATATTGTTTTTGCTCTGTTTCTTCTTCTTTTCCAAATACATAAGGTCAATGACCTGGACCAGATGGCTCTCACCATGGTAACGGGTGCCGTAGCAGACACCCGGCCCTGTGGTGTTAGATTACATTATGTAGCAAGTTGGAGGGGTTGGTCACCATAGACATGTATTTGAATGTGTTTGAGTAAACTGAGCTGTAGTTTGTTAGACTAGACCACAGTGAAGGTAAACATAATGCATTAACTTTGCAAATGTATGTTACCTTTCTAGTTTACCTTGTTTGTTTGTTTGTATGTATACACACACTACTACTTTTTGTGTCATCACAGGCGCAGACGGTGAGGAAGTTAAAGTCCAAAATGGAGACCGAGTCTTTGACTTCTTTGTCTTAGATCTCAACCGAACCAGTGAAAGTTTTGTGGTAGGTTCGTTTGTGTTTAATATTTATATTATTAATAATATTTCAGGTCAGTTTATATAATTATGGATTCTAGAAAAAGACATTGGTTTCAGAAGAAATCATAACAAAGAAAAACAGTAAAGCACATCAAGGTAGATTTCATACCTGAAAAATGGCTTTAGATGCTTATAAGATCGGTTATATCACTGTCTAAGGCATATAACAACAAATGTATTTGTTATATTGAATTAGGTCCAAATCCACTGAGTCGAAACATCAACAACTGCATCAAAAACATATGCATTATGCCATGAGTTTACCATTTGTCTGTTTTCTAGCCGGCCCTGTTCTACAGTGGTACCTTGCAGAATTTTACTGAATTAGAAACAATTGACTGGGTGATAAGCGAGCCCATGAAGGAACCGGAGGAATGTGTATGGACAAATGACTGTCCAGGTGGGTAGGAACGGTCTACATTTACTAACAAAGATTAAAGACTTCTCTCCCTATATTCTACTTAGGTGTTGTTTTGGATATGTCTGTGGTAGGATGGTTATTTTTCTATTGATCCTATTGAGTAATGTATTTATCCTACATCCTTTGCCATTTTTAAGTGCAGCACTCAGGCTTTTGCCAGTTAGGTAACCATGCTATATTTGCAGTGTCAGGGTAAATGTAAATTTAGCACATGAAAAAGCTATGTCTCTGTGAATGTGAATTTAGTGTGAAGGTTATTCAGCACAAGGGACAGCAGTGTTAGTGTGAAGGTTATTCAGCACCAGGGACAGCAGTGTTAGTGTGAAGGTTATTCAGCACCAGGGACAGCAGGGTCAGTGTGAAGGTTAAACAGCACCAGGGACAGCAGTGTCAGTGTGAAGGTTATTCAGCACCAGGGACAGCTGTGTTAGTGTGAAGGTTACCAGTGACCATCTAAGGTTATTAGCTAGTCAACCAGCCTTCTTTGCAAAATCCCCATCTTATAATGCACTGGACATGTTTTCTGTTGAGCAGAGAAAGAAGACATCCCTACAACAGTTATTGTCCTGTCTGCGGTCATCGGTGTTATTGTCATCGCATCCTCAGCCATCATCTACTTCTACAAAAGGTATTTCCATCATCGATACTTTTACGAATGTATGGTTTTCTTAACATGAAATGCCTGATCATTTCCAAAGTCATATCAAGTTGCTTGAGTAACTGTTTTTTGGCGTGTCTTATTACCTGGATGTCTAACCTTCAACGACGTAAAAGAATGGTGCAATGTCAATATGTGTCCTTTAGATTTCCCATCATTCTTTGTGGGTCTAACCTGATCATATTTGCACCAATCAGGAAGAACGACCTTGCGGTTGCGCTGAGGTCAGAGCAGGAGAAGCTGGTTCAGTGGGAGGATATCCAGATGGACGAGGGCAGGGCTGGGGAGGGGAGCGTGTACCGCATGCAGGTCGTTCCTGCTGACCCTACAGACATGGTGTGTTTCTCTGCATATAGCACATATCGTACACTATTTCACATGACATTTTTAATCTTTTAATGAATTTAAGTACTATGTTCAATACCATATTTCCTGGTAACATTTTTATGTTCTGTCACGTAACATCTAATGTGTAATATTGTATGCCCATGTGATCGTTCTAATTGTAAATTGATGGCACCTCCGTCACTTTCTCACTGTGAGAGTTCAATAAACACATCTTGACTCTTGAGTTAAAAAGGGTCTGCCCGTAGGGCATTGCCAAAATCCAATGAACCAATCCATTGTTTACCTCAGTGGGGATGTCACAAAGGTGATACAACTGAGCATCCAAAAATGAAAAAATCTTTGAATGGTCTCAATGAGCACTAAAGGTCTTCCAAAGTTCTCTCAATGATCCTTCAATAGTCTCCGAGTTTCTTTTTTAATGATTTGATGACAAGCATGTTTTTCATTGTTATTTTGATACAAGTTGTGCAACTTGAAGAAACATGTGTCTTTCTCAACAGCAAAAGTGGCATTCAAGGCTAACCTTGGGTGGCGTGCAAGTTTTTGCCACAACTGGCATCTACAAGGTAAGACTATATTCGTAGACTAGTATTCTAGTACCAACATGTTTGAGCTATTTCATAGTCAAAAGTATCAACCAATTTAGAATTGCAGTGGACAATGTTTGATTCTCTTTTAATGTGTGTGTTAAGAACATTTCAAAGAATCCAATGAGAGGTTTTGAGATGCTAAAACTTTTGAAATATTTGATAATATCTTATCCAGGGCAAAAGAGTTGTAATCAAGGATGCTGACTGTGACAGGTCAGCCATCACTCTGACAGATGACATTCTACTGGAGCTGAAGAGGGTGAGATTTTCACTACATTCACAAAGGGGAGACCGTGATAGTACTCATTGGATAGAATGTCTGAATGTCTCTCATTTAAGCCTCTGCCATCTATAACATGCATGTTACAGTTAATCTCCTTTGACAACCAGTCATTTCTATGAAAACTTGTTGTCTGTGGGAGTAGTTTCACCAAACATTTTGTACCAGCCACTGCACATACAAATTTATATGAAAAAGATGTGTGCATACTAAATGTTTTCTATACTACAATCACTGGAGCAATTTTTTGGGTGTTAAGTAGCAGCTTATCTTTATCCATGAACAATCTTGTTCTTATTTTTTTTACTTTACTACAATGGAAAGGTATTTGTTTTTCCCCAGATGCGTGACCTGTCTCATGACCACGTGGTCAGGTTTGTGGGAGTGTGTTTCAAGTCTCCTCGTGTCTTTATCCTGACTGAGTACTGTCTGAGGGGCAGTCTGCAGGTAAGCTCTGTCTTACAAGATACATGTAACTCGACGCCAAAAAAAGTTACTCAAGCAACTCAAGCAACTATTTTTTACCGTTTCCAAAATCACATCCAGTGGCTTAAGTAACTGTTTTTTTGGCGTATCTTATTAGTACCTGGATCACCAACGTACATGTCATGCCAATGTGACATTTGAGGAGTTCAAAATTAACATTATAGTATTGTCTTACTTACACTATTGATTGTTGTTGTTGTTCACAACTGTCATTTGCATGGATTTTATTCTAAAGTAATTTTTTTTGGTCATTCAAGTGGATACAAGACATGGTTGTTTATAGTTGATATAAGACATATGTCACATGATGTGTACATGTTACAGGACACGTTGGAGAATGAAGAGATCCACTTGGACATAGAGTTCCAATGTTCCCTGATGCACGACATTGTCAAGGTGAGAATTACCTCAACATGCTGGGTAACAACTCAGTTGTTTGAACTCTGATAAATGGACTGATGCTGATTGGTTGCTTGGTGTTATATTTCTGCAGCACATATGTGTAGTACACTACATTATTACAAATGAAAGCTGTAGTTGAGAATGGAAAATAATGCAACATAAAAAAGATATTGAGTGCCCAATATTTTGGGAACTTGTCAGCTGTCTTCATCAGTTTTGAAAGTTTGAAAGTTTATTCGGATATGATCAATCGCAGCCCGAAGGCTGAACTGCTGATTCATTTACAGAGGTGTTCATCGCTAAAACTATGTATAAAATACGTAATACAACATTCAAATAATCATCATGGTCTAAAAATAAGTAAATACTGTACATATATAAACAAGTTAAAAGTTGTCTCACTTCTACAAGCAAATAACAGGAAAATAAAAACAATCACAGAACTTGGAAAGAGATGGCTACGGAGGATTATTGCCCGTATTCGTTTAGTAAGGTACACATGTACGGGATAGGGGAGTGACTGTAACGTTTTGTTCTGGCCCGTGGGCAGTTCAGTTTCTGAGAGTTTCTAGTTGTGCGGCCAGAGACTTGAATTCTCGAGGGAGGTAGCCATTCCCTGTATTCAGACTTAAGTAATGTCCTAGCGAATTTCAGGCATAACTGCTGTCTTCTCTCAGCCAGAGTCGGCAGGTCTAGGTATTGGAGTGCACAGGAGTACGTTGTGAAAGAGTCCCCTAAGATGATACGGCATGCACGTTTCTGTATCCTTTCCAGTTTACCAACTTGGGATTGTGTGAGTCCAGGAGACCAAGCTGGTACACCATACTCCAGTATGGGTCTTACGTAACCGGTGTAGATCGTTTTCAAGTCAGTTGTTGACAGATTGAACTTTCTAAGACGTTTTAAGAAGTACAGTTTCTTAGATGCTGCCCCTAGCATTGAGTTGACTTGTCGGTCCCAACGGAGATCGTTCTGTATGAGTATCCCTAGAACTTTCAAGCAGGGTACTACAGTTAAAGGTGTTTCACTGATCTCAAGTGGGGGCAACGGTGGTGTGTTGCGAACGAAGGTTACATGCATGGTAATGCATTTGCGACTATTCAGCAGCATATGGTTAGTGTTGGACCATTCATTCAGCTCGTCTAGGTCACGTTGAAGAGTGGAGGGCTGGTATAGGGCTCTAGACTCCAGTAGGTTCATGTCGTCCACATACTTCCATGTCGGGGTATCTGTGTTACTTGCTGCGTTGTCAATAAGGGTCAGGAACAAGATCGGACCGAGCAAGGTTCCCTGAGCTACCCCGCATGACAGCTGTTCCCAGCTGGAGAATACACCACGATAACGTACACACTGCTTCCGGTTTGAAATAAAGGCACAGATCCAAGGAATCAGTTCCCTCCTAAGGCCCTTATCCAGGAGTTTTGAGATGACTGTTAGGTGGTGTACACGGTCAAACGCTTTAGAAAAGTCAGTAGCCACGACAGTGCAGATGTTTGACGGAGCATCCATATTTCTACATAAGGTGTCCACCAAGTTGACTAGTGCGTGGACAGTGGAACGTCCTTTGAGACTGCCATACTGTCTCTTGTCAAAGTTGATGTCAGAAAGAATCCATTTCAGTACGAAATACTCTGCTATCTTAAAAAATTGAGAAGTTAAGGAAATAGGTCTTAACTGATCAACACTTGCCGGCTGTGTTTTAGGAAGAGGTACGACGACTGCTTGTTTCCACTGGTTTGGCACAGTTCCCTCTTTGAAAGACGCATTAAGGATGTGGCACAAAGGTAACGTAAGTTCACAGGCGAACTCGCGAATCAACTTTAAGGGTATGTTGTCAGGGCCTGGTGCTTTGTTTGGCTTTACCGCTAGGAGACGCTGGTAAACGTCCCAAGACTGCAATGTGGGGAGCTGGTTAGCTGCAGGTAGAAAGGGTGGCAGCTGACAGAGATCCAGTGCAGGAAGGGCTTTGGATACTTCAGCAAACTTGTAGTTGATAAAGTTTGCAATAAAAGAACTGTCCTCCGTATCCAGCCCAGGGATGTTTATCTCGCAGTCCCCTTTCCTAACATTTGCCATGTTCATAACCTCTTGATGCCAGCGACGAGGGTTCGCGTGTTTGAGAGAGGAAACTCGATCGGTGTAGTAGTTCTTCTTTGAGCTGGCCAAGGCTCGTTGAGTTAAGTTTCTGTAAAACTTCCAGGTAGCACGGCCTTGTTTGTGGAAGGCCTTCTGTCTCAGACTGATAAGATGTTTGATGTGGGGCGTCACCCAAGGTTTGTCAGTATTATGTATTGAGATGACTTTGGTTGGAAAATGGGCATCGACTGCTGCTTCTAGTGTAGTATGAAAGGCGTCTGCTTTGGAAGAAGTGCCCTTGGCGCTGTACACTTCGTTCCATTCATGTGACGTAATCCAGCGGCCGAACTCTAGCATAGCTGTCTCCCTCAGAGGACGCACTCGTTTCTTAGTGGGCTTGTTGTTGATGCTTGTCTCTTTCGGAATCCAGAGTACAGCAGAGTGATCGCTGAGGCCCACTGGGGGCAAAATGGAGGGACGTAGGTATTTGCTGTGTATGTTGGAAATGATAAGGTCTAGTACTGCGTTGCCCCGTGTGCTGTCTTTGACGGCTTGTGTGAAAATGCCGCCTCTACACAGGTCCGAGACGTCAGCCCTATTGAAATCACCCAAGAATGCGAGACCACAGTCTGGGTATTTAGCACGAATACTGTCTGATACTGTTAACAGATGATCCATCAGTAGGTCTTGGTGCGGTGAGTTTGGAGGCATGTAGATTCCACAGACGACAATAGCAGACAAAGGTCTTGGCAGTCGGCGAGGTCTGGTCCATACCCACAGGCATTCAAGATGTTCGGGAACGTCATACTCTGTGAGCTGTTTAGATGGTATCAGCTGGTTAACGTAGACAGCTATTCCCCCTCCACGTTTGTCCAGTCTGTGCTTCGAGAAGACAGTGTAGCCATTCACATCGATAACAGATGCAGGGTGGTTGCTTGTGACCCAGGTCTCGGATACAACAGCGATGTCTACCTTGTTATATGACAAAGTAGCTTGAAATTCATCCAGTTTGTTAATCAGTGACCTGGGGTTGCACAAAAACATTCGGGGGACGGCTGATCGTGCAGTAAATGATGGAACTCTGGTGACGTCACACTTGATGAGGTTGCTGAGACACAGGTGCTGCTCATTCCTGATGAGGTTACGGCATCCGTGTCCGACGATGGTGGGAATTTTTCTGTGGCAGTTCTTACCGGCCCGTGATCCACGTGGTCGACTGCGGGGACGTAGTAAACCCAACTGACGGAGTTGAGACCTTATAAGTTCTCCTGCGGGTTGCGCCGCTGTCTTGAGACCACGGAAGAAACATGGTGAGTATTGAAAGAGTCTCCTTCCCGCCATTGTCCAAGCTAGGTTGCAGCACTGTCAGGACGGTAAACACAGAACTACGCTGGGTGAAGACTGCTCTGTCTGAAGTCTGCTCAGTTCCCTCAGTCTCTTAACTGGGTACCAGCTCTTCGTTGCGGTAGGGGGGAGGGTTCTATCGGACGGACTCTGGCGCTGGTATGGTCAGTTGTAGGAACTGTAGGGAGAACAGAGAAACAAGGGCGGCAGAACGTACACCTGGCCACTTCAGCTCTGAAGTATAAATACTGGATTCACGGGACCGGTAAAGTTGTACACAAGTTACGAACAACTTGTACTTGGTACATACCGGCAAGGGCCCCGTATAGACAGGGGCCCGTTGAGTGTAGAACGCTTGCGTTGTTCAGTGTGCTCTTCGGCAGTCGGATGGGGGAGGGGGGCACCTCTCTCAGTCTAGTCAGTCTCGTGTGAAGTTGAGGTCTGCTCTAGATTCTGCTCAGCTCCCACCGACGTCTAACTGGATACCAGCTCTTCGTTGCGGTAGGGGGGAGGGTTCTGTAGGACGGACACTGGCGCTGGTGTGATCAGTTGGAGGAACTGTGGGGAGAACAGAAGAACGGGGGCGGCAGAACGTACACCTGGCCACTTCAGCTCTGATGTATAAACACAGAATTCACGGGACCGGTAAAGTTGTACACAAGTTATGAACAACTTGTACTTGGTACATACCGGCAAGGGCCCCGTATAGACAGGGGCCCGTTGAGTGTAGAACGCTTGCGTTGTTCAGTGTGCTCTTCAGCAGTCGGATGGGGGAAATGAACTCTGCTACTCCTTGTCGCATGGTGGCATTGCAGCAATAGTGTGGTCCCAAATGTGCAGTTGAAAGTGTAACCCCTCTCTGTAATCTATTACTGTCCCCAGGGAATGGGATACTTGCAATCCAGTGAGGTCCATTACCATGGGAACCTCAAGTCATCTAACTGCGTCGTTGACAGCCGCTTCGTGGTGAAGCTGACAGACTTCGGACTTCCCACTTTCCGAGCGCCGCTCAATAAACCACCACAAGGAGAGAGCTGCTACCGAAGTCAGTATTTGTTTGCTAGTTTGCTATCTTTCAAAGCATGCACTCTGACTTTCAAGTTTATGACTACTAATTTTCATATTTATGATTAACGTTACTCTATGAATTTCAAAATTATGTACAGTCAAAAGGTACATTTCCTTAAAGTAGATGTGGCTGGGAGTTGATACTTCCTCTGAACTGAAACGAGCGGCATAGGCCCTGGGCATAGGCTTCTGCATGTAAGTTTCTAAAATGGTGTATATACAAAATATCACATTTATCCGTAGAGAGACTGTGGACAGCCCCAGAGCTGTTACGTGGATGTGAGCTGAACGTGCACGCCATTCACAAAGCTGACGTCTACAGCTTCGGCATCATCATGCAGGAAATTGTGCAACGTCAGGGGCCATTCTATATGGCCGATGATCCAAACGCAAGCGCTCAAGGTATGAACTGCAAACTTGACACTGAGAATAGCACCACAATTATAGTTAGTACAGTCTGAAGGCAATTGTTTTACTGAATGGCTTCATTTTTAAGATAAATTTTCTTGTTGCCCTCAAATGCACAACAAAGTCTTCCCCTTTCCGTTGTTTTTACACAGACATTATCGAGAAAGTGCACAGGGGATCTCAAAATGACGGCAGGTTCTATCGGCCCGACGTTCCTGTCATAGATGACAGCCGGTACGGTAAGGCACTGCAGACACTCATGCAGCAGTGTTGGGCTGAGGACCCAAATCTCAGGCCTGAATTTGGGTCAATACGGACGCAGATGCGACAAATAGACAGGTGGGATTTGTTGCTTGTTCATTGAAATCTAAGTACTTTAGGCTTAGTTATGGAAGTGCTATATAAACATACGTTGTGAACATAACAAGCTGGATGGAAATTTGCTAAATTCTATAGAAGGAAGTGAAGATTTCGTAGCATTCATTAAATAACGTTGTCTATAATGAATCCTGAAGTAAAATTAACCAACAAGAAGGAAGACAAATACAGAATCTGTCGTTTCTGAATCAGACACTAGCCTTCCTATAGCAGAATGGGCTGGGGAATGGACTGCTTGAATCAGCTGCTAAAAGGGATGCTAGGTTTAGGTAGGTGTATATAAAAGATGCCAGCCTATCACTTATCTGCAGTACATCCAACATCTCCTGAGAGATTGTAATAACCAACTCTTGGCAAAACAGATCTCTGACCTTGCTAGCAACAGGGGGAAATGGAGGAAAGTTGCAGTTGCTGCAGCCTGCAGCCGACCAATGATGATGATATAAAAGTGACTAGTAAGCATCCCTGTATGGAGTTGCCAACGTAACAAACATTTCAATAGAGGTGTTTTGTTGAACCCTTTATTTCTAGGGGCCGTAACCTTATGGACACCCTGCTGTCCCGGTTGGAACAGTACGCCAGTAACCTGGAGGAAATGGTCCAGGAGCGCACAGAGGAGCTGGCTGTGGAGAAGAAGAAATCAGACGAACTGCTCTATCAGATGCTGCCTGAGTTGGTTTTCTTCACACATATTTCATACCATACATATAACTTTGTCTTTGTACCAAAATGAGCTATTTGTTCACACATGAACGTCTAAACGTGATTTGGGTGTTAAAGGAACAGGCAATAAAAGTCAATGTTTGAACCAGTTCTCAACCATGTTAACTATTGCATGTATGGCAGAACCCTCTTAATGTCTTTGTGTTGATTCAAGTTATATTCCTAAGGTATTCTCCTAAGGTATTTAGAAATATGTACTAAACTTATGGTAGAGATAGACCTGTCCTTGGTGCTGAAGGCCTTTGTCGTCTTACCAAAATGAGCCAACACATGAATATCAAAATGTGATTTGGGTGTTAAAGTCACAGGCAACAAAAGTCAATATTTGAACCTTTGAATTCCTAAAAAATATAGATACATGTGATATACATAAGCTAAAAGGCAGTTTCAGATGCGACATTTCTTGTCTATTGCTTTAATGAGGCATACATTTTCAAGTCTAAAATCTTGATTATTGCCTATTAGGGCAGTAGCTGAGGACCTACGACAAGGCCGATCTGTAGAGGCGGAATCATTCGACAGGGTCACCATATACTTCAGCGACATTGTGGGTTTCACTGGCCTGGTGGAGTCCATGAAACCTGTTGAGGTACAATAATCTGTAATAATAAACAATATTTCCAATGCTTATGATGTCTAATATTATATTACATTTATCGGGGAATGATTTAAACACTGTATGCACAGCCTACTGTCTGTATGCAAATTTCTCTGACTAGTACACAAGTATTTTCTGCATGTTTTCTAGGTTGTGGATCTGCTGAATGACCTGTACACGCTATGGGACAAGATCATCAGTAGATACGATGTCTACAAGGTAGGATAGACACTGTAATAGACACAACTTTTTTAAGCCTTGCTTAGATTGCATTATAGTCTATGGTGACAAAAACAACTGCTGACGCCTTAAAAGAGATAATTTTCAGTCTTATGATTGACAGCAAATATTGGTAAAGACGTTTGATAGCACTGCCCCCTGTTGGTTGCTGCAAGCTCTGCAGACTGAATGAACATTAAATGTCTTTTCCCTTCAGGTTGAAACCATAGGGGATGCCTACATGCTGGTGTCGGGCCTGCCAAAGAGGAATGGTAATAAGCATGCTCAAGAGATCGCAGGTGTGTCATTGGCCTTGAGACAAGCAGTTAAAGACACCATGAAGATCAGGAACCGACCAGACCAGAAACTTCAGATCCGAATTGGGCTACACAGTGGTGAGCATTGTTGTTTTTTACCCCACAAAAAACAGTTCACTTTTGTTGAAACATTGGTATCCAGGTGACAAAGGAATGTACTCAAAACATCTATTATACAAAATGTATTGACTTCTCTACTGATACCAGCGATATCAAAGGAATATATATTTTAAGAACTTTGTTGATTTCTTACGGTTACATTTTACAGCAATAGATCATCTCAATACTGTAAGTATGTTCAATAGGCTGTTATTTCTTTCTTTAAGTAAAGAAAGTGTTAAGATATTTGTTTGCTTTGGTCTTAAGGTGCCTGTGCAGCTGGAGTTGTGGGACTGAAGATGCCCCGGTACTGTCTGTTTGGAGACACTGTCAACATCGCCTCTCGGATGGAATCCAATGGAGAGGGTAAGAAAGCAACATGTTTGTAAATACAACAATAATTACAAATAAAGGACATATTATAACAAGATAGCAAGTTCTATAACAGGGAAGACTTGTAGAAATGTATGTCCAAGTTTTGCTGCTGCTTTGTTTCACTAGTGTAGCCTGTAGTACAAAAATGCTGTGTAAAAAAGTGTAAAATCATGCACTTTGCTGTCTCCTATACTTAACTGTCTCCTATGACCAGGTATTCAGTGTTTTGATAGGAGACAGCAATGCTGTGTGATATGTTTAATCACAGATACAATAATGGTCACTGTATTTTCAGCCATGAAGATCCATGTATCACCTGAAACCAAACAGGACCTGGAGTATTTCACCAGCTTCATTCTACAGGAGAGAGGCGAGATCATTGTCAAGGTGAGATGACTCAGAAGTAAAGGTCAACACTTTAGTCACTACAAGATTCAGTGGCCAATAATAGAACTCTTTCATTTGAACATTGTGAGAACAATTTGGTAACCAACACAATGGTTTTACTCTCAGACTGAGATGAAAATTCCATCTGTATGTTTCGTTGACCATACAGGGCCGTGAGCTACCCATGACAACGTACTGGCTGCTAGGAGAGTTGCAGGCACCTGAAACAGTTGTGTGAGGAGGGATGTGACTGTGAGATAACCTATACCACCAACTGTCTAATACTACAGTAACTGTAACATTACACATCATAAATACTGATGAAAGATGTCTGAAATGCCTGATTCTTAGCTTTATCCAGTTGTTTGATTTATACCATATAAATGTCTTATGTACCTGGATATCTAAACTTCATGTATGTTTGAAATGACAGTAAAATGTTGGATAAGAATGTGTGTTGAGAGATGTATTGTTACAGTAGTGGTTGTCAGTAACTAAAATACTAAGATTTTAACAATAATTTAATGATAATGAAACAACAGAAACTGTATATATAAAGTTATTTATAGAATCAATTATGACTATTGTACCACTGCATTACAATGAAATACATTACGTGACTGGAGAGTTGGGTTGTCTTGGGCCCGACATATTGTGAGTTGCAAGTTGGTGAAAATTTATCTTGTCTACGACGGGGATGCTTGGAGCAATCCTACGTTTACTTCAAAGACACCATGTAGCTGTCATTTATTGAAGAGTTCTGATAATCCAAAACAGGCTTGATCAGATCCAAGTCTGCTAGCCAATGTGAGCTGGAATATGTCAGTAGCCTTTCAGGTTTTAGGCAAGTAGCATATCCAAAGAATTGTACCTTTTCTTCAGTGTTAAGAGTGGTTATTGTTATGGTGAAGTGAAGTAAGTTAACAGCAATACTGTCTGTATGAACTAGGTCTATGTTTAATTGGGACTATTTTTATCAGAGTATAGTATGTATTTTACAGTTTGCTAGCTTTTCTTTCCTTGGAAGAAACTCTTTACAAACTGATACTTTTAAGTTGTTAATATCTGCATGCACCCCTTATATCTATCTATTTGTACCATACATTACGATTTATCCATGATTGCAAAGTGTTAATATGTTTAAAATAAACCTATTATTTCTGTCAAGCATTTCTGTGGAGCAATTAACTTGTAATTTATGTGTAAAACAGGCTATACTCTACATCTACTTGGAGTTCAGTCAAATATAATGTGCCTACCTCAAACTTAATGACACAATATGCAAATGTCACAATTATTCAAGGTCAAGAGTAAAACTCTTAAAGCCAACCAGTTGCTTGTCAATGACTATTCGACTATTAAAGCACAAGCAGGGAGAATGAAAACATACATGCTCATGTATTAAGAAGCACTGTCACCCTTCTAACTTGTTTGCTCTTTAGCACAGAAATAATGCTGCTGGGGATTAATCGTTCAGCACCAAGGACAGGCTTATGCCACTCTCACAATTGTGTTAAGATTGGTGTCAGGTCTTGGCTTGGAATGTGTGCCAACTAGTTGTTTGTCACACATCATATACCAGTTGGACTATGGTGCTCACTAATTAGAATTGACTTGAATATTGAAGAGTGCAAATATTTTAGAGTTTCATTCTTAAAAAAATAAAACTCATAAGTTTTTACCCACAAATGCCTTTAATAGTGTTTTTCAATACAAGAAATAATTCAAACTGTATTAAATGAACAATAGAAAGTTTAATGGAAACTTCAAGTTTTAACCATTTTTGGGATAATTCATATGAAACAATTTAACAACAAACATTACTGTTTATAGTTCTTCTTGTTTATGACAAACCTGCTACTCACGAGGAAATTCTTAATAACCCTAAAAAGCAAGCTATGCCCTGAGCAAAGGTTTTGCCTTCATTGTAACATACATTTGTACTGTTCCCAAATTTTAATCTGTTATAGAACCTAAAACCAATAAATTCATAACAGTATCACAAGTCATAAAAGTTCCCAGTAATGAACTAATCATTAATTATATATTAAGTAACCATTACATTTGTCCAACAGGGAAATATAGTTTCAGTAATATGAACATGTAAAATATTATCAAAAAGTACCATATTCTTTAAAGAATATCATTTAGTAACATGCTTTTAAGTAGTGTACTTGAGAGTTGCACTATTGTGCATTATTGCTAATATCATTTGGCATGGCAAACCCCCTCAGTGAGAAACAACTTGCAAACAGTGCTTTCTGACTTAAATCTTTTTTCTTTCAGTGCCCTTGATGAAGAGCCTTTCTAGGGTTTAAAATTGTAGCTATTTGGGATGGGGAATATGGTGAAGAAAACAACTGCATGTTCTTATAGTGGCATGAGTTGTTACACAATTATTATACAGCTGTATTACTTGCTGTGTTTCTTCTGTACATGGGTTCTCAGTTGATTTGGTTTAATAAACCCTTTGTTACACACCTGGCACCTGTGAGGGAATTCCTTAGTGTGAGTATAGATAACATGTCTCTTCAACTCTCCACTCTGGGTAAATGCCATCTCACAGTGTTCACACTTGTATGGCTTCTCACCAGTGTGAACCCTCATGTGTTTCTGTAGATCACCAGCATGTGTACATCCCTTCCCACACACTGTGCAGACAAAAGGCTGCAGACCAGAATGTGTTAACATGTGTGTGGTCAGGTGTGGCTGTTGGTTGAATGACTTCCCACACTCCTCACACCTGTAGGGTTTTTCACCAGTGTGAACCCTCTCATGTCTCTGCAGGTTGCCCTTCTCTGTAAAACCCTTACCACAGGTGAGACACTTGAATGGTCTCTCTCCTGTGTGAGTCACCATGTGATTTTTCAAGTGGCTTGAAATGTCAGTTGAATAATTGCAGTGTTTACATTTGAACTTTCTAACCTCTGACATGTTTGCATGCCTTTTCACATGTCTATGCAGGTAGTCCTGTGTGGAGAACAGCTTCCCACACCTGCTGCAGCTGTAGCCTGCAACTGCACCTGTCTGGATATCTGCAGAAAGACAACAGGTAACAGATTTAGAATAAAAGTCTTCCAACAAATGAAGGAGACATCCGTAT
This sequence comes from Branchiostoma floridae x Branchiostoma japonicum, assembly GCA_013266295.2. Lineage (NCBI taxonomy): Eukaryota > Metazoa > Chordata > Leptocardii > Amphioxiformes > Branchiostomatidae > Branchiostoma > Branchiostoma floridae x Branchiostoma japonicum. The sequence goes on along the minus strand of CM023838.1, from coordinate 4,052,609 downwards.
GTATACATGGGTGGAGAATTGGAGAATAGCTTTCCATATCTGCTACACCTAAATCCTACAACTACAGTCTTAACAGCCACCACTTTCAGTATGTTTTTCTGATACACATCCTGTATAGTAGACAGTTTGGGGAAATAGATGTTAACTTATCAAAGAATGATTCTAATGTATGTCTTACATTTTTGTTGCTTCCTTGGCTCTTCTGCTTCTGCCTTTTCTGAGATGCCCAGCTCCTTGGCGTACTCATTCCCATACCACACCAGCAGCTCTGTGCCGGGGGGAACAGGCTTGTAGGTGCGGTAGTAGATGTTCCGGTAGTACTGGAAGGCCACCATGTTCTGCTCCTCCTCATTTCTGGCACAGTTGACATAACGCATCCAGCTGCTCTTGGTGACGTCACTGGCATCTATGTAGTATTTCACCTTATCATTCTTGGAGATCTGCAACATATATAGGGTTTACATTTAGAAATATGCATACATCACATATCAACTTTGTAGTGTTGGCAGTTGAAGTTTAGTTTCCATTTCATAATGACTTGTACCAACACAGATGAACTTTCATGCATCCTACATAATATTATCAACTTTCATTTCATAGCCTACACCAAACAAGAAGGCTACCTTCATTTTTTTTTAATACACATTATTGAGACAGACTGAAGTCATAAGTTTTTAAGGAAAAGAAATATTTTGCAAATCTCTTTACAGTACAGTAACATTCTTGTGTGTATGCATTCCTTTGCCAACAAACATGAAATTAAGTCCTGCACAAATTATGAGACATTTAGAGATATGAACAAAACAAAACAAGATAAAGGCTACTTACCTGCCATGCATACCCAGTGGTCAGTCCTATCTCAGGTCCAGTGATCTTCCCATCATACGGTCCGAACACCAGATTCTTGGCCATGGCCTGTCCATCCAGCCAGACACCGTCCCCTGCACCCCTGATCTTGGATGGACGTACAGACAAGTTGTCGGGTAGTGTACGGGCAGCTCTGTTGGGCTCTCCTTTGGGAACTTCTTTGTCCTTCACGACAGTCAATGGACCATGGACAGGGCAGTCTCCCTCATACAGCTCATTGCAGTCTTCGCAGACTGAAAGAAATAAATGAAATTATTCTAGTTGGGCCTATCTCCATCTATACCATCTATACAAAGCATTATTTCTATTCCAGACAAAAATACTTTGTTGAAGGAGCTCCTGAGAATTACTTTATCACTTAGTCAACTTTAAATTTTGAAACTTTACTACTATTTCATTCTAATATTTCTAAATGCAAATCATTGCATTCTTATAGTACAGTGTAAGCTTGATACATGAGAAAATGTTAGTTGAATGACTGTAACCCCTTGAAAGTAATGATATACAATATACATATTATTACACAAAAAGTGGTCATCATCTGGAATTTCAACTTCTTTGTAGTTCTTTCTTGGAATGTTCCTTTGTGGATAGCGACTTGTCCGTGTTTCCTCCTTTTCCCGCACTGCCTCCTTTTCCAGAACCTGCAGCTTTTCTGGTTGCAGAGGGGCAGTCACAGGCTCTGACAAAATAAGGAAAAAGAAGTGTACAATTTCCGTAAGTATTGTAAGCTTTTGAGCCCAATGCTCACTGCACTTAGCCTGTACATACCTTAAGAAAAGTCATGCCATTTTGGTGTGCTTATAACATTAGTAGCAAGCAACTTGACAACAACAAAAAATTTCAATTTTGAACACTAGGATTGTAAGCTTTTGAGCTCAATTCTCACTGCACTTAGCCTGTACATACCATATGAAAAAGTGATGTCATTTTCGTGTGTTTGTAACAATAACTGTGACTGAAAAAATCAATTAACAACATATAAGGAACGTTTTGACAAATACCGTCCTCCAAATCTGTGTTGCAGTCAGACTCAGAGCTCACGTCTTGTCTATCCCACGGTCCAGCAGTCACCTCTTTCTGGATCTCTAGTTGCAGAGTCTTCATTTTCTCCTCCAACTCTGCTATGCTGGCGGCAGTAGCAGACTTAATCTCAGCCACCTCCTCAGCTTGGAAACCCAGAAATGGTGCTGCATGATCATCATCACTCTTTGGAGCCCTGCTTACTGTTGCTTCTGCTTTCCTTTTGGCCTATGGGATACAATTATGAGAACTTCATTATTTAAGTTTCTCTGGTTACTGAGGTTTCATTTTTTAAATCTTAATTGACTAAACTAATAGAAAAGTCTGTATCAAGTGTGATTTAAAGTTTCCACTTGTTTGTAGCTGTCCTTGGTGCTGACCACTTGACTGAAAGGACTGAAGCCTCAGCACTTTGTATGTGATAGCGTAGGAAAAAAGAGAGAAAATCCAAAGAAATAGAAGATCCTTTCAGTTGACAATTTGCAACTTGCAGCTGACAATTTGCTACTTTTTCAGTTGACAGCAGAGTAGACATTGTTATCTTAAACATGACTATCTGACGTTTTGACATGACATGAACAGTATAACAACACACAAAATTCAATTCATTGCATCTTCATGCACAAGTTGGCATACCTTGCCCTTTTTGTGAGAACTTGGGTCCTTGGGCTTTACAATTCTTGGTTTCTTAGGTGGCAACAGGAACCAAGCTGTGAATGAATCCAAAGAGGAGATTAAACGACTTTTAAAACATGCAAAAAACAGTGTGCAGTGAATACAGGGGTAACACAATCAGGTGTTAGATGTCTGCTCTATATCTCAGCCTGCTATAAGCACTTGTTACAAAATATAACATTCATCCTTGAAACTACTGTATGGAAGTAGCTAGCAATGCCAGCTCTTGTCATTATTGTACCCCAGCAATCTGATGTAAGATTATGCTCCTTTTGATTTGACTCGGTGTACTCACGTTTCTTTGGTCTCTGGTTCTTCTTCCTCTCCAATTCAGGTGTCCATTCCTCATCTTCCTCCTCCTCACTGCTGGTGAGAGGTGGGGTGGGGGGCTCCTTGGGCTGAACCAAGCTACGCCTGTTCCTTTCCATGAAGTAGGGTTTCTTACCAGGTAGACCTGACATGCAAGGATTAGAACCAATAAACAAGTTTAAGGACATACCATATAAGCAACAAGCAGTCTTTACCACATACATTATAAGACACAATACAAGAATGTTATTACGATTATGAAATTTTGTTGTCATCTACAGTAAATGAACAGTGCATTACGCTTGCAAATATCACATTCCCATGCAAAATGTATCAGCAACATTTCTGTTATGGTATAACTTTTGATGTTCACCTGAGCTTTACATTTGTAAGTATATATAACAATGCTGTATTTGGGATTATCAAAGAGTGCACTGTACATAATTTAATGTTCCAAAAAATTAAGGACTGTGATCAAAGACTTTCATCCTAAACAATAAAAACTTACCTAGCATCCTCATGACATCATAGTTCCGTTTCATGTTCCGATATCGCGTCATCTCGATTTTGCTGAGCTCTGCAAGTTCTTCCTTGCTGAAGTACTGCTCGATGCGGATATCTTCAGTCTCTGGGACTTTGCTCATGTCAAAGTCTGGATCTATCATGTTTGCAAATGGGTTTGTGCTAGAAAGGAATGAAAAACAAAACAGATGGTAAACATAAACATGATAATATCATCTTTGTGGCAAGTTTACAAAATGATCAGATTGACAAGCAGCATTGAAATCTTTGATATCTACCATGTTACAAGGCTATAGCATTACCTGGCATGGAAGTTTTACACAGTGAGTTATTGCAATTTTTCAACTGGTACCTAAAAATCATAGACACGGTAAAAGGACGTATTTTCTACTGATCGATGGAAAGAATAACAATTAACCTCCTGTAATCCTATTTAAAATTGATTATGAAATTTTAATACTTTTTTGTTAAATAAACAGAATGAGCCCCTACCTGCGGCTAGCTTTGGCTTCCGGCTTGTGATCGTTTTCCTCCTCTGATCCTGACGAGCTGTCGCTACTGACGGCGGCCATCTTTACAATGTCGTCTGCATTATGAATATGAAATTCAAAAGGCGGGAAAACGCCTATCATGACAGGATCTTACAGTTTTAGCCTACAGCTGAAATCCACCACACCTCACGTAATTTTGTACTTGTCCTAAAAATTTGTCAGTGTTGTAAAACAAGTCTTTTGCCCGCAATCACAATTTGCAATTCTCAGTTGTAACATTAGTCAGTACAGTTCAAGACAAGAGCCATAAAATATTGGTAAACAAAGAAAATCTCGAGTATCGTAGGGTTAGCACGTATAAACATTGAGAATTTCTTTTAAATACCAGTAAAGTTGTTGACTTTTGGTTGTAAAGTGCCCAACATTTTGTAGTGATAAGTTGAGATTAACCAAATTTCTGTACTCAGTAAAAGAGGGCGTCGTGTCATGTCACCGAGTTGTCCAAAATGTCGTCTGCAGGAAATTCGTTGAGCCAAAACATAAAATGTCTGACAGAAAATTGACTTAACACGACTCAGAATCAATGTGTGAACACTTACCGAACACTCTTGTGTCTTGCCAAACCAGGATTTCACCAGATCCATATTATTTTTGTGCAGAAAATGACAATTTGCAAGCTCAAATGCTCAAACGTCCGTCCAGAGATAGATTCGGCGGCAAAATGACTTCGGGAACTTTCGGAGGCACTTCTTCCCACAATGCACAGCGCTCGTGTCTTCTCGGGAGCCGTTCGGGTGTAATCGGACTTTCTCGTCACTCACAACTTTTGATTCAGCAATATCATTATCTTTCCAAAGAAAAATATATCAAGATTTGCACAATTTAGCCATAAAAAGAAGAACAACCTCTTATTTTTACGATTGGTCAGCAAGCGACCAAAACAACTTGCTAAAAAGATTGACAGACAAGATAATATGATAGTGATTAAGTTCTAGATGATCCAAAAATAATCAACATGCTATTGAAAAAGTTATAACTATATCCATGATTTATTGGTGAAGAAGACTGGGGTAACAAAGTTTCCATGTACATTCTACTGCCTTATAATGACTATTTGATCCTCAATGCTTGCTTTATAAGTACGAGTATCAGATCCAACTCCTAATATCCATCCAATCATTATTATCATACAATGCAATCGAAATGTGAGACCAAACCATTAATACTTTCTTAATTAAGGGGTCTTTGAGCTACAACATAGGTGATTCAGTATGAATACAAGACATGTACTTCAAATTCTAAGTATGCGGGTTAAAAATTTCTGCATAAAACAATAACGCCACATAAGTTAAAATTCTGTCTAGCATGACTCTTCTAAAACAAAGAATCTCCCATCCTTATTGTCCTACATTAATTAATGTTCTTGTTGTGGTGCATCCTTTTGAATAATTGGGCTACATATTTGTTTACAAGTTCCTTTTTAATGTCAAAATCACTGGCCTTAATTTTCATCCCAGATTTGCACAACTCAACTAGAATTTCATTTTCAACACTGCCTTAAAATCGCCAAACTATTAATACAAACTCAACTTCTGACAAATGCTACATTTACAATAAGTCACTACAAAATGACATCAAGACTTTTTTTAGTAAGGAAACAAAAAAAGTTCAACCTTGCCTTTCATCATGCTTTCACTCTTCCATTAATATATGGCCACAAATCTAACTTTTCTGATGGAATCACCATCAACAGCACACATTTTGCTCTCCAAAAGTTTTCCTAATAAATACCATTACGATAATCTGATCATTTTGTCCATTTTCAATTCTGATCCTCCATCGTCTTAATCTCTAACAGAGAAGCTTCTGCGTAAGGCTGTATGACAGAACACCTGTTCTGATCACTGGTCCTGTCTGATTGGTCACTTGGCCCTGTGACATCAGAGGTGCCCGCCTTATACACTGGGTTCGGCAGCGCACGTACATGTATCGTTTGTGCATTTCTGTTTCTCTGTAGTGCTTTACACACTGTTTGCACTTTACTCTTACACCACATCAACACAACTAGCAGGAGACAGGTCAGCACGACACTGCTGACGAAGAGCAGAATCATACGGAGGGTCAGAGAGTTTTCAGCATCAGCGTTCTGTTTGGATAGACTGGTAGTCACTGTCATGGTAATACTAAATGGCAAGACTGACCAGTCAGAAAAGTTTACTGTTGTCTGATTAGATGTTGAAGTCTCCAAAATGTCTTTAGGAGATGCAAATGGTTGAGAAAAGGAGTGATTTTGCGATATTTCGGTTGTCATTGATAATTTTTTGTCTCTTATATTAGATAAGGCAGTTTCGGTTACCCTTGATTTTTTGTCTCTTACATTGGATAAACCAGTTTGGGTTGGCGGTGATTTGTTGTCCCTTACATAGGATAAACCAGCTTCAGTTGTTAGTTTGTTGCTTCTTGTGCCAGTCAAATTTTGAAAGGCTTGTTTTAGGAGCAAGTTCTGAAATTTTTCTGGCCCCCTACAGATGAAATGGTTGTTATACTTTTTCATGCTATGATAAACAGGACTTACAGAGCAAGGCAGAGAACAGTCCGCGGGACAACTCTCAACACAGGCTGAGATATTCATCAGCCATGTTAGCCTCTCATCGCAGTTAAACTGGTTGGCCTGTAGGTAGATGCTTCCTTGTGAAAGCGTGGAGAACCCAATTGATTCTGCCGAAAAAGTCGACAATCTGTTGTGAGATAAGTCGACATATTCCAGCTCTGGTAGTTTATCAATAACCGAGTCAAGCGCCAAGTGTGTGATGTGGTTATACGACAGAGAAAGCCGACGCAGCTTGGGAAGGTTTCGAAGACATCGCCATAACACACGTTCTATGTTGTTTAGACTTAGATTAACTACAGTTAGTTTGGGTAGACACGGGATAGTCCTTATAGTCCGTATCTTGTAGTAGTTCAGCTGTAGGAAGGACGTTGTCTTGGGTATACCTGACGGAAGGTCTCTGGCATGATAACGAGAGTTCAACCTAGTTAAACACACCACTTTTGTGCCCCCACCTGTCCTCTTGATGCAGTGTGATGGGATTGACACACTAATTGTAGTTCCAAATGAAATAAGTAACAATACAAAGACAAAGTAATAATTTCCCATAGTTATGTTTGATTTGAATTGATTTGATTATACCCTGTCTTATTATTATTATTATTATTATTAGGTTATACACTTTTTTATACCAGACACTACAGATGCAAATTATCAGACAATCGTCTGGTGTTTTGGTGTATGACTTTTCTGTATGTATAGAAAGATACAGTATATGCGTTTGTACGTTCAATCAAATGTACAATCTAGTCCAGCTTAGCTGTTGTCTTATGTGATCCTTTAGCGGGGAGTGCTATACGTAAGTGTACACGTCGACCTGATCCTTGCCCGTTTTCATCGATACCGCTTCACACAGGATTGGTTATGGGCAGATACCTACAAAAAAGAGAAAAAACATCCCTGAGGCATTGCCAAAAACAAGCGACAGCTAAATTCTACATGCACTTAAAAGTCCCATCACACATTTGGATAAACTTGATATCATTATGGAAAAAATTGACAGAAAGTGTATCCATCATGATAAACATAACTGTTAGATGTCACAGTCTGTCTATAGTCTATATCAAAGTCTATACAACTGCTTCAAGACCTACAGAAAAATGTCATTCTTGAAGTTAGGCAAACTTTCATTCCCATTGCATGCACGCATAAACACACAAGTAGGGAAAGACATGGATTGCTATCTGCGTGTGAATGTTTTTAGCACCAAGGACAGAGACAGTAGTATGTGGTTGTTGTTCAGCACCAAGGACAGGGAATATGTTTGGCTAAAGCTTTCCTATAATCAAGTATCATACCAGCTAGCAGTACAATAAATGTGTGACATCCTTCTAGCAGATGAAATAAGACCAGAGAACAAAATGTGGAACAAAAGGAGTGTCTAACAATGACAGATAAAGGCGAAATTCTAACTAATGATTCTAACCAATGTTATAAGAACTGTTGTTATTGGTAACACGTTATAGATTGTTTTCATGTAATCAGCACTAGTTCTCACCTTTTCACACTGCTGCAGAGAGTGCTGGTTCAGAGGAAAAGTTGCTTCACATTTGCTGCGCTGTCGCTTCAATTCTGTGCCAGACAAGCGGTAAAACGATTCTATATATTGCATCCTGGGTGCTCCAGACAGTCACGTTCAACAAGAAGCCAAATCATACAACTGTCAATCACACCACAGTTACATTTTGTTACCTCCCTGTGGGGCCCTGCCTCAACAAAATTACTTGTTTAGCGCACATCGGTTTGAAAAAAGTTTCTTGAAACAACTGTAGCATTTTCAAATTGTTATTCTTAGTTGTTATTAACGTTATACCAAAGACTAAAACAGACCTCTATGAAACACTATGTGCAATGTAATCTTTTTTGTTACAAATACTATGCGACACATGAACAGTCCTATCACCACAGATTGACGTGTGGTCAAGTAATAACGTTAGTTAGTAAAGGTCTGGTCATATTTGGTGTAGTTTGTCCTCCGATTTTGATGTCGTAGGACTTTTAAGTGGGCTGCAACCAAACCAACCGCCAACAAGCATCTAGAACAGCCTTTTCGGTAACAAGAAAGCTCCCTTTTGTACGACATAATTATGCAGTTGATTGTAAATTGAAATTTAACTGGCAAAGTAACATTTACATCATTCTGAATATGATCGTTGAATAAAGTTGAAGATACCAAACACCAACTAAAGATGCTTCAGCCCAGAGTAGTTCTCTGATAGGAAAGGTTAGATGTGCCTTAAAGTTTACATAATGCCCCCGAATGTATACGTAGGCTTCACGATATTGCAATAAGTTTAAAATGTCAACCCCCCTCCTGAAGACGATGAATTCCAAGCTGTCTGGGAGGGAAGATTAAATGTCTTAACCTGCAGGCAAAGATAAGATTGAAATGCAGGATCAAATCTCGTCTGCTGTACAAAAACGTAAGGCTGAGTTGATGAGATCATTCCTCAGACAAATGTGATTTGTAAACATAGTCTGTATCCATGGAAAAAAGACCACAACAGAAATTTCTTCCACGAAGTCAGGATACAAATGTATACTGTTGTGTTATACATGTGTTATATTTTTCGCATATTACAAAGTTTTGAATCTTCAACTTGTTTCCATACTTAAAGTAAAGTAGAAGAACAGCTACTGGTAGTGTTAAGTCGTCATTTTCTGCTACTATTGCTAGCAAATATGATATTCTTATGGAACAACTAGTATGATCGTTTTGTTTAACCTGTATATAATTTGTGATGATTATGTATGTTCATTCTCTTTTAATCTTGCTGTCAGTATGTTTGTATGTTTATATGTTTTGAACCCTGGAAGATTAGTCAGTAGACTAAAGGGTATCGAAATAAACGAAATATCCAACCTGAAAAGACTTCTGTTATTCTGAACTGACCAACACTAACTTATGACTTTTCAGTAGTGGCAAGAAATAGGACATGTACGGACTAAAAGACCTCAAAGTGCAACATCTGCATAAGCAAATATTTATTCCCTGCTGTTTTAATGGCATGATAATAAAAGCATGAAAACAAATTTCAATACATTTATTTTTGTAACAGATCTGTTTTGCATATCCATCCTGTTTACTTGTGGTATTCATTTCTTGTCTACCATAGAAACAAATGCAATTAGCATGTATCAACTTTTAACCTGAATACCATAAAATTAAATACATTTTAAAAACTTTTTGTAAAACTAATTGCTAAAACATACCAAAATGAAATTAATCTACATAACATTATGTAGCCATCATCTTGATTGATATGAACACTAATCAATGCAGTGGTACATATATTCAGTAGTTTGTGGTCACCATGTGATTATCCACCACCATTGATGTAGAACTTTAATGTAAAGTTTTGTAGAGGACAACAACGCCCCAGAGCTTAAAAGAAATAATATGGATTAGAATGTATTTAGTGGTATTCATGAAACAATTAATGCTATGCTGCCCCTACTGCTATCGAATAGCTATGGGAACGATGGATGGAAGGATGGATGAATCAACACTAATTTCAGTAAATAAAAACAAACTATGTGTGCCAAAAATTGTAACTGAAAAAGCTAAAAAATTGACTGATTGCAAAAATACTGATCATCATTTTCACCAGAATTGCACATATTATATCATATTATATCATTTCCCTAAAACAATTACCACATGCAATATCATGTATAACAACTTATTGCAAAATATTGCAATTGAAATCCACCTAGGTCAAAATGTAGAAAGGCAATATACTAGTACTGTTACAGTAGTAAGAATCCCATGACAACCTGTCTATTGTCACCATTTTTAAATTCTTCAAGCCCACTGAGTGGTCACTATGGACAAATTTCACTCTATTCATAAAAGCAAGCATGAGTTTAGAAAATCACTTATTCATAATATAATTGATACTTTTTTCAATAAAATTTATATCCCAAATATCATTCTGTATAAAATGTTGAGAAAAAATAAACAGTACGTTAACAACTTATGATAAAATAACATACTGTTTGTTTCAAGGAATTGTATGAATCCTTATAAAGAATTCTGTAGCAGTAGATCTATTGAAATCAAGAAATCAGAAAATATAACAAAATTCAGAACCAGTCATTACAATTGTTGATATGCTCTAAGAACTATGCGTATCTTTGACATTCAAAATTTGTCTTCTTATGGTTTAGTAGAGAGGATCCCTACATCCTGAGAGGGTTTCTTTGTGAGGTTTGACTCTGATGAAGACTTCATTCTGGCAAGATTCTGGAATATTTGATTAAAAAAATGATACTGGTCCTTGGCTTAATGACCAACCAGAGCATTACACTCTCAGACTGGTAGTTTTAAAGCTGCATTATGTAACATTGTGATGATATAAAAAGTAAATTTTCTGGTCATTTCTTTACAAAGTAAGTTGAATCAACCCTACCCCATTGCAAATAAGTGCCATCCAGGAAGTGGAGGTGTCAAAATATGATGTCTTACAAGTGTGTTTAAAAGTTGTAAACACATCTGTCAGCCTTGTTTGTGTTTTGTGGTGGTGCCACAAACTGAGTGTGGGTTGTGTGGGCTGCTTTAGATGATTGCACAAATATGTTGAAAAGCGGAAGTAAATTACAATCACGCGAAGTTTTTTCAATTAAAATATTTCAATTTTTGGTGCAAAATCTTACGTGATGCCTACTTTATTGGGTACCTGTGTTTACTTCTAACTAATTCAGAAATAAGAAATCTTATGGGCTTCTGGATGCTACAATTAGATGAGTGATATCGGTTCCACATAAGTCGAGGGGAAAACTCCGATCTTCCCGTCCATTTCTCCGTGCCACCACAAGTCATTTTCTCTCTTCAGTACGCGGATATGGCGACCTCTCCGCAGAGTTAATTCTTGTTGTCCCTGCAAGACATTAGTGACTGAATCAGTTTTACTGAATTGGACTAGATCGATTATTGTCTAATTTGATACAATTTTTCCTTTGAATGCAAAATTGGTCTTGACCTTGGTGCTGAAAACACACTTTTCTTGATTTGAATTTTAGATTTTGAAAGTAAGTCTTACAATAATAGATTTGGTAGTTTTTTTTGGTATTTCATTAGCAACAAGATTGGTTACCCCGATTGATAAAGAATCAAGAAATTTACATGGCACAATGCAAAACAATAGAATTTTACAGAATAATACACTTTTAGAGTTGAAGGGAGATCTTACAAATGCTCTGAACAAGCCAGACAATTGTCAGCCTGGAAGGTTTTCAGTAAAAATAGATCTGATTCAAATTCATGTTTGAAGAGAAACAGTTTCACTGTTCCAGGATAGGGGTGGGATTATATGATTTGGGAATTTCCTGGAATTTAACTGGAAATTTCCTGGAACTTAACTGGAAATTTCCTGGAATTTAACTGTCAAGTGAAAACTTCCTGGAATTTAGCTGGAATTTTCCTGGAATTTTCATGTAATTCAACTGGAATTTTCCTGGAATTTAACTGGAGATTTATTCATTTATGCCTTACGTCAGTAGGTTTTGGATATCCCATCTCAATTTCATTGAATGCCATCTAACACTCAACACATTGAAACTGCTAAAAGTTAAAAAAATTGGTCTTGATGTTACAAAATAAATGCACTTAAAACACAAGACCAGAAATATGAACATGCAAGGTGGCAGTGTCCACCTTCTACATAATTCTGATAAATACTCAACATTGTAAGCTCTGCTGCAAAGACATGTTAGTGTTAGCTTCAGCAGTCCAAATACCACAATCATGTACAGGTACAGCGTATTGTTAGGCAGGATAAGGAGGATGTGGTATGCATGTACAATGCAAGAGCCAACATTGAATGCTTATGTTGGTACATGTACTATAAAGTAATTGAGATACATGTATTCAGATTAATTTAAATCAATACTGCACAGTGCATTACTTGGAGCATTTGAAGATTCTCAGCTGATATATCAACCAGAAATCAGCATTATGACGGTCACCATAAAAGTCAGAAATGTTTGGTAGAAAGGAACACTTTTCTGATCTAAAAGCTGAATAGAAACTGTTTACATGATGATATTTGGGGTCCAACCTGCGGAGAATCGTAGAACCCAGAGGGAGTAATCAGTCTGTAATTATATTTCACTTTGCATGGCAGCAGTGTCCCAGTAGTATAGGAGGCTGGACAGTGGACAGTTTTATCAATAAAAGATAAGCTTTAAAATCTCTAAGCCTCTCCTCACACCTAACAACTACTGTTTTGAGAGCTGCTAAGCCTTTACTATAATACAACCATTGTAATATGAGTTCTGTTTAGTCATTTTGTGTGCATGAGATTATGAATAAGAGACCTGAGGCATGATATTTGATGCTCTTTCAAAGTACTGTACATATTTGGTTTGGTTTGGACTAACAAGGACCAAGATTGGACCAAAACTGACACAGAAAACTTGGCTAACATCTACCCAGACTAAATTTTGGTGTAGAACTAGAAGTTAGAAATTCAGTTCATCTTTATCTGGGATTATCTAAGATCTGAAAAAAGTATAACACAAACAGACAGACCAAAACATTAACTCCTCATTAATTAGTAGCCTTGACCTCATGACTTGGAATGTCTGTCAGCAGCTAAAGTTGATTAAAATCAACTAAATCTATGACCTCTGAACTCTATTTCCTGTCACTTTGATTTCCATCTATCCCCCCTCAATAATTACAGACACACAAGCAAATAAAATAAGCAAACACACAGAGGCACGGAAAACAAAACCTTTGCACACGGAGGTAACAACCAGTAAAGGGCCCTTTCAAAAAGGTCACAGTTCCAACACCGTCTTCATTTATTTGACACAGCCAGCAAACGTTGCCAGCATCTTCTTCTAGGCCCATCTAAGCATCACCACAAAAATGGCGAAAGAGAAAAGAAGCAAAAAAAGAGGCACATCCCATCACCAAGCTTAGCTCACCTGTGAATCATAGTCAAAAGCAACCTTAACAGTGTCCCCTTCACCAAAGTTGGGTGAGGCAGGGCTAGAGTATCTCCGTGTTTCTTGTACTGTAGCATAAGCGCCCCCATCTGGAGAAGGATGGAAGTGCAGGTAGTAGGATGGAGGGTGGGCGAGTGAAACTGGTTAGTTACCACAGTACAGTAGTACTATCAGGGAAATGGAAGGGGACCATCTCACAAGTTACGTGAATGTTGCACAGTAATGTGTTTTACTATAATTGAAAAACACAATTACTACTAGTAAGGTGATTTTATTTCACAAGTTGAAAAAAAGACATAATTTGATGTTAGAATGATTTCATACCACATACATGGTGAAACAGCTTGCCAAAATTGTCAAAGATTTGGTACAAAAAAATGGATATCATGAGATGGTCTCCAGTGGAGATGTAGATTTTTGTAGCTCTATTGAAGCCATGCCGTACAAAATGTACATAGTACTACATACTGCTGTCTGCTCCACCATAGCCGAAATCCAGACTAACTTCTGTATAAAAATCATCTTCATCTGTGGAGGGAAGTAGAGAATTATGATTCAAAAGGCATAATCATAAAGCCAGAATCACTTGACCAATCAGGAGCCTGCATTTGATATTGATGATGCAGTCGTAATACCATTGGTCAGCCAGCAGCTATCATGGCTTATAGGGATTTTAATACTCGGGCATCAAAATCTTTATAAACCACGCATGTTGGACTATCAGATAATAAAGGGGAGGAATATATGTTTTGTAACTAGTTTTTGATGAGGAGAAACATTTACAATGATCAGTCATCATAAATGTGCAAGCAATTATAAAGAATATGAATATGGAGTATAATCATGCCAAATCTTGACTCATTCTCAAGTACGTGACTTTGTATTGTATACTGTAAATGTTGAAATGTTTGAGGTGGTTTTATTCTTGCGGTTTTTGTGGTGCCATCTCATCTTGAAACCATGGCGCTGTGAATATGTGTTTTACATTTCCACTGCCTACAAAATTGACACAACGAAAACTTCCTTTTCCCCTCCTACTGCGAAATTAAGCCCCTGTGAAAATAAATGAACTCATAGTAACTAGTTCCCAAGCTATTACATTACCTCCGTATCTGTTATGTGATATGGTCCGTTGTTTGTCCTTTGTGGGCAGGTTAGGCGCGGCGAAGGCGGGAGAACCGGTCTGCGGCAGAGGCTCGGGTGGACGGCTACTCATGGTGGATGGGCGGTCTCGATGAAGGGGGCTGGCGGCAAACCTCTTCGCAGACTTTGAACCATCGGGGTAGTAAGACTCGTACACCACGGGAGCTGGGTGGATAAGTTTTAGGTTTTTTTTATCATCAACTATAATTATTGTTATCGTCAAGACAAGTAGACACCTACATGTATCTAAGCAACTTGAAACCTCCCAACTCTCAATGATAATATTATATAAGTTCAATACAAGTTATCCTTTGTAAATGTCAAGTTAACTAACTGTTGTTGTTATGTGAACATTGTGTTATTACTTTTTTACAGAAATTTCTTCCATGTAGTACAATTTTCCATCATGAATAATGATGTTGTTGGTGAATACAGTATGAGTACTAAACATTTCTTGTATACAGTAAACATTTCTTTATTAATTTCAATAAAACAGTCTCGCTATCAAACTTGTCACATCTTTTACATATTTGTGACTAAATCATAAGAATATCTTTTGCTCATAATGTTTGGTGGTGGACAATAAGTTCCTTCAAAATTGTTCTTTTACATGCATATGTACCTGTACCAATGCATATGAAGCCACCTTACCTGGCCGCTGTGTTCCAGTCTTCTTAGTGTTCACAAACAGATTGATGTCTTTAAACTCGTCACAGTGTTCCAAAGCTTTTCTCATGTCCTCGTAATGCTGAGAGTTGAAAAAAACAACGATGTCAGCATAATTCAATTTCACTGCATGTTAATAAATATTGAACACAATTCAGCCCATTGTCAAGAGCTTCCAAATAAATGCAAGCAAAGATTGGCCAGTCAATATTTTGCAGAACAGCAACAGGAGACTTCAGATTTAAAAAAAGAAAAAATTCATTAAAAAAAATTCTATAGAACACATCACCTCATCATTTTGTACACAGGTCATGGAGCCCAGGTTGGAGTGAACCCAGAGTTTGTCTCTAAGGAACATGATTCGCTCTTCTTCCATCTTCTGGAAAACCTGCAGAAACAAAAAGGTAAAGGTAGCCCCATAGCCTTATTGAAGCATAGGAAAGGTCTGTCAGCACCAAGGACAGGGAAGACTACATACAAACTGGTAAATTTCAAGTAGTTGTGTTTGGTCTAGTCACCTGACAAGAGTGGGCGTGGCACTTCTCCCATGATACCCTGGACTGCTCCAATCCTTCCACACAGCTCTTGTAGGCCGTGTCTGGAAATTGTCAAAATTGTTATGAAAATTACGTCCAATCCTTCACACAGACAGTAGCTGGCAACACGAACAATGGTTGGAGTTCTTACAGTTTCTTATTTATCTATCTCTATAAATTAAATTAAGATTATATTACAAGGGAATATTTATCAGTTTCTTATTAATTTGAAAGTGAACTACCTGCTTGTTCTGCTTGTTGTCTGGCACCCGAGGCTTTCTTTTTTAACTGGAAAACAAAGAACAGTTTCCTTATTGCTACAACTGCTCTGGTGTAGTGGTGTTATGGTGTGTGAAATAACAAATATTTCACATTGAATGCATCTGTATTCCAAAGCATGGTCCATTCCAAAACATGTTTGGAATACTAGTAACATGAAGTGGAATGCATAACAGTGTGGTTGGCCACGTTATGGAACATTCTCAAACATGTTTTGGAAGAACATGTTTTGGAATGCAACAACTACTTTGCCCTCCTACTGAGAAATTAAAGCACCGTGAACTTAAAACAATGTACAATGTGATGTGTTTGTTCCTCCACCTTATCTATCTCTTTCTGCTGTGCAGTTACCCGGGAGGTGCTGTAGGCATTCTCAGCAGCATCAGCTTCTTTGCACTTCTGATCGTATGACTTCTTGGACTGATGACAAGAAAAATGAACATCAAAATCTGTTAAGGAATCAACTAACACAATTCCCTAAACTTCCAAAGGATGTAACAAAAAGTCTAAAATTTGCAAGACACATGAAATACAGTTTCTTACATCCATGGTCTTTTTGTAAAGATCCCTCTTCAGTCTGGTGTACTTCATGTTGTCTTCTTCAGTCTGTATTGAGGAACATAATTTAAGTCAATGTCTACTTCATTCATTCATTTTTCCATCCATCCATCCATCCATCCATCCATCCATCCATCCATCCATCCATCCATCCATCCATCCATCCATCCATCCATCCATCCATCCATCCATCCATCCATCCATCCAACCATCCATCCATCCATCCATTCATCCATCCATCCATCCATCCATCCATTCATCCATCCATTCATCCATTCCTTCATTCACCTCTTTCCTGCTCTGCTCCTGTAGTTTCCTGAACCCTCTCACATCCTCAGCTTCCTTCATCAAACTCTGGGACATCGTCATGTGCACATTCGCCAAATGTTCAGTTTCTGTTGGGCACAAAATGATACAGATTCATACAGACTGCTACAAAATTTCTTCATAGCAAGTGGAAACAATTCTACTTTTTCTTAAACACTGTATATTGAATGAGATTAATTCATAAAACTCTACCATATGCTCTTCTACCTGACTTTCTCTAAAATAAAAAGGCAGGTCCCAACCTTTTCTGACAGTGTCCCATGCATTCCTCAGTATCCTGTGTACAGAGAACAATGTGAGTGTAGGTCAGCACCAAGGACAGGTCTATATTCACAACTACATTTTCTAACAACACAAGTGAGCTTTCATTCTAATTCTGCAAACTAAACATTTTTAAGGATACCTAAGGGAGTTCAGTTTTCAACCACTGGTAAATTAAGAACCTACAGACAGAAATTTAGTGGCAGTATTAAAGGTTTAACACTTAAAACTTGGAAATCAAGCCTTGTTTTTTCTCACTTCCATGCTTACCCAATCTCTCCCCCGTCACCTGCACTTCTCACCATCTTCTGTAGGGCCTTGGAATAGTCCTCTTCTGCTTTAGCTCTGTGTGGATAAAACAACTAGAGTTACAACATGTGTGGCTCAATTCTCAAATCTCAAGCAGTAGCAATTTCTACCCAATATGAAGGGTATTCTACTACCAACAGACCAATCCTGCCTCCTATCAAAATCAGAATGACCTCAAGTTGGCAGTACTTTTACTTTTCTATGTTTTGTTTTGCATTGCTACATTTTGACAGCAAGAGTATTTTTAGAAGTACTAAATTGACAGAGGTGGTCTAGCTAATTACACAATAAAAACATTTAGGTAAGTCTAATTCATGTGTGTTGGATTAATTATAGTCTAAGATTCAGTTTGTAGGTTTACCTGTGTTTAAGGAACTCTTCCAGCTCCTTACACATATTGGACCCCTCCTTCATACGGGTCAGCAGGGTCTCGAAACCCTGTGTGCTGCAGAAGTCAGTACCCTGTAAGTCAGAACGGATAAATCACTGTAAATATATGAGTAATATTATTATAGATTTTCAAATATAAGATGACAGAGACAAATTAAGTGCTTGCAATGTCTGACACATAGATGAAAACTTCACGAAATATATATATTTTTCAAATCCAAGATGATAGAGACATTTTATGGATCGCTATGTCTGCTGCAACCTTGATGGTAATACAACTTGATGAAAATGAAAAAAAACACAGCTAAAGCTTAACAGACTTAAAACATTGGTGAGGGTTTCAAGCCATGATTTCAGTCTTTATGACAGTTGCATATTTTGAAGGCTCTATAAAGTATACAGAGTACAGTACATTTTGCTCAAATACATACAAAAGTCTTTTTGTTGTATCGTAGCAGTATGAATGCAATATTTTGGATAGCCCGGGTACCATCTACCTTAGGCCACTATATACTAACACTCACATCAACAGTGGTGGGAGTCAGACACCGTAACATAATGAGGATAGTACCCAGGCTATAATTTGTGTACACCTTAACATCTATAATCACTTACACTAGTTACAGACTCTATAATCTACAAGTGTTGACATAAAGGTTGCAATATACCATTACAAACAACAATTATAACAATTCAAGGGACCCCCCCCCCAATGGTTGTTAGTGACACTCCCTTTAGCCAAGTGTTAAAGTATAAGACATAGCTTAGTTTTGTTAACTAAAATGGGTTGTGCCAGTAAAAAAAGATTTCATCAATGACTTCTAAAATCTCTACAACAGTCCAAGACATTACATTATCTTTTGTCTCCCAGCAATGTTGACCTATCCAACATAACCGTTGACCTTTGCAGCTTCGCTAGCTACAATTCCCAGGTGTTGCTAGGTACGAGATCTGATAGGCAATAATACTCAAATAGTCTCCAAGCATGTTAATTAATTTTTATCTGCCCGTTTTTTGCTGGGACAATATAGAATTAGGAAACATTACACTAATGTTATACAGGATACTCCTTTCCTTAAAAAGAGTAGGGATGACCTGCGTCCTAGTCTGAAAACAATTGCTATAGTGAAGCCACATTGCATTGATCATTTAATTAAATCCCATTCACTAAAAGATGACCAAGATTGCTTTGTGAGTTTTCTAATATATTTGTATACTGTAATGAAACTTAGTAAAAAGGTCACAGATATATGTCTTGGAGGACACCGTGTCTGAAAATGATCCCTCTGTTTCCTTAAAGATAAGCCAACACTTCCTGCACATAAAGTGCATCCAACCAAGAAGTTATCTGAGAACAGGAACTGGTGCAGCCGACTTGATCCTGGGGGACTCATGCATGCATTCTCTTTTCTGTAACTCCTGGCTATAGACTAGGCTTGAGCTCCCAACTAAAAGTGGTGGTGAGGTGACAAAATTAGGTACCAGGTACTTTTCATAAGTTAGTGTAAATACTGCACAAGTCCACAAAGCCCTCAAGCATGTCTGACAAGGACTCTTTGGTCTGACACCCACGGTTCCTGTTTTACTTTCAGTATCATGTGTCAGGTGGAGGTTTCATTGTATTACAAAAATACCCAGCCATGCACGGGACTAAGGAAGCCTTTTTTACATATATACAGCTAATAAATACTTGAAGCCTGGGTATATACAAAATATAACTGTGAAAGAGGAACTTCCTTAGTCGTCACGGCTAAAAAATACCCTTGAGTTACCTCAACATCCTTAAATATTACATGTGTGCGTGTATCCTGTTCACTTCCAAGACTCAAGAAAATGAAACTCATTTCCTTTCTTTCACTGCTTCCAGATCTTTTAAGACTTGGTAGACAGCCAAACAACCATTAGTAGGCAGTCTAGGCCTCTAAGATACTTATCTGGTGAGATCTTTCTTGGACAGTGACCAACTTTTTTGTCTATATTTAGCATCGATTGATGTCTGCTATGAGAGTAACCTCAATTCTGTCAGTCACTTCCTTCTGATTTTCCTTAATCTAGATCTGGCATCACAAGATCTTAATCATTTATAATTCCCAAAATCTGCACAAATTATACATCAGCCTAAACAATAGAGTGCATTATTTAAATTATGAAAGCCCGTCTATCATGATTTAATGCAAATCATGAATCCAAGCTGATTGAATGATCTGCCAAATTGGTGCATCAAAATTAGGATTTTTGCGAAAATATCAAGGCCAAAGTCTCTGTTTTTACACGTCTTGGCCAAGGGCAACACTCAGTCATTTATATAAGAAAAACAAACTGTGGAATAGCTTTACACCAGAATATTTACTTTAGAATCACAGCCCAAAGGGTTGTTAGATCCTTCTTATTATACATGTATGTCATGTTTTACTAGGTGCCTGCTTATTAATTATGGTGCATAGTATGCTGGCACTCTCACAAACTTATAGATCCTGAACAAAAACTCAGTAAAAGTTTGGAAAGTGAGAAAGTAACCACACAAGTTGGTGCATCCATGTGTGTCCAACCGGAAACAAAAATATATCCAAGATTTCGGAAAGCTTTCACTCACCCAAAAGCTGTCTTCGAATCTCGCCATGATTCTTGTACCGTTAACTGCAGGTATTTCCTGGGGGTTCAGAATGTTCGTGGAAATAGTTACGAGTCAGGAAGAGGTTCAGCCAACCGAGCAAAGTGAAACATGATGCCACAACAGCAACCAGGAAGTGCCGAAGTTCAGTCCAGTTGGCGGAAGTTATTTACATACTGGTCACGTGGCAGACCACTTGTAGTTTGTTGACATTTCACCTGGACAATACTATTATGGGTTGTAGGGGTAACAAGTTTCTAGACGAATTTATTTCAACATTAGAATTTTATTAGAATATATTTACGTCCTTCTGATACATTAACTAAGTTATAAGATGTGACTGTAATGAAAATATATCACATTGGTTCTGTCTTCTTCTTTCTTGATGGAAAAATAAATCAAGGGTAACCTCCTTGGATGGACTCGCCTAACCCGGCCTCCGCACTGTTCAAAAGAGACGCTTTACGGCTAACTTAGGTACTGCAGCCAAATGTTTAACAAACTCGTTTATTTATGCAGTTACAGTGCTCGTAAAAGGGCATGATGTGGTGGTTTTTTTTTGTATAATTGCAGCGTCACCAAAACCATTATTTGCAGAACTTCACTCAGCCGTAGGGTGTCTCTTTTGAACCGTGCCGACTGTATTAAAGTATGTATAATTGCAAGGCCACGTCAGCTACCTATTAAAGTCCTTTAGTTTCGTGATGTGGTCTGAATAAAACTTTTCTTTTTGATTGATGAATCGACTGCTTTTTTAAAAACGGAAACTAGCTGTATTGCCGCGGTGCTTTACTTTGGTGTTGGGGCCAAGTCAACATGTTGCAATATTAAATTCAACCATTAAGGCGTCACATACTATACATAACTTATATCGAGCACTTTCACATATCCACATATCCATCCAGCGTTAAATGTCTAATGGGCCTCTAATGACTGGTGAGTGTAAGTGATTTTAGCTTGCAGCAAATTACATCCTCAATCAAATTACCAGATAATACCCTTGATTTTTAAGGGCGCGGAAGACCATGAAGTTTTTCACATGCCAGTCTTTTTATTATGCGCCAGTCATTTTTGTTGCAATACTGATGATTCCCGCAAGGGAGCAGTTGTATCGGAATGCTTTGTACGATAAACAATACTCTCTGAGGGAGATCTTATCTGGCCAAACGCATTATAACATTTACATGCTGGTATGAAACTAGCTAACGTTAACATAACTGATGGGTGCTGAATGCCTGAACTCTGGTCACAAGATCACACCATAGGCTGGTCTTGTGCACAGTGCCCTGGGGACGAGGGTGCCTTTTTTTTTAGGACGAGCGGAATATATAATAGGGGCGTACGTACATTTGAAGTTGAAAAAAAACTAATACTTACAGATATAATAAATAGATATACATATATAAAGAAGAACAAAGTATTTTATTATAGCTTTATAAAAATAATAATGCTGTAGCTGGTGTTGAAATCATAACATATTATTTAGGTTAGACTACTAAACCCCCACAATGTAATGGACACTCTCAAAATAGAGTGCTTACAGTAGAACGATGGACATGACAAACTGAAAGGTCCAGTCTTGGACATTTCAGTATTTCTGTGTTTCTATACCGCCTCTGCTGACCACTACAGTCACCATGGTGTTTGAATCCTTAGTGGTGGATCTCTTGAACAGATTCCTGGGTGACTACGTGGAAAACTTGGATCGTTCCCAGTTGAAACTCGGCATATGGGGAGGTAAGTCAGAGTGTGTTTATGAACGTGTGATATTTTCTTAACCATTAGGAAGATCTTGGATGTTGGGCGGGGGTTCGCAAGTCTGTGTGATATCTGTCGTCTTCTCGGTACATTTTCCAGCTACAAAGTCGTGAAAGTTCAGATCCAACGTTGGTTTTAGGCAGTGTATCCGTGCCTAAGACATGAAGAATTTTGTTTAGTTTCACATGAAACCCGGAAGCTAGGCAAAAGGGGGTGTGGCCTTCGGTGCAGTGCGGGGCATCTCGCTAAGACAGGCTATTGATCACTGTTGATGTAGTGGAGCAATTCAACCTTAATTGGATCAAGCCTTTCGTCCAATCCAAACAGAAACACGAAACCTGTTGGAAAAAGGCCAAATTTAGGTTAGAGGTTGTTGGGTGCCATTTTTTTTGGCCTGCATGGTGTCTTGGAAATCTTTTCTCAGTGAGGCAACCTTAAGAATCCTGATGCAACATTGTTAATTTGTTGTGTTGGTAGATTAGATAACTATAATCATGTGACAATACCTTATAATAACATTATGTAAATCCAACAATGGAATACTATAAATATTAGAACATTTGTGGTGATTTTATGTTGGTGGTTTTCTCTGTGACCATTCTGCACCGTGAAATGCTCACACCACAAATAATACAGATTTTCTGTCTGTGTGCCCACTGGGAACTTATATTGTGCCCTACAGAGAAACTAAATCCCCTCAAACTTAATAATACAGATATTATAACCTTTATTGTACATTCATGGCCTATCGGGCTAAGTACAGGTGAACAGATGAAAATGTATATACATGTTTGCAGTACAAACAGGACTACTAATACAAATCTAACTACATTAGCACTAAAACAACACTAATACAGAGGTTCGGCTTCTTCTCGTTTCTTTGTGATGTTAAGAATATAATCTGAAATGGGTTTGTACAGAATCTGTACAGAATCATTTCCACATTCTATTTGGTGCCATCTCTATGCAGCTTATTCAACAATATATGGCTATTCCAAGATCAGGGTGTACCAATGGCATCCTGCATCGTTATATCATTCCTACTAAATATCTATTACATTCTGTTGATATTTGTCAAACATATTATCCAAATACATATCCAGACAATCCTGAGGCTTTTTCGTAGATGTAGGTATTCAAAACATAGCACCCTCCCTCCTTGTTCATATTTTACATAACCTTTGATGTGGTATGGTGACTGTGGTGACATCTGCTAGTTTATGAAAGGGGGGAGTTACTCGAGTGTTAAATTTTGCCCTAAGTACATAGTCATGTACAGTATATGCCACAGAGAAGCGAACCCTAATGCGTTATTATTTATAGGTCAATAAACACACGTCTGGTTCATCAATGTTGCATATACATCTGTGTGAATTGCACCGGGGGACATGGCCCAATAAATATAGAAAATGAAAAGTGTGTTAGGCTTAGTTCATGAGCAGAGGTAATACTGAATAATGTATTACATATCATAACTGTCATAATAACTGCATGTGTCTTTGTATTCTGCTGTTGTGTAATTATGAGCAATCTGGCTAAGGCATCATAAGGTTAAAGGCTAAGGATCTCAACTGGGCTATCACTGTTTTGTGATGATAATTTTTATTGAATAATCAATATGGCAGGGGCAGCAGACTGAAATGTGCTCATTGTACAGTTCTGAATAGAAAAGGAGTAAAGCTGTTACAGTACAATGATCATCCATTTTCCTGATGAGTAGATATAGAAATGTAGCTAAAATATTAGACAGGCATTTAACATTAGGTATTCTTGGCTGGAGCCTTGTTGGAACTTGACCCGAGAAAATGTTAGTTTAAGCTACCCAAATTCTTTTCTAAGACTAGTTCTTTTCTCCCAGTATATACATTGGGTTAAACATGCTAATGATGACATTTTCAACCAACGAAAGAGAGAATAACACTAGTGACTTAGAATCTAGTTTTCCTTGTGGCGACAGGAATTTTTGCTGTAGCGTGTTTGTATGTTTGTTTGTTTGTTTGTGCAGGTGATGCTGTGTTGGAGAACTTGGATGTGAAGGAAAATGCCCTCGATGACCTGGATGTACCAATTAAGATCAAGTCAGGACATCTAGGTGTGTGTTAGTTTATTCTTTCATCGCATCAAGAGACAGATCATAAGATGATGAGAGAAGTTATCTTGCCTTGTGACAACCATATAATACATGTATTTTGCCTGTCAACCTTGTGTCCTATTAATTAGTAAAATTAAGCTTACACTTGTAACATAGTGGCTTAGTCCATTCTGTCATGGGGGCACTGAATATCTTATTTTACTACCACTAGTACAGAGAAATGTAGCTACTGTTGTTGGAGTTGTTTCATGTATCTCTCAAAATGCAGAGTAGTTTTCAACCTATTTTAAACTTTAAGACAATGGCAATATAGTCTTAAATTGTGTCAGCTGTGTGGCCCAAGGGTAGAGATGGGTTGGAAGGATTTTAATTTCTTTTTTTTGATGACATGGTTTCCAGGGAAGCTGACCCTGAAGATTCCATGGAAGAACCTTTACAAGGATGCTGTTGTTGCTACCCTGGAGGGGCTGTATGTGGTGGCAGTTCCCTCCGCTGGTTAGTACTGTACATGTACCATAGGTAGCACATTGGCAGAATGTACTGCGCCTGGGGGGAAACCTGTAATGCATTGTGCATAGCATTTCGGCAGAACGTCTCGTTTAAGGTCATCTTCGCGTATTTAAGGATGACATCTTTGTACAGTTTTCATATGTTGTGTCAGAAAAGATATCGTCTGCAAGGGACAAAATTCTGATGCAACGTTGACCAAACATCCAACAAATACTGTGAAAAATCTGGGTTTCGCACAGGCGCAGTATGTTCTGCCGACGTACTACCATAGGTCATCTTTAACAGTGTGATGTAGAAACTGCTCTTTTTGGCAACACCTGTAGGGTGGAGGTGCTAAAATTGCAATTGTCCTTGGGTGTTTTGTGTCAATGTATTGATATGTACATGTATTGAAATTTAATCATAATTTGGTATGGCCTAACAACCTGATGGTATTTTGATGTATGAAGTACAATGAATACTTTAGTCCAAGCTTATCACACACGTTAAAACTGCATAATGTATTCTGAAGAAAACAATTTGAAGCTAAAGGCATTTCGAACAATGATACCAACTGCATGCTGAAGTATAGCCTTTCTGTTCAATACAATTTATATAACTGCATTCCTTCCAAGTTTGTCAGAATGCTACATGATACAACCACATACATATAGTATCCTAGGGAAAAACTTGGTCACAATATGATGTTTCTGCATTAGGAATGAAATATGACGCAGAGAAAGAAAGGAAGATGAAACAGGAGACCAAGAAGAAAGAGCTGGAGCGTATCGAGGAGGCCCAGATCAAGGAGGCTGAGAAAAGTAAGGATCCACACTTCTGACACCATGTTGTATCAGTCTGCATTTGCCATGATCATCTTTAGTTAATCCGGCCTCGGAGAGAAGTTTATCTGTATCTATTGTACTGTTAACTTCAAAACGTAGTTGCACAGTCGATGCTCAGTAACTGTTTTTAAAAATTAACGTGTTTGAAGATTTACCGGGAAGAACTTTTTGTATGCACAGTACTGTGTAAGTGAGGAAAATGGTAGGGTCGAAAAAGGTAGCAAAGGAATTTGAATGTAATGTGAATGTTACTGCATTTCTGAGATGTAGCTCATGTAATGTTATTTATAAAGACGCATATATACAGCTAAAGCTACATTTACATGTATTTGAGTAAATATACGTTTACAATAATTCCTATCTTCCTACCTTAGACAAGAACAAAGATGACAAGCAGGACACTTTTGTGGAGAAACTTGCGACGCAAATCGTCCGCAACCTGCAGATCAAGATCCGAGACATCCACATCAGATACGAGGACACCGTGACCTTTCCTGGCAAACCCTTCTCTTTAGGGGTCACGCTGCAGAACCTTTCCTTCCAGGTCAGAGGTCAAACACATAACTGATAGAAATACTCACTGAAAACAGTAGTTGTTCTCATTCAGATCTCTGTAACAATGTAGAAGGATAATTATACGATATGTGTAGCAAAAAACAATAATCATTCTAAAATGTGATTGATAATATGTTCAAGTTTCAGAGACTGAAAGGACTTAGAAGTATCTTGTCTTGTATAACTTTATTTTGATAATTAAGATACAGGACCTTCTTCGACAAAACGTCCAGTGAGTCATAGATATACATGTATGTATCATTTTGAATGACACTGAAGCAAAATTTGCTTGGTCCCTCTCTTCTTATAGACAACTGACCAAAACTGGAAACCCTGCATATTGAAGGACAGTGACATCATTATTTACAAGGTAGGTGTTGATACCATTCCAATGCCTCACTTGTGCTTTACAAATAAATGTTGACATTGTGACATACAACAACAGACACCAGAAATAGAATGTTGAGTACACAATGTATTTTTTAAATTTGTTGACAATACACCAAATACAAAATTATCAGAGTAAAAAGTACATGAAAAGAAACTGTTTAAGGATAATTATGGACTGTAAAGAAACATGACTAATTTTGCAAGTTGTTTTCTATCTAGCTTGTTTCCCTGGACTCCTTGGCTGTCTACTGGAATGTGAACACTGCTACTTTTGCCGACATGGAGAAAAACACCCTGCTGGTAAGACTATTTGATTCTGATTCCTTCTTTCATTTGATTGGGCTCAAGATTATGCTCTAGACAGTATATGTCTTAACAGATGCATAAGGTGCTTCAGAAGCTCTATATTTTTACTTCTAACCACAATTTCCAAAAGATTTTTTTATAAAAGTTGTTGAGGTAAAATATTTATTACTAATTCTTGGTTTTAGTTTTTCTGCTTTATATGATTATATTGTGTTCAAATTATGTGTGAATCTACATTCTAATATGAATAGTTGATCTTTCTGTGGTAGAATTACCAAGTTTAAATAGAGCTCTGAAAGGTTGTGTTTTTATCAAACGTTGTGTATTTTTACAGACCACCATGAGGAAAACCATAGCCTCCACACAGACTTATCCAAAAGGCTTTGAGTATGGTGAGTTATTTTCTTTTTCTTTTGTTAGCTGGAAAATAACTAAGTCACTTACCTAATGTCTTATTGATTAAATTGAAGTTTTCATATACACACAACTGTATTTTACAAAAATGGGTTCAGCTTCTATCCAATGTATTCCCACTGTAACACTCTACAGTATACTCCACTTAATTGCATTAGTTTCATTGCGTAATACTGCTAATTGCATAGAATTGCAAACTTTCAATTCCATATTTGTATAACCCAATCATAATCATATTTTCGTTATCATAGCACTACATACATGTATATAGGGTATCATACATGAATCAGGTCTTGCAAGTAATAACAAACTATATTTAATCAAGCAGATTGAAAGAAAACATATTATAGTACTTTAAGATAGAAAGATAATACATTGTAGGTACTTATTCAGACCTAGAATGCACCCTGGCTTAATCTGTGTACATAGGACAACCCATGCCAGTATGATATATGACTCTGCTGTTATTTCATCTGCACCTAGTCCTGCGGCCAATTGTCCTGACGTCACAACTCAAGATCAACCCCAAGCCGGAGACCAACCTGTCCATGCCCAAGGTGTTCGTCAATGTCACACTCAAGGAGATTGGACTTGTGGTCGGGAAGAAACAGGTAACGGTGCTGCTTTCATGGATGGGGGAAACAATTTGTTGTGACTGTCAATTTGAGTTGCAAAGATTGGAAAAATGAAATTTGTGATGCATTACATTGTACTCATAAAATTCTAATCATCTACAATTTCAAAAATTGTAATCATATTATCATCACATTGCAATATACCTGTAGATTATCCTGCTTCAAAAAAGACTTGCACTTGATGCAAGCACGTCTAACCCCCGTTTCGGGGAAAAAAGATGTTAAAACTGGATAAGATGAAGAAGAAGAAGAATTATTAAAATGATGACAGCAATTTTCAAAATCTCATCTATCTGATAATAATCACAATTACATTTATATTGCAATATTGCAATCACCATATCATTTTAATTTAGTTTACTATAAGATGAGTCAAAGACAAACTTCAGTCTTCTTCACATGACATGATTTCTTACATAAAGTTCTTGGTAACTATAGTTAATAATATTATACAATTCTGAAAGATTGATTTTGGAAGTATGGAGTACTATGTTAACGACTTACATATGCTGAAGGTGTGGCCATGTATATTACATGATAATATAGCGTACTGTCATCAGAAATCCATACTAGATATTGAAAGGTATGTATTAGTAGTAGATTTAGTATGCAAAGTATGTCTTAATCGTCCTTGGATCCTTGGACCTGGGCCAAGTTTGGCATGGAGGCTACCTAGGGGGGCTAGTACATGATGTGTGGTGATTAGGATTTATAATGCTACATGTATATACCTTTGGAAGTTATTGGCAATTCTTCACGTTTGGGCAATTGACCAGGTATTCAGCACCAAGGACAGAACAAAATAGAAAGGTTTTGCCTTCATTTAACATTTCCCAGACTGATTTTATACCATTATGATTCTTTGAAAAGACACTGCTGGGAACCCTTATACTGCCATGATAAAAAAAGTGGTAAATTTAAAGAGCTCTACAAATGCAGCATCCTGAAGTGTACACAGATGTCTAAGTTCAAGACATTCTTGAGAAGGCCTCAATAATAACTTTTTTATATGGCGTCTTAGGGTACCCTGCAGAATTATTGCAGTTTACGGTTACCGTAGCTACCAGGGGTAGAAATCATAAAAAATATACAAAGAATGCTATTACAAAGAACTGGAAGTGTTTTGTTTAGTGTAAATGGAATGTTTCTGTCCTTGCAGTACCAGGGTGTGATGGAGGTTCTAGAGTCATTAGAACAAATGAGACTGAAGGCCATTTACAGAAAGTACCATCCAAATGTCCGCATCAAGGGGAACGCCAAGAAGTGGTAAGACTTAGGAACAATGCCTTGAACTTGGGCGTCTTTTTATTCTCCAAGAAAAAGGTACAAAATACCGTAAATTGAAAAACATTGTTTCAAACTGGCCAGACTCTACATCTGCCAAGAAGTGGTAAGACTTTGAAACAATAACATGAAGTTGGGTGTTTTTTTAAACCTTCTCCCTGCTGCACAAACCTGTAGCCAGTGAAGAATTGGTAGCCAAGTGGCTACTTCATTGTGCTAAAAGTAAAAGTACAACATACCACAAACACATTGTGTAAAACTGGCCAGACCATACATCTGCTTTGAGATATTTTTACACTCACTTAATGTTTGGAAAATGTTAGAAAATGTTACAATCTTCCCTTTTAACATCTGCTTAAAGATTAAAGACCACTGACTTGTATGTGTCAGGTGGGGATTTGCTCAGACTGCAGTACTGGAGGAGACTGTCAGGAGGCGCTGCCAGATGTGGTCCTGGAGGCACATTCGCAGCCACAGGGAAAAGTGCAGGATGTACAAGCGACTGTACAAGCAACGTCTGGTGCAGAAAAAGGCTTCAACCGACCTTCTTAAACAACTGGAGGTACAACTAAAAATCTTCATATAATATCTGTATTTCTGCTACAAAAGAAAGGTTTATTCTGATAAGTTGTGACTGTAGACTCCAACTACAGTATTTTCTGGTGATGACCTTAGTGCTGAAATGTTATCACATGCTTTTTTCACATGGTTTTATCACAATGGTTATCACAACTATTCAACATATCAAACTGCATATAGTTTAAATTTCTTTTACATGTGGTACATTAATATAAAGAAACAATGGTGTACTAGTGAGCAATGGTGTACTAGTGAGTTTGATGAAAAAAAAACACGTAAACTTTAAGATGAAATTTGAAAGAAACAATAAAAGCAAATTGAATGCAAATGTACATAACAAAACCTGGTCTGGTGCTTCAAAATTACTACTTCAGATAGGACTGGTAAATGATCAACATGTTGGCATCTTTTATCACAAAATGTTGACAGAAAATTGTTGAAAACTGGCAAAACATGTTTGTTTCCTATAGGCCCTGGAGGATGATCTAGATGTTTTCAACATCACTGTCAACAGACAGCAAGCAGAGATGCAGGTAACCGTAGCAACCATATATGACTTGTCAATCAAACCAGTAGAAATCAACCCTCAGATTTTGAGGGCTGAAAGAAATCTAAACACATTATACATGTATGTAACAAAATATACATTCTACATGTAGTACTAGAGTAAGTGTACATTGGCTATGTTGGTTAATATTAGACTTACAATTATCTAGTATGTACATTACATATATATACTAAATATAATGGCCATGAATGTGTAAGTTAAACTCGATTTACAAAATGTTTAAAGTAGGAGCTTTACACAGAATGTACTATTTAAAAAAAAGTAACTTCTCCGACAAGACAATTTTCTACCGTTCAAGCCTAGCCTGTCTAACTAACCATTTTAAAGAACCTTTAATTCCTGATACAAATAACAGCAATATACAAGTCATGTAACCCTTATTGAGTGAATCTCAAAACATGTTACAATAATTATCATGATGAAGACATGAAACTTGTTAGATTTACATCTTCCCAATAGAATCGCAAATTAGCAACCCAGGTAAGTAAACTAAAAATGTACATAATTGTAAAAGTTGCTGTTTTTCCTGATATTCTCCACTTGTGTTGTTTTCCCGCTAACATATTTGTAATATTTCCAACTTGTCTATACAATGTATATGTTTGTTGTACTGTATTGTACTAGTCTGCTATATACTAGTATGTTGTGGAATGGATGGTGTTTGTAATATTATACATGAAACACCACAGACTCTTCCCCAAATTCCTTTCTGATATGACTGCTCCATATCCTTGTTGCCCTTAAGTATCTTGCACCTTTACTTTCAAAAGAGTAAAATGAGATGAAATGGACCATTTTTTGAGAAATCCCTGCATTCTAATGTACATGTCAAGCAATATAACGTTCTTGAGAATCACGTGATCCTTGCCAAATTTCAACCCCCCTTCACGCTGCGTACATAAGCTGCCCTTCAAGGTAACTACAGTTGTATGCCATATGACATGTTTCAAAATCGCCACCGGCAATTTCATCATTACATTTTCAAATGGACATGTTCACATTCTCAGCATCAATGCTTCTGCATGCATGGCCAAGGTTTTGCTTGTTGTCATGTTGTTGTATTGAAAATTGTCAATAGTATGCAATTAATGTACTTTACTTGTTCTGTCCATGTTTTGTCTTTTACATGTAATACTGTTGTCTACCTTGGTCAGGCCATTATTATATGTAATTTGAAAATTAAAAAAACTACATTATTTCAGTGGTATGCAAATAAACCATCTTCACTGAACGTTAAAGAAACCATTTTTATGTTCATCAGTATCATGACTGTTGAATATACGAATGTTCAAGTTATCGTAACAGTTACAAAAGCTGTGGCATATAATGCAAATCATGACCTCATTTACATATTGAACAGTTGTCAGCATTATTCAATGTCCAAGACATAAAAATATCTTAATGTATGGTACAAATGTTGACTGTATGGGTTATCAACTACTAGATAACTATCCATAAGTTAGTAATATCATTAACCTGACAAGGTCATGTTTGTGGTGCCAAGGTGATTCGGTCAGGAGCCGTCATCAAGGCCAAAAAATCAGCGTTCCAAGAAGAGAAGGAGAAGAAGGGGTTCTTCAGCTCAGGTCCAGCCAGCTGGTTCAGTAAGAAAGAAGAGAAACAAGAAATTAAAGGTACTAAGTAACCCCATACTGATAAGAATTAGAACAGTTTGTTTGTTTTTGAATGTTTGTTTTGCATAACCACAGTAAACCACCTCAAGGCATACCCTACCCTTATCGATAAGTGTCAAGTCTAAGTTCCTTCCTGCACCTATATATGGTGCATAGGGTGGTATCCAAATCCGTTTCTGTAGCCCTTGGGCAACACAGTTGTGCAATCACTACAGCAGGGGGCTGGTCCGCTGGTAGTGGTTTGTGTGTTTAACTCCTATACTCTTTCTCAAAATGCTAAGTGCTAAGCAGAGAAATCAGTATGTACCATTTTAAAAGTCTTTGGTATGACTCGGTCGGGGATCAAACTGACAACCTACCAAATGCAAGGCAAATGCTCAATCCACAACACTCTAGCCATTGCATTGGTCTATGGATAAGTGTGGGGCTCTTTAACATTAAGGGGTAGGTGGGGACCAAACCCCTGACCTACATGTAAGTGTGACTCATGTAGGATTGCTGCCACTTGAGCGAAAGCAGACTACAGTTGACAGAGTATGAAATTTAATATCTAAGACAACTACCACTAACTTGAAGATGCTACATGTAGCTATAGCCTCTGCATGTTGATACAAATGTTATGTTCTATATTGTACTCTTTTTCTCCATATAGAACCTGGGGACCTGATGTCGGCTGAAGAGAAAGCCAAGCTGTATTCTGCCATTGGCTACAGCGAGAACCCAACAGAAATTACTACATTCCCACCAGAGGTCAGGAACATGTTTCAATTTTCAATTCTTAATCCATTTGAATCAACAAATGTTTAATAATAACATTTATATTCTTTTATGATGACTTTTTGAAATGGCAAAGAAGACATTTTCTGTGATCGATTTAGAATCTATTATAATTTCAAAAGGAAATTCTCAAGCTGATAAGCTATTGGGGAATAAATAATCCTGTATCTTTTTAAAACTCAAGACTTTACAAGTACTTGCAAACAATGACCATGACAACAAATTTCTGTAGCTTCCATAACTTGTATTTGTTTTGTCCTGCAGTATGTTGAGAACAAGCTCATCTTCACATTGGGTAAAGTAACTTTGGAAATACAAGACAAGACACGACGGTGAGTGACGCACATCAACTTCAACAGTTACAGTGTGTGCCTTGAAGGTTTCATACATTGTCATGTGATTTTAGTACTATGCCTCAATGTTTACTCATCTAAGAGTCCCACTATTATGTCCAAATGTCCTCATCATGCACTTTGTTTATATTAAGTTGTGTTTAAGACATAACATTCAATTCAATTCAATTCTTTATTTCCATACCAACATTGCAGACATACAAAATAGAACTATAATGTTGCCTGAATGGCATTGGTATTTACATCATTACATTAAAATAAACACATAACATTATTACATACATATATACATGAATATATGCATGATGTTATTGTTCTATGTATTTTTGCAGGGAGCCCCAGATCCTGGTGGTTTCTCTCACAGACATGTACACCTGTGTGCAGCAACGGCCTTCAGCACAGGCAGTCATGTAGGGAACCTATATTATACATTTATTATATTATAATAGATACAATGTACCATGGGCACTCTGTAGCCTGCATAGTGTAGTGTTGAGTGACCCTACCTCTGGACCCAGATGTCGGGAGTTTGAATCCCAGTTGTTACTGCATGCTACTGGAATGAGTTACAGTCCTTAAGACAGGATGTTACACCGGTCCATTGCAGTTGTCAAGAAGCTAGGTGAATTTGACTGGAACTATGAACCTATATATAGTCTGTATGCATCGTCTGTCTTTTCTGTCACGACCAGTGGAGGATTAGCTCTTCAGTGAGCCAAACTGGTTGGACATCACTTTTGCTTTAATTCATGTCATAAAGCTAATGTACATGTATGTATTCGCCCTATTACGTGTTCCTGTAATTTCTTGCATGCTGGAGAGGTTTATGACGCGATACGGACGTGGTAATATCATATTTGCATTCTGGATCACCCAAAGGCTGAATTGAAATCAGACCTGTGGAAGGATTGTGACCCAGTGTGATACCTGACATACTGTCATGATTTTCATTTGCATATTAAGTTATACTAAAAGTACAAATTTATCTGTAAAAAAATACATAATTCTGCAATAATTTCTAACCAAAACAAAATCCTGATCAGAATGATCACAGAAGTATCCATTTGCTGGAATAGCATGCCAAAAATGGTTCAAATTGCTCTTTTGAAGCCAGTGTACTGTAAACACAGGCTATAAAAGTTGCTTACATTTAAATGGGAGTCGCCTGCTTTGCTTTGATTGTCATCTAAGTATTCTCATTCTCACTTCTATTTCGTTTCTTGTTTTTGCTTGCTTTAAGATTATTTTTTTCATTCCCATTGTTTATCATCATTTATCAGATCATATGTTTTTCTTTTGATATGTTCTTCAATCTGTATCCCATGTTATCTTGTCCTATTGTTTATAAAAATGCATGATTTTTAAATTCATTACTAAATTAATTTACATTAGAGGCTATCAGAATATCATTCCATAAATTCCAACAACAATGTC
Organism: Branchiostoma floridae x Branchiostoma japonicum; assembly: GCA_013266295.2. NCBI lineage: Eukaryota > Metazoa > Chordata > Leptocardii > Amphioxiformes > Branchiostomatidae > Branchiostoma > Branchiostoma floridae x Branchiostoma japonicum. Next base: position 4,017,967 of record CM023838.1, on the reverse strand, counting down.
CAATGATGCTGTTATGTTAACAAAATACTAATTATGAAATTCGATGTCTACAGTGGATAGAAAGATAATTAATGGAGGCCACAAAGTGATTACCTTTGGTGAACTGTTATCCCTACACAGGTTGGGCCCAATCAAAGACAAGAAAAAGCTTCCAGATCATGTCATTCTGCAGACGGCAGCGCATAAAGCCAGGGAAATAAAAGCAAAAAGTTTCTGGTAAATCCTGGTGTACATGGTACTGTGATGGGCTGTATGTAAACTCCGCACTTAGTCTGACATATCGTCATCATCATCGTTATCGTTGCCACATCTCAGTTACATGAACTGATGTGGGCAGTCATTGTTCCCCAATGGCATTGTCTCTTGACTGCTGCTTGTTGTTGCAAGGTCTTGTTCTACTGTCCTCCAACTTCTTGCTTGGCGTTCTCTACTGTCTTCCATGTTCTTGCTCGATGATGTGTTTAGAGCAACCCTAGCTACACATACTGAGGCAGGTTGTCATCCATTGTCTCTTGTGGGCTGCTAGTCCTAGTCCCCCCTCCTATCTCTGTAAGGTCTTTCTCTACTGTACTGTACAGCTTTCTCTTCAACTTATTGCTTGATCATCTCTCTTCCTGCTGGGTTCCAGTTTGGAGCCACTCTACATCATGAGTAGCTACACGTACTGAGGAGGGTTGTCACAGTTCTTTACTATTTCTTCTGGGCTGCTAATAATAGTGTCCCCTGCCATCCACAACCCATGTCTGCAAGGTCTTACTCTACTGTACTTTACTGCAGTACTTTCAAGTTATTACTGAAATCAGCTTCAATGGCTAAAGTATCTGTTTTCTCCTTCCTCGACTTGGCTGCAGTGTAGAGCCACTCTGGGTTGTTGGTAGCTACATGTACTGAGGCAAGCTGTCATTGTTCTCCATTGTCTCATTGTCAGCTGCTAGTCACTGTGCCCCCTACCATCATCAGCATCATCATCTGTCATTGTGTCCCCTCCCATCCACATTCGCAAAGTCTTGCTCTACTGTCCTCCATAGTTTGGCCACCTCTCGTTCTCTTCCCTGGTTGGTGCCAGTTTAAATCCAGCCTAGTTAGTCGCATCCCAGGCATTCTTGCGACGTGACCCCGCCCCTGCTGCCCTGCTCTTTTGCACGCGTGTGGACAGTCTCTGCTGATCAGTCTGTTGTCTGACTTTTTTGTTGTTGACGTGTTGTTGCCACCTGATATTCACATGACACATGCACTGTGTTTTTTGTTGTATATAGTCATCAAGGCATAACTCACCAATTTTGTATACAGTAAGTACAAGTTGCATAAGACCAGACCAATAAGTTTTGTCGCTCACACCTGGACCCCTTACTTGCATCAATAAGCGTGGTGGTATCTTTAACCACCAATACATGCACATTTCTTACATCTCCCCAATGACACCATACAATATGAGCAATTAGAAAGTAAAGCATTGCCAAGTAAACTAAATGAACATTGAAATCACAAACCTGCTACTCTCTTTTGAGAGTGTGAGAAAGCATAAAATTTAAGAATGTAATAGGGCGAATAACTTATATCAACCATCACCTAGTAGAATAGTAGCATATTTATGTAAACTTTGCATACTGGAAAGTGGGAAACTTTTGCAATGGTTTTATTTTCGTGGATTTTGCTATGACCTCTCCACTGCAAATTCTGAACACAGCAAATATGATTTCCCTGTATGACTTCTGTTCTACACAATTGTTTCAACCAGAAATTTAAAACACCATGAAAACCTCACTTTTGTTCCTACTGCAAAATAACAGTCTGGAAAAGTTTCACCATTTTAAATAACTGTTACTGTATTACACTTCCACAAATGGGAAACGTACATGCCACCATAACCAACATACAATGTATCATACATCTGTGAAGTCAGACATCCAGGTAATAAAATACGCCAAAAAAACAGTTACTTTTTTTCCTATTGGACTATGCAAAATTTGTCTTCACCTATTGGCATATCAATCAATAGTGCATGCTTATAAACCTGCTGAATTGGATATTTTCACCAGTGTCCCTGACGAAAGGTAGTGGATGCTACCTGAAACGTCTGACCATTTCCAAAATCATATCCAGTTGCTTGAGTAAAGTGTTTTTTGGCGTAATGTACCATACATACCGACAGTGCATGTAATTGTTGCAGGGTCGAAGCTAAGATGGACCAGATGTCAGTATATGGGATGTTCCTACTGCAAAATGAAAACAGTCTGCAAAAGTTTAACGATTTAAAATAACTGTTACTACATCACACTTCCACAAATGGTAAACGTAGTACACATTGTTGTACATGCCACCAGAACCAACATACATGTACCACACATACATATTACATAAAGTGCATGTAATTGTTGCTTTCCAGGGTTGAAGCTAAGATGGACCAGATGTCTGTATATGGGATGCCTCAGAATGGACAGATCCCAGAGATGGTGGCCTCACAGAACATCCAGGCCGACCAACACTACGCTCTGCTCAGCCTGCACTTCGAGACCAATCCGCTAGATGGCAAGGCTGACACACGGGTGGATGTGAATGCCCAACCCTTGCAGATAGTGTACGATGCTGTGAGTCTGAATAGTTTCAAGTTTATTTATTTAACCAGGGCATACCTCAGATCTATTGATCTGATTTTCAGGTATCCCTGGGCACACACATTAAAAACATTACATTCATAAAAATTACAAACAGAATACAACAATATACAAATAACGTTATTAAAATACAAATAATACAAATAGTATTTTCTTTTCCAACCATTTTTTAAAAATAAATACTAGTGCCATTATGATGATGATATGCATGAAACAGATCTTTTTTCTACATGAATTTGAATGATTTCATGACTTCTTTTCTTAATATTCTTTCAGGAAACAGTGAACTCAATAGTGGACTTCTTTCGGCCACCTGAAAATGTTCATCTCCAAGAGTAAGTTGCAAGTTTAAAAATCCGGGTTTTGTGCAGGCGCAGTATGTTCTGCCGAGATGCTTAATTTCTGTAAGCTGCTAACTTTGTAACCACTGCCTTTGCCCATCTCTTGCCAGCTTGACATCTGTGGCAATGTCTAAGTTCGAAGAGTTCCGTGAACAGACGGCTACCGGCCTTCAGCACATGATCTCTGTAAGAAAGGTGACTGATGTGCATGTGGACCTGAAGTCTTCCTACATCATTCTACCACAAAACGGATTCTACACAGAAGGGTAGGGATTTTTCATTGTGTCTATGTATCATAGTTTTTGATTGAACTTAGGTAACATTTTGTATGTTTCTTAATCAAATAAAAGATTAATGTAATATGATTTACATTTCTTGGTATGATTTACGTTTCTTGGTATACACCATCTACGGAATCAGACATTACCATATGTTCAGCGAAATAGTAGTCAAAATTAGCTATGTTATACAGAAAAATATGAATCGTTGTAATCATCTGTCAGTGAACTTTACATTGAACTTCCCTCAGGGCTCTTTTTAATCCGGCCTTCTTTCACTAGGTAGGAAGATATGAATTTTTGTGTTAATGGTATGATGAATAGATGGTTCAGCACCAAGGACAGGCTTGGTACTGCAGTCAGTTTACAATTATTATAACACAATATTTTGTTTTCCCCACAGGCAGTCCAATGTTGTTGTTGTGGACCTTGGTGCACTCTGTGTGAACAGTGTGAAGGACACACTCCCTGCTCCCTTAGCTAAAGCAAAGGTCAGTCACAAACAAACAAACAAACAAACAAAATCTAGGTTCATGTATGTGTGCACTAGAATGGCATGTCATTTCCATGTGCTGTCTGTCACATCTCAGTTAATAAGTTAATAACATAACAGCTCCAAATAAGTAACTAATCACTAACAGCATTGAAACATGTCATTACACTGTCTGCATGATGCATTGTCTTCTTCTTTGCATCATTTCCTTGTACTTTTTGTGCTTGACTAACACTAGTATTTCCAACTACATGTTTAACGGTCACCGTCCTTGCTTCATATTTCTGGCTCAGCATGCTATGTGCCTTAACATTGATAATATAAGGAATGCTGTTCTTACAAGCCTATATGGTGTTTTTATTTTATGTGTGCACTCATAAGCTGTTTTTTCTTGACCAGGACTTGTTCACTAGGGTGATAAAAAACCGCCTCTCTCGGAGGAAAACCCCCCAGCCAGCTAGATTGGTAGATCCTGATGAATGTAGATGTAGTGACGTGTCTGTCATGTCTTAATGTTCCCTCTTCTGTCGTCATGATTAGTCATTCTTACACACTTAAATACATTACTTACATTCTTACTTATTACTAACAATTTCTTACATACTTACATTACATACGCATTACTTTACATACATAAAACCACTGCTCTTGTCCATTCTCACTGTATCATTCTGTCAACCACAAGATTTTTCCTAGTATGGAATTGGAACTACTTGAATGTATAAAAGAGGTTCTTTGATACAAGAGAAATGTTGGGGCTACCTTTGATACACTTTTAAAACGATTGACACGAGTTTAAGATTGAATACAATGCTGTGTTGTTTTCCTTCTCTCTGTCTCTTTCTCTCTGTCCTTTCTTGTCTACTTCAAACTTGTACCAGTCCTTTGTTCTTCTATCTTTCTGTCTTTCTCTCCATCTGTCTTTCCCTCTGTCTTTTCTTTCCTTCTTACACGTAGACTAAGTTTGTATGTTACTGTCAGAGAGCATTTTGGGTTGGAATGACTCCCTCCTGTGCTGACGAGTGTCCAAGCCAGTCTTGTATCTTATTGGTCAGCAACGTCCAACTTGAAAAAACAGATTTGTATTGCTTGTATTTCAGATGATAGTTGCTAAATCTTGTATCAATGAGCTCACTATTTATATGGCCATTAAATGATGCCTAGTCTCTTTGAATCATGGTAATAAATAAGCCTGATTTTAGGGCATGTAAAGTTTACTGAGTTAGGCGATATATGCAGAGTGGATTTAAGTTGACAATTTAAAGGGGGTTTTAGTACATCATTCATAGAATTTGCATAAATATCATTAATCAGTCACAGAGTACTGTAACAGTTGCAAGAGCAATCCAAGACCCCTACAGCTTTCATAAATATCACAGAGGATAGGAAAATCTAGATCAGATTGTCTAATTGCCAGCCTTGTTTTTCCCCCAATGTGCAGCTGGGAACAGTGGAAGAGGTGATGAGTCGTGCGTACGACAAGTTTGACATCCGGGTTCAAAGTGTACAGGTCATCCTAGCTGCCAAAGGTCAGTCTTTTCCAGATGTAGTCACCTACAATGTAGGTCTGACCATCTCTGATGTAGTTTACAGCTATTGCATGGCTAGCCTGTATATATCATAAGTCTTTATCCAATAGGTATGTGCATTGATGGAAATTTAATTGCACAGTGAAGTTCTACCTGTAAAATGTACATAATCCTGTGCCTAAATGTTGTATCGGGATGACTACTTCAAAGCCATGTTACTCACTAATACAAAGTTCAGTTTCAGTTTATTTATTTCACCAGCAGTAACACTCAGTTACATAACAACCTGTTTTTCAGGCAATGCTGGGTATACAAACTATACAATATTATGATACCACAGTTACTTGTTAAAACGAATGGACAAAGATTCTGAGGTAAATGGAGGAATTCAAACTAAAGAATCAACACTTGTAAGCAAAATATAGCATATGGCATACCTAACTTTTGGTGAACAATAAGTTAAACACAAAATATATATTGTATACTGACCAAAATGAAAATATTTTTGATCCCAATATAATGCATGGAACATCATATAAACCTGGTCCTGTAACCAAAATATTTCCCTTTCCCTATTGTAGGGGTTCAGGAAATATAATCAATACGTAATATACAGAAAATACGAAGGAGGAAATATATAAGAACGGTGCGTATAGTCAGTGCTATATTTGTTTTGTAGGTGAAGACTGGAGGACTGCCAGACAGGAAGCTAACACTAAGCTGCATGTGATACAGCCCATGGGCCTGGATGTGCTGCTGCAAAAGTGTATGGTGGACAACGATGTCAGAATGCCAAAGTATGTAAAAGAACTCAGTGTTCGAAATACTTTTTTGAACCAGGTAGCACAGTATGCACCTTTGAGTTCAGCGGTACATATTTTCAGGTTGCGTGGTGCGCTACCTGAGTCAGGGAGCAACTAGCGCACAAGAAAATCAGGTAGCAATTGCTAGTGTGCTAGTGGGTATTTCGAACACTGAGAACCCAACACACTGATAGAAAAGAGTGGAGCTTATGCAGTAGAGCTATAAGAAACAAGCCATAGCAAATTTAAAGCCCCATTGTGCCTATCAGCCATCAAAAAAGCATCACGTTTCATCTCTAGCATTTCGCTTTGAGTTTGACCAAAGAAGAAGTTATTCGGTGTTAACAAAATATTTTTATTCCGTCTTCCATTCTCTCTATTTTGTCAAGTTTTTCGATGATTGTAACAATTACTGTAACAGTTGTAGTAATAAGCAGAAAGAATTATGAAAATAGTTGTTTCATAATCTGCTCCCACTTTTCCCCGCTGCACCTTCGCAATGAACTTCCTACCGGCCCCCACTTTCTTCTGCTCCAACTTTTCCCCGCTGCACCTTCGCAATGAACTTCCTACCCCCCCACTTTCTTCTGCTCCCACTTTTCCCCGCTGCACCTTCGCAATGAACTTCCTACCTCCCCACTTTCTTCAAATGTTTTATATTATTCCAGTTTAAATCTTGTATTTGTTGTTTGTTGTAGCATCAAGGTTTCTGGGAACCTGCCGCTGATCCAGCTGAACATGTCGGACAAGAAGTTACAGGAAATCCTCAGTCTGGTACAGAGTATCCCCCTTCCACCACCTCCCACTGCCCCCCAGCAGACAGCACCGGAACTGCAGGTACATGTCTTAGATAATTTCTCACTCTATATATTATATGCTCTGAATAAAAACAAAACTAGCCACATTACTAACCCAGACACACACATCAAACACTACACTGTTACATGTGACTTTCTATTCAGACTATGACTGACTGTATGAGCAGCTGCTACAGCTTAGAACTAGATTTTATCTATTACTCACTCTAACAACTGTTGTGCTGTCGAATAGCTGAGTGGTTAGGCTAGCGGACACGAGGTTATGAGTTTGATTCCTGGTATTCCTTGAAAGATGTTGTGTCCTTGGGGAAGGCACTTCACATGGGAAGGCACTTCACACAACGTACCTCACTCCACCCAGGTGTAAAATGGGCACCTGACTTCAGTTGGGGACTCCGAGGTAAAAGGCAGTGGAAGGAGAGGGATGGGCTCCACCTTCCAATACCGTGCCCTAGACACAGTTGATCAACAACCCACTGCCCCTATGGCCTCAAAAAGGCTATGGGACTATCTTATTACGTATATTATTTACATTTTAACCAAGGTGTATTTAAAATAGATGTTGCTAGTTGTTCCTAACGGTAACAATGACGATGATGTTTCCCCAGGTTCCAGTGCGTCTAGCTGTTGATGACAGTTCCTCGACAAACGTGTTCAAGGTGGTCAGCAGCCTGGCAGTGGGGAAGGTTGCAGAAAGTAAGTTATCTTAAAATGTCACAAAAAGAACTTCTTTAAACATTATAATTTGCATCAAATTTTCATAAGTAAGTAAGTGAGATTTAGTATGATCTGTAGACAATATTTAATATCCAAATGAAACTATTTTAAGGCAAATAATTTTGAGTATGAGCACTGCAGTGCCTTTTAAGAAAGTTATTCATTGTGCCCAACACATACATGTGGTGTTTGTAAAACAATATGACGTTGGTTTTAAGGCACAAAATGTTTTTAGATATGCTACTAATTTGTACAGGTGAGATATGCTATTGTTCTGTACCAGTGTAATGGGCCATTGTTGTATCCAGGTGAGATATGCTTAGCTCATTGTTCCCTTCAGGTGAGAGTGAAGAGTCGATCTACCTATCAGCTGAGGAGGATTTTCAACTATTTTTAAGCAAGTAATTTTTAGCATGTGGTGCCTTTTAAGAAAGTTATTCATTCTACCCAACACACACATGTGGTGTTTGTAAAACAATAGGACATTGGTTTTAAGGCACAAAATGTTTTTAGATATGCTATATTAATTTGTACAGGTGAGATATGCTTAGCCTATTGTTCTGTACCAGTGTAATGGACCATTGTTCTGTCCAGGTGAGATATGCTTAGCTTATTGTTCCCTTCAGGTGAGAGTGAAGAGTCGATCTACCTGTCAGCCGAGGAGGATTTTCACACGTCCGACTCGTCCGGCGCGCAGACACCAGTGGGCGTCGTCCGCAGGCTGCCGTCACAACAGAGCTTTGAAGAGGGACAACAGAAGACTGAGTTAGAGCTTCATTTTGAGATCAAGGAGGTAAAAATGGGCTCTACATGTAAACTATGTAGGATTTAGACAATTTTCAACTGTCTTTCACATATACAGACTATAAAGGTATGGGTTGTGAGATAACATGAAACTGCTGTCTTGCTGGTCTGTTTTAGTGCTAAAGATAGAAGACCAGAAAGTCCCGCTGCAGTACCAAGGGAAGACGACAGGAGGCCTCAAGTCAAGCTTCACCTTTGTCTTCCCAACACCTACCCATGTACCAAATATCACAATCCATACATATGTGTAGCCTCCTGGGTTATGCTGGCCAAAGTATGCAGAAACACAGACAAACATACAGGCACAACAAATGTATATAAGCTCTGTTCAAATGTATAATCATGTCCCAGTGTGCGATGGTCCAATTGACTCTACAGTCTGGAGTTGGTGATTCACTACAAATCACCCGGACGGAGACCTGGCGAAACCATGTCTGGTATTAGCCTCAAGGTTCCTCCTTAATAATGATAGCCCTTTGCTACCTTCAGCCAAAACAAATAAATGAATAATACTTGCCTTTCCTAGGTGATCATCAACATTTCCAGGCTACAGAATGATGTGGACATGCAGCTGTTGAGGCTGGCAGTTCAGTCTGTGGGGGCAGAGGTCAGAAAGAGGACCTGGGACCTGTCAGCACACGCCTTCCTGGGGGGGATCGGGCTCCAGCACATGCTGTTTAAAGGTAAGGCCACACCAAGTCATTTTTATGAATGACGTCTGCGTGCACATTGATTTTGGCCTGTTCCCCCCCCAAAAAGAAATTCCACTTCCTGTAACTATGGCCAAAGAGTCACGACAGTGCCGCAAATCTTAAGATAAAGGGAAGATGTCATCAAAGGAAAGAAACAGGACAGGACGACAACTGCTGTTCCACTGATTTATTGCTGTTTTCATGACGAATAAAAGACTTGTTGCTTGTTACACTGTGTTCTCTCATTCAACTTGTGTCCTAACATTTGTCATCCCTTAGTATATTTCAAGTCTAGGCATTGTGTGTTTTTTTACATTGGTCATGTACGGGATGGCTGAGTTTTTGTAGCGCATTGTTGAACAGATAGGTGTGTCTCGTTTTAGACTTACATGTATCTGTTGTAACACATACTATATAGGAACAGATGGTGGACCATTAAGTATGATCAGTACCCCAGTCATTGGAGGGACCTCTGCACAGCTCCTCAGTGTCCAGTATACCAAGGTCTGCAACTCTTGTCTTCTTTCAAATCAAAGTTGTTGTTAATATTACATTTTGTAAGATCATGTTACTAAGTTAAATTAACATTTTGGTTTTCCCTCTTTACAAATCCAGAGTGTGCCACTCAGACATTTTTTTCTTGGACATTTTGAAGTAGAAATTTAGTGTGAAAACAGATCTCGAGGATTGAGAGCTTGAGGAAAACCCGACTCTGACTTTATTCACTCCTTGGAACTGTGTATACCAACTTAATTGTTTCAGCTCAAAAAGTTAATTTGGAGTAGAGTCCCATTAAAAGAGTCTAACAGCTTATTTGAAAATTGATACAACTCGAAAGTCAACAGATGAACTGTTTATTTAATACTTTTCCGAAATTTTAAAGTACACATTATCTTTCCAGGTCGAGAAGTCCAGTCCCGATTATGCCACGGTGTACAACAGCACGGAACAACTCCTCAAGGTCGACTTCTCCACTCTCAAGGTCGTGTTTCACCGTGATGCCCTGGTGAACTTGCTAGACTTTGCTGAAAGTTTGAAGCCAAGTGTGGAGGACGCCCAACAGTCACTAGGACCAGACAAGGAGGAGGAGAAAGAAGAGAGGGAAAGGAGCAAGTCAGGTACGTTTTTGTTCAAGAGATTCATCGTAAATATCACAGTTAGTAGAATATTCATCAATCAAAAGACATGTACCTCCAAATTTTCGACGTCTACTGTACGTCTTGATCACGGAGTGACCTAGTCTCATAAGAACACAAGACTAGGTCGAGACTTGTGCAGGTCTTCATTTTGTTGTTTGTGTCATTTGTACGTAGTAACTGATATTACCCAACCTGTAAGCTATTGTATGATGGTAGCTTGATTGACAATGCATGCATCCAATGAGGAAAAGGTGCACTTCACTATTCTTGGGCGACCTGTAACTATTAATACCAGTAACTGTCTTTGAAAAAGCAAACCATGTTTCATCTGTCCTAACTACATGTACTTTGCAATGTTGTTTCTGTTGGTGATTCCTTGTGCTGTAACTGATTACTCAACTCAATGTAACCGAATGTGGTGCTCATTGTATGTTCTCTTCTTGTCCCCTGCTCTGCGCTCCTTTTTCATTGGAACATGTCCCCTACAGAAGCCATCTTTGCTGCCTTTGCTGCTAAGGGTAAAATGCTTGCCGTGCAATTAGACCACATTTTATAGGGCTGTGTACCTATAGTAAACATTTTCAGTTACAGGTACAGCAGTTTAGGTACAAGTCAGAACTTACACATTTACCTGAACAAGTTTGGCCAATTATTTGTAAGCTATAATACATTTCAATCTTTCTTTATTTGAGTTTTTCAAATAAATGAACAAAAAGAAGCATGGCAAATTATAACAGACACATTGTGGTACCACAAAAACAATACTTAAAACCAGGAAACAGAAATGTTGACAGAACATTTAGTAACCCCCATAGCCAACTGTCTTTATTACTAATATTAGTTGTGAATTGTCATCTTTGTATGAAGATTGACATGTTTTTATCTCAAAGCAAGTCCCAAGTTTTCGTAATTTTCAAGTGATAAATTGTAAAAATTGCTATCTTTGAGACAAGATATATTGAAGATATTTTATGAGTCTAAAAAAAATTTGTGTTCACCAGTGTTTTAGTGTGTTCAGGTACAGGTACAGGTATACTTGACATTCAGATTCAGACCTGTACCTAAACAATTTTACAGAACCTGGTACAGGTACAGATAGAACCGGTACACAGCCCTACATCTTAATCTCACACTATTGCATTATCTGTAATGCACAAGCCGTTATTCATAAAAGTATAAGAAAACACAGACTATAGATCATACTAAATGTAATTTTTGCAGTAAGTACACAGTAATACACAGTAAGTACATAGTAAATATAGTAAGTACATGGCATTTTGTCATCATATCACTAGCTACCAGTTTGCTACACCATTCTTCCCACAATACTGCACAATATATCACGCACAAGCTGTTTGTAATTCTGTATGAGCAAATGATATACATGTATAGTCACTGTAGTCTTTTAGGGTCAGGCACATGTATCCAAGAACATATATTTGCTCCAGGCACAGATCTTGATACATGTGGACTCCAGAACTGTGCCTGAGCATGGTTCTGGATAAAGCAAAGTTCTGGATACAACAGGCACGGTTCTGGATACAAATATGGGGCCCCCTCCCCCATTTCAGTACCAAGGACAGCACCTAACTTTTGTATGTCCACTCTAAAAACCTTAGAAACCCAGAAAGCTTACAAACTGTCATCAAAACGGCAATTTCTTCTCTTATAAGTGGCTCTGTCCAAACTTCACGACCGTCTATCGTGTGGTAATGGAGATTACAGAACTCTCCGAACCCGCGGCTATAATTTCTTCCAAGTCATCAACCAACACCAACCTGGTGTTGTGGTACATTATTCAGGAAACATAGAGTTTGTTTGTTTGTTTGTTTATTTATTTGCACAACAACAAGAAAAATATACATAATAGCAAAATAATTCAAGACATAGGCAAAATGATACAATTATAATGAAGCAATAGTATACATGAATTGAGATGAAAAGAAATTTAAATCAAATGAAAAGAGTAGTGGGAAAGTGAAGAAAGCAATGATGAGGTCGGTGATTTGGCTCATATCTAGTCGTAAAGAGTGGCGACAGCATTTTGGACATTTGAATGAGAACGAGACATTAACCCTATCTAGACCGGGCTTTTTTGGGATTCGTGGGGCCGGGGGGGGGGGGGGCTCATTCGCCCCCCCCCCTCAGAACTCGTGACCGGTATATCGTATGACCACCAAATTTTCAGAGGATGGTGTGCTAGTAAAAATAAATAATATGTACAATTTTCATGTTGTTATGACGTAATATGACGTCATTATGATGTCATTAATGTGATTTTATTGGCCAAAATCGTCCAGATAGGTTATTCTCTTAAAAATCAATGGTACACAACATAACTTTAACAAAAAGTGTTTATGATAGAATATTAAGGTATACTAAGACTTATGTTGCCCATAGCAACACCGGTGACGTCATAAAATTGAATGAGAAGGAGACATTAAGGACCCCCTCCCTTACTTCAGCACCAAGGACAGGACCTAACTTTTGTATGTCTGCTCTAACAGGCAAGTGGAAGAAGAAGAAGGAGCAAACAGATGAGATTGATATTCAGATCGACGCCCGTCTGGACACCCTGTCTGTGGTTCTGTGCACTGATGAAGCTACATTGGCAGATGTACAGATCAAAGGTATGTGTGTGTTTCCATACAGACTCAAATATATAGGGAAAGTATATTCTGCGTCTGACTGCTCTAAGATCTTGTGGTCTTTTTAGTGATGTAATTCAGCTGATGATTACAACACAAAAAGCATTGATATATCTATGGACATTAACCAAGATTTAAATTGAAAGCTTCATGTAGAAGAATTTTTGGCCATGTTCCTTTTTAGTGGACATCTACTAGCTATGAAGTATCATAGGCTTATGGTAGCAGATTGTTATGATTTCATAAATGTTTTATAACATTTGTAACTTTAAGAATGACTCTATTAACTCTTAACATTGCTGTAGTTTCCTGGAGCACTGTATGTCAGACTGCAAATATGATGTTAGCTAATAATTTGAAAGAATCGTCCAGTGTGAAGACTGGACTTTAGGTTGATAGAATTAAGAGTCCTCCTTTTTTCTCTCAGGCCTAGATGCTGGAGTTGTTGTCCAGAAACACATGACCACAGTCAACACTAGCCTGAAGGACATTGTTGTACAGGATCCAACACGCAACTCCCTCTACCCAAAGGTAGACTTCTGTGTTCTTCATTTGTATTAAAATGTTCCATATTATGATGTGTCAAACTATGTTTTCAAGCTGACAGCATTGTGAAATCATTGAAATTTTTTGGTTACAGTGTTATGGTACGTTCATTGTAATATCATTAGAAATTTACAAACAGGTAATTCAAGTTTGTAGCACCTAATTTTCCAGAAGTTTGCAGTGTCCTTGAGTTAAAACAATAGTGTAGCAACACAATAGACTGAAATTCCTGCTTCTGTATTGAGATGTAATGCATTTGCAGTGTAGAAGTGGCAGTGAAAACTGTAAACTACCCGAAGTACTTCAAGTATTCCATCTAAAGTGTATGATTTTTTCCCACAGATTCTGTCCATTGTTGGCAAGGAGGTTTTTGCCCTGAACATTGTTGTCTATAATGATGCGACCAAAGGGCAGGGTTACAGTGACATGAGTGTGGTGGACACCAGTGTGGGGCTACAGGTCGGCTGTATCAGGGTTGTCTTCCTCAACAAGTTTGTGGAAGGTCTAGTGGTGAGTACTGGAGTTTACTTTGGTTGTATGTTTGTTTTTAGTTTGCTGGTATCTTTGATTCAATATTCATTCATTCCTTCATTCATTCACTGTCTCTCATTCACTCAATCTTTCACTCACTCTTACTCATTTATCTTGTCATCCATTTACTCTCTTGTTCATTCAATCTGTCATTCATGTATTTGTCACAGGGCAGACTGGAATCCAGGACAATCTGGAATTGTCCTAGGACAGACTGGAATTCTAGTCTGCCCTAGGGCAGATTGGAATTCTACTAGGAATTGGGATCTGAATATTTGAATTCCAGTCTGTCCTAGGAGAATCTGGAATTGTCCTAGGAGAGACTAGAATTCCAGTCTGCCCTAGGACAATTCCAGATTGTCCTGGATTTCAGTCTGCCCTGTGATATATTCATTCTTTCACGCATTCATTCATTCATTCACTCATTCAAACTGTCATTTATGTATTCATTCACTCTCAATCTGTCATTCATGTATTCATTCTCTCTTTCACTCACTCATTCACTCACATCACATTGGAATGTTTAAGTCTACAAAAGTAAGTTCTTCAGCCTAGTTAACAAGATACAGGCTCATTCTCTTTACATGTGATGAAGTATTCCTGGAGCCAAGACCAAACAGTGATTATAGAAAAGACAATTCCTTTGTAGTATACTAAGTATGGCTTTTGGTGGTGTTCTTTTTCCAGGAATGAGCAATTCACTACATCAATAATGTCAATTTTTATAGATAGAAACTTGACTTGGTGAGAACAGTGAATCAAATGATGCAGAAAGCTCATAGCATCCTCTGTCTCTATGTTCCCTTTCCAGGCCTTTGGGAATGAGTTCCAGGCTGCCAAGGATGCTGTATCCGAGGCCAGCGCCCAGGCCACTCAGGCTGCACTGGAGAGCGCCAAGGACTTCTCCAAAACCAGCACCAGGCTAGCACTGGACATCTCAGTCAACGCACCTGTCATTGTCATCCCACAGTCTTCTACAAACAGGTAAGAACACCAGGCACCTGTCATTGTCATCCCACAGTCTTCTACAAACAGGTAAGAACGCCAGGCACCTTTCACAGTCATCCTACAGTCTTCTACAAACAGGTAACAATACACTCCCACAGTCTTCTACAAACAGGTAAGTCACACACCTGTCATTGTCATCCCATAGTCAATTACAAACAGGTAAGAACACCAGGCACCTGTCATTGTCATCCCACAGTCTTCTACAAACAGGTAAGTCACACACCTGTCATAGTCATCCCACAGTCTTCCACAAACAGGTAAGAACACCAGGCACCTGTCACAGTCATCCTACAGTCATCTACAAGAAGGTACGTCACACACCTGTCATTGTCATCCCACATTCATCCACAAACAGGTACGAACCCTCATGATATTGAAGTTTTCTCATACACAACCATGTAATGTTTACCTACCAGGTTAAAAGGTATTTATGAGTGTTGTTCATGCAAGCCTTTGTATTTCAGGCAAGCTCTGATAGCAGACCTGGGAAAGCTGACAGTACAGAACAGTTTCAGTATCAGCGGAGACGCCAATAAGGACGTGCCTGCTGTCTTAGACAGCATGAAGATAGATCTGACTGCATTGAAAATGTCCAGGTGGGTCCTGTGTGCAACCTAGCCTGGTATCTTAGGGCCTGTCCACAGCCTACCACCCCTGCTACAGTACATGGACCTGTCCTTAGTGCTGAAATGTGAGCCTACCCTACCACCCCTGCTACAGTACATGGTCCTGTCCTTAGTGCTGAAATGTGATCCTACCCTACCACCCCTGCTACAGTACATGGACCTGTCCTTAGTGTTGAAATGTGAGCCTACCCTACCACCCCTGCTATAGTACATGGTCCTGTCCTTAGTGCTGAAATAGGATACTACCCTACCACCCCTGCTACAGTACATGGTCCTGTCCTTAGTGCTGAAATGTGATCCTATCCTACCACCCCTGCTATAGTACATGGTCCTGTCCTTAGTGCTGAAATAGGCTACTACCCTACCACCCCTGCTACAGTACATGGTACTATCCTTATTGCTGAAACGTGATCCTACCCTACCACCCCTACTACAGTATATGGACCTGTCCTTAGTGCTGAAATATGATCCTACCCTACCACCCCTACGACAGTATATGGACCTGTCCTTTGTGCTGAAATGTGATCCTACCCTACCACCCCTACTACAGTACATGGTCCTGTCCTTAGTGCTGATCCTACCCTACCACCCCTGCTACAGTACATGGTCCTGTCCTTAGTGCTGAAATGTGATCCTACTCTGTGTTGTTGGGTTACATTGTGAAGCAGGACAGAGTTGGAGGGGCTGGTCACCATCATATTCTAGTATATGACTGAGTAAGAATAGACAGAGCAGTAGTTTGTTGGGCTAGACCATGTGAAGATAAACATTATGCATTTTCTTTGCAAATGTTACCTTCCAAGTTTCACAGATTTTTCTCCTTCCTACCTTTCAGGGGTCTGATAGAGAAGGACGAGTGTAAGTCAGAAATCCTCCTGATTGAACCAGTCAACCTGCGCCTGTCCATCACTCGCAATCTGGCGGCCGCCTGGTACAGGGACGTCCCAGAGGTGGACATAGCGGGCAAGCTGGAGGCGATCAATGTATGCTGCAGTCTGTATTCTCTAATTTGTTTTTAAATGTTACATTCAAACAGTGTATATCTGCTTCAAAATAAAGATTGTGTTTACATCCGTTTCTGTTAAATAGTACATATTGCAGTGCTTATTTTTATGACAAAGTAAAAGAAGTTGTTTTCATCTCTTCCCTTTTCTAAAATAAACATCCAAACTATATTACTTGGCCAGGCAATTCAATTTACATTATTGAAAAGTGTCATCTGTAGCTCTTGTTGATATATAATCATATGAATTTATTGATACATAGTATCTCACTTGTATTTTTTTCATATATATATAAGGTACAACATTGTCTTTCTGTATCTTTCAGACTTGGTATGGGTAGAGAATGGTATCATACAATTCATACAGTAATGATAGATATATAGTAGTTAGGTACTCTTGTTTGTCACACATTTTAATAAGTTCCTGCACACTGCTATGTAGTTAGAGATAGATACTGATACATGCTGTAAGAATAACATGTATTGCCTGAAATGATAATAACACTGACATGTATTGTCCTGTAGTACTGATTGACATTCACACTGACAGACCTGTCCTTGGTACTGAACGGCATTCACATGGACAGCATTGCTCTTGGTACTGAATGACATTCACACTGACATGTATTGTCCTGTAGGTGAGGCTTGGGCAGGATGACTTCGCCATGATGATGGCCACTCTGGATCAGAACCTGAATGAAGGAAAACCTGCTGCAGTTCAGCCTGAACCACCGCCAGGAGGCGCTATTGAGGTGAAGGTCCCTGGAGAAACATCAGATACTTCAAAAGGTGTGACCACTGCTGTCAGCATGTCGGCAGAACGTACCGTGCCTGCGCGAAACGGACCTGTAATGTATTGTGCATAGCACTTCTGCAGAACATCTTGTTTAAGGTTGTATTCGCGTATTTAAGGATGACAGCCTGTCTATAGTTTTCTTATGTTGTGTCAGAAAAGATATCGTCTGCAATGGGCAAAATTCTGATACAACGTGGACCAAACATCCAATAAAAACCGTGAAAAATTCGGGTTTCGTGAAGGCGCAGTACGTTCTGCCGAATCGATGCTCTACTGCTGTCTATGTACCTACCATTAGCATGTACTGTAGACCAGTATAAAGGCCCATTCTAATGATCACAACTTGTAAACTTGTAGTTTCATCCTGGTGTAGCAGGTCAGACTATACCCCTGGCCAGAATGTACCCAAGGTATATTCTAGATCTGGTCATGGGTATATTCTGGCCAGGGGTATGTTCTGGCCTGCTACACTGGTTTACAGTTTATACAGGTCACCCCTCAAGGGAGTGAAGTATTTTTTTGGGTGTGTCTCTTTGTGAGAGTGTGTCTGTGTGTGTGTTTCCACACTGCAGTTTCTGTACTTTCAGCCAGTGTGCTCACTATCAAGGGGGTGAAGTCTGCTATCTCTGATTGCCTTTTTGTGTAATGTTATTATGTGAGCATGCAAGAGTTCCACATTCAGTTCAGTTCAGTTCATCCTGTTAAGGTGACACAGTCACGGTGACCACAAAGTGCCTCCACAAGTTCCTGTCTCGCATGACCAAGGACAGTTCAACACCCTCTAGTCCTGTGTCCTCTAGGTCTACATATTTTCCTGTAAACTTACAATGTCAACTTTAAACTACAGCCGAGGCTTCAAGAGTTGCCTTTGCCGAGGTCTGGACAAAGCTTCAGTTCAAGTTTGAGCTGGAGAGTCTGTCGGCAACTCTTCATACAGGAAAGACAGACCTGGTGAGTTGGGTTTGCTGCCATTTTAAAAACTGTCTTCTGTGTTGGTTCTATTTTCAGTCTGACTCTTTAGAGAATTTATCCTGTCGTTTGATTCATTTTAGTAGTATTTTATAATTACCTAAATTACCTTCATTGATATAATACTGTTCATGATAGTTGATAATGTTCACGCTGACAACACTGTTCTTGTTGCTGAATGGCATTCATACTGACAACACTGTCCTTGGTACTGAATGGCATTCACACTGACAACACTGTCCTCGGTACTGAACGACATTCACACTGACAACGCTGTCCTTGGCACTGAATGACATGAACACTGACAACGCTGTCCTTGGTACTGAATGACATGAACACTGACAACGCTGTCCTTGGTACTGAATGGCATTCACACTGACAACGCTGTCCTTGGCACTGAATGACATGAACACTGACAACGCTGTCCTTGGTACTGAACAACATTCATACTGACAGCACTGTCCTTGGCACTGAATGACATTCACACTGACAACACTGTCCTCGGTACTGAATGACATTCACACTGACAACGCTGTCCTTGTTACTGAATGACATTCACACTGACAACACTGTCCTTGGTACTGAATGACATTCACACTGACAATGCTGTCCTTGGCACTGAATGACATTCACACTGAAAATACTGTCCTTGGTACTGAATGGCATTCACACTGACAACACTGTCCTCGGTACTGAATGACATTCACACTGACAACACTGTCCTTGTTACTGAATGACATTCACACTGACAACACTGTCCTTGGTACTGAATGACATTCACACTGACAACACTGTCCTTGTTACTGAATGACATTCACACTGACAACACTGTCCTTGGTACTGACTGACATTCACACTGACAACACTGTCCTTGGTACTGACTGATATTCACACTGAAAATACTGTCCTACAAACAGAAAAACCTCCTGTTGTCCTGCCTTTTCCGTAGAGTTCTGCCTCAGGTATTTGTGTGCGTGACCAGAAGACCTGCCTGGGTAGCTTCTTGCTGAACACCATACAGGTGGCAGGGAGGCTGCAGTCGGATAACTCCATGGAGACACGCGTGGCGCTGGTCAACATGACGCTGGACGACACCAGACCAGGGAGGGAGCATGGCATCACAAGGTAGGGTAAACTTCAGGAACTATAAAATCCTAGCCAATACACAAACAACTATACAATAATGTAAATGTAAGCCAATGTTTCACCCCAAAAATTGGGATTTTTTAGAATGATTGTTTCTTCTCAGCACATTCGAGATTATATACAATGTCATATTAAAGTTGTCTTGAAGATCTCTTTTACGTTAACAGATTTTATCACTGTAACTGCCATGCATACAGATGTACTACCAGAAAATGATTTCCTTTCATAGGATATCTAGTATAAAGGTAGTACAGATCTAGATATCCTGACTGTTTTGAAGTATTCAGAAGTGATATTGTCTTATGTGATATTGAGTGTCTATCAACAGGAAATGTTTCATGACTTCAGATCAGAATTATCACATTGATAACAGACTTTCTCTCTCTTTCTCTGTCCTTGTCATAAAAATCCTTCTCAACTCCACATTGCCCAAATCCTTCTAAAATATACCATGTATGCCTCAACTTTCCTGATTTTTAACTGTCTTACCAAATAAATAACAAATCTGATGCCCCACCACCGCACTTATTTTGGAATACAAATGCACATAATCCAACATTAACACACTAACATGAACCAAAAAATAACAGTGTAGAAGATGAATTCCATGATGTAAAAAGTCAGTTTCCCTACTTCAGGTAAGACTCTGTCTTCTGCATTTAATCTTTCTTTCAGCTCTCTCTTGTACCAAGTTATCAGACAACCAAAAGCCCTCTGATGTTGAGATTCATTTTGTGTAGATTGTTGTAAAATAGACTATATTGTATGATTTATTGTTTTTAGTACATGTAACTGTGTGTGAACAGTTGTTTTGATAACAATCATTGTGTACTGTTTGCAAATATGTATACTGTATGTAATGTTTCAATTGGTATATAATATTGAATTTGTACAAGTTTGTAGTACTACACACAGATCAACAGTTTGTTTGCATTCCACAAAGTTTTCCAATGATCATTTAATGATCTTACAGGATGTTTCAACGGGCTTCAAAAGGAGACAACTCCATGGTCAGTGTGAACTTTGTCCAGGACAACAAGCTCAACAAGAAAAGTAAGCAATGATATCATTTTAAAAAATCAGTTCTGACATCTATATGTATTGTCGTAGAATTAATTGGTCATTTTAATTTCCTTAGCAGTCGAATTAACAAGAAGTGGACATTTGTTGAATTATGGACATTGCCCTAATGCCACACATGTATGGTGTGTGAAAGACTGTAACTTTTGTGTTTTTTCCAGTTGATGTTTGTGTAGAACAGATCTACCTGTGTGTGTGTCTGGAGTACATACTGTCTGTGGCAGACTTCTTCCAAAAGGGGCTTCCACAAACTGGAACCAAACCACAACCTGTTCAGTCTAAACCAGGTAATGTGCAGCACTTTCCAACTCTTGGTACTGAAGATAATGATTCTACAAATGAGTACATTTTTCCTCTAAAATTTAACAGACTGTTAAGATTTATGCAACTGTTACTCTATAATACAAAATTAAATGTCATCCCATTGTTTGAGCTTTTAAAGGGCTCTCAGATTTGTCACCTGTACTTGTATGCTTCATATTTATGATAAGTTATCAGTAATAATTTTTGCTGTTGTATACAACTAAAACATTTGCCAAAAGTGTCAGGAAATTTTGACAGATTGGTGACATTATGTGTCGATAAGGTCGCAGCAGAAAATTTGGTGTGTTTAGTACTTGTGTTGGAACAGTTCTAGTATGTACAGTGTTAACAACAATATAACAATTCTTTATTGACTCGACAAAAAGTACAGGGACTTTTGTATGGTCAACTATGACTACGAACAAAACTAAATACATGACTGTATGAATAAAATCATTCTACGTACAGAGTATATGTATGGGGGAAATTACGTACAGAATATATATATCAGTGGTAACCACCAACACAGATGAACTTTCATTCTTATCTTTAATGGCTACTGATTACATGTATGTAATGAAATCAATGAACTTCTGCTTCAGACATAGATGAGCTGACTGCAGAAGCACTGTTTGAAGAAATTACTGCAGGTAGAAAAGAAATGTATCATAAAGTTACATTTTGGGTTCAAGGAGCTGGTTCAAGGTGTTACATAACCCAAACAATACTAACATCTTTATATTCTTTATCTTTATCAAAGTTGCAACAGCAATGCTTGGTGAAATAGCTACATGTAGATCTAAACACTTTGATAATAAGGAGCCACAACATCCTTTATTGTTATAACTTGCAATGCAACTACTAACCTAAGGTACTTAACCCTCAAAGTGTCATAGGCCGGTTTTAAAGCCTTAAGTTCAAATATACACTTTGAGGGTTAATGTCTTTGTCCAGGGATGGAGCTGTCAAACTGTATCAGGGGAACAGGGGAACTGACGTCAGTTTTATTTATAAGAAACAGTTCTTAAAAAGTTCGTCCTTTCATATATGTAATGTATACCAGGTTCCCTAGCTGAAGTGCCCACCAAACCTGAAGCCCCACAGTCTGACCTTGAGTTGAACTTGAAGATGGGTCGGCCCGAGATCATCCTTATTGCAGACTCCAAGACTAAGGACCAGCCCGCACTGGTGTTGGATGTAAGTCTTTAAATTATCAGCTACGTCACTGTTTTCCCCTTTGTTGACATTCTGCATATTTGTCTCTCCTTTTTACATAGTTTTAGTGAAGAAGACAAGGAAATATGATATCAAAAAGCCACAACCTGAAGCGAAGCCACATTGATCATCAGCTATCAAAAGAGCATCAAGTTTTGTCTCCAACATAACACTTCCAGCTAAACTAAAAGAAGAAGTCACAATTTCATTTACCAAATTTTTCTCACCTGCAAATAATCCTTCTTCTTCCTTCCTATCTGATGAAACTGTTGACTTATGTTTGTTATAATCTATAATTTTGTATAAGAGTTTCTTATGTCCCTAATGTGTGGTCTATAGACGCTCTCGATCAGTCAGCCCCCTGGTATGTCTACAGTTGCAGAGATGGAGGAGGTACGATGTGTTCTGTTTGGCAGAGTTGGTTCCCACAATCAGTAACAATGTTACTGCAAATTCACTCTAATTCTCAGGAAAACAATATGTGACTCATCAGTAAATTATCTAATCCTAACATACAATCATGTAATTGCACAATGTAGCGGTGGTTTGTGGGTGGCTTGTTTTGTGGTCAGCATAACCTGAGAAGGTTGTCACAGTGCAGAAGTGTGGAAACTGAGGCATCAGGTATCTTTGCTGGTTTAGGACAGAAGCTTAAGGTGTTAATTTGGTATGTGGGTAGGTGTTGGCAAACAAGTTTAATCATTGGTGCAGTGGGCCTGGCAGCTTTCTATGGTATTGCAGCAGCAGAACTTCTGGTGTTTGGATTATCTCCAAAATTCTTACAATCACACTAGTAAGATGATTTTGGGTAGCAGGTAGCTTTTGGGCTCAGGGAAAAGGACAGTGTATGTTTAGAGCTGTAGCGTCTGTTTTGGAAAGTGCACAATGTGTTTTTATCTTTTTTATTGGAAACTTAAGAAGAAGATAACTCAAGAAAAATGATTCTGATGACTAGCACTAAAAGTAGCTAAGGCCCATGCTGCCAGCGAAGTCGTAATAACAGGAGCGAGGTGCCAGCACCTGGTATGACCAAAAAGCCATGTGAGCTCATTGACAGACACCTACATTTCACTTCAAATTGATGCTTAATCATGTAGTGCTATAGTGCAGCTTTACTCTTTTTTTTTGCATTAGAAAACATCAGAACAATCAAGATGACATCCTGATTAAAGTATTGCAGTGTAGGAATATTGATCTATTAAAAATGATAACCAAATCTTAAAGTTTATGCATGAACCAAATTTTGAAAACCATGCATACATTGTATATTGATCAACTCAATATAACAACTTGAAGATACAATGTACAATAATCATGGCATTGAAAATTAACTAAATTGCCCTTTAATTGGCATCACTACGAAAACATTCTAAAAGGATTTTAACCTTCTCCCTGCTACCTAGCTCAGTAATCAATACAAAGTTGCTACCAAAGGGCTTTCTCGGCAGGGAGAAGGTTACAGTTGGAAGTTGACGTTGACGTTGTATGTGCACGTTTCCCTCTGCAGACGGAAGTTCACTTCCAGATGAAGATAACCCCAGAGTTCCAGATGATGGCGGGGAGTGTGAAGGACCTACAGATCGTCTCCTGTCCGTTTGAGAAGAACAAGAGAAAAGGCAACAAGATGAATGTAAGTCTAAGTCTTGGGTACATTCAAGGTCTTAGTTTTTGTCCACATTTCAACAACAATAGACTGAGTTATCCTTAGAACTTTTAAAGATTGCAAATTTTACACATTCAAGTAGAATATTACAAGTCATGACTTTTTGTGTAAATCTAAGTTTTGAAGATACCCATTATTTTAATAAGCATTGTTATAGGGAAAGCTTACATGTTCTTTTGGTCACATATCAGAAGTCATGGGGTCATTTTTCTTGAAGAAGACTGTAAGATTGGTCAAAGATTGGTGATGTCAATCATTTTGTGTTTGAAAGAAAGTTAGACAGTTTGATCAGACTACATCAGATTCTGATTCATGCGATTCTGCAGTAATGATAAATGCTTAATATGATGATGATGGTTGTGATGATAATGATGGTGATGATGATGTTGATGATGATGATGATGGTGACAGTGATGATGATGATGTACTCACCTGTATGTTGGTTCTCTCCCCAGATCCTGCATCCTTGCTTCATCTCCCTCCATAGTAAGACCCCCCAGGGACAGGGCATGCACATTGACATCACCACTAGTGACCTGGAGCTCACCATCTCTCCTCCCATCATCAGGACCATTGTAGCAATCACTGCATCACTCACTCCGCAACAGGTTAGTCCCTCTTCTTTCTTAGATGTCTCAGAAGCATTTACAATAGGAGCATCCTCACTAGATAGCTTTAAACTATGCTTGCAAAGGTTAGGTGTAACAAGTCGTTCAATGTTATATAACCAGCTGCCGCCACACTGCATGCCTGCAAAGCTGGTGTGTTACATGTATGCCGAAGGGCGATTTTACTGGCTGTACAGATACAGATTACTGAAGCAACCTACTACTCTAGCTTGGCAAAAATCGAGAGTGATGTCACAAAAACCATCCAGGCTAAAAGTGGGCTAACTTTGCTATTGAAGGCTATTTAGTCTAGCCTAGTGTATACTTTAAGAGATTATAAAAGTCACTGAGTGCACAATCTGCACCGACAGTCAAAAATTAGGTGCACAGCTTCAGTTTGGGGACTGTGCAGAAAGTGCATAACTATATATTTCAAGCCCTGCAACTGTTTGTACTGACTTGAGGTGTCTGTTTTTCCCCAGACTGATGAGAATGGGAAGAAGACCTCTGCAGTTCCAGTTGACCTGTGGTGTATCAAGAGTCTGAAGGAGTGTAACTTCTGGTTCCTTCAACCAGGTAGATACAACAACACTTGGCAGCTGTGAACCATTGATTAGTCACTAAACTGGAGTGCTATATATAGAGTTTCCGAGCCTATTGACTCTGTAATTGGCTCTGTGGCTATTGTTCTCTTTAGCACTCTTTTATAGAAACAAGACTGGCAATGAAAACATACATTGCCATGGCGACGGTGGTTGCTGTTAGGGTTATTGTTTGCATGGCACTGCGGCCCTGCCATCATTTCAATGATTTTGAGGAAGACTTGGTACCTAGTATACAGATACAGTGCACTCCTCCCCTGAGTGTATAGTGAACGAGCCCCGGGGTCACAGAAAGTAGGGCATCCGGGGCAGAGAGGTCTTCCCAAAGCAGGCTCCCAAAGGTTTCTAGGAATGTGGGCACAGATGTGGGTCACATGCCTGTGGACATTCCATTCCTGTGGACAAAATGCCTGACTGTGTACGATTCCTAGAATTCTTGCAAATTGCACACAATACTGTACCATTAGGCTCCTCCCTGAGACGTCGCCAAAAAACAAATGCCGGAGTCTATAACATTAGAGTTGGCATCCAAGGCATGGTGCATTTTCTGTGTGTATACATGTAGCATTGACATAATCAGACCTTTGTATCATGAAGAATTCTAAATTCCTTAAGGTGTTATACAATTCCTGAGAATGTATGACTTTTTTTCCATGCGTAGCTGCCATTGCTGATGTAGCAGCAATCCCTGCTCTAGAGGTCATTAACCTGCCCAGCACAGGAGAACAGGTATGGAAATGTTATATATTACTAAAAGCTTATTAAGTTTATACCAGACTGTTGCTATCAACAGAGTACTACATTCTAAAGAATTCCAATGTTACAGAAGTCTAGTTACTGTAGAAGAACACATTTGTATGTCTTGCCACTGTTTTCCGTGATGTAGGGACTTACATGTACATGTAACATTATGTCACAGGCTCTTGTTTATTTCAACCTATATGTTTTGTTTATGTCACACATTTAGAACAGATTAATTTTGTGTATTTCTCACAGAATCTGTACAGCATTGATGCACATGTAGTAACACAAGGAACTAATATGATTTCTGTTCTTGTGTACAGCTGCTGGCCAAGGTTCCCAGTCTGCTGGTGAAACTGGAGGCCAGCGTGGGCAGCAGAACTGTCCCCATGTTGGTCCTGGAGGCCAGCTTCCACTCAGAGGTCAAAGACTGGTCTGGAAAGGTCAGAACAAACCTTAACTTAGACAGCAACAGTTATCGTTGCATTGTACGTGTTGATACAGCCAAACCTGCCCAAGCAGGCACCACTTCAAGCCAGCCACCTGGTCTTAACAACCACCTTTTCTTGGTCCCCATTTCTTTCCATACGTGCAAGCAATAAGCAACCAGCCCAAGAAGGCCATCGAGCCAAGAAGACTACTTTATCTTGGTGCCCTGGGTGGCCTTCTCAGGCAGGTTTGACTGTAGATTCAAATTAGGTTCACAGCTTTCCAGTGGACTGTTATGTATGATTGTCTTCAAATTTAGCGTCTAACTATTGAAATGTGCATCCCCACAGCTGCATGTGACAGCAGAGTTGAACATGGAGGTTGCGTACTACAACGATTCGCTGACCGTGTGGGAACCACTCCTTGAGCCGGTGGAAGATGGTGGAACACGGCGACCTTGGGAACTAAGCGCAGAGGTCAGTGGAGACACAAGTTTTAATCTCCAAGCAGATCTTTCAGTAGCTGCAAAAGCAGTATCAAATTGGCCAGGCTGTATCCATCTGTCTGTTTTTGCAGCCACCGAAAGATCTGCTTGGAGATTAACAAGTTTAACTAGTCAGTTGAATGTATCTAAAAGTTCTTTTTTCAGAACCTATAATAATGGTAAATTAAACTTAGTTTACATTCATGAGTTAGACTATGTCGATTTTTGGTTGGTCACTTGCTGTGATCGAGCAGTAGGACATGATATTGAGCACGTCGGCAGAACGTACTGCGCCTGCGCAAAACCCTGATTTTTCACGTTTTTCGTTGGATGTTTGGTCAACGTTGCATCAGAATTTTGCCTGTTGCAGACGATATCTTTTCCTATACAACATCTGAAAACTACAGACAGACTGTCAACCTTATATGGTCTAATACAACCTTATATGAGACGTTCTGCCAAAGTGCTATGCACAATGCATTACGGGTTTCGCGCAGGTGCAGTACGTTCTGCTGATGTGCTATGATATTACATGTAACTGTACAACATCTTGTCCATTTTCCACAGGTCACCAAGAATGTAGATGACGACGCCAGCCCGCTGACCTCCCCACAAGGAGAGGCAGACCTCGAGGTCATCCCCTCAGCTCCGCCCACCATGTCAATTAACGTCAAGTCCAGCGATGTCATGAACATAATCTTCAGCAAGGCTCTTCTGACCCTGCTGACCAACATGGGAAAGGTGAGGTTCTCCCATAGCTGTTGCAAACAACCGTTGTTTTCATTCATTCATTCAAGTACATTTTGTTTATTAATTTACTGCAAATTGGAGGAGAGGAAAAAACAGCTTAAGTTGACACCTAAAAAAACAAGTTGCCCTCGCATATAGTAAAAGTCAACAATACATCATGTAATCAAGTTGGTACATTGTGGTATGGTACATGTATGTTTAATGTTTGGTATTGACAAAATTGATCAATGTTTTCGGTTGAAACATGTGTGTTTCAATAATCTTTGTAGATAGAGGGGTGGCAGGGGGCTTCAAACAAGTAGTAATGAACATAATGTGTAAGTCTATAAAGAAAATGTATAATTGATGTTCTTTCCAGGCCTTCAGCGAGGCTGTGTATGACACGTCCCCAAAAGCACATGAGGAACAGATGCATTCTCCCTTCATGGTGAAAAACGAGGTAATACAAAAGAAGTTTACAGGAATGTAGTTTGTTGGACCATGCATTCCAATAGCTTAACCATACACAGCATTTTTGTGTTTTATCTGCAAATTTTCAAGTATTGTGACAGTCTTATTTTCGTCTTTGAGCTTGAATGGTTACTTGAGAGGGGCATAAGAACTTTAGAGATATAATTGGAAAATGCGCTATGATTGGTTGAAATGCAAATAGGAACACCAACATGGCAGCATGTCACCTAAAAATGCCCTATAATAGCAAGAAAGTAGCAAATTTCAGCATTTCAGCAAGTTAGAACATAAAGCCACTATATAGCTATGTTATGTTATAATATCCATGTACAGCAGATATAAAACCCTGTACAGTATGATAAGAAAAACTGGTAACTGTATATTGTACGCTGTATATGAATGATTTTATCTTCAACTTTATCATTCAAATGTCAATATGGTGCTTTGTTGATATAAGTTTATGTAACATGTGTATTCATATACAACAGTGTAGATGAGTCCCACAATAAGTTATTGGTTATGTAACCAACATTGTGTCTTGCTAAAGCCTTTGTTTTCATGATGTAAAGAAATAAGCAATTCTAATCCCTTGTTTCAGATGGGCTGCAACATAACCATCCAACCAGGGTCAACCTTACAGGTAAGACAGCAGTTTAAACTGTTCTGCAGTTGTAATGTTGTTTCTTTCTCTCAACTGAATCGTAAATAAACAGACATTGCTAGATATTGGATTTTATGGACAGTATTGTTTATGCAGATACAATGTCCGGTGCAATATGAACCTGTATAATATATAATTATAAGAATTAAATAACATAATTATGTTCCATAGCTTGTAGCAGCAGCGATACAGCCTCAAGGGAACCAGCTTGGGGACAGGCAAACCCTGTACATGGAGGCAAGAAGAGGAGTCGAAGGTGGAATGAAGAAGTCCTTCTTAGCCAAACAAGACAACATCACAAGACACACCGTTTCTGTTCAGGTAAGACTTCAGCATCTGCAGTTTTACTGTAAACTCATTTACTTGTGGAATGGTTTTATTTTGCAGTAGGACAAAAAGGGAGGTTTTCACAGTGTTTTAAGTTCGTGGGCAAAGCAATTCTGTAGTACAGTAGTCATATAAGGGAGACATATTTGCAGTGTCATGAATTCATGCTGGACAGGATACCATGAAAAGTGCAAAAATAAAACCACAGCAAAAGTTTCTAGATTTCCGGTATTTTAAGTCCTTGGCATTAAACTTATAGCTGACTGCTGCCCACCCCTGTGTCAGGGACCCCCGCAGCAGTACAGTCAAAGACTGGATACTATACTACTATATGAAATATTCTCTGATACTTGAAAGTTGATACATGTTGTTCTACAGGGTTGATAACATTTCACTGATATTTTGTTTATTCTCAGGTTGAAGGTTATCATGAACTGAAAGACGTTCCCATCTACAAGGCCGGCAGACGGCTGTACAACGTCAGTCTTACTCAGAACAAAGCGGTGATGTCCATCGTGTGCCAGATCGACGCCTCCGATGGCTCCAAGACCATCACCTTCAGGTCACCACTACAGGTAAACTTGATTCCTTGTTGATTGACAGATATGCAAATAAAATTGAAACTATTATGAAGCAAGTTTAACCTGTAATTTCTAACACAACAAATTGGACTTACTCAAATTTTCGACTGTACAACTCCAGTCTTTGTCAAGGAATGAGTAATCCACCACCTCTGTGACGTCATGTTATGCAGATGATACACGTGACTCGGTGAGCAGTGGATCGTAAGTTGAAACTAGCAAGTCAACATTTGCAAGCAACTGCAGAATATGTCCCCATGGGATAGAGAAGTATGAAAAATGTTCCCCATGCTCTTCTCATTTCGTGTTATTTTTCCAGGTGTACAATGAGTTTCCTGTTACTATGGAGCTCTTGTACAGAGATGACTCCCACCAACTGGTGTCACTTGGTACGATCCAGCCCAGATCAGAGTTTAGTGTACCCTTGACTGTGGCATATAGGAGTGACATCTACTGCAGGCCTGTGGACATGGGGTAAGGCACTGTTCATGCTGTCCCAAATATGTAAATACCTTATATGTAAATGAGTAGATTTATGTACTTCATAGGAAGAAGATTTGTGAGCCTGTCCTTGGTGCTGAAGTTCAAATCATTCTTGTAAAGAAAACATGAATGGGAGGCTTTTGCTGTATTAGTATACCCAAACATCCTAACCAGAGTCAAGTGAAAACATTTGAGTAAAGAACCTTTCCAAAGGCACAACCTTTCTGAATGCATCCCTTCCAGCTACAAATTTATACTTAGTAAGAAAATGTAATGGCCAGAAAGCAAAGCACCCAAGGAAGATGACGTATGCTCTGTCCTTGGTGCTGAAGTTCAAATTGATTTTGAAAAAAAAATTTCTTCGTAGTTGGAAGTCAGTCTTTCGCTGTATCCATGTATCTAAACCTACAGAGGCTTTGGCTGTCCTTAGATGTGTGACCAACATTTACATTTGCTGTTTGGCATAAGGCTTATACAAACGGAGATGGACACTGTCCTTTGCACCAATGTGGGAAGCCTTATTACTTTCTAACTGTAACTTCCATCTGCAAAATTACATTGATTCTTCCTAACTACAGGTACCAGGTGTCCAGCACCAGTATACCCTGGAGAGAGGGCCTGACTTCCCACCAGAAGATCAGGTCTACCCTACAGTGTCAGCCTGAAAAAACAGGCAACCCAACATTCTACACAAGTGTAAGAAAAATAGCTGTTAACCATTATATTCATTGTATAACAACTGACAAATAACAACAGTGTTTTCACCTTTGAAACCTGACCTGGATGCTTAGAATATGATTGGATGCTTCTCAGCTTAATCATATGCTTGTATGATTGCTATATTCAACTGCAATACCATAACAAGCTGCCAGGGGGCCCAAAATCATTTCAAGGTCTTATCAAGACCTACCCACCTGCCAAATATCAATTGAAGACAATCCGTGTACGCCTTCTTGATTAATCGTGTTTACACACACACAGACTCACAGACACACAAACGCTACTGAAAACATAACCTTCTTTGTGAAGGTAATGAATGAGAATGAAAATTTCCCTCCAGGTTGAGGCAGTGAAGGACGACCTATCGTGGGTAGAGGGTACAGCCGTGAGCGCCCCCTGTTTCGTACTGCACCTCAGGCCAACTGCAGTCCTGCACAACAGACTGCCTTATCCTCTCTACTATCTCATGCAGGTGGGCAGGACTTTTTTTTCTTCTTTTTTTCAAAACTTTATTAACATTGACAATACAGCAATACACAATATACAATACATGGTAAATACAGTATAGTAACTACATAGTCATTCATTTAAAAAATATATAGAAGTCATGTACAGTTGGAGGAATTATAAGGGTGGTTGTTATTTTACGTATTGCCATTTTTCATTGTGTTCGTCAGGTGGGCAGGACAGTTACACTGTATAGAACTGTTAACAGCTGTTCTGTGTTGTTTGCATCATTGGCTCTTTTAGAACATCCTCATGATTATTTTGTTGTCTTAGATCTTCTTCACAATTGAAGGAATACATCACATAAATGTCTCAATGTCTTCTCTTTTAATTTCTTGTTCCTGACTTAAAATTTGTTTTCCTACTGTTCATTCAACTCATGCAAATAATGTACATGTAGTTTTTTTTTTACTTCTGAGTCTATTTTAATGCAAAGATATGGCAGTATCCCTCTTTTTCATTTTTGAACCGAACCCATTAGAATTTCCTTGCTTTGAAATACAGGATAATGATGATTATCGTCAATGACTATATAATTGTAATATTTTCATCAACATGCATTCTTTATTATCATCATCATCATCATCATCACCATCTTTATGTGAATCACTGTGAAACTTCTTACATAGCTGTGACTTGTGCTTTTTTATTACTCTTTGTCCTCTGTATTGTGACAATCATTGTGACCTCAGTATCTGTGTTTGTGTGTTTGCATCTTGCTGTCCTCAGAGTGAAGAGGTATGTGAACCTGTATGCACAAACTCAATTTTTTGTTGTTGTTGTTATTTATTGCTTGTTTGGCTGTATGATAACACACAGCCAGTGCTATTATTAGTTTGAATATTGCACTGATTTGGTCTGTAATTACTGTGGAAAGAATTGGTAATAGACTGAGTATGATAAAAGATCATCTGTTAACTGTTTGACAATTTTACAGTCAAAGTGCATGCAGCATGTCTGCTAGTCTGAGTGTATACTTTGTTCATTTGTCCATTTGCCCTTTCATTCTTTGTGATGTCAATAAAAGAAGCAAAATACAAAATGTAGGTTGATTTTAAAGTGAGTTTTTAATAACTCTGCCTATTATGGATAATAAGCACTGACCAGTTGGAATTGCAATCTTTTACTGTTTCTGAATGTTGCTGTGTACCTAATTAAAGGCAGTGCAAGTTTCCTTGCTAATCCTCACATTATGATTGACATGTAATTTATTATGTTAATTTATGCAGGGTGCAGCTGAGGAGGCAGGGTTAGGGCCGGGGCTTCACTGTCCCCTCTATACTTATAGCACCACTGAGACTATCATGGAGATACAGGTTAGTGAAACTTTTGCATATTTGGGAGAAGTTAAATGCAGCTCTTAGTCAAATTAAGCCTTGTGTTTCTGCATATTTGCATAAATGTGAAACTTCCATGTTCGTGTAACCCAAACAGATTTATCTAAAGTCAAGGTTTTATATCAATGTTTAGATTTATGAAACGTAACTGTCAGAAACAATTATCAGTAGATGTTACTCTAACTTTTCTTATAAACTTTTCTTGTAGGTGAAGAACTACCTTGGAAAAGAATGGATAGGAAAGTTAAACATCAGTAACACCATGCAGGAGTTGTCTGTTTGCACATTCCAGGGATATGATCCTGAAAACCAACAGAAATACACACTGGTTTGTATACTCATTACTTACCACATGTACATTGTATTCATTGCATATTGCTGCAGTATGGACAGCTGAAAAGTTTTTGAGACTTCTTTATTGTAGTATAATAATACAGTTCAAATGTTTGCTAATTTTTGTTGTTGTGTTGTTAGGACCTGGGTGTGCTGGCATCCCAAACAGAAGGGTTCCTGGACTTGTCAGTGTTCTGCCCTTACTGGATGGTGAACAAGACTGGTCTTACCTTACAGTACAAGGTACAACATACATATACCAACATCTGATAAATTATACAAAATGGTTGTATAGGACTTCAAGTATACTACATTCAAACATAGATTCTTATACAAATAAGGTTCTTCAAGTTATTCTACATGATATTGTACATATTGCATCTTTTATCATTTTAATGTGATCTACTGGTAAGTGGTTGGTAATTTTCTTGTTATGCATTGTAGATGCATCAACAAAATAAAAGATATCACTGTCTATGTGACTGTGTTAGTAGTAGTAGTAGTATATTAGGTACTAGTCTTTGAACAGTAGTGCACGTCTGTACTTGTCTATTTCTTCACTTCTGTCTGCAACCTGACAGTTTGCTGCTGAAGAGGTCAGTCCTGTCTGTCATGCTCATCTGAGATCTAGAGCTTCAGTTATTGTTACAGTAGCTGTTTGACATTATTTTTTTCTTGTCTGTCTTAAAATGTCCATGTCTGTCTGTCTGTCTGCGTGTTCTTGTGGTCATAATATTGCTTATCAAAAACATTGCAATCAAAAACTTAAGACCTATTGCACTCTTCACATAACATTACTAGGAGGTGGTTGCTTAGTTTATATATAGGTACAAAATATAAATTGCTGTTGATTTATTATGTTGCTGATGTTGTAATTGTGAAGAGTACCCACCATTTTCCTTCATTCAGTAACAATGTTAATTGTACTCATTTACATCAGATTTTGATAGCTTTTATTTAATCTATATCAGAACCATGAAAAGAAACTTAGGTTAAGTGATTTTTTCTGCAGGCATCTGATGACACTGCAGTGCTAAGCCATCCTCCCAACCAACAAGATGTCGTGTTGTTCTCGTTCAAACCTAAGAGCCTCTTTGCCAAGAAGAAGGTAAGCTAGCATCATCATAGCATACAATGTATTTCCTAATGTACCTAGTGTGCCTAGGCCAGTAGCTGGCCCCTTGCTCCCCTCTGTTACATGACTGTAGGTTCCTCCATATTGCACAGTCGAGGGCCGTAGACTCAGCTACATGTACCTTTAAACTACGTATACATGTAAGTCTTGTGTCTTTCACAATTTGGTCTTTCCGTCAATTGAGGGGTCTTTCATGGGGTCTGGATGTGGGAAAACTTCTGGATGTATGCCTTGTACTGTAGAGTGTGCATGTATTGTCCACCGTTCATTTAACTAACTGAAAATGTTGTGAGCAATTTCTGTGGATTATGATCCTCAAGCAAGTTGCATGCAGATTTGGCAAGCCACCGTGTACTCTCAGCCATTAGAAGAAGCAACAAAGGATGACTGCATTCTGTTTGACCTGTTTGTTGCAGGCCCTCCTACGAGTGGGTTCCCAGTCAGAGTGGTCCGACAAGTTCTCTGTAGATACAGTCGGCAGTTCTGGCTCCATCACCTGTAAGGCTGCCAAGGGTACGGACATCAACTACGAGGTAACTAAAGCAAAATCACCATCTTTCTACCTTCCCTTGATTCTTGCTATCTGATGTAATAAAAAATGCAGTATTTGATAACTGGTTGTTAGTGTAGCCATTTTCATTGATTCACAAGAAACAGTGGGTAATTTGAAAGAACAATGATAATGTGCTCAATGTTACAATTACATGTGGCCTTGTCTCAACCTTCAAATCTGGTGTTGAATGAAAACAATATTTCATATATAGGTTGTTCTGTTCAACAATCTTTGCAAATCACATGTGACAGTGGGTTTCAGCACCACTAACTGACCCAGTCCAATGGGCAATATGAAAAATAATGTGGTAGGACTCAAAAGTCTGTTACGCTGTGTTGCTAGTGCATCTATGATTCTTTCATACCTGTGCATGCATATGATATATGATATAAAGGACTAGCACATTGGCAGAACGTACTGCACCTGCGCAAAACCCGAAATGTATTGTGCATAGCACTTTTGCAGATTGTCTCATATAAGGTTGTATTAGAGCATATAAGGTTGACAGCCTGTCTGTAGTTTTCAGATGTTGTATAGGAAAAGATATCGTCTGCAACAGGCAAAATTTTGATGCAACGTTGACCAAACATTCAGCGAAAAACGTGAAAAATCAGGGTTTTGTGCAGGCGCAGTACGTTCTGCCGACGTGCTTAAAGGACTACTCTCTGTACTAAAACTATTTTTAATGTTATTCATACATTTGTACTTCAAATGACAGGTTGTTTTCTTGTTTCCCACAGATTGGTGTAAAGATCCAGCTCAGTAACTTCAGTCTGACCAAACAAGTCATTTTCACCCCACATTATCTACTGGTCAATCATGCAGAGGTAGGACTCTCTTATACCTAATGCTAACTTTTACATCCTCTATCTAAGATAATCATACATTTTAAACCATTGTATGAGTAATGATTTTAATTGAGTTGAGGTAGGACTATGAGACAAAACTTTTGGTTCATGATATAGTGACTAAATTATATGACAGACTACAATCTATTTGGTTTTAGTCTACCGGATACAATGTAGGCAAAATTCCTTGTTTATACACGACTTTCTATACCTGGTACTATTGTATCATGGACTATTAAGATACATAGCATATCTGTTTGCGCTGTTACACTTACTAAGCTGTACAATGTTGTGTTCCCAGTTTGACATCAGTGTTCAGGAGGAGGAGGGTCAGGAGTGGCTGGATGTACCTGCAGGGAAGGTACGGACTGGGGATGGATGGGTGGATGAAGGAAAGAGTGAATGAGTGAGTGAATGTGAGTGGATGAATGAAAATTTACATCAGATGCTAATTCATAAATCTTTAAGTCACTTTCCATTCAATTTAGCAGGTTAGAACTTTATACATTTCTTAACAGTGTGGGTGAGTTTGAAACTGTCCGTTTTTGCATGGCAAGGGAGATGGAGTGAAATATGCTGTATTTGCTTGCAAACAAATGTCAGCCTTTCTAGTATACAAGTGACATGATCGTAACCATTCAGAAGATCATAGTTTAGGGTTTGTACACGTGACGAGAACTCCAAGACGGGATCTGACTTTACCGGGTTGATGAAGAGACAGAGTGCGTCTTGAAAGCTCCCCAGAGTAGCAAACTCTTTTTGTTGTGTGTATGGTTTTAAATATTCGTCAAAAGTTTTGTACATGTATGTATCTCTGACATGCATAATATGTCCTGCCATTGTGTAGTGTACACCATTCTGGCCAAAGCCCAAGTCTCAGAAGCTGAGGGCGAAGCTGACTGCCTCACCCCCTGGCCAGGACATCACTGAGAACTTCCAGTTTAACCAGGATAACAACGGCATACTTCTCAAACTTGTCAACAAGGTAAGGGACAGTGTAGCATCATTGTTCATTTCTTATAGGTCGATAAGTCTGGGATTTATAATTGTCTGTTTCTTTTTTGTTGGGGAGTATAGTTTTCATTGGGTGAGTTGTGGGTTTGCCTGTCTGTCAGTCTGTTGCATGATGGGTGGGAGGTGATTTTGACAGTTGATTGGTAGAGGGTTACACCTGAAGGTGACCTAGCATGTGCCTGGTGGGAGTAAGTGGGTGTTATGGGCAATGGTGTAATACCTGATTAAATTACATCATACAGACAAGGTCTGTGAACTAGAAGGCCATGAAAACCCAAAATACCTCCCAGAAATCTAAAATCCCTGATTTCTTCTTTATTATGTTTTCCACAAAACCTGTATGTTGTTGTTTTCCAGGTGGGAGGAATCTTTGTGGACATCCAGGTTTCCGAGTCAGCGAACATCATCAGCTTTAGCGGCTACTCCCCCGGGGCTGCAGCTGTCCTTATCGTCAACCACACAGCAAACAACCTCATTCACTACACACAGAGGTAGTTTTGTTATTTGTTTGCCTTTACCTTTATTAGGGGCATTGCATTTTTTATATGAACTTTAAGTCACCATTAATACACATACCTGTAAACATGCCTGTCCTTGGTGCTGAGCATTATCCACACACAGGTGAACATGCCTGTCCTTGGTGCTGAACGCTATCCACACACAGGTGAACATGCCTGTCCTTGGTACTGAACACTATCCACACTCAGATGAACTTGTCTGTCCTTGGTGCTGAACGCTATCCACACACAGGTGAACATGCCTGTCCTTGGTACTGAACACCATCCACACACAGATAATCATACCTATCCTTGGTGCTAAAAACTATCCACACACAGGCGAACATGCCTGTCCTTGGTGCTGAACACTATCCACACACAGGTGAACATGTCTGTCCTTGGTTGCGAACACCATCTACACAGTCACAGGCGAACATGTCTGTCCTTGGCGCTGAACACCATCCACACACAGGTAAACATACCTGTCCCCGGTGCAAATTAGCAAAAGAAAACACAGGCCACACATTGTGTGTTAACAATGAGATTTTCTCATTCTGCATCATTTGTCTTCTGTATTCAGCCAGCAGAAGAAAGAGCAGACCTATGTTCTAGCACCCCAGCAGGCTGTCCTGTACACATGGGCAGACCCCACAGGCAAGAATGAACTCCTGTGGAACATCGACGGCAATGAAAAACGTAATGGCAAGGACAAACTGATCAAGGTAACTTTCCTAGCAGAAGGAATTACTCATTGTTAAGGCTGAAAGTTGGCATTGCTCTGAAGTATCGTTTATATAGCTATCATGATAATATGGAAGGTGTTAATCAACATGTGCTTAGACATCTAAGGAGACTTTTGTATGTTTTCCTACTTTCTGCTGTTACTTTTCTCCTTGCTCAAGCTGTTCTTTACTCAAGCAATTCTACCCCAGCTGGTCCAACAGTGTGCCCTGGCTACATCTTGCTGCTAAAAGCCCACTAAGCAAATGACAAGGCTCAATCTACAGCAGTATTGCAAAGTATAGCAACAGTATTTTTTGTTCTAGTTTGTTGAGTGTTGGATCTACATTAATCACGAGATGTTCTGCAACTGCACCACTACTGACAACAAGCTTTCAACACATCTAAGTTACATTCCATGAATCTCAAAATATTAATATTGGGAACAGCAGACAATAAACCAGAGTGTCATATTGCAACATGCCACCATTTTATAATATATAATTTTTTTCTAATAGCCAAGTCTTTGTCCAGCAATGTGCATTCAATTTATAACTTTGACATTTTAAAGTGCTGTACAAATTTGTCTGCATTTGTTGAAGATTTTGATATGCAATGCCATATAGATATAACTAACAATGTGTCCTATCCTGGAAGAAGCACTGTAATTGCATTCAACACAATGGTAAGAGGAGAATCACAATTGTAATGCAACTTTGATTATTCTTGTGAACATTCTGCAAGATACTATGTTCACTAGTGTCTCTGATCCATGGCTTGATTTGCCTCCAGGATGGAATCGGAGAGGTGAAGTTACCAGGTGACCAGAAGCTGTACTGGGTGTCCTTCCTGGACGGTCTCCAGAGGGTGCTGCTGTTCACTGAGGACCTGGCCGTCACCACCAGGGCACATGAGGTGTGTTTGTTGTCTTCTGCATTCCCTCGGTTGTCAGGCAGATGCAGCAAGTTGGTATCTTCCAAGTTGGAAGGTCACCCCTTACTGTGCATGCACACCAGTCTAATTTTTTTGAGCATATAAACAACACCAGTGTAGCAGGGCAGAATATACTCCTGGCCAAAGTATACCCACTGGTACATTCTGACCGGGGTGTTTTCTGGTCTGCTACACTGAGAAACCACCTCAATGTTTACACCTGTTTTGTATTATAGAGAAACCTGCATAGGTTTGATTTACTCACACAAAGATGGGCTCCTACCAGTATGGCATGTTCTTTAATGTGCTCAAGGTGTGATTAACCAGTTGTTTAGAATCTTGTTTATGAATAATACATGAAGGGGACATCAAAAGAATCAAATTTAGGCACCTGGCCTTCCTGTAGAAACCCAAGCTTGTGTCTCCTTGAAGATGGTTTTTGTTGAAACTTTGATAACCTTTGTTCACCATCCAGGCCGACTTGGAGAGAGTAGAACAAGAGATCAACCTGCACATCCATGGACTCGGGGTCTCACTGGTTAACAATGAAACAAAGACAGAAGTTTCTTACATTGGCATCACCAGGTGAGACCTTTCAAACTGAATATGTACTTTTAGAGTTAAAATATCAAGGAAAAGTAATGTTAAACAGAGAGAACTGACAAGATGTATGGGCTGGCTTAGACCCAGCTGATGGCCGCTAATGTATGTATGAAATGTACTTTTATCTTTATTCTTTGTACAATGAACAATGTCAAAACTGCAATCTCAAGGCAAAGTAGAACATGCATGACACTTGAAGTTTTAAAACCGTGACATCAAAGATGGATCCAACTGAATCATGGTATCTTGTGAATTCTCTACTCTAACTCTGCCAAAACTCTTTTTGCAGGATTTTTTGGTTCAGAATCAGATGGAAATATGTGTTGTTTTCATAAGAGACATATTGGTGTTGAATTCAGGATGTTTCTGTATTTTAGTTCGGGTGTGATCTGGGAGGAGAAGCTACGTCGGAGATGGAAGCCGCTGTCGCTGAAGAAGTGTAACCTACTGGAGGAGGCCTACCGTAAGAACCAGATCCTGATCAGCATGGGCAGGGAGCCAATCACAGGCCCTCAGCAGCTGGACTCTGGCTTTCAGGTAAGAACCAGCCAATCACAGGCCCTCAGCATGGGCAGGTAGCCAATCACAGGCCCTCAGCAGCTGGACTCAGGCTTTCAGGTAAGAACCAGCCAATCACAGGCCCTCAGCAGCTGGACTCAGGGTTTCAGGTAAGAACAAGCCAATCACAGGCCCTCAGCATGGGCAGGTAGCCAATCACAGGCCCTCAGCAGCTGGACTCAGGGTTTCAGGTAAGAACAAGCCAATCACAGGCCCTCAGCAGCTGGACTCAGGCTTTCAGGTAAGAACCAGCCAATCACAGGCCCTCAGCAGCTGGACTCAGGCTTTCAGGTAAGAACCAGCCAATCACAGGCCTTCAGCAGCTGGACTCAGGCTTTCAGGTAAGAACCAGCCAATCACAGGCCCTCAGCATGGGCAGGGAGCCAATCACAGGCCCTCAGCAGCTGGACTCTGGCTTTCATATCACAAGCTTTGCTGATAACTTTGTGTCAGCAATAGCCTAGGAGATAGACTAGGAGAACTTTAACTTTTTAAAGACCTTTTTGTCACTTTTCAAGGTACAAATTGTAAGACAGATACGAACACCAATATTGGAATAATTTCAAGTTGACAGTAACTGTAACATCAGAATTGTCTGTTGAAGAAAAACAAAGTTTTTGTGCCCGTTCTGGTCTGCAGGTGGATGTATCTGAGATGCGGATGTACAAACCAAACAAGAGGAACGTGCGACGCATGTTTGAGCCGGGGATCTGGGCACAGGTCAAGATGTCCAGTCATCAACAAGCTCTGCATTTCAAGGTTAACAGGCTACAGGTCAGGATTTACTTTTGATTTTTCGGTTACTGGTAGTTGATTGAAGAGCAGTATCTGACTTATGAATGGCTTTTCACAGTTTGAGAATGTATTTAAGTGTTGGCCTATTGCAAAAGTGGTTAATTTTGAAGACATTCACATTTTATTTAGTACATGACGTTGTAAATGTCTACCTCTTTTTCAGATTGACAACCAGCTGCCAGCCTGTGTGTTCCCCTGTGTGCTGTACCCTATAGCTCCACCCAAGTCAGTCGCCCTGGACAGCGGTGAGTTAGGGAACGCACAATGTATATATTGTAGGGGTGGTTTTTAACGTTAAGCACACTGAAAATAGCCATGTGGTACCAATTCTCTATTGGTTATGGGGTTAGGCAGCAGGGAGGTTTAACTCCACCTGTCCTTATTTTCTTTGGGTCTAGCTGATATATGATGATATGCTAGTCCAACATATTGAATTAAGTAGTAGTAATAATAATGGTTATATATTTTCCTCCCCAGCTCCTAAACCCTTCACTGAGCTGAGTTTGGTGATGAGACAAGAAGAACACAGCCATGTCAGGCAGATCAAGTAAGTTGGAATAAAGCCATTATGGTACCATACATGTAATTTCAAAAAGCAAGTTCTTGGATTGCACACTTGCAGTTAATTGTTGTAACTGAGCCATTACATGTGTATGGCCCATCAATGAAAATGCTGCATCACATCATTCTGAGGTACACTCATGTCAGTAGCATGTTATATCAGATTTTTTTCTATCATAATTTGCATGAAGGTGATCAAGCATGACCTTGCTTCTACCCTTTTATATAGTATAGGTAGTGCAGTTCAAGATGACGATGTATTCCATGCTTATGCACATGTACTTGTACTTTTACAATGTAGATACTTCAAGGCCCTGATGCAGGAGTATGCTGTGAGTGTGGACCAAGGCTTCCTGTCTGCCATTATACAACTCTTCACTACAGATCAAAAACACAACCCTGACCAAGAGGTACAACCATGGAAATTAAAGAATTCTATGTTGTTTATTCTCATTGATTCTTTGTATTTTGATATTGTACTGTAGTCTAGTATTCCACCACCTTCTAACCAATACACCAACCTTCATAATCTACCCTGAACTAAATATATACTAGAGTTGACTACGTTTATCATTTTTTAGCCGTCTTCTGAGAATTTCTCCCTTAACAATTATCAGTGATACTAATAAGACAGACTGCTAATAATTTACCAGTTCTCTGCGCATTTATATAATCTGTTTTTGCCCCCCTCCCCCAGTTGGAATACTTCCAAGAAGACATCAAAGTGTCCCAAACCAGCCTGATGGCCATGATGGTAGAAGGTGCCATTGGTGAACAGAAAAATTTCTACGACGACCTTCATTTGGGCCCAATCAAGGTCAGTACTCATGATCCACCTTTCAGTGACCGTCTGTCACTTTCTTGAGGGCAACAACAATAGTCTCTTGCTAACAAGATGAAATTTTTCATGGTTACTAGGCATAACTCAGTTTTATGAAATACATTTGTTGATAAAAGTGATTTCCTCCTAGGTCCATTTGAGTTTCTCTCTCCACGGAGGCGGTGATGACAAAGCAGAGAAGACAGATGAAGAGGAGAAGAA
Organism: Branchiostoma floridae x Branchiostoma japonicum; assembly: GCA_013266295.2. Taxonomy (NCBI): domain Eukaryota; kingdom Metazoa; phylum Chordata; class Leptocardii; order Amphioxiformes; family Branchiostomatidae; genus Branchiostoma; species Branchiostoma floridae x Branchiostoma japonicum. The sequence continues at coordinate 3,975,932 of CM023838.1, read as the reverse complement.
GAAAGCGCCGGCTCCTGGGATCCACTTCAAGGCTCTGAACCTCCTGCTACAGAGTGTGGGAGTCACACTGACAGAGATACAGGATGTTGTCTTCAAGTGAGTAGAATAAATGCCCCTGCCCAGAGGTTTTGCCAAAAATGGGAAACAATTCAAAACTTTTCAAGAACTTTAGGATATCAAAACATCTCAGAGGTGCAGTCAAAATATTCTGATTGGAGATATCAATTTGAAACTGTTTTGCTCATGTTGATGGGTTTAATTTTTCATGCCCAAACAGTTTTACAATGCTTGATCTAAAACAGATTAGCACACTAGAAAATACAGCATTGATTGATTGATTGATTGATTGATTGATTGATTGATTGATTGACTGACTGATTGATTGATTGACTGACTGATTGATTGATTCCCTGTTGTGTTCTTTTCTGTTCCAGGCTTGCCTTCTTTGAACGTAGGAACGCATTCTACAGCCAGAGTCAGCTGACAGGAGTCATTGTCAAACACTACTCCTCACAGGTCAGGACCTTTGGCCATACTGAATATTTCTAACTGTGGACTGTATAGTTGTTTCAGTGTTGAGAGCTAGCATTTTCTGATGCCTAAACATCCAAGATTTTATATAGTTTTGCTGTTACAGTTTCTACATGGATATCATAGACTTTTTGATCAATGATAATCCTTGCTGTACCTTTTTCAGGCGATCAAGCAAATGTATGTGTTAGTACTGGGCCTTGATGTTCTGGGAAACCCCTTTGGCCTCATCAGGGGCTTGACTGAGGGGGTAGGGGATCTCTTCTATGAGCCTTACCAGGTAAAGTATGCACTTGTACATACTGTTAGAGTTGGGTCAGAATTTATAGCTCCTGAAAAATAAAAAAAAGGCATCAAAATTGGTGACTGCCTTGTGCTAGGAAAATTTCACTTATTTAAAGCTAATGACATGTAAGAATGACAAATTTGAATCTTATCCACTAGAAGAATGTACTAGAAAATGGTACATACTACTTTCTCTGCATAGCACTTAGCATTGGGAAAGAATATGGGAGTTAAACACACAACAATACCAGTGGACTAGCCCCCCTGCTGTACTGATTGCACAACTTTGTGACCCAAGGGCTACAGAAACAGAGATGGGTGCGGATGTATGCACCATAGGTTTGGGAAGGAACTTTAACTGTTGAAGAAGAATGTACCAACTGATCTTTGCTTGTCTTTTTTCCAGGGGGCCATTCAAGGCCCTGAAGAATTTGCAGAAGGATTGGCTCTTGGAGTCCGAAGCTTGGTGGGGCATGCCATTGGTAAGAAAGAATAACAACTTCTTCCTTCTTTGTGGTCGTGAATAGCATAGCAAAGGGCACCTATTAGGCAATAAAAAAAAGACAAACTGAAAGGTAAATGGCAGCGGAAAGTTCAGCATGTAACGTTATAACAATCCTCTAGCTAGTACCAAGGACAGGAACAACTCAGAAATTTGTCACCATTTTTTCATGGTAGTTATATCCTAACACCTTATACTGGTATGACACATTTTGAATATGCTTGACTTACATGTATGTTAGGTACAGTATTGAAGGGTCTGGTAGACTGTTGACTTGTTTATTGTTGTTGTTTACCAGGTGGTACTGCCGGTGCAGTGTCCAGGATCACGGGGACAGTAGGTAAGGGTCTGGCGGCCCTGACCATGGACGACGACTACCAGCAGAAGAGACTACAGCAGATGAGCAAACAGCCACAGTCTGTCCAGGAGGGCCTGGCACGGGGAGGGAAGGGGCTGCTCATGGTAAAACTCTCATTGCAAGATGCATGTATGGGTTAAGGTTTCCCATTTATGCAAATTTAGAATTGAAATTTCCCATTTATGCAAATTAGTGCACACAGGAATTTCTTTGCCTTTGATAGAAGTAATATAAGACAGTGTGCTTTTCCATGCCTTTTTACACCCAAACTGTGCAAAGTAACATTCCTTGTTGGCATCATGTATACACGTTGCATTGAGAAAACAGCTTTTACAAGTAATGCCAAGATGCGATCCCCATTTTTAGGAAGTTAAAACATTGTAGTGGCATTTGCTGTTGTCTTGTTGTGTCTGTATGTACAACCTGTATGCTTCTCCATCTTGTCACATGCACTTGCTGTGCCTTTCTCTAGGTTCAAAAGGTAAGGCACACATGCACATGTCATGCCTTCATATGCTCCATCTTTTTCAAACATACAGTACATTATTAATGACTTCTACATTATGTCATGTCTCCATGATATGTACAGATCAGCTAGTATAACAGCTATACTGGCATCATTACACATCTAAGTAAGGCCACTAACAAACGTATTCAGCTTCTTTCACAGCTTTCTAACCATTTTTCATGGCTGCATTTCAAGCATGTGGCATGTGAATACTTCTCTTTAGGTCACAAAACATTCTGGATGTTGTTTAACTTTTTGATCTAATCATGTTTTTTCTTCCAGTTTATATTTCCAAGCCACAAGCATGCACCTATTCAAACCAGTGGAAACAAACTAACAATCTACATTTTTTTTGTTTCTTTTTACTCACATTCTATACTTAGAGAAAAGAAATGTTTTGTATGAGTAGATGTTTGACACTGTTTACCGTTCCAGGGCTTTGTTGAAGGAGTCACAGGGGTAGTCACCAAACCTGTGGAGGGTAAGAAATTTTCACCAACTTTAGAGTGAAAATAGAGTTCTGAGAATACATACCACCTAATTCATCATCTGTAGCTATGTGGTGGATGTAGTAAAAACTTTACCAAGATTGGGTATTGTTAGATAAGTTTATTGCAAATTCGTTAGTCAAAATAAATTAATAGACTAAGTCTGAAGCACCTACGACATGTAGCATACCATATTTGTGACTTAAACGTTTTTCTCAGGTGCCAAGAAAGAGGGAGTTGGCGGATTCTTCAAGGGAATGGGGAAAGGACTTGTGGGAGTGGTGGCACGACCAACCGGAGGAGTCATTGACTTTGCCAGTAGCACCTTCAACACTGTCAAGAGGTATGGTTTTGCAAAACTACTCTTCTTAGGAAATTCTGCAAAATAATGTGGATAATGGGAACACTTTAAGTTGTCCCAGTATACAAAGTAGGTACATATGCCAGGGTAGGCACTTTTTGTCACATATCAAAATTTAATGCAAGAACTACAGTTGAAATTGTCGCATGACCATTTTTTACAAATTAAAGTAGTATGAACATGATCTTTCTTCAGCATTTCAGCATGTACAAAGTTTTAAGGCACTTGGACTTTAAGACAACATCTTGACACAATTCTACTACAGTAACTATGTCTTGTGCTTCAACTTCAGTTTAGTATGATCATAATTTTAGATGACATTCAACCTCCCTTTGGACTAGACCATGTTTTCAGCCGTGGGTAGATTTTGTTGTATGTTTACAGAGCTGCGGAGGTTGGGGAAGAGGTACAACGTCTGCGTCCCCCCCGGCTCATCTATGAGGATGGTATCATCCGACCTTATGCCATGAGAGAGGCCTGGGGCAACCAAGTCCTACAGGTATACTTCAAATAATGATGGAAGCTTGCAAAGGATTTAATTGTCGTTTTACATCTTTGTCAGAAACGACAGATATTATTACTTTGTAATGTAGACTTATGAAATCATTACACAAGATGTTTTTCCTGTCTATATGTTCTATATGTATGTCAACATTTTTCTTCATAAGGAAAAATTAGGTTATGACTGCAAATTATGGGCATTTTTGGGACAATGACTTGCTTAACCTTGCCAAAAGTCCGATGACAAAATTAAACAATCCCATCATAATGAATATGGCCAGGGTTGTCAATGGTGGAAGGATGTTGGTTTTCATACCATGCATATTGTGATAACTCTGTCTCTTGTACTTACAGGATGTGGCCAAGGGGAAGTACGCGGCCACAGACACCTATCACTACCACGCTGTCCTGTCCACTGATGCCAAGGAGGTCTTCCTCATTACCAATCAGTAAGTTCCTTTTTTAACACAGACTGCAGCTGCTGTCTTTAAAGGGGGGCAAAACTAATTTTTTTTTAGTCCACTGCAGTATAATAAATATACCACAAAGTACAATTCTTACTTGTTTTACATTAGTCCATGACAGATTAGCGTTGTTACACCATTTCAAACTCGCACCTTTAATCTAATTTAATCACTGAGGTCTCACGTCCTTTGACCCTTGTGACGTCAGGCCACAGCCACCACGCATCTCACAGCACTAAGTTAATCTCCAAGCAGATCTTACGGTGGCCAAAGACAGTATCCAATTGGCCAGACAGTTACCATTAGCTACCGGTGGCTAATGGTAACTGTCTGGCCAATTGGATACTGTCTTTGGCCACCGTAAGATCTGCTTGGAGATTAACTTAGTGCTGTGAGATGCGTGGTGGCTGTGGCCTGACGTCACAAGGGTCAAAGGACGTGAGACCTCAGTGATTAAATTAGATTAAAGGTGCGAGTTTGAAATGGTGTAACAACGCTAATCTGTCATGGACTAATGTAAGACAAGTAAGAATTGTACTTTGTGGTATATTTATTATACTGCAGTGGACTAAAAAAAATTTAGTTTTGCCCCCCTTTAAAATCTCGGTTGATATTTTCTCAGCTCATGACTGAGTGTGTTGTTTTTCTATCCTCATGATAGAAACTCCCAATTCTGCTTGTAGAACACATTATTATCATAATTTGTAAAGTGTCCTTAGAATTTATGCTGTCATTTTTATGTTGAGTAGAAATCAAGACAGACATATTTTGGCAACGCGCAAGACTGGTAAATCCCCCTCTATGTGATTGAAAACAGCTTCCTATGCACACATTTAGTAACACAATGTTCCCCTCTGGCAGACGGGTAGTGTACTGCAGCAAGGGTGACATCTTCGGCCACTGGGACAGTGACTGGGCCTACAGGTTTGATGAGTTCAGGGAGCCTCCTAGCCTGGTAGAGAAGGGCATTAAGATCCTTGCCAAGGTGGGTACATCCTAAACGCCTGGGTGCTAGGCTAGAAACCTGCTAGTACATTCACCAGTTATGTATGTTTGTGTGTGTGTGTGTTTGTTTGTATGTATGTATGTATGTATGTGTGTGTGTGTGTGTGTGTGTGTGTGTGTGTGTGTGTGTGTGTGTGAATGAAGGAATCACATGTAGAAAAGCACAAGACTTAACATGCATAATATCTTCAATTTGTCAATCAAACATGGAATGATCATGAGTGATTTTTTTGTCTCTCGCTGCATTGATTATGACACTGTACATTTTACCAAATGCTACAATGGCATGTTTATCATTATAATGAGATGCAGTATACAGGATTACATTTTGTACATGTAGCTTAGATCATTATTACTGCAGCAGAAGCATTAAGAACTTAAGTCAAGATCTGTTGCTTTTTTCATGAGTTTGCTGTGTCGTCACAGCGACATGGATGCAAGTATTGTACTAGAATATAATATTATGCAATGTTTTGCTTCATTCAATACATGTACATCACACACCATGGCACAACACATTACGATGGTTTTATACCATACTGCTTTCACGGTAGATTTAATGTATGCATCGCTTCCCTCCCACATAACATGCATAATGTAGGAAACTGCTGAGGAAGAGGTGAGAGGTTAAAGGTCATAGTAAACCTCTCTCTGTGTCTGTCTGTTGTTCTGTGTTGTGGATTCTGCATGGTTGTGGTCTTGTACTGTTCGTTACTACACATGGTCACTTGTTGTTTGTCTATTTGTATGGTCAGGAGATTTTACATTGGTGAGGTTCATTAGTCCCAAAATAGGGCCCAGTGACAATTGCTGTATGCAGCTGAATATGATATGAACCCATGTTCTGTAAGATTGTTCATGGTTTGAAATGTGACATATTGTGGTCAAAGCCGAAGGCCCCTGGCTATACATGTACATGGCCAAGGGTCTTCAACTTTGACATATTACCTACAATGCATCACTATCTTATATGTTCCTATTGAACTTTGAAACTTCTGCTGTTATACATAACTCCCAATGTCTTTCCTGTGTGTTTCCCCATTCTCCCCTGTGTGGCCCAATGGACAGAAAAAGAAGAAGGTAAAACCCCTCACCTACACACAATACACAACTGTTCCAGCCTTCTTGTTCCACCAGCACATTAGAACACCTTAACTCTAGAGGAAGGCCAGTTTGCATGTGTTTCTGAAGTCCAACAAAATGACCAATAGAATTGACCCTGACTTTTCTAGTGAATGGTTAGTTGCATGTTCATACTGTTCTAAAATAGATATTTTGGAAGTTGTTGTGGCTATATATTAGACCTATACAGGCACAAGACTAGCATGTCGGCAGAACGTACTGCGCCTGCGCGAAACCCGTAATGTATTGTGCATAGCACTTCGGAAGAACGTCTCATATAAGGTCGAATTCGCGTATATAAGGGTGACATCCCGTCTGTAGTTTTCGAATGTTGTGTAGAAAAAGATATGGTCTGCAACAGGCAAAATTCTGATGCAACGTTGACCAAAAATCCAGCTAAAATACAGGTTTTGCGCAGGCGCAGTACGTTCTGCCGACGTGCTCACAAGACTAACTCTAGAAGAGAGCAGCTGCAGCCAATCATGTTGCTTCTTGACCGTAAGCAGCGACCTGATTGGTTGGTAACTCTCCCTCCAACAACAGGTGGGATAGTATCTGATTGGCTGACAGCTGGCCAGCTCTAACACAGCCAATAGGAAGCACGCCGGCAGAACGTACTGCGCCTGTGCAAAACCTGGATTTTCGCTGGATTTTTGGTCAACGTTGCATCAGAATTTTGCCTGTTGCAGACCATATCTTTTTCTACACAACATTTGAAAACTACAGACGGGATGTCACCCTTATATACGCGAATTCAACCTTATATGAGACGTTCTGCCGAACTGCTATGCACAATACATTACGGCTTTTGCGCAGGCGCAGTACGTTCTGCCGACGTATCCAATAGGATGGATAGTAGAGCAATAGGCCAGAGTTGCTACTTGCTGTTATGTATTGTCAGGTCTTTGTTATTGTGTAATGCAAGAAGCGTCCATGGGAGGAGCTACAAAAGGGTTATTTTTTTAGACCTAACAATTTCTAACATGCCAGAAGATGCTGAAGATTGAGTGATTATCAGTTGTGTCAATATGCTGCTGATTGTTCAAAATGAATGTCTCAAACAAGATAAATGATTTCATATCATATCTGTTTGTCAAACACATTTGTAACCTTTTATTGTCCCATTGTCTTGTACAGGAGGGCAGGCAGCTTGTTAAGAAACCAGCGTTCCTGAAAAGCCCCACTGCTGGGAAGATCATCAACTTTACTGACAAGAAATTTGCACAGGTTAGAGAGTACTTCTTCAACAATACAACTCAAGTATGGAAATCATATGCTTACACCTGTTTCATTTACATACTTGGGACAACTGAGATGACCCCTTTACTGTACCTGATCTTTCTTGAACGGCTCAAAATTTTGGTGACTCAAATATCAGCATTAAGAAGTCTGGTCTTAAGTACAGTGAGATCGGTCTATCACTGTCTCTCCTACCGGTAGTTTCAAGCCATTCCAACATCAATGTGTTGTGTAGTTGAGGTTTATCATCACAAAAGTTGATTTTTGTCAGATTGTATATTACAAACGAAAATAGAGAAAATGTCTATTACTTAAGGACGTTTCATTTAAGGCTAGATTTATGGCAATGATGTATGGACAACTTTTTGGAGTTAGGTGTTTTGTAGTAAGAGAGTTGTTCTGTTGAGCTGCACATGTTGAAATCCGTATGACTTGTGTTTCCTCTGAAACAGCGCCCACCCGGGGAGCCAGACGCCAGGGTAACCCTCCTCCCCTTGTCTTGCATGAGTTCACAGCGCCCTCTAGCTTCGTAGTCTGGAAAGACAACTAACACTAGTGTTGAACTCATGAATTGTTTCCTGTGTTGGAGTGTCTTGAGTTTGTGTTCTTGCGTGTTCTTATGTTCCCCAACTTTAATAACATGTATATTATGACATAAGTGATATGATAGATGTTCTCCAACTTCAATAACATTATGTTATTGCATATGTAATATGAAATTAACCTTTTTTGCAGTTCCCTTACCCCTTAACCGATACAAGTTGTGTGTCAAAAGGCTACTTTAGCAGGGAGAAGGTTAATGAGTATATTGATTGCAAATTTTTAAAAACCTGTTAATCGTTTTGAAATGATTCCTTTCTTTGACTCCAGAGCATTTTTGGCAATATTTGTTAATGCTGCTTTTTCCCTACCAGTATATAACGTTGTAGCCTGTTAGGTTTTCTGTTAGGTTCTTAAATGCTCCATGCTCTGTTAGTTCCAATACCTTGCCACTACTGCGGAAAAACAGTTTAAACATTGCTTAATAGGGACAACTGTTCAGTGGGATCTCAAAAATAACTATTTTCCCACTTCTTTATTTCCCATAGTACATGGTTGTTTAATAATTCAGCAGCTACAACTAACCGTTCTATTCTCCATGGAACTGCTACATTATTTACTCATATGTACAATTTACTTGACAAGTTAGTGTTTTGATTAGTTATGGTATCATAACTCATAAGGATTGGGTACCAAACTTGGATTGTACTCGCTTCTGCAAGTCGTAGCCTTACACAAAATAGAGTAAAATTTTGAATTAATTAATAACTGTATTCATTTATATTTAGGTACACAGAGTGAACTTTTATCTGTCTGTGTTCAGCCTACTAAGAAGTGTTTACTAACAACTTGTAGCAGTGTTTGTTATAGAGGAAAATGTTGTTTTCTTAGACTCTTTGTTTTTTACTGAAAATTTATTACCTGAGCATGTTGTGTACCAACTAATATCTAATTTGATTGTACTCCTTTTGTCCACAGCATGTCCTGAAGAAACTGAAGGAAGCAATGGACAAGTTCAGTGCACCGAAATAGGAAGATACACTGTTCTAAACACCTTACAACTTACAGAGACGCCAGTCCTCTGCATCAAAACTTACAGCATTTCCCATGGCACGTGAGAACGGTAGTGGAAGTTGGCAATATTAGATGTTGTGTCATAATGTAAACATTATCAGGTGTAGGGAACACATAAACTAACAATCTGTGTCAGTTTTGTCAAATAGATGCTCTTCTGCAAGGCTTTTTTGCAATGAAAGTAGATAATTTAACTGATAGAAAAATGCACAGTTTGACTGACCAAAAGATTTCAAAGCTGACATCACCATTTTGTTCGACATTGGATTTTATTTTACTGGCTCCTTTTGTATGAATCATGTTTGCCACAGATTTTCTTGAGCACTAGTTAGAAATTTCTCCACATTGTCATAAAAATTTTGAACAGTTATATAAAAAGTCTCTTTGATATACAGGTAGCTACAACCTTTAATTATAGAAAATAATGCAAGTAAGGTTTGTGTTATCGGTAATGTTAAAATATTTGCAATGTAGAAAAAATAGGCAATGTAATAGTATTACACTAGTTTCGGAAACATTTTTTGTGCTTTGTTTTAGCGGTGCAAAACATAAGATTTATCATAACTAAGACATTTTGACCAGTTTAAGTTAAAGTATTTGATTAAGAGCAATTATGGTAAATATGCATTTTGTGTATAGCAAATACATATAGGATAGGGTACTGGATTGTTAAAAGCTTTCTTAGGTGCTCAGGTGTCATAATCTGGAATATTTTGTGGTATTTGTTATTTTAGAGACAATGGCAAAGTTAATGTTACAGGGGACATTTACAAATACTAACGACTAACTAATGGATTAATTGGGTTGATATCCCTGTAGGGGCACCAACTCCCTACAATAGACATGCTCTTTTTAACACTGGAAATTAACATTTGAAAGAATATATGGTCTACAGAATATTAATAATACACTTTTCCACAAAGAAAGGGAGTCACTTCTTGTACCATAAAATGCTACTGTCTCTTTTAACCCTTAGTACTCTACAGCTGCCATGAAACGCACCCAATTTGGATTGGTTCCCAGAAGTGTTAGGGTAGCATGCTGCAGGTTAATTCTGTGTGAAGTTAACCTTCAATGTTGTGTATTTAATGAGGTGTGTGTTGGAAGACAACAGATAAGGTTATAAACCTAATAAGTTGCAAATTTTTATTTGCAAAGTGAGAAAAAGTACTAATGTTTATAGAAAAGCATGGCACACTTTTCAAGATATCCATATTGAAATCTCTAAAATGTGACAATGATAACTGTGAACATGATTCCTCAGTCCAGTTTACTTCTCTGTAAGTGCTTGCTTATACATGTACTTTTAATTTTCCTACTTGTCAACTACATTATAATGTATTAATTATTTGATGATAATTTGGCTTTGGAGAGTATGACAATCATTTATCTGTTGTGGGTTCAAGTAATAGTGACAATCACATATATGATTTCATTGCTTCTGAATATTCCATCCAAATGTAAAACCATGTCACAATCTGTCTGTTGATATCTTTTCTTTTTTCAACTCTCAAAGAAGGATCTCAGAAAATACTAACCTGTCTCACCCAACTAAAACATAGGTCTGCTGACTTCTGAAGAATGTGTGTAGTAGGAAAAATATTTCTGTTTCTTTTTGTTGATCTGATGTTACACAGTATACACACACAGGTACATTAGAAAAGCAATGCTGTGCATGACTGACAGCCTCATTTTTCCACTGTACAGCATGTCGGCAGAACGTACTGCGCCTGTGCAAAACCTGTAATGCATTGTGTGTAGCAGAACTGTTTGTTTAAGATCCTTTTCACATATTTAAGGTCCCGTCTAGATTTTTCAAATGTTTTGTTGGAAAAGATATCTTCTGCAATGGGCAAAATTCTGATGCAACGTTGACCAAACATCTGACAAAAACCGTAAAAAATCCGGGTTTCACGCAGGCGTAGTATGTTCTGCCAACATGCTCCTCTGTCTGTATTACATTTGAGTCTAAGAGGTAGAATTGAGTTGAATCTTTGAGTGGAATTGAAATGTTGCAATAAGATATATTCCTTTAAGATAATATTCATCAAAAAGCTCTATATAGAGAGTTTCCATGATCGAACCACAGTGTTACATTTAAAGCAATATGTGCTCTTTGTTGTTGTTTATCGAACAATATATGATTAATAGGTGGAATATTATAGATTTAATGAAGATATTATAATGGGGAAGGCAAAATGTTGAGAAGTTTTTCATGTCTGCTACTGTTGTCTTTGATAAGCATGATGTGTACACATGTGTGTCTCTGTGCATACCTGCAGAATGGACCCTTAAAGGTTGTTAAAAACAACTGAAAATGTACACCCTTGCTGCTGAGTAACGTGAAAATAGCTGCTATGGTACAATCGTTGTCATTAGATAACACTTGATGTTGTGACAGTCTGAACATGAGTTGTAAGAGCCTGGTGGCAGTTGTGTTTATACAAATCTAACATTTGTGTCTGAGACTACATCATCTTTGTTATCTTTGCTTGAAATACAGACAACGAAAAATGGCATAGATATGAATAAATGGTGGAAATACCAGATGAAAGTGACTGAGATGTTATTCCATCTTCTTCTTATCATAGCAGTCAGTATTGAATATCAGGCCATGTTCATTTGATTATATGGATGACATCCTCTGGGAACCCCAAAACTGATGCGAGGGTGCGGAAAAAAATGTTCCACTATACTTTATGAATGGGAACCAAGCAGATGTTAGGGGATCCAGTACTCGAAATCTTCCCTCTCGAAGCAAATGCCGGGCCCAGGAGGTTACTATATGAATATTTTTGATGTTTAATGTTTTATTTACAGAATACAGAACCAAACCGCAAGCAAAATATACGTAGTGTGTGGTGAAATACTGAGTTTATTGCCATGATACCGGTTCATACACACCGTTGGTTAATTAATACTTAATACATCGTCGGTCCCGTAGTTCTCTCAAATATATCGGCTCCTGTTTCTTTATTTACGTTTACAAATGGTTTATACAAATCCATACGAATGACGGAATTTACATTGTTGTTTTACAAGCTGAACAGAAATTACATGTTAACGTACCTAGGAACCAGAGTGAGTTACCGCGGGACTTTTTAATACAGCGGAGCCCCTAGTGACTTGGCCCGTAAAGCGACTCGCGCTGGCCGACGGAGTTATTCCGGAGCTCCGGGGGCTGTGTAACTCCGTCACCCTGGCAGCCAGCCTAGTATCGGGCCGTTTGATGTTTTCCTTCGGTTGCCAAAGAGCACTACGCCCGTCCATCTAAATAACTGCTACGGGAGAGATGAGCCCGATGGGAGTTGATCGGCTAACTCTCTTCGGGCTCGACTCCCCGGGAGCGGTAATGTAAACAGGTGGGCATAAGGCATTGAGCCCCCGAAGCTCTCGGACTAACGGCACGATACTAGGCTGGCTCCCGGGCAATAACTCCGTCGGTCATCGGGAGTCGCTTTACCGGGCCAAGTCACAGGCTGCGTATTGCCATGTATGTCAGGTGAACAAATAAACAATAAAAAAGGAATACTAGTATTAAAGCTGAACGACTGAAGTTTTAGTAGCATGGAGGTATAAATACCTCCATGGTTCAGTTCAGTCCCGTCAGCCGGCTCCCTACCATACCGTAGTACCGCGTACCGACTCCCGGCTGGCCGGCTCCCCAACACGCTCCGCTCCTGGAGTTGGCACACTTCCGAGGATTCCTCAAATCATCTATGGCCCGAGAGATAAATAAGAGGCCGGGCCGGGTTCCAACTTCAGGCTCGGGCCATGTGGCTTCTACCATGGGTGCCAGCCTCGTACCGGGCCGTGAGCCGTTTTTCTTCGGCAGCCGAAGAGCACTACACCCGGGAGAGATGAGCCCGAGGGAAGTTGGCCGGCTACACCGTCAACCGGCCAAAAAGATACAGGTAAAACTTTAACGTGCGGCTTTCCTTTTTCGTGGTATTTGTAGACAATGGAAAACGTATGACAGAACCGCTAAAAACCCACTGAAAATACTTAGCGTTTTCTAAAAATATTAACATCGATTACGAAGTAAAAATCGTAAACCCCAAGAGAGCCTAATTTCGGGCTCTAAAAACCGGAAGTGCCCAAAGAAGCCTGTATCTAGCGAAAACGGAAAGGGGTTACACTTTGTGATTTGGGCGATTTGGGAATTGCCAGATTCAAAAGGCTCGTATGGGGGGTTTCAAGTTTTTATGGAATATTTCATATTATGACTTTGTGAAAGTGTTTACACGCCTAAAACCAATTGTTTTATATTTTGTACATGTAGACTTTGAGTGAAATAATCAGCGACAAGGTATTCAAATTCCCGTGTTTTTTGAGGCTGGAAAAATTTTCTATTTTTGATTGTATCAGTCCTTGACCGCAAAAGTTACACGAGTGTGGGGGATTGAGGTCCTTCCTAGCCAGGCTGCCAGACCCCAGCACTTTGTTTACTGACGTTAACCGGCTCCCAACCATACCGTAGTACCGCGAACCGACTCCCGGCCGGCCGGCTCCCCAACACGCTCCGCTCCTGGAGTTGGCACACTTCCGAGGATTCCTCAAATCATCTATGGCCCGAGAGATAAATAAGAGGCCGGGCCGGGTTCCAACTTCAGGCTCGGGCCATGTGGCTTCTACCCTGGGTGCCAGCCTCGTACCGGGCCGTGAGCAGTTTTTTCTTCGGCAGCCGAAGAGCACTACACCCGGGAGAGATGAGCCCGAGGGAAGTTGGCCGGCCCTTGTTTGACTTGTTTGGGTTCATCTCTCCCGGGCGTAGTGCTCCTCGGCTGCCGAAGAAAAACGGCTAACGGCCCGGTACGAGGCTGGCACCCAGGGTAATAATAAATTGTGGCTTCCCTCGGTCGAAGGGAGTATCGTCTCGCACGGGGATAACCGTATGGTTGAGCATAGTGGTTGCCCGGGCCCGTCCCCATTATATGGAGCGCGGGCTTCAGCTCACGGCTCAAAAGCGCCGACTATTTGCTGAAAATATTATTGCAGTCACGGGCTATGGAGTCCTCCGCCCCATATATGGTAAGGATTGCCATATATGGTAAAGGAGAGGCCGGAATGACCGGGGAGGCCCTGTGCCGCGACAGCATTTCCATATATGGTAAAGATTGCCATATATGGTAAAGATTGCCATATATGGTAAAGGGGAGGCCGGAATGACCGGGGAGGCCCTGTGCCGCGACAGCATTTCCATATATGGTAAAGATTGCCATATATGGTAAAGGGGAGGCCGGAATGCCCGGGGAAGCCCTGTACCGTGACACCTGCATTCTGCGACTGCAATAATAACGTGAACTGCTAGGGGTCCTCACTGACACGTGCGGGAGCGGTTCAAACAAGGTCCCGGTCGGCGGTACAGCTCCACAATCATCATCATGGCTGCCGCAGGCCAAGAAACTCGCGTGAAAACACTTCGCCCTCGTTCTTACCAGGACAGAAGCTATCGCCACGGGTTTCTTGGGGCCTTAGGTGACTTACAGAAGGCCGAAGTTCTCCAGGATGTGGTTCTTGAAGTCGAGGGGCGCCGGTTTCCCTGCCACCGGCTGGTTTTGTCCGCGGCCAGCCCCTATTTCAGGGCGATGTTTACATCGGACATGGCGGAGAGTCGGCACAACACGGTTGTTTTGAAGGTAAAATTGGCGCAAATCTGACCGGAAGAATGCAAAACTAGCACCTCTAGGGATTCTATGCATTATATCAAACCGTGTAATGTGTCCAAAGATCAGTAAATTATAATTATTGGTAGTTTTGAACAAGAATATTATACTCCTTTTCCGAAGTTGACTCCCCCTCCCCTAAACCTTTTGCTCCATTATTTTGTGGCTTTCTTTTTTAAACGACATTTTACCACACAATAAAAACCTATATGATGAATTTAAGCCAGACTGAAATAGCCATGTTAAAGATACTGTAAGTTCCATTACTTACAAAATAGATGAATAGATAAAACAAATAATGAATTACTTCTGCAGTGGTTTTATTTTGCAGCATATTTTTACAGTATTTCAGATTTGTGGTTGAAACAACAAGGCATATTCACGGTGTTATGAATCTGCAGTGGATCTCTAGGCCACTGCGAAAACTGCGAAAGTTTCAAGACTTCCCGTAACGGTATGTGTCTTCAAATAAGATACAGCACCTAAACAATACAGGAAATACATTGTACTGCCCTACAGGGTTTGGATCCAGCCATGTTTGGGGGATCGAGATCCTGAGTTACATCTACTCGGCAACTGTGTCCCTGGACTGCGTGCAGCACCTGTACCAGGCAGCCGACCTCCTGCACCTGCAGCAGCTACATGGCCATGAACGTGGAGCGCTCCACCTGTGTGGACCTGTTTGCTGATGTGTTCGCCGTGGACATAGTTCTGCACCGCTGTCTGCAGTGTATCTGTCGGCACTTTGCTAAGGTAAAGTGAACATATATTAAGGTTTGCTACTACTTGTAGTAAGGTGATCATATCTTGGCATCAAATGGCAAGGCCAGTGGACACGAAATCAAGAGGTCACTGGTTTGATTCTTTGCATTCCTGGCAAGAAGTTGTATATCCTTGGGAAATGCACTTTACACGACGGCGGTGGAAGGAGAAGGATGGGCTCCGCTTTCCAATACTGTGCCCTAGACACAGTGGACTAACAATCCACTGCCCCTACAGCCTGAAAAAGGCTAAGGGACTACAGCAAATTGTTATGTGAAAATGGGAATAGATACAAATAAATTTACCACCTTGTACATACTGTATTTGTGTTTGATTTTGACCGTTGAAATTGTGACACATCTTGTTGCATGGATGTAGCAGTTTTTATACCTGGAGGGATCGTTCATCCATTCATTCATTCATCTGTTCCCTCCAGGTTGCCTCCAGTGAGGAGTTCTGCAGCCTGAGTGTGGATCAGCTGACTGAGATCATCAGCCAGGATGAGCTGGATGTTAAAGAGGAGACAAGAGTGTGGGAGGCTGTGGTGAGATGGGTGCAGCACAGCAGGGAGGACAGGTGGGGAAACTACTAATGTTATATATCTGATAGATCTCTGGAGTATTCTCATCAGGAGAATTTTACATCCACTGCCATGTTGGTTTCTTATAGATGTGCATTTCAGTGACTGTTATCTGATATTCTGTATGTTATGCTTTGATGATAATGTTAGTTAGTTAGTTACAACAAGGTTTGTACATTCTAGTGATATACTTGAATTTTCTGAAGAAAGATGCCTTGTTCATTACATTACAGGTATTACATTCCTAAGAAAACCAATGGGAAGTTGTGTTCTATTTTTGTATGTCTTGTGTTATCAAGTTATATTTATCATATCATAATACATTATTCAGTCAGCCTTAATTTTTTTACTTGATTTTACAGTAATGTAATACTGTGTCCATTTTTCGTTTATTAAAGGCGAGAGTGGAGCAAGTCAAGGAAGGAGTTCCTCCGTGCGAGAGACAACACCCTGGATTGATGATTGTTTTTTTGGACCGGAACAAAAATCCATACTTGTTACTACTGATGATCACTATACACAAGGAGGCATGCCAGGAAAATGAACATCCAGCGTTAAAATACGATGGATTTACCTTAGTTTCCGTCTCTCTCATTTCGCAACAATATTTTTCCATATTTTCGTTACGGACAGACATCTAGGAATCATAAAGGAGAGGTTTATAAGCTGCGTATTGGTTGGGATTGAGCCGCTGCTTTACACCAGCGGCCACTTGCCCACACTGTGATGCACATGAATTGTTCAGGTACAGGTACAGGTCCGGACCTGGACCTAAACCTCTGTACCGGTACCTGTACCTGTACCTGATGTTACGTTTAGGTACGCAGCCCTAGTATGATGTGCATATGATCATTTTTCAAAATGACATTGTTGTTTACTTCATTTTTGTAACATAAAGTAGCAGCAGTTGTAGTTCTACAATGCTGATGAAATGTACAAGGTTGTTCTTTGAGTCTTGTTTTCAAACAACATTATATTAAAGTCTGTTCTGCTGTGTGTCATATTTGTGTGTGTGCGGATTTGTGCTAAACATTTTGGGAAGTTGTGCTCCGAGGATTAGAACATAAAACATTGCACCATAACATAATGAAAACACCTTACAGGATTTTGAGGGGAAGTTGGATCTATTAATAGACAGACAGATAAAAACAATAGTTGTATTTTTTAACGACTTGTTTCACAAAATAGTCAAATTTAGATAGCCTTTTAAGATTTAGATATGTTTTAGAGAACACGTACATTTTGTCCATTCAACCACTTCGGGTCAGTAGAATGCAAAGGAAACATAGGATTTACCTAATTGGATGCATCAAAACTAAAATGGCAGAACTATCGACGAAAAAGCTTCATATTCAGCGGCTCGTACAAGCCGTTCTAGCAATGTTTGTTTCAAAAGGATCAAATGCAAGACTAAAACTGTTCTTTTCTGATAAATTAGTAATATTTAGGTAGTCCGGGCGAGCCTCAATGTCAAGAACAAGGGCAGGAAAGACATGGAGTAAAACCCCCATAAGAGCCCATCGCGTTTCCCAACTCGCCATATGGCTGAATCTGGGAATGAGCGAGGCTTCCTTAGGCCACAGCAAGTATTTTTTATGGATGGCATCAGCACGCGCATTGATTTTGTACTGAAGTTGTGACGCTAGAATAAAGATACATACATTTTCTTCTAAAGATTATCGATTTTTACATACCATAAAAGGTTATGTTTGATCTTTAATTTGTTAACTTTCAACGGCTTTAAGTTCAATTATTTCAAAGTTAATGACATAACACGTAAATGAATGAATTTTCCTGAAGTAGGGAGCCGTAAAAACATCTATATGACCTTTTATCTGAAGCGTAATCAGCCATTTTAATCCCACGTAATTCGTAGCCAGACCTCCAGATGGCGTTCAGCACCAAGGACAGACATGTTTACACAGAAAATGGTAGTGCACGGAAATCAGTTACGCTGCATGATTGCGTTAGGATAATCCCCCTACTATACGTTCTACACCAGTACTTGTTGCCTCAGACGTAGCCAGTGTGTGAGTTTGACATGCACTAGTCCGAAATGGTGGGGTGGGCATCACTAATTTGGAGGGGTTCGATTCTTGGTAATAAAATAATTGTGGCCATCAGGGTAACAATTAGATCAGCTGCTGTGCACACCTGTGTAAAAATCACACATGGACACATGGTACAGGTCGATTCAGTCTAGACTGTTGGTCATGCTGAGAAGACTAGGAATTGTTTGTCACCTTTTTGATACATTTTCAGCTTCCTGTTCGAAAAATATTTATTATAACGTGTGGAGCTAATCTTCGGGGATTTTTTCTATGTGGACTTATGCCGTTCCTTGGATTTTTGACGACGAAAATGCGTATTTTTTGTGACCTGGTAAATTTTGGCAGAAGACGAGAAAATGGCGCCAATGGGAACGACGGC
Organism: Branchiostoma floridae x Branchiostoma japonicum; assembly: GCA_013266295.2. Lineage (NCBI taxonomy): Eukaryota > Metazoa > Chordata > Leptocardii > Amphioxiformes > Branchiostomatidae > Branchiostoma > Branchiostoma floridae x Branchiostoma japonicum. Next base: position 3,957,516 of record CM023838.1, on the reverse strand, counting down.
GTGGTCATGGTTGGGCTGAAGTTCACAAGGTAAGACAACAAACCATATTGTCGAATAGATTTCCAACAAACAGAGAACACACGTTACTTGATATTCAAGTAAAATTAGTGTGATTTTTAGAATACAACGCGCTAGTTTCTAGCTTTAGGTAGGTTTGTATTATTGAAAATTTCTTTACTGTTTTCTTGAATATCGCAGTTATGTTTCTAGTTTTGTAGTTTAATTTTGAAGTAAAAAAAGACGTACGTTAGCAGTTGTTTTTGTATACCAATGGCTTTCCTGGTCTAACATGTGTGTCCCTTGTCTGTGAAAGAAACGCTGGGTACAATATGTGACTTTTCCTGCGAAAAACATAAGATTGAAACACTATGGACTGTCAACACTTGCCATCAAACAAGAGCAATTACTAGTAAATGAAACATAGCACTATATCAAAGTACAGTAAAAGCTTAACAATGAATGAGAGCCTTGTTTTGCCGTTGGACATTTACAACATACTTGCCCATTTTAGGCATGTTGACCACCGTCAGAGGGCAATAATTTGTTTTCTGAAATCGGGCGAAAATCAATGTGCATGCTGATGTCATCCATAAAAATTACTTGCTGTGGCCTAAGAGCCCATTTTGTTTCCCAACTCGCGAAATGGCAAAATCTGGGACCGAGAGAGGCTTCCTTAACTAGATACAGCTTCTCGAGTTATGCTGAACACATATATACAATGAACAAATGCATAAAACGCCCGCTGCAGTACCGTTGGAAAAAGCCAGGTGGAAAAGTCTTACCGCTTATTACATCTAGTCAAGCTAATATAAGGGATACAATCAATGTATATCAATTGTGTTAGTTATCCTGGTCTTTTTCATTCACCAGGATAATTTTTGCCTGGAGATATTTTTTTCACACCATCTGATAAATTATATATTTTCACGGTTAGGTGTGTCTTGAGGGTCAGCTGTCCAAACCAGACCAGACTTGATTGGGGCTCAGCGATTCAGTTTACGTGAAGACATGAAGGGAAATGACTTTTCCCCAGTAGGTCTGTGTCAAACATTGCCATAAAAGTATAATCTTTTTCTGAGGCACAGCACACCACCAGTAACACATTAAAAACATCTCATGGTTCTAGATCCAGTCAAGGATGGATAGTTCTTTTAATGGCCATTCATGATCAGTGTTGAATGGAGAAATGTTTTGCATCACACCCATTATACTTTCATTGTTACATCTAGGTGTGTCCTGACATTCCTGTCCTGCCTGGGAGAAAACTGTCCTGACTTGGAGACTTCTGTCCAAACCAGACCAGATGAGGGCTCAGCAAACCAGTTGACTTGAAAACGCAGCGAAGTGAAGAGTCTTCACAGGTGAGACATTGCTTTACAACGTCTTACTTTTAGATGTGTTAAACAACCCGAGTCTATACCAGAAACTATATATATATAATATTAGAAAACAGCACATTTCTACATTTATTCATAATCAATGATGAGCAAAGGAGTAGTTGAATCGTAGGGTTTTATTTTAATTATCTTTAATGATCATTGTTGCCTGGATATTTTTTTTCATCATACTAGTAATAACTATTCATTTTGTCACATGTAGGCATGTCCAGAGGGTCAGCTGTGTTGGTGTTTCTTTGATGACGGTGACTACTGATCAGACCAGGGCCCAGCAGACCAGTAGACCTGAACTGCTGAAGACACCGAGGGAAATGAAAACTTAGAATGCAGCTTTCCTTGGAGACACTGAGGGAGCTGAACGGTTTTCCCAAGTAAGTTTGACTGCTTCTTATCGTTACTTTCTTGAGAAATATAAACACAGAAACAACAGTTGTTACTTATCTTGTAAAAGAACTGTTATTTTTTTTTCGCCGTTCTGCTTCATAATATGATTTTCTGCAAAAATTCAACAACATCTCAAATTTTTGTGTCTCAGCAGTAACAGCATGACATTGTAGACGTTAGTTCTTGGCCAATCGCTGCTTACAATGCACTGACTTTTGTTTCTGTCTTCAAGATTTGAAATTGGAGACCAGACCATGGTGGGAAGGACCTGAGGCTTTTATCAGCATAGCTGTGTGAAAGAAGGTGGATCCAGAGACCGGACTGTTGCAGGAGGAAGAACCCGACTTTCATCGACAGGACTGCATGTGTGAAAGAAGATAGGGAGGTGTGAGTATGATGGTCTCTTTGTTAACACAAGACAACACACCACACACTTTCATGCATTTCTCTCTTGATTTAAATGCCCAGGTCACTCTACTGTACTCTTTCTCCGTCACATTTCACAAACGTGCTTACAGTAATCAAACTTTTCAGAATTGTTTTTTAAGCCACTTTTCCCGCCAAAAAAACTAATTGGGACCATCACCTGGATAAAAAGATAATTAGATTAACTCTTCCCGCGGTTTTAGATAGTGCATAAAATCACCGTGCCCTTTGACCCCAACACCTGGCCACCCTACATTGAACCACTCACAGTATGTTAGTGACACTGTTCCAACACTTTGGACCTTTTAACTTCTCCGACCACACTCTGCTACATCAGACCAACCTTCCCAAACATTTGGTTACTGGACGGAAAGTTTTCCGTCAAAAGACTCTGAAGAATTTCTCTCTCCTGTCAGTCAATGCACTCAGCATACTCCCTTGGGGAACGTCTTTGCTTGCGGAGACATTGATGCTTCAACACATCAGTAAACCAGAGCAATTGACTGACAAATTCTTCAGAGTCTTTTGGCAGAAAACTTTTCGTCCAGTAACCAAATGTTTGGGAAGGTTGGTCTGATGTAGCAGAGTGTGGTTGGAGAAGTTAAAAGGTCCAAAGTGTTGGAACAGTGTCACTAACATACTGTGAGTGGTTCAATGTAGGGTGGCCAGGTGTTGGGGTCAAAGGGCACGGTGATTCATACACTATCTAAAACCGCGGGAAGAGTTAATCTAATTATGTTTTTATCCAGGTGACGGCCTCAATTAGTTTTTTTGGCGGGAAAAGTGGCTTTAAAACAATTCAGGAAACTGTGCAATTAATGAAAGCAGTAAAGGAGGTGTGATTAAGAGAAGTTTGTGAAATGTGACGGAGAAAGAGTACAGTAGAGTGAACTGGGCATTTAAATCAAGAGAGAAATGCATGAAAGTGTGTGGTGTGTTGTGTTGTCTTGTGTTAACAAAGAGACCATACTCACACCTCCCTATCTTCTTTCACACAGCTATGCCGATAAAAGCCTCAGGTCCTTCCCACCATGGTCTCGTCTCCAATTTCAAATCTTGAAGACAGAAACAAAAGTCAGTGCATTGTAAGCAGCGATTGGCCAAGAACTAACGTCTACAATGTCATGCTGTTACTGCTGAGCCACACAAATTTGAGAGGTTGTTGTATTTTTGCAGAAAATCAAATTATGAAACAGGCCGGCGAAAAGAAAAAAATAAGTTCTTTTACAAGATAAGTAACAACTGTTGTTTCTGTGTTTATATTTCTCAAGAAAGTAACGATAAGAAGCAGTTAAACTTACTTGGGAAAACCATTCAGCACCCTCAGTGTCTCCAAGGAAAACTGCATTCTAAGTTTTCATTTCCCTCGGTGTCTTCAGCAGTTCAGGTCTACCGGTCTGCTGAGCCCTAATCTAATCAGGAGTCACCGTCATCAAAGGAACACCAACACAGCTGACCCTCTGGACATGCCTACATGTGACATAATGAATAGTTAGTATGATGAAAAAAATATCCAGGCAACAATGATCATTAAAGATAATTATGATAAAACCCTACGATTCAACTACCCTTTGCTCATCATTGATTATGAATAAATGTAGAAATGTGCTGTTTTCTAATATTATGTATATAGTTTCTGGTATAGACTCGAGTTGTTTAACATCGAAAAGTAAGACGTTGTAAAGCAATGTCTCACCTGTGAAGACTCTTCACTTCGCTGCGTCTTCAAGTCAACTGGTTTGCTGAGCCCTCATCTGGTCTGGTTTGGACAGAAGTCTCCCAGTCAGGACAGGAATGTCAGGACACACCTAGATGTAACAATGAAAGTATAATGAGTGTGATGCAAAAACATTTCTCCATTCAACACTGATCATGAATGGCCATTAAAAGAACTATCCATCCTTGAGGTGTTTTTAATGTGTCACTGGTGGTGTGTTGTGTCTCAGAAAAAAGATTATACTTATATGGCAATTTTTGACACATGTCTGAAGAATGGTTAACAAGATCCCATGGTCTGCATGTGCAGCAGAAGAATAACATATAAGGGTTCATCCACAAATAAAGCTTCACTAGTCTTAACGTTAGACTTTCATTAGAACAAGAGATATTTTGCTGAATACAGACCTACTTGGGAAAAGTCTTCATTTCCCTTCATGTCGTCACATACACTGAATCGCTGAGCCCCAATCAAGTCTGGTCTGGTGTGGACAGGAACGTCAGGTCTGGTTTGGACAGCTGACCCTCAAGACACACCTAACAGTGAAAATATTTAATTTATCAGATGGTGTGAAAAAAATATCTCCAGGCAGAAATTATCCTGGTGAATGAAAAATACCAGGAAAACTAACACAATTGATATACATTGATTGTATCCCTTATATTAGCTTGAATAGATGTAATAAGCGGTAAGACTTTTCCACCTGGCTTTTTCCAACGGTACTGCAGCGGGCGTTTTATGCATTTAATTTGTTCATTGTATTTGTTCATCATAACTCGAGAAGCTGTATCTAGTTACGGAAGCCTCTCTCGGTCCCAGATTTTGCCATTTCGCGAGTTGGGAAACAAGATGGGCTGTTAGGCCACAGCAAGTAATTTTCATGGATGACATCAGCATGCACATTGATTTTCGCCCGATTTCAAAAATAAAATATTGCCCTCTTACGGTGGTCAACATGCCGAAAATGGGCAAGTATGTTGTAAATGTGCAGCGGCAAAACAAGGCTCTCATTCATTGTTAAGCTTTTACTGTACTTTGATATAGTGCTGTGTTTCATTTACTAGTAATTGTTCTTGTTTGATGGCAAGTGTTGACAGTCCAAAGTGTTTCAATCTTATGTATTTCGCAGGAAAAGTCACATATTGTACCCAGCTTTTCTTTCACAGACAAGGGACACACATGTAAGGCCAGGAAAGGCATTGATATACGAAAACAACTGCTAACGTACGTCCTTTTTTTACTTCAAAATTAAACTACAAAACTAGAAACATAACTGCGATATTCAAGAAAACAGTAAAGAAAATTTCAATAAAACAAACCTACCTAAAGCTAGAAACTAGCGCGTTGTATTCTAAAAGTCACACTAATTTTACACGAATATCAAGTAACGTGTGTTCTCTGTTTCTTGGAAATCTATTCGACGATATGGTTTGTTGTCTTACCTTGTGAATTTCAGCCCACCCATGACCACGCCGTCGTTCCAATTGGCGCCATTTCCTCGTCTTCAGCCAAAATTTACCAGGTCAGAAAATACGCATTTTCGTCGTCAAAAATCCAAGGAACGGCATAAGTCCACATAGAAAACATCCCCGAAGATTAGCTCCACACGTTATAATAAATATTTTTCGAATAGGAAGCTGAAAATCTATCAAAAAGGTGAGAAACAATTCCTAGTCTTCTCAGCATGACCAACAGTCTCGACTGAATCGACCTGTACCATGTGTCCATGTGTGATTTTTACACAGGTGTGCACAGCAGCTGATCTAATTGTTACCCTGATGGCCAAAATTATTTTATTACCAAGAATCGAACCCTTCCAAAATAGGGATGCCCACCCCACCATTTCGGACTAGTGCATGTCAAACTCACACCCTGGCTACATCTGAGGCAACAAGTACTGGTATAGAACGTATAGTAGGGGGAATATCCTAACGCAATCATGCAGCGTAACTCTTTTCCGTGCACTACACGTTTCTGTGCAAACGCCATCTGGAGGTCTGGCTACGAATTACGTGGGATTAAAATGGCTGATTACACTTCAGGTAAAAGGTCATATAGATGATTTTTACGGCTCCTTACTTCAGGAAAATTCATTCATTTACGTGTGATGTCATTAACTTTGATATAATTGAACTTAAAGTTTTTGTTGTTTTGAACCACAAATTTAAAGATTTACTTGCAAAAGCCGTTCAAAGTTAACAAATTAAAGATCAAACATAATCTTTTATGGTATGTAAAGATCGATAATCTTTAGAAGAAAATGTATGTATCTTTATTCTAGCGTCACAACTTCAGTACGACATACATGTACTTAGCGCCCATTTTTGGCATTTTGCCCACCCACAGAGGACAACAAAATTTCCTTTTTTTCTGAAATCGGGCGAAAATCAATACGCGCGCTTATGTCATCCATAAAAATTACTTGCTGTGGCCTAAGATTTTATAATGAAGGCAAGTTTTTTTTGCACGCTCGCATCAGTTTTGGGGTGCTCACAGAATGTCATCCATACAATCAAACCAGAAAGGCAAAATGTCCAAAATGAAAGCATAAACAATTCCTTCAGCCTAATCCACATGAGCCTCTATGTGGCAAATTACATGCATATAATGTATCTAGGTGGCTCTTGTGAGATTAAACATCAGAGCGCATGTCTACCCGTAATCAGGCTCGCGTGATCACTTGAAGCAAAGCGCTGGTTGTGTTTCATGTATGTTTGCTCTGCAATCACCCGTTATATGCTGTGCTTGAAGCATGTCTTGTCTACTGTCATACTGATTCAAACATACATTTAGATCAACGTTATTGGACAAAAATACTGAAACGTTTCGACATAATATGATGTTGCAACATCCATGGTAAAAATACATTAGCAACTCATTCAGACTAATCTGTAACTGACCCAGATTATGAGATTTTATATAAGAAATGAAATGCACATTTAGGTGGCTCTTGTGAGATTTTGCATTGAGATATATCAAAAACACATTTCTACCTGTGCTCAGGATGGAGCTGAACAAGACACTGCTCTTATTTCGTACTTTTCATGTATAGGTTATGCTTGAAGCATTTCTAGTCTGCTATCATACTGAGTCAAACATACATTTAGACAAAGCCGTCTAAGACTTCGCAACCTTCTCTCCGTAATGTTTAAAACATCTAAAATGAAAGAAAATCTGCAAAATCCTTCAGACTAATTTGTAACGGTAGTGGCAACTGAACTAGTTTATGGGCCTTTATATAACAGATGATATGTATATTTAGGTGGCTCTTGTGGGGTTTTGCACTAAGAAATATCAGAACACATTTCTTCCTGTGATCAGGATGGCGGGTGTCAAGACTCTCCTTGTGTTCCATATCCTTTTGTTCTCGAATCATCTATATGCTGGCCTTGGGGCCTTTTCACGATGCCCCGTTTGCTGTCGGGAGGTTAAGAAAGTTTACAGGGGATTTGAAAGCTATCTAAGACTTCGCCCTTTTAACTGTCACTGTCCTGATGAAAATGGTAAGGGGTCCCCCTGTAGCTGGGTCGGTCATGGAGGAGCTTATAACTTCTCTGTGTGTCTTGACGCCATACCGACCGACTTTGACAGAAGCACGCGAGGAATCCACATCAAGCATCTCCGGTCTCCAGCTATCCTGGAACGGTCTTTCACGAGCGCCCCAGACCTTTCGAATCTTCGGATCAGTCGGTCAAATGTCTCCACGATCCAGCCAGGGGCATTCCGAGGTCTATCGTTGGCACAGTTTCTCCACCTTGACGACAATCGCATCTCCAGTCTTGGTATGTTGATTTTCATACCGATTTCCACGCATACGTATACTAGCCTGTATAACTCAAGAATCTGTGGATGGATTGTGATTATATTTAGCATGTGGGTAACAAAGTTTTTGTTGTATTTTGGTTTTGGCCACCAATTTTCATGGTATTCATGAATTCTTTTATATTTATATTCAGAATCTGATGCCTTCCTTGGGCTTAAGGCACTCAAAAGCTTGGGCCTCGACAAGAATGCGATTTTCTACATATCCCAGAATGCATTCAGGGGTCTGCATCACCTTGCCATTCTGTCACTATCCCGCAACCACCTGCGGTCTGTGCCTGTCGACGCACTTCTGCAGCCAAAAGGGCTCAGGTTTGCAAACCTCGGAGCAAACCGCATCACTACCATCAATGACAGGGTATCCTTGTTGTCACAAAACCAGCGCTTACGTCTCATAATAGAAAACAATGAGCTGAAGTGTGACGAGAATCTAAAATGGTTCATCTGCAACCTACCAGACCTGGACGTGATTACAGGCCGCAATTCACTCAAGTGCGCGTCACCAGCCGAGCTGTGTGGTTCTCCCCTCGCCACCTTGAGGGCGAATGTTGACCACAGTAACATCAACAAGTCACGTCAAAGGATCGGACACGGTGGAATATGTGATGACTCAAAATCTCCTGCAAACACGGTCCCAGCAACTTTTCCATCTGTCAACACACCCACGAACAATGAGACGGCTCACACTGAGAACTACACAGATATCAAGTACCCACACACAAACAACGTGACAATCTCTGAACATACAACAGAGACGGACCATGTCATTGTGCTTACCGGAGACTCAAAAAGCAAACACGACGACAACAGGACCTACCAGTTGTCTATAATCGCTTCTGTTGCTGTGCCGCTTCTCTTCGTGTTGGCATTTGCAGTTGCCCTCTCCATCTACGACACAAGAGATGTCACCGAACAACATGCACAGAACGGAGAACCATCTCAGAACATTGAACCCTATGCAGTGGTCTACTCGGAGGCTGAACTGCAAGCATTTGACAGAAACACAGCCACAGACAGACTGCCAACCTCTACTCAGGACCAGACATCGGAAAACAGTACCATCCAACCGTACGCAGTGACCTACGCTGATGGTGTGACAGAGGAAGGTGAAAATGGCCAGCTTCAGCCTTATGCAGCGACCTCTTTCGAGGACCCAGAGCCAGTGACCAATGATGAAGACCCAGGGACACAGCTTCAGCCTTATTCTGTGACCTACGATGAAAACCCAGGGCCACAGCTTCAGCCGAATGCAGTGACCCATGATGAAGACCCAGGGCCACAGCTTCAGCCGTATTCTGTGACCCACGATGAAGACCCAGGGCCACAGCTTCAGCCATACTCAGTGACCCATGATGAAGACCCAGGGCCACAGCTTCAGCCGTACTCTGTGACCCACGATGAAGACCCAGGGCCACAGCTTCAGCCGTATTCAGTGACCCACGATGAAGACCCGGGGCCACAGCTTCAGCCTTATTCTGTGACCTACGACGAAGACCCAGGGCCACATCTTCAGCCATACTCAGTGACCCACGATGAAGACCCAGGGCCACAGCTTCAGCCGTACTCTGTGATCCACGATGAAGACCCAGGGCCACAGCTTCAGCCGTACTCTGTGATCCACGATGAAGACCCAGGGCCACATCTTCAGCCATACTCAGTGACCCACGATGAAGACCCAGGGCCACAGCTTCAGCCGTATTCTGTGACCTACGACGAAGACCCAGGGCCACAGCTTCAGCCATACTCAGTGACCCACGATGAAGACCCAGGGCCACAGCTTCAGTCGTACTCTGTGACCCACGATAAAGACCCAGGGCCACATCTTCAGCCATACTCAGTGACCCACGATGAAGACCCAGGGCCACAGCTTCAGCCGTATTCTGTGACCTACGACGAAGACCCAGGGCCACAGCTTCAGCCATACTCAGTGACCCACGATGAAGACCCAGGGCCACAGCTTCAGCCGTACTCTGTGACCCACGATAAAGACCCAGGGCCACAGCTTCAGCCTTATTCAGTGACCCACGAGGAATTCGAAGACCCGGGGCCACAGCTTCAGCCTTATTCAGTGACCTACGATGAAGACCCAGGGCCACAGCTTCAGTCATACTCAGTGACCCATGATGAAGACCCAGGGCCACAGCTTCAGCCGTATTCAGTGACCCACGATGAAGACCCGGGGCCACAGCTTCAGCCGTATTCTGTGACCAACGACGAAAACCCAGGGTCACAGCTTCAGCCATATTCTGTGACCAACGACGAAAACCCAGGGCCACAGCTTCAACCGTATGCAGTTACCTACGATGAAGACCCAGGGCCAGAGCTTCAGCCGTACTCTGTGACCCACGATGAAGACCCAGGGCCACAGCTTCAGCCTTATGCCTTGACCAATGATGAGGACTCTGAGCCAGACCCATGATACAACATGTATGTGAAAGTCGTTTCTATCACTATTGTTACAACTTGTAGGAAAAACCTATTGTGATGTACATTTCTGGTGAAGTGGTTCATTATCGTTAGAATAATTGAATTTGTAACTATGTCTTTAAAACGCAGCTATTGGAAATGTAGGAAGTATGGAATCTATGGAATACATGTATTGTGTAATGAAATCTGAATTGGAATTTGTCATTTTACATGTTAGTCGTTGAATGGATTACTAAAGGACAAATCCTAGAAACTATTTTGACCCTGTCAAAAATAGAGACCATTTCACAGCACTGTGAAAGGAAAGTTGAATCTATTGCTAGACAAACACCTAAGTCACCACTGCATTAGCTTAACGACCTTTTGTTGCACAAAAGAAGATTGAGATTTGGATGTTGTAGCCCTTTAGAACGTGGTAATTTACAGGAAATGTAAACATGACCATTACTGTTGGAAAAATGCGAAGGAAAATGCGAGTATCAGAGTAGTTTAGTGGCTGTTGTTGCTGGAATACTGATGTTTCATATACAATGCACCATATCAGACCACTAACAAACCTTTCAGAGTCAGTGATCATAATTAAGACTGAATATAGATATTATTTGTTATAGTACGCTAAAATACCGTTTGTTTAGAGCCCCCTTACAAAAAAGATACTAGAACTAAATACAATAACATACGTAAAATGTTTAGTAAAAAATATAATCACACCCAGTTAGACCATACTACACAATATGTGGTACCTCATCACTAACTCCTGTACTGTGAGCACGAAATCAAATAAATTCACAAGGTTCATTCTACAGGTTTGTCATACTATGATAGAGATGAAGTGTATATTTACACACAGATTACAGAAAATGTAGACATTTTTGGAGACATTTTGGGGATGATATTTCACTCCTATTTCCTACTACATGTAGTATCAAAATACAGTCGGATTAAAAGCCAGTTCATGTGAGCCACCGGTTACTGTTTTACAAACTGAATCACGGGACTAAAATCTTGGGTAAGACACAGTCTCATTGACAACGATGTACAAGAAATGAGTGTCAGTACTTAACTTACATGAGGTTCAAGAGATTGCATAGAGTATAATGTTTTTAAATTCATCTCACGATGCAAAGCTTACCATGGCTTATTATTCAGAAAATGTGTGTTATGGTAAGGTGGTAGATGGCGGTGAAGTAGTCTTGGTTTAGACTTAAGCTTAGTCCCTACTGTAAAACGACACTTCTTTTTTCGGTTGTTTTGTTCTGCATACATTTTATAGCCTGTATGTTCCATAATAAGACAATCGCTTAATGATACCGGAATGTTAACAAGTAGACGACAAATAATAACAAATTTAAAATTAAAATAAAAACAAAAAGTACTGTCGCCACACGGATCCCTCTACCGCAGCTCTGTAGCGTCAAACATGTCACACATGTTAGTGCCGCTCCAGTCGTACGGCTCAATCCACAGGTAGTTCTGGTACCTGGCGACCATGTGGTCGGGGCAAGTTGAGGTGGACTGTAACGGGGAGCCAATGTGCTCGAGAACGCCGACTCTGTGGTACGGCGCCATGTAGTAGCGCGCCGGCTGGCTTCTTCCTGTGGCCCCGTACCGGAGAGGGTAGTCGGGGTGTCGGGGTGAACCCGGGCTGGTCGGGGGAGGACTGTCCTCCACGTGCTCCAGCCACGGCGGACGGGGGCGGTACAGAGGAGGAGGAAGAGGCGGCGGTCTGCTCAGGCTCCTCACCGGCCTGCAGGAGTGCCACAACCCGCCCTCGGACCGCCTCAGGGACAGGTTTGGCGTGACGCCGAAGTTCCACGGCGTCTCGTAGCCGTCGTCGCCGTCGTCTCTCTTCTCGTCGGGAGCGAAGAAGTCGATGGGCTCACAGCTGTAGTACATCGATATCAGCTTGTTCTGGGCTGGCGGTTTGGTGCGTGTGATTCTGTATGAGTTGTATCCTGGACTGGTTTGAGTCCGCTTCTTTGTGCTTGGCAGGAGGCAAGGGGTACGGATACTGGTATTGCCTCGGCCTGAGCTGGTATCTGAGCTGCTTCGAGCCCGCTTCTTAGTCTTAGAACCAGTCCCTCTACCACCACGACGTGATTTTTTATTGTCGCTTGGCAGATGGTTCACGAAGGTTCTGGCACTGATACTGGTTCGGCTACGTTTTCCAGAGCTGGTATCTGAGCTGCTTCGAGCCCGCTTCTTAGAGCCAGCCCTTCTACCACCACGACGTGAATTCTTGTCGTTCCTTGTCAGGGAGTTGGAGGAAGTACTGGTACTGGTACTGGTTCGGCTACGTTTGCCTGAGCTGGTATCTGAGCTGATTCGAGCCCGCGACCTTTTGCCACCACGACTTGACTTGTCGCTACTTGACAGGGCGCTGGAAGACGTAGTGGTACAGCTGGTACTGTAGTCTCGGCCAGTTTTGTCAGAGCTAGTATCTGAGCTGCTTTGAACCCGTTTCTTAGAACCAGTTCTTTTCCCGCGGCGACGTGACTTGTTGCTTGGCAGGGGGCCTGATGACGTAGTGGAACTGGTACTGCCTCGCCCACCTTTGCTAGAACTGGTATCTGAGCTGCTTTGTACCTGTTTCTTAGAAACAATCATTTTGCCGTTTGAATGGCCTGTGTCGTTGCTGGACTGGGCGCTTGAGGCACTGCCCCGTGTGCTTTCTGATGATGAGCGCACCTTCTTCCTACCAGCACTTCCAGTCCCCTCTTGTGAAAATTCTGACTTCGAAGAGCCAAACAAGGACGAGTGAAGAGACCCTGTTGGAGACACCGGGCGGAAGTCACCGAACGCCTCGTCCAGAAATACCCTGAACCATTCCTCCTGAGGCTGGGGTGAAGACGACTCTACTATCTTCTTGTTCACTTCTGAGGATTCATGCGTTGGTGTCTTACATTTTGTAGATGCTTCTTCGGCTGTGTTTGGAGTGTCCTCGCCCTCTGCCGTCACGTCAAAGATTGCTAATGCGTCCTCGAGGGGGATACGATCTTCTTGCGTCCAAGGTGTCATCGGTTGCGTCAGTGTTGCTGTTGCAGTGCTGTCCGAGAAGACAGCTTTTCCCAGTGTTGCCAAATGAGCCGATATTGCTGACCCAGTGCTGTCGTGGTCCCGTCTTTCTGCTGATGCCGTCTCTGTCGTATACGTAGTGCTGACAGGTCCCTCAGTAATCAATGATGCTGTCCCTGGAATAGCTGATTCCATCGTTGCCATGGTATCCTCAGGAGTTGGTATCTCTGATAACGCAGACGTCATCACTGCTGTCTCGGCACTATCCTGAACCTCTGCTGTCGGTGCTGCCGTGGCTGTCTGATTCTCACTTAAGCTTGCCTGTTTCATAAGAACAAACTTGTCCACGTGAGGAACAGCCCAGCCCATGATGCGGCTTTTGAAACACTCCATGCACCAGCACTCGTCATCGGACTCAGAGTCAGACTCGGAGTCGCTCGACCAGACCGAGTGTTGGCGTTTAGCGGGCTCGCCGGCTGGACTGTCGCCGCCTGCTACCTGTGGCTGGTCGTTGTCGTCGTCGTCGTCGTTGTTGTTGTTTGAGGCCGCTAGCTTTTGTAAAAAAAGGACCAAACAAGTTTTGATATACTTCAGCATGTGATATCATCGTCACATATGAATAGCTCGGAATCTTTAATCTATTTCACAGGATTTGACGTAACTGACGTTGTGTCGTGTGGCCGTTTTGGGGATGTAACATCAGTAATAGACAGTAACATCACCCCAGCCGCATTTTAAGGTATAACCTAGGCTACTTAAGAAAAGTTTCGCTTAGGTAACGTGATGTTTCGTCTTGTTGAAAACCTCTTAGGACAAAAGACGTTTATATGTTGGTATTAAAAAGCAAGATTCACAGTATACAGTACGAAATACAAATGTGCCTATTGTCATCAGGAGAAAACTGACCGGTGGAGGTGTGAGTTGTGACGTCAGAGATTTGTGTGGTGATGCCAAAGGTGTGGGTGGTGACCTTAGTGGTGTGGGTGGTGACCTCAGTGGTTTGCGTTGTGACGTCACAGGTTTGGGTTGTGACGTCGCCTGCTGTTCGTGGATGTCGGCGCGTTTGATCCCGTTGGCGTTACCATGACGACGGGCTTCAGGCTCCGGGTCACAGGACGGAAGAGAGTTTGGACCTTTAGCGGCCTCCCCGTCTGTACTGTCCTTGGGATCAACTTTATGTTTGGCCCTCACCCTCTGTAACAAAGAAGTTACCAGAGTTAACGTCCATCACATCTGCAAGCCAATCAGATTCAAAAGTAGGTTCTAACGGAGGTATCGTAGCTAACGTGGTGTTACCTCTACTTCCCCCTCCTAAAAAAATCATGATGCCCACTTTCAAATTTAACCTACAAGAGAAATTGTAACCAAGCGTACATGTAGCTTGGAACAGTTTTCAGTACTAAAGAAACGACCAATAACTGAATGGCCGTCAATCAATGAATCAATCTTTGCCTTGTTATTAGGGAGAAGTCTGACCTGCAAAACCTCCAGAGGTGTGGGTCGTGACGTCAGAGGTTCTGATTGGCTGTCCGTCTGTGTTACGTCATGAGTTGATGCAGTGACAGCCGTCGCCGCTGACTGAACGCTCTGGGAAACCTGTTACATGAGAAGCAAAGAACTACATGAATCAAAATGTATGTTTAAACACCTTACTGGATGTACAGTGAACTGGATGCATATGGCATTTGAAACGAACTGGTTCTCTCGACAGTATGGTATTTCTGCCTCTACCGTAATGCAACGGCTGTATGAAAGAATTTCACTCCAAGAAGCTATTTGAATTTGTAGTGACTGTGTTCTTCTCAGTGTTTCTAAGGAGTAACTAACCTGTTGGCTGCCGGGGAATAGAGCGGACTCTATCCGATATTGTGGCTGGTGCCAGAAGCCTTCGTCACGTCCACTCCAGATACCGTCATGACCAGGGCGTACCCGACCAGCAATGTCCTTACTAATCGAAGGTGCCATATTTTTCTGTCCACCAGGGGGCAGCTCTGGTTGGCCCAGGCTGTCTTGATGACGTCCGTCCGGACGTCTTGTGAAAGCCGACGCCTTCTGTCCCAACTCCGCTGCTGTCAGAGGTCCGAACGGCTCTGTGTAGCGGGCTCCATTTTCTCCGACGTTAGCCGCTAACGCTGCGGCTTTCTCTGAGGCGCGTTGAGCAGCGAGCTTCTCAAGCAGCCGGCCTTTCCCGCCCTTTTCCTTCGCCAGTTTGACGAACTCGGCGAGGGTCATCCCTTTACGTGATCTGGGCGACTTGGGCTTGAACGTGATGACGTCAGGTCCGTGGCGTAAAGCTGTAGCATTGCCTTCTGCCCCAACAGAAGATGCTCCTGTGCTCTTAGTTGCTACAGGTTGGGAAGACGTCGGGTGGCTTTTTGAGAGGGCCTTCTTCTTGAGCGACCACTCTGCTGTGAGAGGACATAAGGCCCTTTGGCGGGCGCGGATCCTTGCTGTGACTTCTGCAAGTCGCTGCTCCTCTGATTGGCTCAGCGGACGTGTTTTTAGCATCCGGCGATCAGAAGTGTTACTCTTCCCCGTCTCAACCGAGACTTTAGAAATATGCGCGGCCGCAGAGGGTACGAAAGTTGCTCTAGCAACCACCTTGCTCTTTTGGCTGTCAGACCTCTTGATGTTTGCCTTGTACTGCTCGTAAGAAATGCGACGTCTGTTGTCTTTGTGTACTTCACTACATGACTCGTCCGAGTCCAAGGTGGCAGACTGGCGCTTGAGCCTACCAGTACTAGTGTGCGTGTCTCCATGGCCGATCGTTTGTGTTTTATCTCTATTTCCGTGTATTACAACGTACTCTTTGCTGTGCCGTCTTGTGCTAGCTGCCCCCTTGGTTGTAGGATGAGGAGACGAGGCCACGCGGCGTAGCTTCAGCACAACATGAGGGGGAGACGGCCGCTTCCTGTCATTCCGTGACCTGTGAGCAGCCGAAGACATGGAAGACGTGTGTCGTGAAGACGTCTTCTGGTGTGAGTGGTGCTTCTTGTGACGATGCCTGCCTGGCCTTTCACTCCTCTCATCCTTTGAAGATTCCTCGGAGTCAGTGTCGCTAGACAGCCAAGGTGACTTGTGTGGTTTATTCCTCCGGTCTCTGCGTTGTGTATCCACACTTCGCGTTGATACAGCGGTCTGCGAATGTGGAACGTTACGTTTATGAATACACACAGACTAGCAGTAATAAAAAAATAAATTACTTAGAATTATACGCCCTGATCAACTCCCAGCAAGATCAGCACTGTCAAAATTTAGTTACTTGTAGTTAAAATACATTTCCTTGGTGTTAAAAATACATCCACCTACACAGAATTGGACCTGTCCTTGGTGCTGAACAACAACACTACACGCAGTAGTTGCCATAGAATAACATTTATAGTAGACGTTCGTAATCTAATACACTGCTGGTATCGCAATCGAGTGAGTCAGGCTTGTGTTGTTAGTAAGACTAACTATATTACAAAATGAATTTTTAAATCAACGAACATCGTACATATCTGTTGGTAACTTGTGAATTTAACACTGGCACGTATTAACAGAGCGCGATCTACAGTGTGTTTTTGTAAGGCCTCGTTGAAACCGTGAGTGTAGTTACCTTGTCAGACTGGGCACCGAGAGATTGGGTCTCGTCAACACGCTGTGGAAGGACCGATCCTTGGGAAAAGAGGACACAAAAGTGTTTATGAAAGGATACTACTTTTGCTAGTTACAGATAGGCACTTGTATCGAGTACGAAGTCATGTATACAGGTCAATTGCAAGTTGTCATTAAAATGTGATGATGCTCACCTGATTGTTCTTCTCTTTGTCTCTGTTGACTCAAATTTTTCGCCAACTTGGCGGGCTCCTTTGCCAAATGGGCACTGGACGTTTTCTCTTTGATTGGTTTTGGCATTTTTGACGCGGAAATATCGGTGGTTCTTTGGGATATCTCACTAAAACGGCTCGCAAACGACACGGGAAAGAAACGCGTGCGTTCACCTTGAACTGTTTTCTACAATGTTTACTGATAAAGTTGCCAGGTTCGAAACGTGTTCTGGAACACGGCATTGTTGCGCGGAGGCGTTCGCTTAGCGTCACCTCACCCATGACTCCAGATTTGGCACCATTCGAGAACAAATATATGGAAAATTAGTGCAGAGTCTAGAAAATATCCTTATGACACTAACATTACACTTTCAAACATGAAGACTATACAGCACCTAAGGCTGTCTCACGCCCCCCCCCCCCCAAAAAAACCATATGAAGTTCGTACCTGCATAGCTACCCTTGTTTACACTAGGGGCACCCCATACTATAATTGAGGTAGTAGTGATCCAGTGTGGTCGGCTATTTCCTTGGGAACTGACTCGTGTATATACATGTATTCTCCAATCACTAAATGACCAATGGCCACCTGTTTACATCTATATAATGCAAACATAAAACATAATCATATAATGCAAACATAATCATCACACAAAGAGACAGTGTGACTGTATCCCGGTTTAATCAACCTCAACTTGACAGTGCAGCAGGAAAAAAACGTGTACCAGAAAAATACATGTACATCGAATTTCTTTCTTCATCAAAACCATTTACAGTCCAGCATCAAGTACAGCAACATTGAACCAAATTTACAAACATCAAAGGTAAATCAGTGTTCTAGTTCCAGTAGTACACATGTCAAAATGTCACAAAAAAGTTTTCATTTTGCTGACACCAAAAATATACACAAAATCCAATCACCATTAAATGACAATTATATCTTCACACAACAAAAATCAACTTGCTTATTTTACAACCAATCAGAATTGATGTATACTGAATAGAATTACACACCACACAACTCAAAACTAAGCATAAAATATATGTGTGTGATATTTTAGCAGTTACAAGAATCATTCAACAGTCTGAAATGTGTAAAGGAGATTATAATGAACACACAGATACATGTAGCAGCATACTTTACATTAAATGCATAGTCTTCATCTCAATGTCCTGGTATGACTGGGGATTCAACAATATATAATGTTTTTAGAATCTTTCTCTTGAAAATGAGAGCATTTATACCCTCTACTATGCATCCTTGGCACTAATACATGTACTGTTCTATACTTACTTTATTATTTCTATCAAGAAGTTTGAAATTGGCGATCTGTGAAAAGTTGAATGTGCACATAGTGGGACTTCAATCAAAACACAAAATGAATTCTAGTACAAAAATACAACTTCACAATCCTGAAGTAGTCAAAACAGATGTATTTTTCTAAAGATAGACTGTCTGTGCTGAATTACATATACAGATAACTCAAAATGTCTAACAACAATACTCAGGCACTTTCTTTGTACAATAAACAGAATTCTATGTACCAGGCATTGAATTCCCATATGATTAAGGCACTTACAGTTGTGAGGCACTTTTTTCTATTTACAAAATTATAATCATGAATTTTCTTCTACCACAGAAAAGCGTACACTTTTGCTAATAGTTTGGCAGGACGCTGACAGCACGCGCGCTACTCGTTCAGCTGACACAGCAGTGCTGTTCCCATGCTGACCCAGTAGTCAGCCGGCTGGCTCGACGGAAGGTAGACAGGGACAACAAAGTTGGTGGAATGGCCTGTGGGGAAGGGACATGACAGTTTGGTTAATTTGGATGAACCTCATTTGCATACTTGGGACAACCTGTTGATGAACATCAAATGAATCCCATTCAACAGGTCACATTGAAAGTTCAAATGATAATTCTATGTATTGTCCCTTCTTGTCTCAAACACATTTACACATGTAGATATCTCTCTCACCAAAGAAGGATGGACAAGCTGTAATATTTACCAAAGTACAGGTGAATACAAACACCATTGAACATCATTAAAAGTCCAGAGTTGTAATAGTTTACTCACCAGTAGTGGACAGTACCCCAGCCCTAGCCGATGTCTTGTAGAGTGGACAGGGGTAGTCGGTGGCGTCAGGACTGTAGTTCATGCGCGGTACCATGTGCATGATGGGTAACGGTGCGTTCATCTCGCCCTTCAGAGCATCTCCCACCACGCAGTTCTCGTCGTCCCAGCGAGCGCAGTCGAAGAACAGACCGTGGACGAGGACGCCGTCTTCAGGGGCGTCAATCTGGGAAACAGATCCAGCATCAAGTCAAAAATAAGTATATAGTAGAGTGAATAATGTAAGTATAAGCATATCTTTTTAGGATGTAACTCATGTAACCATGTAATATGTATTCCCATGTATGTCTAACGATTCTTATCTTTTCCCCAGGGTGTTCCTTAATAATAGTCTTCGACTAGTTGGGACACCCTGGCTTCTTTGTAAGCCAAACAAATAAAATAAATATAGTAGAGTGGATTCATTCCCCAAGCTAACCGACATCTTGCACACCACAGTCGTCCCTCAGTAAGACATCTGGAGCCGTATAGGTCCCGTTTAGAACTTTTATTCAGCCTGTCACGACTGGTTTTGCCCTGTGGGCAAGTTCTTCAAGTGTACAGAGGCTAAATGACACAAGTTCACAAAGTTCTCACTTTTATACCTTTCCAGTACATATTGCCCTGGTCATTATCTTCATCTGATAAACAGATGTCAGGTCAAAAATTCTTGTATTCACCAGGAAGGTTATGTTGTCGGTATCATGTGTTTTTGTTTGACTCAAGACTGAGCTACAGAATTTAGTTTATCGTGACAATATGAAGAAATGGTTAGATTTTTTAGCCATGGTGCCTTTCCTTGGTACTGAACTGGAAGTTCTAGTTTTTGTATCTAAGGTTCTGGACATGCTATGGTTATGATGATTTTTGTTTATTAGCTTTAGATTTGGGTCCCCTGGCAGCTTTTGTTGTAACTACAGCTAGGTGAATTGTGGTTGGAGACTTTGAAACAGGATAAATGGATTTTCATCATTGTTTAAGTAACTTTCAGACAACTTCACACGTGACAATGAAGCTGTACTAAAACTTCTGAAAAATGTCACTGATACAAAATGAACACAAGACATTGAAAAGTCTTACCTCTTTGTCTAGCTCCATTTCCTCACCAAACTGTAGGTTTTTCTGTGCCTCGTAGACGTCTGCCTGTGTTCGGTACGTACTCAGTACCTTGAACTCGAAGCTTAGGGCATCGATGGGGTAGTCATAGCTCCTGGCATAGTTCTGCAGTGTGCCTGTCAGGAAGCCTAAGCAGTGGGGAAGAAAACAAAGCTCTGGTTAAGACAGCTACACTCATAAACAGGTAACGAAAACAACATTTTTATCATAAAATGTAATCTGAGTTAGTAAGTTGACATAGGAGATAGCTCACCTTGTGGGAAGAAAAACCCAGAGATCCAGAAAGACTTGGGCAGGCCATGTCGGATCCAGTTCTGAAAAAAAGACAAAAAGATTTTGATACTTCATCATAGAATTATTTAATAAGCAAAGGACTACAATACAATTCTTTATTGACTCGACAACATAAAATGAGCATCATGAGTGCTTTAGCAAGACATTGCAGCTTTATACCTCAAAATAGTTTAACAAGTACCACTAAAGTGTCAGTTTAAATAGTTTGCCTTAGTATCTATAATGTGCCTTCCAATACCAGAGGAATTATGTTGTATGTACTGCACTATGCAGTGACATTGAATGGCCAAGTGGCAAAGCAAGTGGATACAAGATCGAGACATCACGGGTTCGATTCCTTGCATTCCTGGCTAGACATTATGTCCTTGGGAAAGGCACTATACACAATTTTCCTCACTCCACCCAGCTGTAAAATGGGTACCTGACTTCGGTTGGGAAGGTACATGTAAAAGGCAGTGGAAGGAGAGGGATGGGCTCCACCTTCCAATACCGTGCCCTAGACACTGTGGACTAACAACCCACTGCCCCTACGGCCTCAAAAAGAGACTACCTTTACCTTTACCTTTTTACTGTACTTTATGTCCGTGTAATATCAGATATACTTACATCAATAAAGGCAGTCCTATAGATGAGATCCTGTACCCATGAGGCCAGTGGTTTGAGGGAGGGGTAGGCGGCGTTGGCCCACATCCCGGGCACCTGGTTGTTGAGGAAAGCCACATACACCATCTCCAGCTGTTCAGACATCACTACCAGACCCTTGATGGCTTTCTGCAGCTGTTTCAGCGAGTTCTGAGTAAAAATTGACATATTAGAAAATTTCTAAGACACAGTATTTTCTTTAAAGGCAATACTAAGTAGTTTTTATGGATGACATTTGTGCGTGCATTGATTTTGGCTCGTTCCCAGAAAAAGAAAAAAAAAATTCCACTTCCTGTAACTATGACCAAAAAGTCACGACAGTGCCGCAAATCTTAAGATAAAGGGAAGCTGTGATGAAAGGAAAGAAACAGGACAGGACGACAACTGCTGTTCCACTGATTTATTACTAACTGTTTTCATGACGAATAAAGACTCTTTGGTTGAAATGAGGATGGGCACCACCCCTATGCTTTGTATAGAGTGGAAATGGGGAACAGGGCTGTGACACTAGTACTGAGCACTGTACATACCTTGATGACCTTCAGCAGAGAGTTGAACCTGTCCACCTCCTGTACCAGTACTGTAGTCAGCGAGTTCAGCCGACCTTTATTGTCTGGCTCAAACATGGAGCTGTCGGCGTTCTCCACATCCAGGTTGTCCATCAGTTTCCCCAGGATGGTTTCCGCCAGCTCGTACACCGTGTCGTCGTCAGACTTACCCCCTCCGCCTCCCGTCGACCGCGGCTGGACCTCCAGGACTGTACTGACCAGCGCTGTCGTCTCTTGTACCTGCAGGTACAGGCAATGGAATGTTTACCGGTAGTGTCATTTGTGTACACAGTGATAGTGATCTTGATCCAGTTTTAGCTCACTGAAGAGCTAATCTTCTATGTACGCTATGTACAGTATTTACAGGTTTATTGTACCGGGGAAATTCCCCTAGCTCTTTTCGACAAGCACAATGAACTGTGGACCTGGTGACGGCTTAACGTCCCATCCTAAGGACTGCAACCCTTTACAGTTGCGTGCATGTTGGGTGAGCGACAACAGCCGGGATTCGAACTCACAACTTTTTGGTCCAGAGGCACTGGACTATGCATGTACAGACCAAGAAGACAGTTGGTGCCTCAGTTTTTCAAACTTTCACATTGGTCTTATACTCCTAACCACCACACTATGCCACTACTTTTGTGATGGACAAATACATTGTACAATATAGGATAGTAAGTACAGATATGATACAAGTTCTTCGTATTTGTTCAGACCTGGAAGGAAATGTTGGCATTGTCGTGCATGCAGAAAATCTCGGGGTCATCCAGGATGGGCAGATCCTCCACGTACTGTCGGTACGACACAAGAGTCTCTGTCTCCGGCGCATAGTAGATTCCTGTTGGTGATAGGTAAAATGTCAATCATTCAAACATGCAGACAGCACAGTAATACTCTACTCTGCTAAAAAATCCAATGTCCCAAATAAAGTGCTAAATCTAAAATTCAATGTCCCAAATAAAGTGCTAAATCTAAAATTCAATGTCCTAAATAAACTGCTAAATCTAGTAACTTTCAAACAAACTACAGAGTGGGTGAGTCTGATGAGTGATGGGTAAATGTCAATCACTACAACAAGCAGACAGTACAGTAAGAATATTGTCTACTAAAAGTACAATATTCTGAATAAAACTCTCCCCAGCAACTTTCAAAATAAAATGCAGAATACGTCGGTGAAGGTTAGACATCCAGGTGATAAGATACGCCAAAAACAGTTACTCAAGCAACTGGATTTTGGAAACGGTCAGACGTTTGCATATCAATCAATGGTTTGCGCTTATAAACCAGCAATTCTCCTGCAGTCCTTTAGTGTCACTGACGAAAGGTAGTGGATGCTACCTGAAACGTCTGACCGTTTCCAAAATCATATCCAGTTGCTTGAGTAACTGTTTTTGGCGTAAATGCAGAATAGTTAGAGTAAATACAGGCATCAATGTATATGGGATTACAGAGAGTAAGAGTACCTGATGTAGAGTATTTGTACTCGGGCTCCAGAGTTTTGGATGAGAAGAAGCGCTGCAGAACCGTGCCCAGGCACCTCTGATCCCACACATCCGTCACACGACCTCCGTAAGTAATCTGTAACGTCGTGCAAAACAACATTCATGTTAAACTGTATCTGTATCTGTATCTGTATCGGTATCTGTATAGCCGGTATAACCGCCCTTTGGCGTAACACACCAGCTTTTGTATCTGTATCTGTATCTGTATCTGTATAGCAGGTATAACTGCCCTTTGGCGTAACACACCAGCTTTTGGGCCGCTAACAAACTGATAGTACAGGTGGTCACTAAGGATTTCATTCCAAATTTTAGAGGTAAACTTGTCCTCTTATGCCTCCTAATTTTCATATTATGTATTTACCTTAAGATAGAAAGTACGGGTAACATATTTTTTTCTATGTAGTCAAAGATTTGGTATTAAATTCTCCCAGGGAGTGTACTTGTGACCACAATCATGGAAAGAGAATTCATTTTCATTTTGATTCCTTTACTTGCTAGACTTGTCCCTAAGACCTTTTATACTTCCATATAATACTCCTAAATTTAATATCAGACATTTTTGGGTGGTATTTTACAGTGGGAAATTGCAGCTTACCTCTTTTGTGATGTAGAAGAGAGCATCCCATGGGATGGAACCCTCCAAACAGAACATCTGCAGATTTAGCAGGGCGCACTCTCGATCGCTGTCGCTGAACTCGTACTTAATGTTCCAGCCCAGCGGCCCAAACTTCTTACGCTCCAAGATGGTGGCGTGGAAGAAGCAGAGCCCAAAGATGGCCTTCCTCCACTGTTGGCCCAGGATGTTCTCCTCGAAAAACGCCGGGGTGATTTCCGTGAACGCACGCCGCATGTTCGCTCTCAGGCCCTTGGGCGGCTCGTTGGTGACCTTGACAGAGTTCTGAAGGACGGAGACGGGGAAGTGGCCGGCGGGCATGGAGGACAGGTAGAGGCGGAAGTCGGGGTGTAACTTGTCGACATTCTCCTGCATGTCCTTGATGGTCTCTTCCATCCTCAACATCCAGGACTGCGCCAGATGGCAGTTCTGTAGGAACACCCAGTCGCCCTGCTCCGTACCCTTCGCAATCAACGCCTCAGCCACCGGCCCCTGTCCTTGTCCCAGTGAGATGGCCTGGATGCGATTCAGGAAGCCTCGTTCCCGCGCAAACCTCTGGAAGCCGCTCATGGGATCAGAGCCCGTGCTCAGGATGAAGATGAGCGGCACACTTGGCGTTGTGTCCTGGTACAGCGTAGCCAAGTCGATCGGCGGACTCTCTACGAACTGTTTCCCAAGATTCTCAGTCACAAAGTCCGTCACAGCGAACACGACCTTCTCCTCCATAAAGCATTTCACCATGATGACCTTCTGGAAGCTGGTCAACCTGTCGTTCCAGTGACCCTTGACCTTGCCGTCGTCCTGCGGAGCTTCCTGTCCCTCCTCTGGCGGGACGTACGCCGGCGGTTCCGGGCCGTAGCCGTCCCACTCGTTGGGGTTCAAGCGTACCTCTAACCGCCCAATCTTCACCCAGATTGGCGTCTGCGTGATGTCGGTGGTGAGACCCTTGAAGGCTGGTACCAGGTCGTGCATGTCGTAACACATGTTCCACACGTGAGGCGTCAGCCAGTCAGCGTCCGGCTTGTCCGGCCGCTGACGGTCCATGCTGCCGGCGCCGCGGAGGAAGAAGTTCCACTCGATGTCGTTGATGGTTCCCTCCTGGCGCATGATCTCGGCACACAGCATGAATGAGAAGACCAGCTTGTGCACCTCGAACAGGCCACGGGACACGTTGGTGTAGATCGCGATGGTCGTCTGGTCCAGGAGCGTGGTCAGTCTCACACTCAGATCATCACTCTTCTCGCTCTGTTCGATGGTCATGTTGAAGAGCTGTTTGAAGTACTTGAGTGAGAACTGGTACATGGGGTCGATCTCGGCCAGGGACGCCACCACAAAGTACATGGTGGAGCCACGCGCTGACACGGGACGGTACTTCTCACGAGCCGTGGTGATCTTAGCTTCTGTCTCCTCTGCTTCTTCCAGACGTTTAGAAATGACACCAGATGTCACCTGTAATGTGAAGCACAGAAATTATGATGTATGTATATTATGTAAGAGGACTCCAGGAAGAATAGTGTATGTATTGACAACAAATGGAGATTCCTTAATAAACAAACAAACAAACAAACAGCAGTGATCCCAACCTTGCTTTCGTTCAGTGTGTTGATGAGTTCCTCATCATCCAGGATGTTCCCCTGGGAGTGGAACAGCAGTTTGAGGATACGGTCCTCGATCGCCTTCAGCTGGTTCTTGTCCGCGTTGATCCTAACGATGAGCTGGTTACGCTGCTGCTCCAGGTCAGGTCGCTCCAGACTGGTCACATCACTGCAAACACCGATAAGAACACACAGATAAGAACACACAGTTGATGTAGTTAACCTTCAGCCTGCTAAGGTAGCCATTTGGTGCCAAATTTGTATTGGTTATGGGGTTAGGCAGCTGGGAGAAGGTTAAAATATTTACCATGCCTTTTGGTATATAGGGCAGTGCCCATCTTTGTTTCTGTAGCCCTTGGGCCACAGAAACAAAGTGTAAGCACTGAAAATTGAAGCAGGGGCTAGTCCACAGTCAACAATGTGGGGCACAGTAAAAAGCTGAAGGGCCCAATGCTACATTTTGTGAACGTACATGTTGAAGCTTGTTTTTGTTCCTACTTTGTGTACATTCAAATTCACTGCGGGTGAATCTACATGAAAGAATGTTTTGCTGTATCAGTATTCTGTACACAGCACCTTTTAGTAAAAAATTAAAAACTAGACTTACCCCAGCAGCTGGTCCTCCAGCCCAGACTTGGTGACAGTGAAGTTGATAATGGTAACCTTGATGCACACCTCGGGTAGGTAATGTGGGTTGGACATCTTGGTCGTCATGTAGAACTTGAAGTTCTTGTCGTAGTCCACGTCGCTGTCCCCTAGACGAATCAGGAGCCTGCCGCCCTGTACGAAGGTCTGTTTCAGGAGGATCGGTTCCAGCGCGGGGTCCAGCGACTCTCCGAGCTCCTCAAGAAGCACGGGCATGCCCAACCGGATTGCGTTTTCCAGCGTACGTAGGAAGTCCTTGTCTGTTAGTTTGATGATCTTCAAACCGTTTCGGGCCTCCTTGTTTCGCACCCAGCGGTTGGCCTGCTCCTGTGGGTCGATCATGAGAGGCCACCGCCGCCCGCGGGTCACCATGATGGCGTTCTCGATGGACACGTTGTCGCGAGGAAGCCCGTCGACGTTCCACTGACGGATCTCGTATGGATCCGCCATGACGCTCGACAAGGTCAGGTTCTGTGACACAGGGATTTCCAGCTCCTGGCACCTCTGCGCCCAGTGATCTACAAGCTGGAAGTACAAGAGAAAACTTACTTAACAATGTTGCCCTTATGTAGACTTTGGTGAAATATGAACAGTTTTAACTCCTAATAAATACAAAATTTTGAAGCAGAGGATTTAAATACCCCTTCGACAATCTAAACAATGAGTATACTGTAGCATCAAAATCAGTTACGTGTAGTTACAAAGCTGACTTTTTTTACAAGCATTGGCCACCTTGAGACTGCATTGTATATACAGTCTGTGCATATGTTTTCTTAATTTGGCTACATGATAGTGAAATTATTTTCAAACTGATCACAAATGATTACCTGTTGTCTGTATATGTTTGTGAAGGCCCCATAGTACGCCACACAGGCTGCAGCCACAAACACGTTCCCCACGACGTTCCCCAGGTCTCGCTCAAACTCAGCAACGTTTATCGTCCAACGATCCTGCTCGTCTGCCAGGGCTGTGGTCAGTTTCCCGGCACGCTTCAGACGGGCCTGGGTCAGTGACATCTGTTTGACCAGCCGATCTTTCTCTGCCACACTGTGGTCGTACAAGGCCTGGAGTTCTGCAATCTGTACAAAACAGAAAATGTCATTGATTGGTCTAGTTTCAGTTTATTTCACCAGATGTACACATCTCAGTTTTGTTTGATGTTCATTGTTTCTTACAGTTTCAAACATACATTGGTAGGGAAAGACATGGTGTGCCTTCCCTTAATTGCTTAAAGTTTTGTAACCTGTTCTTTAGGTAACTGTTGATACAATGTTAGAGTACATTAGACAATACAAGATAACAATTTGACACAGAAACAAGAACTACGTGTAAAGCAATTGTGAAATCCAAGACACTAAGTCAAACACTTAAAGGCTCTACAATAGATTTCATTCTTAAAAGCCATTATCCTGGCATGTTCTATTAGATTGGAATTTATTCATTTTTTTGGACAGGTCTGCAGATTAGCAATCCTTACAAAGTCTTGACATTTAGAACTGCCCCATTGGCACCACCCATTAGGTGTTGCCAAAAAATACAAAAGGAAACTGTACATTGATCATGTGTCTTACCTGATCCTCCACTTCCTTTAACTTGGCCTGTTTCTCAGCTAGAGTAGCCATGGTGGCGTCCAGCTCGGCCTGCGCTGCATTCAGACGTTCCCTCTTGGGCTCCACTTGGCGGAAAATCCGGGCGTACAGATCCATGGCACGGACCCACATGCACATGGACTTACAGGCCTGCCGACAAGACAGTCTCCGGTTATTTTTTTCATTTATCAGTTTAGCTGTGAGAAACATATAGCCAAGTCTACCCAACTTGTCAATGGCTATTTCAAAGAGCTATAGGCCTTGGGTACGGTAACATTATACACAAAGTACAAGGGAACATATATATATAGAGAGAGCAAAAATATTATAAACCACTATATCTACTTCAAGTTGACAACAATAGATACAAGCATTCTATGGCAATTCTATGGGAATTTTTCAGCCCCAGCTTCATTGAGTGAAAACACTCTATAATAGGCTTGAAAAACATACCAAGCAAGGTAAAAAAAAGCAGGCTAACAATAATATTATAGTCAGGACAAGGGCAGTATGTCACAATATGAAGTCCATATGACATCATCTAGCTGCCGTTTACTCACCTTGGATGTCTTCTCCACAATCTCTGGCACAAAGTTTGGATTCTCGATGTATTTCTTGAGTTTGTTGAGCAGAACGTTGGGGATGTTGTCCTTGTCGTAGTCCAGCAGACGCTTCAGGAAGTTGGGATCACCCAGAAGGGTTTTTGCCGAGGGCCAGTCCGTCCTGGGGGAAGAAACATTGTCTTGTTAGCCTGTCCTGCCATTTAGAGAGCTCCTTTGTAACTACAGACATGAAAGGGATGCTATAGAACATTTTTTGTGATGACATATTGCTGTGTCTGTCGCCATGTTTTTACATTTCTGTGAATCAAGTGTTTTTGAACACTTGAAGATTCTATGACACACTCAACTATTATTGAATGTCTTCAGTTCAAAGCCCCCCCAAAAAAACAATTTGAAATAAGAATAGTTAGAAAATTTTTGATAAAACAGACTGGAGCTACAAACCATTGAAATGCAAATAGGGACGCCAACATGGCGGTCAATACCGGAGTATCTAATTCTGTCATTGATATTGACAAAACAAACAAAAATGCCCTGTAGCAAAATTTAATGACTGAAACAATATTTACCTAACATCCATGTTGACTCATCTAAGACACTCATAAGTGTGTGAACGGCAAGATATTTAGGATTATTTATAAGTTTGAGTTCTTACTTGGATTTGAGGAGAATGCAGATGGCCTCCATCACTGTCATCACCATGTCTGGTGGTTTGTTGAACACCTTGAGTTCAGAGATGTCAGACTTGTCCAGGGCGTCCAGGGCTTTCTGAGCTGCGTCCAGCGCTGGTAAGGCTTCGTCCAGGTCCTTCTGCGCGTCGTCAGCGATGGCCTGGGTCTCCTCTGCCTTGACACGAGCGACAGCCTCGTCTTCTTGAACCACCCTCCGCACCTGTAACATTTTTATCTCATTGTTAGGTCTACTGCCTCCACAGTTATCTGTAGGACCTTCAGATTTGGAAGTAGTTCAGTTTGCTTAAGTCCTAGGCGTGATCCTGCAAGCTGATTTCAAGTGGACTTCCCAAAACTGGATACTAGTAGTCAACAAAGCCAACCGTAGCCTTTATCTTGTACGTGTTCTGAAGAAACACGGACTCGGTGACTATGACTTAATGCTTGATGTATTCTGTGGCTTTGTACGACCATTGTTAGAATATGCTTGCCCAGTGTGGCATCCTGGTCTCACTACTTTACAGTCAAAGTACATAGAAGCTGTACAAAAGAGGGCGTGTAGGATAATCCTAGGCAGAAACTATGTTACATGTATGTATCAATTAGAGGACTACAGTAAGACTGAGTGTTAAAGTTTGTATTTCATTGATGGAATCTTAATTGAATAAACCAACCAACCTGGTCTGCCTTCTCCTGGTCGACCACCAGTTTCTCCATGAGGGCGTCGGTGTCCTCAGACTTCTGTTTCAGCTCGGGCTCCAGCAGGGTCAGCTCCTGCTCCATGTTGGCTACCAGCTCGTTGGTCTCCAGAATCTTCTCCAGACCGTTCTTCACACGGTCGCGGGCCGTTACCAGTTGTCTGTGGGTCAGATATCAGGTCAGACATTAGTTCAACACTTTTTATTTGAAGCACTGAGTGTGTTCTTGAGGATGCCAAGCTGTTGATGGGCAGAACCAGTATAACCCGTCCCTAGAAGAGTTGAAGCAAATGGCCCAGGACTGCCAGGAATGGCGTATGATGCTATGCAGATGAAGGAAGGTTGATACAGGCTAAGTACAAGTAAGTACTGCTATGTCATGTGATACTATGCTTACATCATTGCAGCTCTGAACGATTTCTTTATAAAACAAACAGATCTTCCTGCCAGAAACGATCCAGCCCCGACATTCCACCCTACCGCCGTACCTGACACTGATTTAGACTCGCTTCAGCTGTCACAGGACGAGGTTCGCCAACAACTACGGACCCTGAAAGTCGGAAAGTCAGGTGGTCACGACAAGATCACTCCGAAGCTATTACGCCTGGTTGCCGATCCGATATCAGGCCCTCTAACTCGTCTGTACAACAAATCTCTCCTCCTTGGCCAAGTTCCTTCAGAATGGAAAAAGGCAAACGTAACCCCGATTCACAAAGCCGGCAACCGCCACCTCACAAACAACTACAGGCCTATATCTCTACTCAGCACAGTCTCAAAAGTTCTAGAGACTTTGGTTAATAAACGTCTAATGGCTCATGTCAACCAGATATTGACTGACAACCAAAGCGGATTTAGACCGCTAGACAATACCACCCTTCAGCTGACTCGACTAGTTGAAGAATGGACTGATGCCATGGACAGAGGAGAAATAGTGGGCTGTGTGTTTCTCGACCTCCGAAAAGCCTTTGACAAGGTTTGGCACGCAGGACTTCTCTCCAAACTAAGAGCATATGGGATCAGTGGACTCATGCACAACTGGTTCTCCAGCTATCTCTCCGACAGAAAACAACGAGTTGTCATTCAGGGTGCAACGTCTGCATGGAAGTCCCCATTGGCCGGAGTACCGCAAGGTTCTGTCCTTGGACCAACACTTTTTATTCTTTACATCAATGACCTTGCCACCAGCCGTCCACAATGTCCCACAAATTTATTTGCCGACGACACATCACTGTCCTTTTCCCATCGCTCTGTCAATCGTGTAGTTGCAGCGCTAAACCAAGAGTTGAGTACTGTATCGACCTGGCTTTCTAAATGGAAACTAGAAGCCAACATTGACAAGTGTAAAGTCATGTTCATCACGACTCGTGCTCTCTCACAATCGATTCCCCCTGTGGCCCTGGGAGGAACTGTACTACAAATTGTCACCAGCCACAACCACCTAGGCGTCACCGTCACAAATACCATGTCTTGGTCAAAACATATTGAGACCATCTCAGCAAGAGCAAGACGGTCTTCAGGACTACTATGTGCTCTAAGGAAGAAGATACCTAAGGACTTACTCCTCAGACTTTACACAACAATCACAAGACCGACTCTCGAGTATGTGGATATTGTCTGGGCAGGCCTCACCTTGCGTGACCAAAAGATTATGGAATCTGTCCAGTACCAAACGGCTAGAGTTATCAGTGGCCACTTCGGACTCCCGTACCCTTCATACCACAGTCTCTACACAGATCTATCTCTACCGTCCCTCCAGTACCGACGAAAGTTTCACACCGCAGTAACCATGTACAAACTGTTAAACGGTCGCTGTCCTCCACACATGCAAAGTCTGCTACCACGAGCGCGGGCGGCCGCCACAGAATCCCGTTACCCCTTGAGGAACAGTGAACAATTGACTATTCCAGCATGTAGGACTGCTCGATCTCAGAAAACCTTAAAGTTGTAAACAGAGCAATTTCCCTGTGGAACTCCCTTCCTAGTGATGTCCGTACAGCCTCCTCCGTCCGCTCCTTCAAAAACAAACTCTGGACTTTGCCCGATGACAAATACTCGATGACAAATATGTTGTAACACTCTGTGTATTGAATTGAACCGTCATGATATTGTTAATACAGCAAACACATGGTGATAAGGCTAGATAGCATTTAGATGTTAGTGTATTGTAACATAGACCGTTTCCGTATTTAGAATAACTTCCTTATTATCTTTGTATTGCAACTGAATTGTGACCGCTCTTATCTTAGCAATCGTGTCAATATTGTAAAGATACAAAACGCAGCGTGGTGTTCAGGCCAAAATACTTCCAGGCTAATAACAGAGACCACCACTGAATTTAGAATGACTCCTCACTACCTCTGTTAATGTATCTGAATTGTATACGAAACCGTTGCTATTTCATATTGCTATTTGTTTCTTCCAGTTATGAGGGCTAGCCCTTTATAATAGCCTCCGGCTAGTTGGGCAGTCCTGGCTGTATATCTTTTATGCAGTTTAATAAAATAAATCAAATAAAATCATTGCAGCTAGCAGGGAGCCTTTCAATACCTAAAAGAAACAACTAGAGAAGAACAACATCCTAATTTGCATACTATGTATTCTACAATGTTTCTTTATGTAAATAACATAAATAAATAAACTGGGCCGTCACCAGTTGTCTGTAGGTCAGATATCGGGCCGTTCATTAGTTCAACAAGTGGTCCAGTGCTAGTGCAACAACCTAGTGGGTAGTGCTTGCTTTGCATTCAGAGGAGGATAGGTCATACCAAAGACTTTAAAAATGGTACATGTATACACAGCACTCAGCACATGTGAGAAAGAGTATTGGAGTTGAATACACATTGGAGTAGTGGCATTAGTTCAACTATACAGTAACTTGAAACACTGCGATGTCATGTATACTACCATGCTTGTGGCTTGTGGAAAGTGTTTCAAAGTCTGAAAGAATCAACTCCACACTTATTTGAATAATCTGTATCCTATAATGTTCCTACCTACCATATGTTTCTTTTTCTAGTTTCATGAAACTACTGACCATCACAGCAATAATCATTATTACTGAAGTACACATCACAAACACACTACAGGCACAAGGTTTAAAAAAGCCAAATTTTGTCCAACCCACTTTTTCTTTTCTCCCAGCATGCTGAGGTACAGGTTGATGAGCTCCAGGTAGCTGGTGGGTGTGGTGTAGTAGCGACGGCGCAGCTCGGCGTAGAACCGTTCCGCCATGTCCGTCACGCTCACGTGGATCTCCATACACATCTCCGATATCTTCTCCTTCATCTCATCCGAGCCCAGGTCCACCTGTTCAATGTTTTGAACGAGATCCTGTAAGCTCATTGGTTGATCTCTTAAGAGCGCCCTGCCTAAGCTAAGTAACAGGCAGGGCGCCCTGATCTGACTGTGATAGAAAAGTATAAAAGGCAGTGCGGTACTACTCTTGTCATTCTGATGAAGACTTCGAATAAAGTCGAAACTAGTCAGTCTATGTCGAGTCCCAGCCGTCATCTTTCCAACGATTCCTTGACTATGTTCAATGTTTTGATGTTTTTATTGAAAATCCATTAGATTATCATTCTAATCTTCCTAGATTCATTAAAAAAACATTGACAGTTCCATAACGTGACAAATACAAATAACACGATACACACATTCAAGCATAAGAATAGAACTCAGATAACTACAAGAGACGTCAACATTGCAAATCCCTTTTTGGGGGTCAGAGGTCATTTAGATGTACCTGTTCGAAGAACGTCTGCGAGACGGAAAGCAGCGCCTCTCGCGGCCACTGGACGAACCAATCGATGGTGCAGCAGTTGACGAGCGACGGGAACATACGGCAACGGGAACGGAAGGCGTCGCCGACGGGACTCATACACAGGACGATGTGCAAGTTGTTGCGAACTTGGCCGATGAAGAAGTTGAAGATGGCGTCTCGGTCCCCCTCTGCTATCCCAGCTTCCTTTGCTTTAGGACGCGTGCCTGCCAGGACTTTCTCGAACTCATCCGCCTCAAACAGGTTGGGAACCTGGAATATTACATTGGTGGTGTCAGATACTAGCCTTGTAGTTGGGGGTTGTAGTTTCCAATGCACAGAAGTAAATTCATGATACATTTGTCACGTCATGATATGAAGCTATATCAAGTTATATTGTTATTAATGATTAATAAATATGTAAAATCCGAAGTATAAGTTACTGCTATTATTGGTATTGATACATAGATAATATATTGGGTTCTTAACTACATAACCAAATGGATTTTGTCTGCCATCAATGATAATGTAGCTAAGAGACCAATATATAATATATTGATTTACCATTACCTAATGAAACTATTTACGAAGGTCATGCAAAAAATCACAATCATCAGTTCAACCAAGTTTTTTGGTGCTACATACCTCTCCAGAGTTCAAGATGTTGTTGATGTCTTCAAGGAACTCTTCCACCACGATCTGTGTGTCGGTGAAGAGGAAGACAGTGTTCTCCCCCTTCAGACCAGCCATGTCGTACAACTTCTTCAGGTCCTCGTGGAAGGCGTCATAGTTATACCCCCTGCTGAGCTCGATCTGGAAGCAGTTGTAGCCGCAGATGTGGCAGGCCAGGCGAGTCAGCGACTGCTTCCCCGTGCCCCCCACCCCCACCAGCAGGGCGTTCCCGCGCTCCTGACGGATCATGCGCACGATACGGGAAACGTGCTGGATGGCGTCGACGAAGAACACCAGCTTCATCTCCTTGGAGGAGGACATGTTGTAGTCGTCCAAGTAGTCGCTCAAGACGTTCTTCAGCTTCTTCATGTCGCTCAACTCCTCGTACTGGCGGTCGTTCTTCGGTGCGCCCATCTTGATGAAGTCTCCGAAGATGATCGGGTTGTTCACGAACGTCTCTGGTTCAACATTCTGTGAGGAAAACATGCATGTCGTAAAAATTAAAGCAAAGTCTTTGTAAAAGAGCACGTAAAAGAACCCACCACACCTTTCGAAAAAGAGTAGGGGCATGCCCCGGTGTGCGATGGTACAAATTCTACTGTCTGGGAGTTGGTGATTCACTACAAATCACCCGGACGGAGGCCTGGCCAACCCCGTCTGTATCAGCCAAAAAATCTTGGAGAGGAGATAGGCGCTGCCAAGATTATAAGCCTGAGTGATGAGTCATCGTGGCAAGTCCAGACATGCTGCTGGCTGCCATGATGCCCCGACGGCCGTCAAGGCTATGGGACCTACTACTACTACTTCGTAAACACACTTGGTCATGTACAGTATTTACAGGTTCATTGTACTGGAGAAATTTCCTTAGATCTTTTCTACAAGCAGTGGACCACGGTTTAACGTCCCAACTGCAACCCTTTCCAGTTGCGTGAATGTCGGGTGAGCGACAACAGGACTCAAACTCCCAACCTAATGGTTCAGAGGCAGGGTCACTAACCGCTGGACTATGCATGCTATAAGAACAGTTCACAAACCTGTCCAAAATGCTTGGATGACATTTCTGACAGGATAGTGTTGAAGAACAGTTTGTCCTCGTCATTGATGAGACGATCGTGGAAGACACGCTGGCACTCATGGCAGAAGAGCCGGAAGATGTGCAGCTGCTCACGGATGGTGCTGGCATCACTCTGCAGAATACCTGAAGGAGAAATATGAAATGCCTTTAAGTTATTATGTTTACCTACGCAGAAGGAAAACATATTGTTTTTGCTCTGTTTCTTCCTCCTCCTCTTTCTTCTTCTTCTTCTCCAAACAAATAAAGTCAATGGACTAGGACTAGGCGTCTGTCACCATGGTAATTGGTGCTGTATAAGACACCCTGTTGTGTTGGGTTACATTTTGTAGCAGGACAGAGCTGGAGGGGCTGGTCACCATATATTATATATGAATGCGTTTGAGTAAGAATAAACAGAGGATGTGAAAGGTATTTTCTTACAACACTGTACAAGTCTAACAAATTGTTTCTCCTTCTCACCTTGGATGCACTTGGACAGATCCCTGAGGTTGAAGACGTAGTGTGACTTGGCGGGGGTGGGGAGGAGGTCTGTGCTGAGTCGCTCATAAATCTCCACAGCCGCGGAGACCACAGACTCCACACTCTGTTTGACAGGAGCGGGGAAATCCTTCAGGAACCCTGACAGGATGGCCTGGAAAGAAAAACAACCACAGATGATTTGTTTATTTGTTTATTTATTTATTTTTTCTTTAGCCACTGTGACAGTAGACCAGCTCAGCGATTTTGCACTGCTTTACAGTCTGTGGTGCCCTGGACATACATGAATAATACAATGTCATGTAATGCTATATTTTTTATACAACAACCTGTAAATGAATAGGTAAGTAATACATATTAAATAATACGTCATGTACTGCTATTTTTTTAATACAAAAACCTCTGAGTAAATTTAGCTGGCCATTTGGGTTCCAATTCTCTATTGGTTATGGGGTTAGGTTGCAGGGAGAAGGTTAAGGATTATAAAGCTTCCACTTGAGGTGCTGGCAGAAAATGAAGGCTCTAGTAGATCTAGTTAAGTTAACTTTGTAGTCTGACCTTGAAGATGTGCTTGAGGCTGTGCTCGGAAGGTGACGGCAGACACAGCATGCTGAAGTGGCGAATCAGGCGAGGGGTCACGGGATTACGCCCTCCGCCGGGCGGGGCACAAGCCGCACACAAGGTCACATCCTGAAATCAACAACACATGGATTACGATTGTGATTTGATGTTTTAATTCCGTCTTAGTCTTGTAAATATTGTTACATATGCTTGTCTATGTGTACCCAGGGCCACTCGGAAGAGCAGTGCTAAGTCACTGAGTTGGTGCTACCCTGGTAAAAGAATACAGAAATAAATATTATTAAATAAATAAATAAATGATACTGATGATGCAATAAGGTCACAAATACTGTGTTACGTAACAGCACCAACAAATTGTTGCTTAGACATAGACATATACCATCAGTAATTCAAGACAAAAAAAATGATCCTTTCCTATGCTCAAAGCTGCAAAAATTCTTATCTGCTATACACCTTGACAGCCCCCGTGTGGTGTAGCCAAAAAGAAATTTCCCAGGGAATTCATTTGTTGACACGTATTTTTAGAACATTTTTAAACTAAGCCCAAGAGTACAAAGCAAGTGCCACCAAAATTTTTAATCAATTTTGATTAGTATAGAGGAGGAGGACCCAGTATATGCTCTTTCCCTACTCCTGCACCTGTTTTATCTATTGTTTATTGTATTATGTACTTTCTTGTTATGCAAATAAATGAACAAACAAACAGACAAACAGACAAACAAACAAAATTTTCCATTCCAACCTTGATCTCTTTCCAGAAGAGTTTCTCTCTGTCGTAGAAGCCCCCAAAGTCCTGGTACTGCCGCAGTAGTTCGATGGGTGGCTGGGAACCGTAGGTGTCCAACTTGGGCATGTTCAGGTCATCAATGAAGATCACAACCTTCTTGTTGATCGGTGCACCTGTGAGGAAAAATGAAGTATGGTAACCGTTATAAAAAGATGTCTCTGCTGTTATGGCTATTGCTGAAAGGAGCAATAGAAAAAATAAAATTTGGTCAGGCGATAACTATAGACAAAATTCTTAATGCTTATGTCAATGTAGAAAATTATCTATGGGACCAGAAAAAATGGTTACAATGGCCAGGTGGTTCTTATGTATCAGGTGATCACTATGTACAGGTTTAACTGTACTTCACTCACTTGAGGAGTTTGTTAGGCACTCAGGACTGATGCTTTCCTAACATAGCTGAAATTTGATGACATACACCAGAAATATATGCCTTTCAAGAAATCATCCCTCAAAACATTGTTTTGGAGACAGGTATGAAAACAATACCATACCAAGGATGTTCTTCCTCTTTTTCTCTAGTTTTCCCTCCACGATCTCCTGTGTGCGTTTGCTGCTGGTCTGTGCGGAGAAGTTGATGGTGACAGGCACGTAGCCTTTAGGTTCCGCCAGGTCGTTCAGGATAGCACGGGCGATCACAGACTGGGGAGGGGGGGGAGGAATTGTGACATTAGCAATTACATTGTACAGTACAAAATTATTATATATTATAATAGCAATTCATGTGTAATTGTCATGTAAAGAGAATATACATGGTTTCACAGGCTATTGCCTTAAGGAACAAATAATAATGTTTTCTTCAAAACAAGTATACTTGATACTAATGTAGAATCTTAATCATCATACTATATTAACTAAACATCTAAACAAGATGCTACATGTACCTGAGGATATACTATAAATATCAACTTAAAGGAGTACTCTACTCCAGAAATGAGTATTAAAATTCCAATAAATTGTTATTGCTTGAATCAAGTTTGTTTTGTCAAATTTGATGTTTACAGCAGTTAAAGCCTGAACGCAACAAAAGTGCATGAACATCATAAGAACTGCCAGACTAATGTGTTTCCATTAACATTTTGTGGGTCATTCTGTAGTAATTTTTCATATAACTGTTTGTCTTTTCCCCTACCTTCCCCACACCAGTAGTCCCACTGTACAGCACAGATCTGCCCACAGCCAGGAGTTTCTCCAGCAGGTAGCCGAAGCGCACGGTGTCGATAGTGGGAACCAGGATGTCGAAGAAGGGAACCTCGGGGGAGTAGTTGAAGACCGGCACTCTCTTCTCCCAGATGTCCATCCGCTTGGAGTCAAAATCAATGAAGCAGCTCCACAAGTCACCGCCGGCATAGAGCTGTTAGTGAACAAAAAAGAACTGATATTTAATATCGTAGTGTACACTTAATGACAAAGTTCCCCCAAGTTCCCTTTGATAGAGTTCCTTGCTGTCTAAACCGTGATCATAGTACATACTCAGTATTAGTTTTTCCATACAGTTACTGTATAAACTAAGGTATCACATCTTTGAAATGAACATTTCAAACCACTCATGATCAGTGGTAAGAGAAGCACACAAACACAACATGATTCTGACATGTTGTGTGTTCACAAGAGTTGATGTACTGTATACATGTATATTAGAATATTGGTCTTGATCTTGAAACATTTGTAGTATCTTTGAGTTCAATGTGTTGCTACTAATGTTTCAACGATTCAAAGACATGGTTTTCACAGTGACATGAAATCTAGGTGCCATGAACTTGAATGAATTTACTGTAAGTAACAGTTATACTACCTTTGCATCAGGGTTGTCCTCCATCTGTTGTCGTACGAAGCTTTCGAACGGATCGAAGTACTGCTCCAGGAGGTTCCCTCCCACCGACCACAGGTAGCAGAAGACGAACACGGTACAGATGAGGGGGTGGAGCTTGGCAGGGTCCTGCTTCAGATCCACATCCTTCCCAACCAATAGGAGGGACTCTAACAGGCAGCATAGGGTGTTCACCTTACTGATGTCAACCTGGAAGCAACACATCTTGATTAAAACCCAGCTTTACACTTTGGAAGCTGGAGTACTAACTACTACCCCAAAACACATTACTACCTGTTGACAAAAGGACAATATCTATTTTGGTACATCCAATTCAAAATGAGTTAAAACATCAGAAGCAGCCTTGATTATTGTTTCCCTTCCAGAATATACTGTTTTGGGTAAGATTCCAAATTTGAAAACATTTTTTCAGTCATAGAGGCTCACAAAATAGGCAAGTACTTCTTTGATTTGAAACAGATTTACTTAAAAATCCATATTTGCATCCCCTAACTTGTTGTTATAGGTCTATGATTTCATCACTATGGACTTTGCAACTTTTGGGGCACTGTCGTGACTTTACATTTACAAATGTAGTGTCAGGGCAATGAAAAAAAATAATGGTAAAGTTTAACTTTCAAATCATTCAAATATGAGAAAAATAATGTTATTTAATAAGCATCACAATAAGCTACCTACATTACGACGATCAGTCAACCGGTTCTTGAGTTATCCTCCTTCAAAGATCTCTAAACAAATGCCCCTAATGATAGTGTACCTGCTAAGGATAGTGTACAAAGGATAATATACTGACCTGATTAATGGCCTGCACACATTTCTTGTTGACAAACTGCAGCCCCTTGTCCACATACTGGTCAAACAGCTCCATGATGTAAGCCTGGGTCTCCTCCTTGAACTTTGACCCTCGTTCCGCCATCCATTTCTGCACGTAGGGCCTCCACCTCAGCTCATCAGGGTCCACGTATACCATGCCACATCTGGGTGGAACAGGGATCACAATGTGATGTCAACACTGAATTTCTTAATGCTTATATGGAGGGAAAGGAAATAATTGAAGAGGAGACAGGTCTACAAGGTGATGAACTGTGCTCTCTCACATGCGGACAGGAACTTGTGGAGACAGTACACTGTGTTGCCTCACTGAAGATAGATTGAACTGAACTGAACTGAACTTATGGAGGGAATTTTCAAAATGGCATACTTCTGTTTCCATGGCCACAGGTAAGGCCATTTTCTGTCGCTTTCTCTTTTTGTATTGTGCATTTCCATATCAAAGATTGTTGTCATGCCTGGTCTGTGGTTAACCTCAGAAATGAACTGTTACCACAGGATTACAATGTATAAGCAAGTAAAATGACAATTATAAATCACCTATACACATAAAGTTGTCCCAAGTATGCAAATATATGGTCACTTACAGCTTACTTGCATACTAAGGACAACTCACATAATTATATATCCTTTGCAAGTCACATAATATAGCAGCAATGCTTACCTGCTGACAGTGGCAGGCGAAGCCACAGCCAAGTCCTGCACTTCGAACACCATGTGGATCCATGGGGAGAGCTTGATTCTCTCGCTGTTGGCCAGACACAACATCTTGTTGTCGTCCAGCACGGTGTTCATGTTTTCGATCCACAGAGCGTCGACGGGGCCGTCGCATATCACCCACTTATGGTCGTCACTCGTGTCACTTGATGCTTCCCTTACCTGTATGGAGGGAAACACGCTCAGTCTTATAAAAATGCCCAAAATATTTTCAATCAAATGTAACTGTTAATCCCCTGTTTAAGCGCTTTTGATCAATAGCTGACGTCAAGTGACCTAGTCATTGATCATCTACTAGTATATGGTAATCACAACCATGGTTATTCATAGTCCTGAGGAATGCTGCTGTAGTTCGGCCAAAAATTCAGAGCGTGTATTCTATGTGTAGGAACAAAGTTCATCTATGTTATAAGATATAGATATTGTACGAGGTATCATGATAACTTATACATGTAGACTGCAGTATATTATGTTGCTGGCAAGCTTCTATACTTAGGACTGACATATCATTCAAAGTCTACTAGGGCCTAGTAATCTGAAAACTAGATAGACTTAGGTAGAGACTTTGTGAAACAATGGAAGCTGTGGTGTCAACTTACAATTACATTAACATATGTTGTCAGTAGGAATGACACATTTTTCCCACCGTCTACATGTACTTACACAGATGCCCATGAGTCCATCCTTCCACTCCAGTGTGAGTGGATCCACCTCTCCGTACAGCTCACCCATGGTGATGGACTTGGGGTTCAACGTGTACAACCTCACAGGCTGGTACTGGGGGTTGCCCAGATCTGCAACCAACATCAAATCAAACACGTGTGATGTTTGCAAAGTTTGGGGATTAAAACTCTGAGCGTTGTCTTTGAGAAATCACAGGGATTTTCTTGGTTGAGATAGAATTACTGGATGCTCTATATTTGTAATGACAGACTTTCAGAAGCCTGTTTAGTTTTTGCCCTCTCCTATAATAGTTCCTGGTGAGTATATGGGATTCTAAGCACACAGAAACAATACCTACCCACATACCAAATATGAAGACAATTTACGTAAGATATCGTGTTCACACACACATTCAAACACTTCCAAAAACATAACCTTCTAAGCAAAGGTCACTAATCAGAATGGTACCCAAGCTAGGCTTTAAGACCAAATGTGAAAATTGCTCATTATCTAGTTTTCAAAAATGCCTCCACTCCTGGGGAGTCGCCAAAAATTCTTCCCCACATGTATCTGTTGAAAGCAGGACTGACCTAGTTCCTTCAGTTTCCCCAGCGTGTCTGCTAGGGTGCGTAGGACGGTCGTCTTTCCTCCGCCGGTCGGTCCCACCAACATCACGCCGTGACGCACAAGCATTGTCTCGAACAGCTGGATGACTTTCTTCACGAAAGGCGGCAGAGCCTGGCAGTTCTTAGCTTCAATGCACTCTTCTATCGTAGCCTGCAGTTGGCCATAGTCGTGCTCTGGGATTTCTACTCCCGGGAACAAGTCTTGTAGGATGGCCTATGACAACAACAACATACAACATTAGAAGGAAGGCTTAACTGTGTTGGTAGAAAACATATTGTACAGTTCTTAAACTCTTGCTTCTATGTAAAGAAAAAATCATTTGTCAAACATGACATCAAGCAATGAT
This sequence comes from Branchiostoma floridae x Branchiostoma japonicum, assembly GCA_013266295.2. Classification (NCBI taxonomy): domain Eukaryota; kingdom Metazoa; phylum Chordata; class Leptocardii; order Amphioxiformes; family Branchiostomatidae; genus Branchiostoma; species Branchiostoma floridae x Branchiostoma japonicum. Next base: position 3,915,564 of record CM023838.1, on the reverse strand, counting down.
GGCCAAAGGCACCTCAAAGTTGATACTAGGATGGTGGGTTCATCAAGAAAGTTTACAAATTCAACAACAGAAAGCTCATGAAAGTTCCTGAACCTAACAGAATAAGAAATTAACAAGAGAAGTTCAAGAAACTTCAAGAACTTAACAACAGAAAGCAACATAGTTACATTATTTCTTGTAACAATTTGACATATTGGTGCATGTAAACTCTTTATCATTGATCATACATTAAATCTTTAAAAGAGAGGTTGAGCATGATGCCATATACCAATGCTGGCACATACCTGGAAAAGCTGGGCATCGTTTTTCAGGAACTTCGGCAGGTTGGAGTCACGCAGGGCTCGGATCAGTACAACATCCTCTGGTTTGTCTGGGTTTTCTCGCTTCAGCGACCCCGCCATGACCAGCACAGACTTCACCGCTCTCATGCCGAAGTCGTAGTGGTCCTGTTGGGACAGCTGCTCAGAACACAGCTTGTACATCTGTACCATCTTCTTAGCCAGCGGGCGGGAGGACTCAAAACCTTCAGAGTACAGGATCACCTCTGCAATCAGACCTATAGGGTACAAACACAAAACACTGGGTTAATGAAGAGTTATATACATGTACACGTAGATAAAGAAGGAAAGCTATGGATTGTTAGATTGAAAGATGAACGGATGGATGGGTGGATGGATGGATGAATGGATGGAGAGAATGGATCAATGGATTCATCAGAGAAAATACAATCCTCACAATTGAATGTAAAAATTATTAATGATAATTTTCATGTCATCAGTGATTGTGTGGCTTATAATATGATATACTAAATGTTCTTTGTACAATTCATATCCCAATAGTGAAATCTAGACAAAAATGTAACTAATAAAGAACAGGTTGCCTCTAACCATAGTCCGGCACCATCATGGCAAAAGGCCTGAAGAGAGCCTTCAGGTTGTCTGGCAGCTCCGTACGGCCTGCGTAGCCGGGGTTCATGGTGATGAAGGCAGCGCACGTTGGGTCCAGCTTGATCTCACGCCCCTCAAACATGAAGCGCGAAACCTGGAATTCATCAAGTCAAATCAACTGTAAACAAATGATGCATAAAAGATTAAACATTAACGAAAAAAGAGATATCAGACTTCTGTAAGTATTTTGGGTTCTCATGACCTTCAAGTCACCAGATTTCCTATGTCTGACCTGTTGACCTCCTGTCATTCTGCCTGTCAATCTTCCCCCACCTACATGCTGTCAACCTACTCTCAAGTTCACCCCATTTCCTGTGTAAGACCTTTTGACCTCCTGTTGTTCTACCTGCCAATCTTCCCCATATCCACGTGCTTTCAACCTATTCTGTCCGGACAAGCAGACACACAAACCCACAGCTCAGCCACCCAACACAATACTTCCGTACCCGGCAGCCCTGCACCTCATTTTTAGCACCAAGGACAGGGTCAGCTTTATCCAAAGAAAACTTTTTGTACCTAATTTTGACAGCAGAAAGAACTTGTCTACAGAACTTAGTCTAGTACCTCTGATTGTAACATGTTTGGCACCAAATTTACATTCAAGCAATTACAGTAACTGTAAAAGAAAAAGGGGTTTACACATAAGGAATATACCAATCAGACATTTTTGCTACACCTAAATATAAACAGCTCTTATGACAATGTTCTTTATTATCTACTAGACAGTGACATGTTTACCTTTGCTGCTTTAGCGTTTCTGATGGTCAGCAGCTGCTGTGCAATCACAGACAACACCTCGATGTCGATTCTGTTGAACTCGTCAAAGCAGCACCAGGCACCAGACTGGGCCAGGCCGGAGAAGAACCGACCCATCATTTTGAAGTCCAGACCTGAAAAAAAAACATCATACAACTTGGATCAAACACTAACTATAGGATGGGTGTCATGTACCTTAACCTGCTCCATGTTGCATAAGCAACATAATATAATTGCCAAAAGGCTACTGTACCAAGGGGAAGGTTAAGATTCTTGATGTTGCAACTGAATGAACACTATTAGCATGCCTTCAAAATTTCCAGTCGTCTGCAAACCTTCTGAAAAAAATGATTGTTTACAGACTCTATAAAAGACATGCTGACATGTCCTGTATACAGAATCAGACTAAAAGTAGACTTTAAGGAATACATAAGTCATAGAAAGGGCAGTGTTTTTGTTGAACTCTCTACTTTGATTTAACCTACTCCCTGTTGCCTAATAACCTGTAACGAATAGAGAATTGGTAGCCAAACGGCTACTTCAGTATGCTAAAGGTTAAGATTACCTACCTTCAGAGCAGTTGAAGACAACACACTGCTTGGACAGTGCCTTGGCGAGATCCTTGGTGGATTCTGTCTTGCCTGTACCTGCTGGGCCGGCTGGCGCTCCGCCCAGGTCTAGCTGCAGGGCTCCCATCAGGCACAGGTAACATTTGTCCTGCAACAACACACATGGTCAGAAAACTAGCCTGACACAGGTAACATTTGTCCTGCAACAACACACATGGTCAGAAAACTAGCCTGACTAATCGCGATCCTGGCGGCTGGCCGCCACGAAGGTTGCCGCCCCCAAAAGGGTGTGGGGTGGGGGTCATTATACTCCTGGCCGAGAGCTAGTCAGAAGACTACTCACACAAAAAACAAAATTTAAAAATAAAAAAAAAACAAAAAAAGTTGATTTTTTTGTTGAAAGATCAGAAATTGTAGGACATCTAAGAATATAAAAAAAGATATATTTCTTCAGAATTTCAAAATCAAAGACAGTTCATGGGTGTGACAAGGAAAGCTTCCCTGTACCACACGTTCAGCACCAAGGACAGGGACAGCTCTATCCAAAGAAAACTTTTTGTACGTAGTGTTGACTACAAACAGACTGGTTTACAGAATTAGTACCACTGATTGTAACATGTTTGGCACCATTTTCACATCAACCAATGCAAAAAAAACTATGATAATCTCTTCATATTGCATTTTCAATTCATAAATGTTGACAGGAAATGTTAGAATTTGCTTACGGTAAGAGGCGTGATGACCAAACGTGGACACGCCCCGAGGTACTCGTGTCCAGAGATGTACATGGAGGATGAGCAGCGTACGACGCTGTTGTCCATGTCCAGGTCCCAATAGTACCGCAGCACCTTCTGCCAGTCAAAACTGTTCACATTGTCAACCTAAGGAAAAGGACAACACTAACTCAGCAAACCTGAACCAGGTAGGATTCTAAACTGGTGAAAAGATTTTCATTTAAAACCCAAGAAAGGTATCATAGTTTCATGATCTTCTTTCAGGAAATAAACTGAAAAAAAGCATCAGTAATGGAAAAGCAAATCGATTCAGGACTCTAACACTGGAATGCTTTATAAAATTAAACTTTATGTTGATTAGTACATGTAAGAGGGTAGCAAATATTATAATACAGAAGGTGTGAATGATTCTTTTCTTACCTCTGCCTTGACCATGTCAGTCACGATGTCCCTAGCGTGGACATCAATAGTGATGAGGGCACCCAGGATGTTACGGGTCAGTTTGGGCAGTTCACCACGAACCAGCTCGGCCAATCGGTTCAGTTGCTGAGAAAAAAACAGACACCAACGTCAGTTAATTCTCCTATTCTTTAAGGATTTCAAATTCCACTTGAGTGAGTGTCTTCTCCGACTTTGCAAGCCTTGCTAAGGTTTGCATGGTACAACATACGTAGCTTGTTACAGCCATACATAAAAATATCCTCAGTCTACATGCCAATACATGTAGCCAGCACCTGAGGTTTGTACTTCTCCCTTAGTATCCCCTTTTTGTTGAAATCTGACCTACAGAGTGTCAACAAAACACTTTCAAATTGTCCTTACTGCAAAGTTTTTGTCCTCCTGTTCCTGTAGTGCTTTCTGTCTGTCTCCGTCGCAGGTGAGCGCTTCTGTCAGGTCACGGCACCACATGGTCTGGGACACATTCAGGACAACCTGGAACAGAGAACCGGAAACAGAATAGTCAAGCTCACATGGGAAGTGCTGGGAACATTAAACAACATCCTATACACAGGGCTCCAGACTAACTTTTTGACTTAGGAGCACTGGTGCTCCCAACCCAAAACAATTGGGCACACTGGCAACAATCTAGGTGCACTACCAGAAAAATATCATACTAACGAATATCATGTCAGCCTATAACTTTATTATGCAGCCAATTATCTACGCCCAGGCCTTGATTTTTGCTTAGATTATTTTGTTTGATTATGAGGTTATCATTTCAAATCAAGTCGCACGGCCGTTTGTCCAGTTGCTTATGTGACCATTTTAGTCGCAGTCTGGAGCCCTGCTACAGTACAAAAAAATGTCATCTTACACTTTTATTTATTTATTTATTTATTTCAACTTTATTACATGTATGTATACATGCAAATGGTTAAGGGTTAACAGGACCGGATGTTCCTTTACAATCTCCCCAACCAAAATAAAAACAATATAACAGAACTTTACAATAAATGATATCCAATACAAAATAACAGTAACAGTCATTATAACAACAATCATGACAATAAAACTAATAACGAGAAGAGTAACAACAACAAATAAACAGTTAAACAATAATGAAAATAATGTAACAATGCAAATAATAATTCACCAAATCAGAAGTAATAATAAGAAATAAATCATAGAAATGCATGTAATACTAATAAGATACGGTATCTGATTAGAGAATTTAAAACGGAGTGCAGTTGCGGCATTGACAGTGGGTACATTTCAACAATGAATCTTTGATGCCTAGTTTCACTATCAATGATAATCTCATTGGATCCACCCGAGGCTTTGCCAAAAAATGTCACATATCTTATGCCTTAACAGATAATAATCTGTAAAGGTTTTATGAAAATTTTCTGTCAACAAAATGGAGGTGCGTACGGACCTGAGATGCGTGATGGACGACCCACTCGTGGCGCGGCCGCGTGGTGAAGTCGTTGATGGAGCTCTTGGTCAGTTTGCGGAGTGACGACACCATGGCTTCCTCTACCTTACCGAGCCACTCCTCAACATTTCCTCGAGCCTTCAAACCCTGCAGAGAAACAAATCAAAGCGTTCAGCTTTGCTAAAACACTTTCTTGTCCTACTTCTTTAACCTTAAGCATGCTGAAGTAGCCATTTGGCTACCAATTCTCCCCTGGTTATAAGGTTAGGCTGCAGGCAGGTTAAAAATGTACAGGGTTCCCTCCAGCCTTACATTTTATTCTGTCATCTCAGCAAACCCACGCTCAGATTCTGGTTTGATTTATAATCTTTTCCATATTAGACATTATGAAGATAACAGAACAGTCATAACTTTTGTCCGTCATTAACAACAAGATTTCATTAAATGATGGACACTGGGAAAAACTCTGCTTTGCACACTGCTAACTGAATTTTGTGAATGTTTGCCATACATTGTATAAGAATATTCCTTATTTAACAACCAGTAAGTTTTCACATCCAACGTTTTGGTGACCGCCTGTCACCTTCTTCAGGGCAAAAATGACTGGTTCTGATTTGTACTGCAGCTAGGTGTTGCTGCTGCAGTGTTACAAATGTGGTTCCAAACTGCCATACCTTGCCCAATACATTGCTTGTAGCCTGGTAGAATTCCCATTTGTCCTAGAATTCCCATTTGTCCTGGTATTCTAATCTCTCCTAGGGCAATTCCAGATTCTCCTTGGACAGACTGGAATTCAAATATTCAGATCCCAATTCCTAGTAGATTTCTAATCTCCCCTAGCCTAAGGGCAGATCGGAATTCCAGTCAAACTGCCGTACCTTGCCCAGCGGCACCCTCTCTCCTTCAGGTGACAGCATAGCCAGGATGTCGTTGGTGCTGACAGTTTTGGGGCCGTCATCATCCTTGTCCCCAGTGGGCGTGGTCTTCCCGTCTCCGGGGGTGACGGCTTGGATACCAAACTCAAGACGTGCTGCAAGAAATCGACATGGTCACTTGAGCTTGAACGTCACAATGAGTTGAGCAGCCTCGTAACATGAAGACAGTGTGACAAGAAACAATGTGACAGTTGATTCTTACTCTGTTCTATGTGTCTCAGTGTATGGAATGGGCATACATATACATGTATCTCACTTCAACCTTTATTTTTTGTCCAGCTTCATGTCTTAAAACTTGTGTCAGAAATTTTTAGCTCACTGGATAGTGCTTGCTACAAGTAGTACAATTTCAGTCATTACAACACAGAAATAATGTCATTTAATCAGTAATGGTAGAGTGATGAAACAAAGAAAGTATTAGAGACCTAAATGTCCCTATTCTTTGGAATAGAAGGCCTTAGTCGCATACAATGTATGAAAAATATGGTCTGAATGTAGGCATACATGTAGCTATATATATAGGTTCTGATCCCATCTCTGACACCATGTACAATTAATTAATGTCCTACTAATTAAACTATCAGAAGCAAATTACCTATGGCATCAAAGCACTTCCTGAGGTGAGGCTGCACAGCGTGTGGGTTTCTGGTCTGTGCCAGGATCTCCAGCAGCTCATCGTTGGACAAGAAGTAGAACCTAAACACAACAGGAGGCAGGAAACTTGCAGGTTTATTCAAGGAAAAAAGTTTGTGAAAGTTACATGATTGTATGATTCAGAACCTTTTACACAATGATCTATTGGAGCCCAACTTTGTTACAATGTTTACCGATCGGCCAAACAACACAAGAAAAAACATACTTGATCAAAATTAAAAGCTTCCTCTAAAAAGGTTTGCAAAATTGATGACATTGCCATTTTCAATGACAAATAAGGATAATGCTTAAAATAGACTAAGGATAGTCCTCTTCTGTCTTTAGATGAAGATTCAATTTCTAATGCAGCAATGGTATAAAAATCCTTAGAGGTTTTGGCTCATGAGGTCCTGTTGTAAGAACTCTTTGTCATGCTCTCATGGAAGCATCAGAGAAGTGAAGTGGAGCTAGAAAGGATACCTGACTAGTACAATCTCTCCTGTTCTTTATCTTACCTGGGGAACACCACTCTCTTCGACTCCAGGTACTGCTCCAGGCACTTCTGAATCTGTTCCAACAGGGCATTGTTGTTCTTGAAGGTTTCCAGTAGACCAGGCTGTGTGCCAGCACGCAGTGCGTTGGGCAGGCGGTTGACTTTCCTCATCACTTCTTTCCATGACTATAGACAACAACAGAAATATGTGGTGTTCTTTAGCAACTAGCTATTACAATACTAAGTACACTGTTATATAATATATATATGTTGGGTACAAAATTTGTAAAATTTCGCACAATACAAGAGTTTGTCTGCATGTTTAAGCCTAAACCTACCTTGTCGACTGTCATGAACATTTTGGCTTCTGCTGGGAGTTGCCTCTGGATATCCGGGGCGCTGAAAATGGACTCCAGGTACAGCCAGTTCCTCTGGCACGTCAGCCACTCATCCTGAAGTCACACAACAACAAACACATCAGATTCTGACAGACATTCTGATACAGATTTTATTCACTCCATTTTCAAACCTCTATATGTTACAGGATAGGACATAACTGCAAATGGAAATTGCATTTTATAACATTCTTCCTCCTTCCAACACCCTTATGATGTATAGGGCAGTGCCCATCTCCATTTCTATAGTCCTTGGGCCACATAGTTGTGCAAGCACTACAGCAGGGAGCTAGTCCACTGGTAATGGTGTGTGTTCAACTACCATACTCTTTCTCATAAGTGCTGCTTATAGCTAATGCAGTATATTATTTCAAAGAACTTTTAAGACTTTAAAATGTGTAATTTTAGAAAAAAAAACTTTTTTGGACAGGATAATTTTTCAGGAACAACGTCAACCCACCAGAGTGTCGCTGAAGAGCCGCAGATTTCTGTCCCACTCGTCCACGCGGGACTTGATGGGCCCGACGTGGCGAGAGCTGGCGATGGTGGACACGTTCACGATACTGTCGTCCAGAACGACCTGGATGTCGTCGGTCCCACCCAGGATAAACACGTCTTTAGAGTCGCGATGCGGCAGGACGATGAATTCTGTAGTTTTCCATGAGTCTTCCACCTAGATTGAACACACAGATACACAGATTACAAATTGTGTGCAGTACTACATACATTTTGTAACATCATGTAGATTTTGTTGTCTGTATTTTCTTGTTAGAATGGAGTAACATTAGCTCTGCAACATAAGCATTTACCTTAAGTTTGCATCAAGGCATTCAAGATCAACCCAATTTTCTTTGGATTAATGTTGTTTTCTGTTAGATTTCAGTGGATTTTGGTAGATTTCAGTGCTTAAGCGAGATCCTACTTTCCCCTTTCTTTACTGATTTTCCTTTGTGAAATCTAATTTTGCTCTCGACAGCAATTCATATTTCATTCAAAAAATCAACCAATACAGACCCATTCATGTACTATGTGCCTGGGTATCTTTGGATTAAGCTTGCTTTCCGGTGCATTTCAGCAGATTTTGGTACATTTCAGTGCTTAGTGAGACTCTACCACCCTACCTTCTTTACTGATTTTCCTCTGTACAATCCTTACCTTCTTCAGCATGGTTTCCAGTGCTGCCTCCCCAGACGCCTGACCAGACACCTCCTCAAGTTCAGTCTCATGGTCAAACGCCTCGAGGTCCACCAGCTTCTCCAAGGTCAGGGGCTCCTCGGGAGTGAACTTGTGGTTCAGGATGCTCTCGATGATGTCCCAGTGACGCTGCTTCAGGGCGGGGTTTCTCAGGTTGGTGATGGTTGGTACCTGGGGGAAATATGACATACAAAGAACTTAGAAAATATTACCCTACAGCTCTGACTTTCTTAACTTCACCAGGATACCTTAGGCTTTGGAAAAAATATTGTGCCTCTGATTCTAGTCCTGAAAAAAATAGGGTCAGTAGATAGGACTTCTTTTTCCTTGCCAGTGGTGGACTCAAAGAAAGACTAAGGTCAGTGGCTTTTTGCTAGGGTTTGTCAACATAACATTTTTTCTCTAGGCCTTACCGATCTAATAGATGATTTTATCTTGATACAGGTTCTAGTTTTCAGTGAATTATGTAGTGCTTACTACTAAGCATCTAGGATGGTAAATGAATGAAGAATTGAATGAATGAATGAATTGATAAATGCACTGCACAAACACACAGACAAGCCAAAACAATACTTCACTCTTTTAGACTTAGAGTCAATGAATCACAATGTAGTTTTTGAGACAGTAGTTTGAAAGGATGAATGAATGAATGAGCATTAATGAAAGAATGAACAAAATGAATGTCTTAAAAATAGTTCTTGTCTGTACTAACCTTGTCCCTCATGGACTCGACCTTCTCCTTGAGGAAAGGCACCACACTGTTAGGTGGCAGACCCTTCTCCAGCTGGTACACAGACTTGCTGTACTTGGTCACCACCTGGTTCAGGTTCTCTGGGTCAATGGCCTCAAACTCCATCTGCAACAAAAACAGTCCAACATCAATACAACAACCAAGCTGAGTGGTTTGCTGTTACCTTGTACAATACTGTACGTGAAATATGGTGGAAAACAAAATACATTTTATTTGAAACTGTCCCTTCTACATTTATAAAAGAAGTGAGCTCTTTAAAGAAGCCACCAAATTCCATCCGAATTTTTCTATATTTAGGGATTAGATTAGGTTCTGTACATTGAATTATTTGTAATCTCACTCTTAGCCTTGGTTTTTAAAGACTTTATAAGCAAAGATATCTTACAACAAAATCTACTCTACAATAGCTATGATACGCCGATGAAGGTGAGACATCCAAGTAAAGAGATACACAAGAAAACAGTAACTTAAGCAACTGGATAGAATTTGAAAACTGTCAGATGTTTCAAGTAGCATCTACTACTTTTCATCAGTGACAAATAGCTATGATACTAAGAAAAACAAGAAATTAAATACAAGCATTCAACTGTTTTAGTGTACAAAAATGTCAGAATAATCCAGTTTACCTCAAACCACTCCTTGAGCAGCTTGTCCCAGTCCCCAATGGAGACCCACAACAGCTGCTTCAGTTTCAGTTCAGCGTGGGCCTCCTCTAGTTCATCAAACCTGGTCACTTCAACCTACATAAAAACAACAACAAAGTTTTAGGGATCAACATACAAACATGGTAGCAAAACAAATGTGGGTACAGGTAAACACATTATTTGCATTCTTTATTTGTATTTTTCGTATTTGCACATAATAGCAGGCCCAAAGTCATAGGAAGACTTAACTCTCACTCCAATGCTATCAGGCAAATTTAGATAGTAGTTTCCAAATCTTTAACTGTCTAGCACTAGGCTTTGTCAAAGAACTAGGAATAAATCAAATCTCACAGATAGCTTGTGGCGTCATCTGTCTCAACTCAGGCTTACCTTAAAGTTTTTCTGGTACGTCTTGTACTGGAAGGCTCTCTTCTGTAGGTCTTCCATCTGTCCCATCATGTTCTGAAGACGCACAATTGTCTTCTCCTTGTCAGAGTTGATGTCTAGGATATTTGGATCCTGAAGGGAAAAGAAATCATTATTGAGTAAGATCTGGAATACAAGAGTTCAGCACCAAGGACAGGTACCAGAAGCACGTAGGTAGAATGTACTACTCTTGTGGGAAACCACGCTTTCTGTAAGATCTGTAATACAAGAGTTCAGCACCAAGGACAGGTACTACCAGCATGTCAGTAGAACATAATACTCCTATGGAAACCACGGTTTCTATTGGATGTTTGGTCAATGTTGCATCAGAATTTTGTCTGTTTCATGAACATTTTTCTTGACACAACATTTGAAAACTACAGACGGGGTATTATCATTAAATACGAAAATACAACCTGGGGTCAGGTGGCGCAGCGGTAGTGCGTTCGGCTCAGGCCCAAGAGGTCCCGAGTTCGATCCCCACCCATGTCACCAATTTGTGCCCTTGGGAAAGGCACTTTACATGACTTTCCTCACTTCACTCAGGTGTAAATGAGTACCTCACCAGGACTCCAGGAAGAATAGTGTGAATTAACACACTAATGGAGATCCTCATAAAAACCAAACCAAAACCAAACAATTTAAATGATACATCCTATAGAAGTGCTATTGCACATCACGTTCTGTACTTCGAACAGGCACAGTATATTCTGCCAACATGCTGGTACCACCAATATTCTCATATCAGATTCTACACTAAGTCTTTTGTACCTGTGTGCACTTATTTCCCAGTTTCACCCAACAAAACAGTCTTAGAAAACAGGATATTTCTCACCTGTGCTTCCTGTTTGACAGTACGGACTTCCTTGCCAAGCTCTGCAATGTCCTTGTCCATGTGTGTACAGAACTTGTCAATGTTGGCATCTCTCTCACTCACTGCCTTGTCTATGCAGTTCCGCACACCTGTTTCAAGAAAGTAAAAATCATTTGGTAAAGGAATTAATTTAGTGACTTGACTAGTGAGTCATGGTATCTAAAAGTGTGTCTTACAAGTTCTAGTTCCTTCTTTGTAAAAAAATGTCCAAGTATGAAATTCCTTTGAAACAAGGTAATCAGGAGATGTGCCCTATAGAACTGCACTGAAGAAAAACACACACACACACACAGACACACACACACACACACACAGATAAGCAAAAAATACACACAGTACCTGAAACAGTTGAGCGCAGGGTCTGGTACACAGCAAAGTCCTCGGGTGGTGTGGGCACCTTGTATTTCTCAATCAGGTTGTACATCTCTGTCACAATACTGGCCTCTTCATCAAGTCCATCAATCTGTATAATTATACAACATTGTAACAGTAACTAACACAGTTGTAGTCTTGAATATTCAGATACTGTACCATCAACAAACAGCTACAATTAAAAATGAAATGTATCTCAAACAAAAGAAGCAAATTCTTTTTAGACTACAGTACTTTTTATCTCACTTTTTTAGAGGAAACAAGATAAAATCAATGATTGCCCAAAGATTATCTAAGAAAAATACGTATTGCCTAAGACAAAAATAAAGATAGAATTGCAAGGCTTGTGCTTTTTTGCAACCAAAAGACTCATGTGAATGCCTCAGCTCTTAAGACATTGCTCCCAAAACAACAACTGTGAAACTTACCCTGTCCTGAATCTCATCCAGGAAGGTGAGGCTCTCCACAAACTCCACCGTGGTGGTGGGAACGATCTCCAGTTTGTACTGAGCATCCTGGGACTCCGCTATCACTGCATCCATCTTCTTCTTGGACAACACTGGCAGCAGCTCATTGATGACCTGAAAAAAATCACACACAGGAATATCACAACTGCAGGAGTTTACATGTCACAGTGGTAATTTTCAAAGTTGTAAGAAAAGATTAAGAAATAAAAGGTAAAATGACCAATTTGGGGGAAAAAATGATTTTTTTTCACCTAGCCTCACGCGAATTAGTTGAATTACAGTTGAGCAAAACTGCAATATAAGCATCTGTGTGCCATCTGTGGCATAGAATGCAAAAGACTAAGTAAATAAGGGTTGTAATGGTAGAAACTGAGTCACAAACATAAAGCGTCCTAAGTTAGAAGTTTTTATCATAAGCAATGATCTCAAGTATTGCATGTTTCTAAGACAAAGTTGTCGAGTTTTCTAAAATATCCAAGAACATCACAATTGTAAGTTTACAGAAAGTTGGAGCTGCGTTATCACTGTACTTACGTCCAGGCAGCGGAGTGGAGACGGAATCAGGTCGCTCTTGAGTTTTTTGGCGTCCACCATCAGCATGCCCAGGGCCTGCTGTATAGCTATGGCCACTGCCTCACGATGTTGGCGGTGGTAACGCTGCAGAGACTCCGCAAAGAACGCCACATCTGCAGAAATATAGCATAACAAATGTCAACCAAAAATCTTTTCAACAAAGCAATTAGAGATGGCAGACTGCACCCCCTTACCCATACAGCTTTGTGACCCTTCCATCCACATAGACAAAAAAAAACAGCACTGTGGATGTATGGCTGATGAGGGGTCTGTCCATAGTGCTGAAGTTATGGTGCAGTTTAACTTTCTCCCTGCTGCCTGACCCATAACCAACAGAGAATTGGTAGCCAAACAGCTACTTCAGAGTGCTAAAGGTTAGAAGTTATTTCTCAGGTAAAAGCCTAAACATTTACTGAAAAATGCCCAACAACTGGCTACATAAAAAGCTCTGGTGTCTGACACAAAATTCTACACCAAGATAAAAATACTATAAAACAATTCATAATGTTAATATATATACCATGGTCTTGGTCCTTGATGGCTTGAAGGTCCAGAGCCTCATTCTCCTGGAAGAAGAGTCGGAACGGTTCCAGAGCCTCGGCGTACTGACTGGCTGCAGCGAACGCTGCACTGACGGATTCCTGAAAAACAACATGAAAATTTCTCAGACTGGAGATAATAATTAGGTTTAACGTTTCATACAATTCTCCCAGACAATTTTATTTTGGCAAGTTGAATCTCAGTACAGTGTCAAGTTGAAGTTTATATACTTCTTTATTCATTTAATGCGATTTACCAATTTGCAAAGGATTGACATAACAGGTGACTATCACACAGCATATCATCACATGATGTCTGTTGACCAATCAAATAGCTATGGGCAATACATGTACAAAGTATCACATGATGCTGGTTAACCAATCAAATAGCTACGGTAACCCTAAACTCAAGTCTAATGTGTGGGTAATATGCTCTTATTTTCAACATTATTATGATAACAAATTATTATGATAACAAATATAAGTGGTGTTACGTCAAAGAGCCGTTATACCGGCTATACAGATACAGAAGTGCCTGATTTTAATCCAGTTATGGTTGAGTGACATGTCATTAATAGTTTGTGACTCTAGTTTTGCTGCTTACCCTGATGTTGTGGATGATCCCCTGTAAGTGTTTGTCATCCTCGAACATGGTGGCCAGGCTAGGCCCATCCCCACAAGACTTCTCCTCAAACTTGTTGTTTATGATGGGCCTGAAGACAACAACAAACAAACAAAACAGTTTTATGATTGTTCTTCATTCAACAATCACATCTGACGTTTCAGTGACCATCTGTCACCTTCTTCAGGGCAACACTGACTGGTTCTGATTCGTACTGCAGCTAGGTGTCACTGCTGTGATATTACAAATGCGGTCCTAAACATACAGTGTTTGTCATAACAAAACATTGTCAAGTACAGTAATAATAAACAAGTTTCAGTTACTTCTTAAAAATGCACACAATTAATTAACAGTAGCGTCAGTTTTATTTTATACAGAATAGCTTCTACAGGCTGTTGAAATAGCCACTAATTTTTGCTCATAGAAAGTTGTATTTTTTTGTCACTGAATGCGTTCTACAGTCACAGTAATTGCTGACCGTTACCAAAAGATTAAAGGCATATCAGTACTGACCTGGTGAAAGCATCAAAGTACGAGTCTGGTACGAGGTTGGCGACAGACAACACTGCGTCCTGGAACCTCCGAATCACCTAGGAACACACGAGGCAACCTTGTTAGAAGGGACAACCTGGATGTCTAATCTTCATCTAAATGTCTACATTTCTTTGTGAAGACCATCCTGACAACACTACAACCATGTTTATGAAGTACTTACCTCTCCCTGTCCCTCCTGAAAGTCGCTGAGGTCGGGTTGGAAGTCGATGTGAGTTGTGTTGAGCTGGAACTCCGTCACAAACAGGGGCGGGAGAACTGCCTCGCTCTCCTCACCCAGTACACCACTCACTACTGTCTGGGTCTCCGTCTGGGGACACAGGATATACAGGTTCAAGTAAAATTAAGTACTCCTCCCTTCCTTTCTGTCTTCCTTCATTCTTTCATTTACTGCTTCATCCACTCATTCATTCATCCACTCCTTCCTTCATTCATTCATCTAACTACTAAGTATTCCTTTATACATTCATTTATATAAAAAATTATTCATCCATCCATCTATTCATTCAGTCCTAATTCTGATAGAGCAATTGTACAGTAACTACATCAAAATAAGTCATAGCAGTTGTAGGACAGGGCCTATATCATACTGTAAGTCTTGAAACATTTGCAATGGTTTAATTTTTATCGTTTTTATTATGCCTCTCCACTGCGATATCACAACACTGTAAAAAAAGTGCTTTCGTGCTACAGTATGGTTTCTACCACATACATGTGTACTTACAACACCACAAAAACCTCCTTCCCACTCCAATTGCAAATAAATGAATTTACAGTATATACATATGAGAAAAAGAGCGGGAAAACTACCTTCTTGTCAATCTCAACCTCAACCTCATCATCCTCTTCGTCGCGCGGTTCTTGTCGTATGTTGTCCACCCACCCCTGTATGATGGCCTGTGTGGGCGTGTTCTGGAGCTGTTCTGTTAGGTAGTTCAGCAGGGTGGAGACAGAGTTGACTGCCAGGACATGCATCGTGTTCACGACCAGGTAGTCAGCCAACCGGATAAAACAGGTCAGGCGTCTGGAAAAACAGGTTGTCGTTTTGTCCATTAAACTATTCAAGATTTCAAAATGCACACTAAAGAGAGTGTATTTGCAGTTTTAGCACAGTACACATTTCTATTGCTTCATGTACCAGAATTCTATTTACTAGATTCAATAAGAAAATTTGACTATGCATAGTGACATGTGATAGCATCTGTCCTTGGTGCTGAACTTTTAGATTAGTTCATAGCTTTGTGCTTATTTGTATTTTGTAAAGCTCTTAGTAGCCAAGGGGCCAGATACTGTAGAATAATGCGTTAATCCTTCTTTTTATTGTCTGTGGGACTGGGTCACAAAGCAGTATGGGAAAGGGGGTGAAGTCTGCCATCTCAGGTTGTCTTGTCTAATGCGTTATTTTCTGTTTTGCAGTCATTACGGCCAGTGCTGCTCAATGTGCGAAAGATGCTGCTTAATTGTTGATGTCCAGAAACGAATGCCCAAAATTACATGCCCAAAACAGTGCTATGAACAACTTTTAGATTTAACATATTTTGAACTGTATAAAAGATTGGTTTTGTATCATTTTGTGATAAATTTCATTCCTTTTCCTCAACACAAAAATGTTTGAGACCCACTTTGCTTTTAACTTATGTCAATTGAAATCTGAATAAAAACGATAGAAGAGAATGTTGTACCTGCAGTGACTTCTCTTGTTAGCCTGTTCTGTGTACGTCATCTTGTCCGGGGCGTCGCCATAGATGTCCATGTCACTCTGCAGCAGCATGCTAGACATGGCTGTCCCTGGGGCCAGGGCTCCATCCTCTGTACACACAAGAAATGTAAAAATATATCAGACAATTCAAACAAGAAATGCCTCCACTCCTAAGGACTCCATCCTCTGTACACATGAGCAAAAATGTATTATATAAGATGGCGGCACCCATGGACCCAAGGTAAAACAGTACAGGTTTTACAGTAACTTTAATAAGCAAATCTGTGATGAAACAATTGTTCAAACACAAACAGAAACTGTCTTTGAATGTCTGACTTTTAGCATTACAATCAAATTAAGAAATGCCTCAACCGCTGTAGTGTTGCCCAAAACTGTTCTACTTACAGCATATTATTACATTTCCTTAAAAAGCAAAAAACTCCATACAACATTTTGTATTCATGTTTATGCATAGGTCTGAAAAGAATTATGATTTTAGCCGTGATATCTAATGTTCACTTAGCATATATGTTTTACACTGTGGGGGTGGTATCACATAGGAGTTCATGTAACTCTAGGACAAACCTGGGTATCCCCCCGGAGTGTCAGTGTCGTAGAAGTAGTCATCAGGCGTGAAGCCGGCCTCCAGCAGGGCTGTCCGGCACGCACTACGCACGACTTCCTTCACAAGATCTCGGAACTCTGACAGCCGACCAGCAACCTGTGTCAACAACAACATACTTTTATCTACTGTCTAATATAATCAAAACCCTGGAATGAAGAATAACATAAATTTTGTACTGTTAGAAACTTGACACTGATTAATACATGTAGTAGCATCGTTTGACCTTCAAGTGACCTTCAAAATATCACAAACTGACAGGAATTGTAAGATTTTTCTGTAGGATTTTTAGACTTTCATAAAGGATTCTTAGATATCATAGAGAATATCTAGATTGTGATGCCTTTGCTATTGAAATTCAGCTATCAAGGATTTTTATACAGAATTTTAGTAAGGATTTCTGGGTTTTAATTATATCATACCTCGTTAAGCTGTGTAATCTGAGCCTGGCGGAAGTCCTCCAGTGTGTAGGTGCGTCCCTTCTCCACCTTACACAGGCCCATGTCACTGATCCTGTAGCACATCTCTCGCACATTCAGCAGCGCTGGGCGTAATGACTGCAAAACAGAGAATAACACATTAGACAAGACAATCTGAGATGGCAGACTTCACCCCCTTTCCCATACTGCTTGGTGATCCAGTCCCACAGACAATAAAAAGAAGTATTAACACATTATTCTACAGGATCTAGCTCCTGGGCTGCTAAGAGCTTTACAAATAAAAAATAAATAAATAAATCTATAAGTTGGGTTCAGCACCAAGGACAGGTGCCATCATATGTCACTATGCATAGTCAAATTTACTCATTGAATATAGTGAATAGAATTCTGGTACAGTAGACAGCAGAAATTAAACTCCATGTTATCATCTAGCAAGTCTATTTCTGACCTAATAAACTTTGTTCTCAATCTAAGATATGGATTTGTTTCGACTTCAATCATGTAACCTGTATCTTGTTATATTTTGTCTGACCCTGACCTCTTCCCTCATGACCTCAATGTAAAGCAGCCAGCAAGCTGATTTGAGTATTTAATGAATAAACAAAGGTTCAAACAAGCAAACAAACAAAGGTATAACATACCGCATTGACGATGAAGAGGTTTTCGTTGAGTCTCTTGCGGCACTGCATGATCTTCTTGTGGCGAACGTTCTTCCTCCATGTGGTGAAGGCCTTCCATTTTCGGAAGAGGTAGAAGACGGGGATTTTGATGAGTTGTTGGTAGTAACCATGCTCCTGTTCCCAACGGTCAAGGTCAGTGAACTCTGCCTCTCCGCCCTGGACGTGCGTCACGCCTTTCTGACTGATCGTGGAGTAGTCGTTTCTGTCGATGTTCTCATGGCTGACAATCCTGCAGAACAGAAGAAATCATTTCTTTATCTTTAAGCAAATGAGTAAATTTGACTGTATATAGTGACATTTGATGGCACCTGTCCTTGGTGCTGAACACCAACTTGAGATTGGTTCATAGATTGGTTTATTTGTATTTGTAAAGCTCTTAGTAGCCCAGGTGCTAGATCCTGCAGACTAATGCGTTAATACTTCTTTTTATTGTCTGTGGGACTGGATCACAAAGCAGTATGGGAAAATGTATCTACCTGCTTAAAGTTTTGCTTGTTAAAAGTAAACACAATACACACTACAATACGTATTTACAAAGTTTAAACGTAACTGACTAAGCTAAATCAACAGAGGGTAACCTTGTAACCCAATCTACAGACTGAAGTACTGCTGTCTTTTTAAAGTACAACCAAGACATGATGGTTGTCCTTACTTCAGGTTGTACGGGTTGTACTCGATTGAGGAGTGTGCCACAGCTGGGGTCATGTACAGGAAACCTATGCCAGGTTTCTGTCGGACAAGCTGTACAATCTGGGGGATATCTCTGAAGCCAGACTCCACCAGATCTGTAATGTCCTGGACCTGTCAACAACAAACAAACAAACAAACAAACAAACAAAAACACAATTAGACTGGGAATTCTCAGGAAAAAAGTCTCAGAAAAATTGTATACATCAGCAAATTTAACACACAGTTAGAAACTGGTCGTGTGACAGGCTGAATAAACGTTCTAAACGGGAACTATGCGGCTCTGCTATGAATCCACGCTACTATATACTTAACACACAGTTAGAGTTTTGTTTACAAATGACTAAGAAGTCTTTTTTGTTACCTTGGGGGAAGCGATGGTTGCTCCCCTGGTGTGCAAACGACGGCCGCCGCTGGATGGGCGGGGTTCTTTTGGTGGTGTGGGAGAGATGGTGGGCGGAGCCTCACCGTTAGCAGTGCCATTCATGGCAGCCTGGAAGAGACAACATTTCAGGATCATTTACATGATAGACAATAGAAACAACCTACATATGTGTATACTGTTGTCAATATAAATCTGAGTTTTCACAGCACAAGAATGAAGATACTACATCATCTGTATCTGTATCTGTATAGCTGGTAGAATCACCCTTTGGTGTAACACACCAGCTTCTCAGGCATGCGGCATGGCAGCAGCAGGTTATATTACACTAAACGACCTGTTACAACTAACCTTTACAAATCTAACAATAAGCGTTGTTTAAAGCTATCTAGTGATGATGCCCCTACTATACTTGGTGGCAGTGAGTTCTTCTCTACATTACATGTATTTCTAGGAAAAAACAACTTTTTCTAGGGAATAATCATAGGCAAACCCCTGAGGCATAGCCAAAAACCAGTATAGGAACAGACCTGTTTGTGCTGTAAGTGTTCAGGCAGGTCAGGCAGTGGAGAGGTCGCCGTGGGTGGAGGTTCTAACGGGTCCACCGTGTGAAGTTTGCGTCTCTTGCCTGACGACGTAGGACGAGCCTTGCCATTGGCTACGGGAGAGGGAACGATCTTCCCCTGGGCGAGTAAGTTTTGTCGTGCTACTTGGTGAATGTACGCTGGCTGGTTTCGCTCCTGGTGAGACTGTAGCATTGGCTGTGGAGAAACAGATCACAAATGTATTGTCGACATCGTAATACATCAATACACTACAGGCATTGTAAGTCCTTTGTATGGGGGAGTCTCAGTTGTCAAACCTCTGCACGTAAAAGAACTTGAAACACATTGCTTGTTACACTACACATCATAGAAAACTTATTAAGCTTTGCCTCATTCTTAGGATGGCTGCTATACCTTTTCTTTAATCCTAAGCAAATTGCGTATCATCTTCACCACCAAAAATAGCAAAGCAGCGCAGCAGGTAAAATGTTTGAATTGACTAGTATCCGATATGTTTTCTATTGTACGTTTCTCATCAATTATGTAATGACTCTTTATTTCAACTTATCCAAGTATATACAAACTTAAGGTCAGAATAAATAAAACATGTAATGCTTTCTCTCTTCGTGACAGAGAAATATAAATCAGGATGTACCAAAGGTTCGAGCTTGGGCGCGATGGGCTGTGCTCTGGTGTTCATCTGTGCCTTGGTTGGTCCTCTCATGCGGAGAGCGTGTGTGTTGATGGGAGCCTGTTGTGGTGCCATGGACACCAGTCTGGCTTTCAACTGAGAGGGATCCATAGCTGTAATAAAAAAAAAGCATTAATGTTAAGTGGAATAGATATGTGCACTCCTAGCAGGATATAAAGGAACTGCAGATTACTTAATCACGCTGCCCCAACAGCTGACTAACCTACGGGAGAGAGTGAGAGTGAGTGAGATTACTTAATGCTCTGTGAATGCTGGAGTCTCCGACAATTCAGTATAATTTGCTTCTTATAAAGAGCTAATGCAGTGAGATACAATGCAAGAGTACACAAAAATACATACAATATATATAATGACAATTATCTCAAAATAGTCAGTGTCTAATCTATAGTATCTACATCTACAGTATACTGGACAAGTGCAAGGGTATCACACCAGGGTGCACAGAATAGTGCAGCCGGTGGGGTGCAGTGGTGCTGAAAATAAGATGTGTAACAACAGAACAAAACAAAATTTGTGCAGTAATTTTTTGTACATGGTCACACTGTCTGATCTCGAGTATGGGAGTTGGGGAGGTCCATATACTGGGCCAGCCCCAACTTGAAGGTGTCAACTGATGGTGATACAGTAACTACATGTTCTGGCAAAGCATTCTATTCTATAACTGTTCTAGGGAAAAAATGCTAGATTGGAAAGTGTCTGTTCTGCAGCTATATGTGGTATAGCAGGTGGTCTCTTGTTGAGTTAGTGTTTTTTGTGATATAATCCTGTGTAGGTATAGCTACCAGGTTGTTCAAATTGGCCTTGAATAACAAGACCAGGCATGCCTGCTTCCTCCTCTTCTGCAGCGTGGGAATGAATGTATAATGTATAATGCAACAGTAAGAATGAAAAGTTTGACTTTCCTGAATACTTCTTGATATACAGAATGCTTTTTCAGACTTCTACATTTGGAAAAAAAATACAATGTCAGAAATAACAATTGATACACAACATTTTCAGGCCTTGAAGTTAACTTTTTATTCAAATCATTACATGACATTATCTGATATGATCTGATTGGATGAAATGGAGTTGCGTACCTCGGACAGGAAACCCGACACCATTAGTGGCACCGTTGATCATGGACCGCTGGACGGGACGCTGAGCCGTCGCTGGCGGAGGGTAGCTCATGTGGATAGAGTTCAAACGATCCGCCATCTTAACTAGTGTCTGTGGACAGAGATGTTGGATACTGTCAACTCATAGTGTTTTATTTGAGTGTTTTACAAAATATGCAGCTATCTATAACTGTTACAGCAACAATCATGGTTCCAAAAACTACACAACAACACTATTTTTTAGCATTGCAATTAAGGAATTACGATTCTGAGTTCCTTAAGTAATAGGAGAGGCAAAGATAAAGAAAATTACCTTATGTAGCTATAGCCCGAAATCTAAACATATCAGCAGTGAGTGACCAAAGCTAACACTGTTAGGTTTTAGGCTAACCTGGCTATGGAACATGTACATGTATAACTATGAAAAACTACATACATTTGTATATACATATACTGTACTGTATATCCTTAGCAACCATCATTGAAGTAACTTGTACTACAAGTTAAAAGTTTTTGGATGTTTATCTTGAGCAATTCTAAACATTATTGTGCTGTGATCCGGATTCCCTTTACCAACAACCCCGACCCCCTTTTGCAAGTCATCAACTGGGCTATTAGTTACAACATGGAAGGAGGGGAGGGGAGGGGGGCGTCACAAAATAAAATTCTATCTTCAAGAATTGTGGTAAGTAGTGATTTTTACCATCACTGCGTGATATGAATTATGTTTTTCCCTCTTCAAAGAGTCCTCCTGTATGTCATTTGTCTCTACATGTGGCGTTTTGCAGTCCTTAGCTACACGTTTGGACTTTATGTACAAACTTCTGGCAGATTTGCCAACAAAATACAAACAAATCGACTTAATATATGTCGTGGATAGCAAGACTGTGACATTTAAGAAATCAAGAAGCGCAGCGTTAAGGATAATTTTCAAGAAAAAGAAGATTACGCCTTGTAGTCTGACGTTGTTGCGAACGACCGTAACTTGAAACCTTCTTCTACGTCAATCGTCTTGACCTAGAATCTCTTCGAGACAACTTGAAGAAGTTCACTTTTGCTGCTGAAAACTCGCATTACGGAGCTAAACACTCACATGTTTTTGTAGTAACATTAACAATCTTTCCGGAGGAAGGAATTCGTGAGAAAAACTTACCTGTCAGTCGTGTAAAACAAAAGAAAGCGTTCAGAATAACACTGCGGTGAACTTTCTTCTTCTGTCCGCCATCTTGGCTTCTTTGTTACTCGTTAGCAACCAGGTAATAAACAAAAGCTCTCGTTCTCAGGTTCGAAATATCACATTTCCGCCACCCTTTCCGAAACTGCTGAACCAACTAGTTAGCAAAATACCACGGATAAGATCTACAAGTTAACCAGTTAACTAATAATTTCATTAATTTTGTAACCAAGTCAACGTTTTGTGCTAGTCGTTAGGTTGTTTACCCCACACCATGGGAACAAGAGTATGTTCGGCAAAGTTCGGCATTCTTCGGCAGAGCTCGGAAAAGGCGCCATTTTCTATTTTGTTCTCAACAGCCGAATCGGCAAACGTCGCGCAAGAATCGACTATAACTGCTTCAAAACGACTTATTCGCCTTTATTTCCATCCTGTTCTGTCTGTGCATCACTTGTAAGTAATTCTAGTATCAAATTATTCATTTTGGGCTTATCTTTCAAGATGAAAGACCTTTGAAGTCGAAGGTGCGAGAGTTAGTTTGTGTGGGGAGGGGGGCGCACCAAGTATGATAATGTGGGAAAAACATCATGTGATAAATTTGTGTAATATCTACGAAACTCATTGACAGTCCTTCAGGCTCTTTATTCATCTTCTCGTTTGGTTTGCACTCACTTCAACATCACATCCTTTTTCCAATGCTTTCTTGTTTTTTATTTGTTAACGTATTAACTGTTTTGTAGATTTGATTTTGAAATTTGGAAGAAAGATGCTACTGGTATATCTCTTGTGTGATTGATGTCCAAAAGTTTAATGGGGCCCCGCATGCCCTTTTCCGTAGAGCGTAATCGGACGCTTTAATTCTACGTAGAGCGTAGACGGACGCTCTAATTCAACGTAGAGCGTAATTGGCGCATTTTCCGTAGAGCGTAATTCTACGTAATGCGTTGTAGTGCCCCGGAATTTACCGTAGAACGTAATCGAGAGATTTCCTGAATTCAGCGTAATACGTAGCCGGCTCTCAAAATTTAGCGTAGAGCGTTGTCAGGACCCCCCCCATGCAGGCCCCCTTTAATGTTGTTGCCTCCTATGACAGGGCCACCATGACTGCAGTAGAGGAAAGCGTAGAGACTGTTCTTCACCGAGACAAGTTTCTCCAGGTGTTGAAGCAGGAAGCTCCCTCTGCCGACAGCTTTGCAAACTATCTCAAACTTCACGTAAGTACTGTAAATCTTCAAAATACGTTCCTTGTATTTGTAAGATTGCTGTTTTTCAATGCAAAAGATGGGAGGATAACATCAGACACCAAGTGAAGGTGTACCACAGGCTTAAGCCTACATCCACCTACTAGTAGGATTCTAAGGTATCTTCAAGATAAGTGAAACGTGAAGAAGAACAGAAACTGAGAAGGGTGGAGAAAAGTGGTTGACAGATCTTCTGTGGTGCCCAGCGGTCAAATAATTAGAATAAAATAAGGCATAAATGAGATATGAGACCAAAATTGAGGAGTTTTGAACTCAAACAAATTCACAGTAATGAACTAATCTAATCAATCCAATTAGTTCAAGATAGTATAGTAAAGACTGCCTTGTCATTTTTTAAATTCAAGACCTCGGACTATGATTTTTTTCAGGATGACCGAAATTCTCAGCTGGACCTGTTGGAGCTGTATCAGACGCTGAACCGCCGGCAGGTGCTGCAGCTGTGGAACACCTTACAGGAGGTGTGCAACCATCACATCATGAACGGGCCCTTCACCGAGGAGGACGAACAACTGGAACAACTACCCATGGCAGAAAGGAAACAGGTCTGTGCAGTTGTACATTAGTAGTAGTAGCAGTAGTAGTAGCAGTAGTAGTAGTAGTACTAGTAGTAGTAGTTATGTAGTAGTATTCAGTATTTGATTATACTGCTGCAGGGGTCCCTGACACAGTGTGGGCACACATATACTGTAAATATACAGATAGACAAAACATTCGTTGTGGTTTGATGTCCAAAGTATTCTTGGTGACCTCTCACTGCAAACTTATACTGCAAACATATTGCATTACTCTGGTTGTTTTCTGTCCCCTCATCCTGCAAAGTCCCTGTTATGATTTTGCAGAATAGTACTACATGTAGTTGGCTGCTTAAAAAAGTGTATGTTGAGCATGAATGAAGAACATCCAAAAAAGGAATGTATTGATGGTCCACAATCTTGACAGTCACAGCCGACGTTGTGGTCTGATTTATATGGCGTGTGTTTTCCAGGTTGTGAGGAAGACTGTAGGCATATTGCAGGGCGTCATCACCATGGCGACTATCGCCATCAGCCAGGAGTCTCCCATCATTCCCGACACACTGGAGGACATAGTGCTGGTGTTGCATGGTGGGTGCTGTTGCCCATGGCAACTGTCATTCATCTTAGATTAGTTAGAATATTAAAGTTTTTTTGTTGTCAGTTGACAGTCGTTGACAGTCACTGGAAATCTGCAATATGAGCAATCACTGTTTTTGTTTACGTCATGCAAATTATTTAAAGGCATATGCAAATTATTTAAAGGCAAATCACTCAACTGTCACCCACTTTTGGCCTACCACTCGCTGGGCACTTGGCTCTAGCATGCTCTTGCTTCATGAATCAAAGTCATAAGCTCAAATGTTGATACATAACCAACATGCTAAAGTCTTGTACTACATTTATATTCTCAAAGCACTTTGGTGATGATTTTTTTTTTCAGGTGTTTTGCCATCTCTGCCTGAGGCAGCTGTCCAGCTAAAGACCCACATCAGCACACTGTGTGAAAAATGGTACAGCAAACTATACATATTTATGTTTACCTTCGCAGAAGGAAAACATATTGTTTTGCTCCATTTCTTCTTCTTCTTCTCCAAACAAAAAAGGTCAATGACCTGGACCTGGTGGCTACCACCATGGTAACTGGTGCTGTAGCAGACACCCTGTGGGTATTGGGTTACATTATGTACACATGTAGCAAGTTACAGAACAGAGTTGGAGGAGCTGGTCATCATATACATGTATATAAATGAATGTTTTTGAGTAAGAATAAACAGAGCAATAGTTTGTTGGGCTAGACCATGTGCTTTGTAAATTTTACCTTTCTAGTCTATGATGTTTTTGTATTGTGTTTTTATGGATAATTCTATGTATTGCTAAGTCAGTGCACATATTTACTTCTGTACTACTTTCTTGGTTACCAGGTGGCTGAAGGATCTGCGTCAGAAGCAGAATGTGGTATACAATGCAATGATTTTCTTTATGAAGCAGAGTTTGGAGCTCAAAGCAAAGGTAAGAAGCTATTTACTGTCTGAGAGCATGGCTAGTGTCTGTAGTCCAGTGGTCCTGAAGGTCAGACATTGGAATCCTGGTTGTTGTCACTCACATAACGTGCATGCTATAAAGTATGAATACAATTTAATTATATCCTCATCCTCATACAAGTAACTCTTGACATATGCTTGTTTTGAAAAAAATGACAACAATTTCGTCAGATGTTTCTGATAGTTTTTCATTCAAAAAGAGCAGTCATAAAAAGTAGTGGGACTGGAACAGCTGAAGATTGTGTTTGTTGCTGTTTAGGCCACCAGTGTGAGACGTGTGTGGGGTCTACGACAAGTTCTCAACCTCTTCAGCTACCAGGACGAAACTATGGAAGAACTTCAGCGTCTGCTGATGCTTTGTGTCATGAACAAGGCTTACCTTGGAGCTGCAGAGGTCAGAATATTTATTTGGACTGTTTATGAAATACTTTTCACTTGTATTTCTGATTTGGTAAAAAACACTAAAGACGTATTAAATGACCAAGTCGCTTGGCTAAATGGACACAAGATGGAGAGGTCACAGGTTCGATTCCTGGCTAGATGTTATGTCCTTGGGAAAGGAACTCCTGGTATACATAAGTTACATAACTTTCCTTACTCCACCCAGGTGTAAAATTGGTACCCGACTTCAGTTTGAGAAGTAAAAGGTGGTGGAAGTAGAGGGATGGGCTCCACCTTCCAATACTGTTCCCTAGATACAGTGGACTAACAACCTCACAGACTATGGACCTAAGTAAGAAGCACTGGAATCAAAGCTTGTTCTAATACTGTTGTTGTTTTTGCAGGGTCGTCGCTTCTTGACTTTCCTCTTTGGACTCCATCCTAACTTCACAGACAGACTTCACAAGACTATAAAGAACCAGCTGCCTGCAGCCTCCAAGTAGGGAATAATACTTGAAAGTTGAATTACATGTAGTGTCTCTTTGTTTATATGCAGTGTACGACATACTTTTTTGAGCCAGGTTGCCCAGTGGCAACCTAGGATGAAAGCTAGGTTGCCCATCAAAATTACAGGTTGCCCCAAAGTCTTCTACATGATGCAATGTGCATTTATACATTTCTGACACTGAGTTGTTTCCCCTTACCTGAAGTGATGAGCTCTTCCGTGGGAACTTCTCAATAAACAGTTCCCAATGGAAGAAAGGGGCATCCTTACCCCAAAATTTAGGTAGTGCACTGAGCTACCTGGGTGTAAAAATAGGTTGCACGAAGCAAAATATGGTTGCACGGTGCAACTGGGCAACCTAGTATTTCGCACGCTGAATATGTAGCTAGCTTTAGATATTGCATCAGGATTATGATACTGTTGTCACAGTGAAAAGTTGTAACACTATGATAATTGTTCACCCACAGGGCTGTACTGAAGTACTACGGTGAAATCTACTTCCACGCTTGGAACATAGCTGAAGGCCAGTTCAAGGAGGTAATGATGTAAACTAATACTACGAGTAATAGGAGAACCTGTATTATCTGTTCTTTCATAAGCAGAACAACCTTTGCTACCTTGGAATGATTTTTAAAAAATGTATTGAAGGAAAACTGTTTTGAAAGGTTTATTACGAACTGTACATTGTATGTCTGCATTAGCAAATGGTTATGTTGTTATTTTGTAGATTTGATACAGTAGTGTTCATGTGTAGTATTCCATGACAGTTATGACATGTAATGTTGTTTTTTTTAATACAGAAAATCGAGATATGTCTGCAAGACCTGATGTACTTGGCCATCCATGCCAATCGCTCCGGCCCCAAGCCTCTGTCAGAAAATCTTCAACTGGTACGTGCTCTCTTTCTCAGTCCCCAACAACCTAGCTCTGTACTAGTATTTGTGTGCTTCTGTGCCCGCGTGTTTCTGTAATTGCTAAATATACATGTATGCAATGCAGACAGTGCTGCCGTTTTTGTCTATGGGATTGGAAGGGTTTCAAAGCAGTATGGGTAAGGAGCACCATGCACCATGTCAACCAAAAGGGGTTTCACAAAGATACTGTCAGCTAAAACCCCAAGGTGTTGCCAAAAGCACAATCTCACAGGAGTCTGTACCAGTAATATTTAAGTTTCGTTGTTCCTCTTACTTGTCTTGCAGCTGCTGAGTTCAGTCCACCAGCAGAAGCACAGGCCTGGAGTGGACGACATGCTCTACACTCTGTACAAACCCATTCTGTGGAGGTCCCTCAAGGTACAGACTTTTGCTTGACACTTACATATCATTTTCAATATACTGAAGTTGGTACTGAAGTGACTGTTACAATTTGAAAAAGATAAATGTTCTTCTCAACTTTCACCCAAAGTAAGACCTTTGCATGGCTATCTGGAAGGTTTCAGTGCACTAAGGTTTGAAACTCACAAAAGACATTCCATTCTTTTGGTTCCTCCAGGTGGCCAATGCAGCTGTACGTACCAACGCAGCTCTGCTGCTGGTAGATGCCTTCCCTCTGCAGATCCCTGACGCACCTGTGGAGGAGAGGGACCAAAACATGCAGAAACAGCTGGACATCCTCTGGGTAAGTAGTAAAGTAATTGCTGAGAGAAACGATATTGGAGGTCAATAAATTTGGGTAAACATTTTCATTATGACACAATTTCTTTAATCCTAAATTTCCTAAATCTCATCCAGCATTTTGTTTCTCATTTCATATTCATGGTAGGGTAGAGACTCCGATCTGGTAGAATCTAGAGATCCTGATTGGAGTCTCTGTCAACAGAAACTTGGGTTGGAGTCTCTACCTTGACATTCACAGTATTAGTCAACTAGCCCTTACATGCTTGTATATTTTTCAGCCAAACTGTTTCTAATTCAGCTAGGTAGTCTGCCTTTACCAAGATATTTCTCTCTTGGCTTGTATTGACTTACTGTACGTATCCTCTTCCAGTCTTTGCTGGAGGACCCTGAGCCCATGCTGCGACTGATAGCTGTTCGCGGCGTTTGCCGAATTGTTGGCATGTACTGGGAGCTCATCCCAGCCAACGTGGTGCAGGACTTCCTGAAGAAAGTCATAGACGACATGGCTAACGACTGTAACTCAGCTGATGTCAGGGCAGCCGTCTTTAAGGTGGGACTAATTAAGCACTAGACAAGCATTCCTTGCTTTGTTAGATTTTATGCAATAGGCTACTCTTATTTGTAACAGACAAGCCTCATAAATAAAGTACTTTTACCTTAATCCCATAAATATATGATATTTTGTATCAAGGAAATGTATACGTTGTAGATTCCAATTTTATATCATTTGAACAACATCTATTGTAGCTTTGGGTCCCTGTGACATACGTTGTACAATGTATTACAAGAGCAAATCAGAGTCATTTTTTTGGACAGTGTAATTTTTTTAGGGTAATTTCCCCAATGTTGAGCTGCAACGCACCATGAGACTCAGTTGACATGGACTGTTTGTCGTAAAGTCTAGCATTCATAGAAACTAAACTGGTGAAACAAATACCTGGAGTAAACTGCAGTTCTTTTGCATCTCGCTAGGGGATCATGTTTGTGCTGGAGCAATGTCCTCTGAGCCACCCCCTGCTGAAGACCATGCTCCCTCGTCTGAGGAACCACATCCACGACAAGTCGGAGAAAGTCCGACTGGCTTTCGCACAGCTCCTGTTGAAGATCAAGAGTGTCCGTGCCATCAAGGTCTGGAATATTTAAGCTTGATTCTCAAGAACCATAAAATATATTATTCAACTTAATATGTTCGGGTCACAATCTATTTTTGCTGAACTCAGAAGTCACAATTAAAAGGCATTTTTTTGCTGTATTGTGGAAAGTCAAGACTTTGAAATTCATCAGTTTGCATATAAGATTTAATAAGAAATAAAATTTTCTTTATTTGACTCTATTTACACTTTTTTGTTGATAAAACAACCAACACTGTACACTAAAAGCTCATGAGTGTTGGTAGAATACATGTTGAAATTTTATACTGATAATCTAACACTAAAATGTTTGTGTATTTTGTTGGCCATAGTTCTGGGATGTCGTTCCCCTGGACCACATCATGGCCCGTATTGCCGTGGACAAGACACCAACCGTAACCATCCTGGTCACCCTGCTCTTCAACTCTTTCGTGCCGCTGCAAAAGGACAGCTCAAAAATCCTGGAGAGAGCGATCTATCTGATAAATGAGAACCCCCAGACGGCCCGGCGGTTCTTCCAGCTAGCACCCAACTGTATGGCCATCGGAGACACGGGTCAGTAGAGGGAGAAGTTCTCTTGTGGGAGGGTTTGTACTTGTGCAAGTGACCACCTCTATATAAGGACCACCTTGCCAATGTGACCACAGTCCCTAGGATAATTTTTCCCATGTGATGTACATGTGACAGACATGTAATGTCCATGTGACAGACATGTGATGTCCATGTGACAGACATGTGATGTCCATGTGACAGACATGTGATGTACATGTGACAGACATGTGATGTCCATGTGACAGACATGTGATGTCCATGTGACAGACATGTGATGTCCATGTGACAGACATGTGATGTCCATGTGACAGACATGTGATGTCCATGTGATAGCAGTTCTAGTGGTAAGCATTAAGAATCCTGTCTACAGTGACCACCTATCCACTTAGACCAAATTTTATCAGTCCCCTGAGCGGTCTTCTTGGGCAGTTTTTACTGTAATGTGAATTGCCGTGTACATCAATGATGGGCAAAGTTAAAGTCAGTGACTTAACCTAAATCTAATTTCCTTGTTTGTTCTGTTTGATGACAGTGAAGTACATGATGCTGCTGTGTCATTATGTGTGGCAGCTGACCTTACGAGCACTTGCTACCGACCCAAACAACACCGAAGAAAGTCTGGAAGATAAGGAAAACGTCTCAGGTAATGTAAAACCTTCAACTGTTTCCCTGCTTCAAATTCTTATTGGCTACAGTGTGAGGTAGGAAGTAGAGGGTTAATTTTACTTTCTGCAACATCTTGGACCTCATACTTATGAATGTTCATGACCTTGCCTTATTTGGTGTGACCCTAAGTTTTCAGCCAATCAGTGCCTGTTTCACTACAGATATGAATATTCATGAACATGCCTTATTTCGTGTGACCTAGTTTCCAGTCAATATGTGCCCACCTTTCATCAGACTTGAGAGATGTCAACAACTTAATTACAAGGCCATGTTTTTATGCAGATGAGGAGCTGACAGTGGCAGACACCAACACCATGGCTGGACTACTGGAGGCCATGGCCCTGCTGTGGGCAGCTAGCACCAGAGAGCTTTCACAGGTATACATCTCACTTTATTCTAACGTATACAATTTATGCCTTTTCTCCAAAATATTGAACAAACTTTTTCAGTACTGTATACTATAAATTCATCTATGTTTGAAACACATGTTAGTAAATAAGCCATAAAATTCTAAGCTGTGATACTTGGTCAAACTTGGTTTGAATTACCCTATTTTATCTCCTAAATGTTTTAAAAAAAAGTTAGATTATCTTGGACTTATTTTATTGCAGCCAGGAAATGGAGAATGGAAGCAGAAGCTCCGAAACAAGTTTGCTCGATGCCTGCCTGACTTTCTGAAGGTGTTCCATGTAAGTACACATTTTTACCTGTATACATGGACTGGTCCACTTTTTAAGGGATATTTAGAGTTACGTCGGTGAAGGTTAGACATCCAGGTGATAAGATATGCCAAAAACAGTTACTCAAGCAACTGGATATGATTTTCTCCTGCAGTCCTTTAGTGTCACTGACGAAAGGTAGTGGATGCTACCTGAAACGTCTGACCGTTTCCAAAATCATATCCAGTTGCTTGAGTAACTGTTTTTGGCGGATATTTAGAGTTGCTAAAAGTCTAACTTTGTTGTGGTTGGCTCTGGCAGAGATTGTCTGAAATTTACTTTTTTTTTATTATCCAGGATGCTCGTTGTCACCATGCACTGGTTCAGCTGGCTTGTTTCCTGAAAGCTGATACTATTCCTACATTCAGGTAATAACATTTAATCATGACATATGTTGACAAAGGCCTGTCATGAATCACTGTGTGGTAGATTTACCAGGCATTCCTGAGCCAATCATGGATGTGTCATTCAAAATTTAGCTGTCTGGTGTAAGGCACAAAAATTTGCTGAAGATCCTTGTCAACGGTTAGTTTTGAAAAATCCTTACAATAACAAATTGTACAAGGAAATGTGACTGAACGTTAAGTAGACTTTAAGATGGCACTGTTGTGACTTTCAGTTGCGGTGTGGTGTCCAAGCTGAAAGGGATGACCTGGCCAACCCCGGCCACAGTGTTTGGGCCGCTGGTCACTTGTCTGGCCAACTGGGGCCGGCTGGGGGATGTGCTGGAGCTGATGGCCGAATGGCTGACCGTTGCACTGGACGGAGGGAAGGCTGAAGTTGACAATGAGGTCAGTTGTACATGTATGTAGCACAGGCATTGTTTACAGTACATGACTTGTGTTCTACATTCAAGTCAATAAGTCTGGAGTAATGAAGATGTTATGCCTGTTTTTTTTGTAATCATAGAAGGAATCATTTAATAATATTTAATTTCTTCTTCTCCAACCAAAAAAAGTTCAATGACCTGGACCAACTGGTTGTCACTGTGGAAACTGTGGCAGACACCCTGTGGTGTTAGGTTACATTATGTAGCAAGTTGGGGAACAGAGTTGGAGGGTCTGGTCAACATATAATCTATTTTGTGTTTGAGTAAGAATAAATAGAGCAGTAGTTTGTTAGGTTAGACCGTGTGAAGGTTAACATTATGTATTTCCTTTGCAAATGTTACCTTTCTAGTTGCCTAACTGTTTTCTATTCCTAAACCATTAACAATACAGGAAAACCAGAAGGGTAAGAAGAAGAAGAAGAGAGTGATGTTTGTGGACCCCCACCAACCCCAGCCCATGCTGGCCCTGGACATGCTGGACTACATGTTGTCAGAGTACCTGTGTCGGGAGTGTGCCCTGGACACATGCACGGAACAGCTGTCTGCAATCAGCGATAAACTACAAGAGGTTCTGGTCAGTTCAGACATTAGGTCACAGTTTCATACAATAAATTATGATTTTGCTGGTAGTCAGAGTGCTAGGTTAATGTGCACTCCAAATCCCTCTTGTATAAGTAACTTTTTGTTGCTTGTTTGTTTGTTTGTTTGTAAGTACAAGCAGCATAAAGCCAGGCTTATTGGTTTGGTCCACTCACACTTGGGCAAACCCCTACTCTTAGCTTAGTATGGTTTGGTTTTGTTAACGTGCTTGGGGTGTGGCTATCCTCAGACATGGACCACTGGCTTCACGTCCCATCCAGAGGATGCAAACCCTATCAGTAGTGTGCTAATCAGCATACAGAAACCTCAACCTTGTGACACATAAACAGGATTGTTACTAATTGAGCTATGGCATGCTAGTTTTGTTTAACATTTGCGATTTGTTTTCCTTTGCGGTATTCAGGCCTGCATTGACGATCGACTGGCGACAGGCCGACCCTTGACCCAAGAACTTCTCTCGGATGAGTTCCTGCTGAAGTCCTTGCAGTCCTACTGCCTGCTGCAAGTACACCTGCAACAGAAGGTACACCATGGTCAGTGGTGCTCAACACCATTGACTGGCCTGCTGAATAATACATTAAACTTGTCAGGAGTGTTTAAGTCAAAGAAAAAGATAAAGAATGATACTGCTGTTCCTGTCCTTGGTGCTGAATCACAATCACAGTGCAACCATAACTAAACTCAGTCTAGAATAGAATAGACAACTAAAAAAACTCATCTGGTAAATGACATGACACAGTTGTGTAGTTAAATTGTACATAACAGGGTTGGAAAATGTTATGTTCTAGTGGTTGATTCATCAGTTTGATCCACTTACACACTGGACTCCAATTCTTATTGGTGATCACCTCTGCTTTGCATTCCATTTGAGAGGATTTTCCTATGTTGACCTAAACTAGGAGTAGGAAGTTCAACTGATATTCACTTGAGTCAAGTGGGGAAATTGGTGTAAAGTGCTTTTCCTAAGGGCGCAAAGTCAGTTGGGACCTAAAGACTCAAACCCAGAACTCTTAAGACTCACCAAAATCACTTCCAGCTGTGCAAAACCAGATTTATTACCTTTCCTTTTTTTTAGAATGAGACACCTACAAGTGAGTTCTTCAGCCAGATCGTAGACTGGGCAGAGCAGAAGGTTGTTCCTTCACTGAGCCGTCCCGACAACGAGAACACCCAGGGTGCCACCAACACTGTATCAACAGGAGTGTTCGCTGTCAATACTATTCAGGTTAGACAGTGCACAATATGACACAAAAATGTCTTAACTGTCATTCCGAACTCTTTTTATAGCAAAGTGTCTCTTGTGCATTTTAAAAGACTGACATCCTTCGAATGTTGTAAATTTTCGCCTTGTTTCTTTAAATGTGACTATAAACCATAATGTATAGGAAGCCCACCTAAATGCTTGGGCCAGGAAGACATTCAGTAAAATGTCTTAGCAACAAGTATTAGATTATCCACACGTCATTGTCAACTGATAAGTTACAAATATTTTCCTATTCCTGTACAGTGTAGCTTTCAATAGTGAAAATATTTGCAGTTTTCCTAAAAAAATCTTTGAATTCAAGAAGTATGTGAACAGTAGCTTTATTGACATTTTATGTTGACACATGATAAGGCATCACAAATATAACTAGTCATTAAACATCTGAAGTTGTTGTGATTTCAGACTGTCCTACAGGTAGCTGGTGACTTGGTCCTGCTGTACTTGCTGTCTGATGAACAATGCTGTGCTGTGCTGAAGCTAGCAGGAGCTATTCTCAGCACAGGTCAGATATGCATGCATACCTCGGGGGGGGGGGGCAGACAGTGTTTGCAACAGCTAACTCTCTATATATGGCTACATATGGCTATGTAACCCCTTGTAATACCCATTTAACCCCTCTGGTAAACAGCATTGACACATAATTTCATTCTTTGTGTACTTGTTTGAACAATTGGGAATAACTGGTTGCAACAGGTTTGGTGAAAATTGATATGAGGGTAGCTCAGATACATGTATGCATGCTTTGACTGACATCTCATGTTTGTCCCTGAAGGCTTGCCATGTTATTTTCTAGCCATTTTGCTGAAAAAATGTACTTTTTTGTCTGTTGTTTTAGACTCAGCTGCGGACCTCCTGTCGTCGGTGTGCAGGCTGACTTGTCGTGTAGCAGACGTGACCGCAGTCTCTCGTGTTTTGCCCTAAACGCTTGCAATGTTATTTTCCAGCCATTTTTGCTGAAAAAATGTACTTTTTTGTCTGTTGTTTTAGACTCAGCTGCGGACCTCCTGTCGTCGGTGTGCATGCTGACATGTCGTGTTGTAGATGTGACCGCAGTCTCTGCACATGACAACAGGATGCAGGACCTGGTGCCGCGTGTGTTGGAGAGCATCATACAGACCCAGGTGTACCTGGTACGCAGACAGAAGGAAAATGCAAGACAGGTTAGACACTTTGTTGTCAACTTTTCTCATATCATTGTGGGGTCGTGCAAGGTGTTTGGCTCAGAACCCAAAGGTCCTCATATCAAATCCTGCCATGTCACCACTCTTGTGTCCTTGGGAAAGGCACTTTGCACGACTTTTCTCACTCCACCTTGGTGTAAAATGGATACCTCAGTTGGGGAGGTAAAAGGCAGTGGAAAGAGAGGGTTGCCCTTGACACAGTGGATTAACAACCCACTGCCCCTGTGTCACCTTCAGGATAAACTCCCTGTCAATCAACTGTCAAAATTAACTGCTACCTAATCTACAGTTCTTTTGTATATCGCTAGGGTTCACAAAAAAAGAAAATTCTCTGTAAGTAATTGCAGGAATGACAAGCAATCTAGACTATTCTGTAGATAGGCTTTGGCGTAATTTTTCGTTTTATCCTTCCAAACTACGTTCAGAGGCTACAGGAGATAAAAGGTGCCTTCCAAACCATCGTCCGTGCCCACGTGAACCGGCGCTCGCTCAACCAGAACCTGAGCCACGACTTCATGGCCACCATCATGACAGCTGTGGTGGCGGAAATGACGAGTGCCGTGCGGAAGGGTGCAGAGTTTGGGTCGTGCGACCGAATTGCTGACCTGCCAACGTTGTCGGCTTTTCTCCTGTCAACTGTCAATGTCAATGCTACCTCAGCTCGGTAAGTACAGAAACATTTTATAAGTACAGAAACATTTTATAAGTTCCCACACCATACGGTGTGTAATGTCATCATCCTCGCCACTCTCATCTGTCCACAATGCGGGCCACCACTGCTTTCCACTCTCTTCTGTCCAGTACTTGTCTTCTCGCTCCCTCCCAAGTGAAACCCATCTCTAGGTCTCTCATGACTGTTTTTTCCCCATGTCATTTGTTGTCATCCCCTCCGTATGGTGTATAGGATCACTGTGGCACCCATCTCTGTTCTGTAGCCTTGGGCACAAGCACTACAGCAGGGAGCTAGTCCACTGGAAGTAGTGTGTAATCAGCTTCTGTACTCTTTCCCATAAGTGCTAAGTGCAGAAAAGCCTTTTTTAAAGTCTACGTATGACTTGGCTGGGGATTGAACTTAGATTGGTTACAACCTGCTACATGTATCTGTCGAGTGGTCTCCTCACTAGGCCATTGCAGTTGTCACACGTGTACGTGTAGTCTTTAAGTTTAACAAAGACAGAATAGTGAATCTTAATAGAAAATAATGTTGTTGTTATACATTGTTTTATCCAGGCTGTTTGTTGAGGAGCTAAGCCACTGTGCAGAGTCTGGAGCACTACAGGGCCTCCCTGGACACTACGCAGCTGTACTCATCCTGCACACACTACAGAAAGGTTGGGGAGACAGTATACATTTCTGTCAGGCTTCAGAAAGTTCGAAGTTTGATACACATAGTATACAGGGCTTCAAATACCCACCTGAAATTTGCTGAGAAATTTTTGAGATTGCAGAAAAAATATCAAAAACGTGCAATTTGCCAAGCTAATAAAACACATGTACAGCCCATGATCATGTATTGCAGAAAACAG
Organism: Branchiostoma floridae x Branchiostoma japonicum; assembly: GCA_013266295.2. Classification (NCBI taxonomy): domain Eukaryota; kingdom Metazoa; phylum Chordata; class Leptocardii; order Amphioxiformes; family Branchiostomatidae; genus Branchiostoma; species Branchiostoma floridae x Branchiostoma japonicum. The sequence continues at coordinate 3,878,887 of CM023838.1, read as the reverse complement.
AAAAGAAGTATTTCAAGATCTGAATATCTAGCATGCATACAATCGTCATGTGTAATTAAGATGATAACATTAACTTCACTGACCTATCATGTGTCACGATATACCCATACAGAACTCTGTCACTTCTGTAACTAGAACTGTGATTGGTTGATATCCACAATCATTTACAGCTCATCTCAGTTTGACCCATACAAAACTCTAGTCATGATGTAACGTGAGCTATGCTTGGCTATTGTCCAGCCAGTAGAGAGAAAGGAGATGTGTGATTGGCTTGTCCTGTGTGTACTGTTGTTTTAGATGGTTGGAAGGCAGGTAGACTGAAGGACTGTGCTGATGTAGTACAACAACAGGCCCAGAACCTGGCAGGGGATGAACAGGAGGGAGAAGACAGTGCCAAGAGGTATAATGTTCAGCCTCTTCTTCTTTTTTCCAAAAAGTATATATTTACAGTTCAACTTCTTCTTTTGTCATCCTCAACTAAGGTGAAGCATGATGCTTTTTCAAACAGCTACTAGTGCAGTGCAGCTTCGCTACGGCTTGTGTATTTAGCCAAGCACACCGGGTCACCCCTACTCTTCTCGATAAGTGTGTTGCGTTCTTTTACGTGCAGAGGTTTGATGCCGTAAGCTTCCTCATGCATGGGGCCGCTGGCTTTACGTCCCCATCCGAAAGGACAATGCGACTTTTTCCAGTTGTGTCCAGACCAAGGCGCAAACCTAGGCTAGTTTCTCTACGGAATTTGAACCAGATGTAGCAAGTAGCAGCTTAGTAGTAACTTGCAGTTGTCTATTCAGGAGCAACTTTTTTGAGCCTGGTACTCTTACAAAACATCACATAAACTCGTAATCTGGGGTGACCAAATGAATTGTCAGACATCAGACCATTTGAATACCTTTTCTTTTTGTCTATTTCAGGAAGTTACTTGAAGATATCACAAACCTGGCAGCAAAGATCCAGCGCTGATGGTACAATAAAGGCCTGGTAGCCTAGCAGATGTGATATTATTTTTCAATTATCAATAAAATAAGTAAAGAGGTGTATTAAAAAAATAAGTAAGGATGTGTATCTTTAGGGAATTAATGCTAAGTGTGCCTTAAATTTGTGTCCTTGAAATAAGATGTCTCAACTTTATACGACCAAGATTCAGTGTCCGAGGCTAAGAGCAGTTATCTATTATTGTGTGACATCTATAGACCAATAAGGGTATAAGAAGGAACATGAGACCCAAGTTCAGTATCAGTATATTTTATTAATCATCCAACATTAATTATAATCATAGTTTTGTACTTATATTTGTATTGAATAACATGTAGATTGATTAATTCCATCTCTAATGAAGTAAAGATGATGAAGCATTATTGTTTGTTCGTTTGTTTGTTTGTTGACTTCGTTTATCCAACTTAAAAATGGATACATTTCATGTAGCAGTGATCACTTGAACTTTCTTTACATATCACAGATATTATTAATGATCAGTTGCTGAAAGTTTTTAATGTATATCAGTTAGGGTAGGATGTTCTAGTTTCTAAAAACACAGACACAACTACATAAACTGGTATGCAAATATCAAACCAGTAAATTGCTGTGTGATAACAATATTCTTATTCTAAAACTATTAATGCACATTTTTATATAGCACCAACAAGCAAGGTCCAGTTTTCCCCCCACAAAGATATATTATTCATTCATTCAAAGTCAAAAAAAGAAAAAGGAACAAAAAGTTTAAGAAGAAGGTTTGTTAGAATTCGTCGGAGTCGTGCCCTTGTGGTAGATCCACCATAGTGATACCAGATTTCAGCACACCACACCTGGCTATGGTGACGTCTGTCTTTGGTCGTTCTCTGTCATCCAGGTCCATGTTTCCAATGTGCCGTATAATGTCCTGGAGAAAGGGCAAAGAGTAAACTTAGTAATAAGTTTAAGTTATAGTTAGAATTCTTCCCACACCTTTTGGTGTATAGGGCTGTGCCCATCTCTGTTTCTATACCCACGCAGTTGAGCAAGCATTACATCAGGGGGCTAGTCCACAAGTCCACTTCTAAAGTACTATACACTTCCCTACAAGTGTTGAGTGCTAAGCAGAGGAAGCAGGCTTTGAGTCTTTGGTATGATCTAGCTGGTCTAATGAGTGGTAATTTAGTCATTTTGATTAACGCCTAGGATTTGTGTATACAGTATTTCCGTTGATGACATATATGATAAATTATGATTAGAATCCTGGCGACCATGTTGGAGTACAGCAACAACATGTTGACGTGTGTAACAGACACAATGCCTGCATTGTTCCTAAGGCTGGTCACATGTACATTGTACACATGCAATCATCGTAAGTAAACTGAGGGCATTCTTGGTCAAAATTAAGCTGTCTTGTTACAGAAAAGAGTGTCTTAGATAATTCGTTCTCAGCAGTTGGTTCTGTCACAGCTTGCTTGAAAATGCTACAGCATCAAAATCGTACGACAACCTATATGTGTCACAACCTACGGCGAATGTGACCATGCTGTAAAAGACAATGATATGTCCACTTACCATTCCCTCTAACACCTTTCCGAACACCACATGTTTGTTGTCCAGCCAGTGGCACTTAGTTAGTGTGATAAAGAACTGGGACTGGTTGGTGTTGGGTTCTTCAGCGTTGGCCATGCTCACCCACCCTTCTCCCCAGTGCTTCAGCTGGAAACTCTCATCATCAAATGTTTTTCCAAAAGCACTGGTTCCTACCAAACAAAACAGGGTGTACATGGTGTATTTGAATGACCTTGATTTTTACATCAATCTACCAAGAGAAGATAGTGAGAAATTATATGTGGACTTTTGGTGTTAAGTAAATTTTGGTGAGATAGTGAACAAGTTAAGACTAAGACACCCATTTGATTTGTTGGTTTTCGGATTTAAAAGAAAAAAACTGAAAGAACAACATGAAAACTACATGAGGGCCAGGGTTATGCCTTGATGCACACAATTTCAAGGAGTTGATATCCAAGCATTCCTCCCAACCCTCTTTTATATTGGCTTCATTTACGCTGAAGAATGGTGAACAAGAACCAGTGACTTGAATTGCTGCAGCATAAATACATTGTTGTATACCACATACGTGGACAGTTCATCAACAAGCTTTATCAAATATATTTCAAGACAATTGTAATAATTTAAAGTCATTATCCCTGTAAGCCAATCATTTGCAAGCTCTTTACCTCCAGTCCCGTCAAAATGGACGACGTCACCACCCTGGATGAAGTACCCTTTGACTACCCGGTGGAACGGTGTGTTGATGTAGCTGTGGTCCTGTTCTCCCTGAAATGGACAGATATTTTAGCCCCTTAATAATAGCTTCAAGCTAGTTGGGCTGCCCTAGCTGGCTGTGTTGTATCAGCCGAACCAATAAATAAATAAATATTTTAGCCTCTACCAGGCTTCAGAGGCGGCTGAAAGAGTATAAATTGGCCAAATAGACAGATAACATGCCAAGGAAGTTAGTCCGCTAAAGGAGTACAGATTGCCGCTCTGAACTGTACTCCTAGGATCCTTCAGCGGACTGACTCCCCTGGTATGTCACTGTATCTGTATAATTGGCTAACCTTCTTCCGGTCAAAAAGTCAAACGGTTTTTTCTTTAATGCATCCAAAGAAATTTTCTTACCACGCATAAGATCCGGAAGTTCTCAACTGTCAGTGGAGTCACCCTGCCGAATAGACCGATGACCACCCGACCGATGTCAATACCGCCTATGTCTATATCCATGTATATCTGCAAAGATGTAAACATGAGTTGTTGAAAATAACCTTGTGCAACTGTTAATCCAGAATATTTGGCCCCAATATATTATTTGGGACTTATTGCTAAATCTCCAAGCAGATGTAGTGTCGGATGCGTGTGTTTTTGCGGCATTTGGTGCGTCTTTTAAAGATTGAGAAAGTTCATTACTAAACAGACGCACAAAAACGTGTAAAACATGCAACAGAGTCTGAGTCGGATCTCACATCTGCTGACATTTGCAAAGTTTAACGTCTTGCTTTTCTTTTCACAATGAAAAAAGAAAAACTTTCTATGACTTGTTGTACGGTTAAAAGCAAACGCTTCTGAGTAGGCCTAACGGATGTTATTATACACAAATGGATTTGGGACAGGTGTTTAGAAAAACGCTAAGTTTTGTTGACTTCATCATAGTCTTTGGGGTAACTGACTCATGGACACATGTCCATATCCGGGTTCCTATCTGTTGATCAGTAGTGAGTTCATCAGACCATCGTAACCCATGCTCTAGTCCTGATCATTGACGATTTCCATGTCAAATGTCCAAACTATGGGGCAATGTGGCTTCTTACCAAATATATATATGAACGTAGGTGTGAGGAAGGCCCATTCATTCGTCAACTGCAGAGGTCATCACTTACTCTTTCTTCTCGCAAACGTTTCGGAAAACTTTCTTCATTGGAACGTCATGACTCATGTTTCCTTGGACGTTTCATCGTCAAGAAATAGCTCATCTAAATACGTCGATGATAGGCTTTCTGCGCTTTAAATTCTCAGACCTCTCACACACTCGCGCACACGGATACATGTGTACATGAAGTTACAGCCGTTATCCATAATCTACATTGGGTCTATATTTCTAACATCTTCGTTCTGATAATTTTGCAAGCCAGTTAAACATCCAGTAATGTACGTGTGATTTATGTATATATGGGATTCAAAAGTCGGGAAACTTGGATTAACGCTGAACGAAAAAAGGAAGTTTTGAGTGATAAAATTACTCCAAAACATCCTACCCGGACATACACAGTGAATAGGTGAAACTCCACGTCCCGCATACATTTGGTTTACAAATTTTGTTCCCAATTCGTCAACGTGGAGCAACAGAACAGTTGAATTAGATACATTATAACCAAAGAGGAGGGTTTTGACCATTGACTTAGGAATAATCATAATATAACCTTAAGGTTATCCACAAAAGGGAAAACATTGCACCCTAAAGCTTTCTTCCATTTGGTACGACTTCGTTAAGGCAAATTTACCTGTTTTTGTTTGGTTTTATCAAATATGACAAAAAGTAGACAAGACGCGGCACTCAAGTTATACAGCCCATGCTAATAGTGCCACCGTTAACACATATCCACATATCAATAACTAAACAAAACAGGTACTAACATAATGCCGTAAGTATAAATAGTGCTCGAGTGCGCCACTTACCTGTTTGGTGACCAGTATCTTGCCGCCGAACATACTGGGCGGTTTGAAGGCCGCGGCGGTGACTAAGAAGGCGAGGAGAGACAGGAGTTTGAGGAGAGCCATCATGGTGCCCAGGTGAGTTGGAGTGACGGTAGGACAGACAGACACACGTGGCCATGAGACACGCACATCCCGGATGTCCGGCTGACGTGTGGACACGTGGTTGGGTGATAAAAAAGATAGAAACATGGAAAACTTTATTGCACGACAATTGTACACGATACAAAGTATGGCAACAACTATATATTGGACGAAGTACAGAAAAGTATAGAATAAAACCTAATATAGTGTAACAATCGAGTGTGGCTAATCGTGGGTTTCGGTATTTTTTTCTAATAACAAAGCAATCTTTTATATATTTGCCTATTTCTACATTGTAGGAGTTATTGCATGTAAAGATATATTCAAATCTGTCTCTAACATCGAGTCTTTTGAAATCTGTTGTACTTGATTCTAGAAATGTGAATAGCTTATTCCGTAAAACATTATATCTAGTGCATTCTATAACAAAGTTATGAAGATGTGTCTGACGTTATAGCCTGGTTACCAGTCTCCACTGAGGTCGGCTAATCACGGTGAGGTATAAATTGTTGATTTTTCGTAAATCGAATTTCCGGCCGGACCCCGGTTTGGAAATGTGACCTCAACACTGGAGTAGGAATCAGCATTGTAACAAAATATCACAGATTTGCGTTATCTATGTTCTGTATCTGTATTTATATAGCCGGTATAACCGCCCTTCGGCGTAACACACCAGCTTCGCAGGCACGCGGCGCGGCGGCAGCTGGCTACATTACACCGACCGACCTGTTATACCTAACCTTTGAACGTCTAACTCTAGACATTGTTTAAAACTATCTATTGACGATGCCCCTACTGTACTTGGTGGCAGCGAGTTCCACTCTACGATTGTTCTAGGAAAAAATGAGTTTTTGAACACCTCAATCCTTGGTTGATAGCTCTGGTACTTGAAGGCATGACTATTTCTTGTTCTCTTCTGTTAGCTGTTCTATGTTAGCTCTTATTGTGTAGTAAATAGAATGTTAGAATTTATTTTGAAGTTTGAGCTGACGTTACTAAAGTTGCTGTTGTTCAAAGTTTGTTCCATCACATATATGTAGGAATCTAGGATGAAGACTTCTCTTGAGTTTCAGTTCGCACGTCCGCCTATCTTATTGATAGAAATAAACATAGTTTTTTTCTCCGTTTTCTGGCGATTTATCAAACTGTTAAGCCAATTTCTACCAGCTATAAACTACCACATGACGGACATAACCAGAATGAGCCCTCCGCACATCTGCTTGATAGTTAAACCAGGCGGTACCAATCGGGCTGGCATCCCTCTGTGCACTCAGCGGGGACGAACCAAGAGGATCGTAGGGGTGTGAAAAGAAAGTACACAGACTGGATATCGAAAAAAGCAATTATAGTTTACACAAGACAGCTTTCTTGAAACAAGATAGAGATAAGAATTATGCATCTCGATACATTAATACTACAATTTTCTTTCAGTGGACCATTGGTCATGAAGGGTAAATGTAATGAGGAATAAGAAGGAAAAAAAAACAACTTTCTTAATTGTCTTTAATAAATACACAGTCTGGTTTTTCTGTCAAAGGATAGTGGTCCAAAAATATGGCATTTGTGGTAGCTTCCCATTCTAGTACTCTGGTTCAAGCATTCGTTTTGCAAGTACATGTAATGTGAAAACTTGTTGTACAATAACCCCCTACTTTCATGTTGGTACGGTCCAAGCTCAGTTCTAGTACCTGCCAGCTTGACAGGTCTGTTTTCCTGTCGTTCTCAGTGTGATTTGGGCGTTTTTAGCGGCCGATGTGACGCTGCCCGGACTTGTACTTAGCCAGAGGTAACTTAAGGCACGTTTGATCGCATATTTTGCCGTAAAACAAAGTTACAGGACAACGTACGGTGCTTGGGCCAGTATATTTTCCAAGGCGGTCTCATACCGAAGTTTAATACTGAAGACTGAGCCATTGGAAAACAACATTTTAAATATCGGGGAAGGGTTGGAAGCTTTCGTGAACTGTGACAGTCTGCTCTTTTAACAGATGCATGCAGAGCTTACAGAAAAGTGTACTGACTTACGTATATATTGGTAGCTTGCGCTATCATCAATAAAAAAAGATGAGTTGGTGCAGATTTTTATGTTCTTGTTTCACATGTAGCACAATTCTTATATAGTTCCTAGTACCTGTAATTTGATAAAAATTTTTATATCAATTTTGATATAATTAGGTCAAATCACACAATGACAATGGTGTTTACAGCGACTGAATATAATCTAAGGCAGTATGATGTCATGTAGAATTTGGACTGCACCACTTTTATACAGGTAATATGGGACCCTTATGAAATATCACAATGTTGTTGCTTTGTTTCCAGATGGATCAAACTCAAGAAAACGTGTCAACGAAAATAAAAATTGAACGTAAATACAAGTGTCCACAGTGTGACCACGTCACGAAAGACAGACGTAACCTCAAGCGCCACGTGCAGACTCACACTGGTGTGAGACCTTACCACTGCGTGACCTGTGGTCAGGGCTTTACGAGAAAGGCCCACCTGCAAATCCACGAACGTGCGCACACGGGCGACCGGCCCTTCCACTGTCCTCACTGCGACTACTCCGCCACCAGGAAAGACGTGCTGGCGTCTCACCTGTACCTGCACACTGGTGAGAGACCCTTCATGTGCGGGGAATGCGGACACAGAGTCGCCTACAGGTCAGACTTGGTGAAACACATGAGGAAACACACAGGATCACGGCCGTTCCAATGCCCCATCTGTGACTACGCGGCTGCTCAGAAGCAGGGCTTAGATCGGCACATCGCCATGCACGAGGGATCGCGACCGTTTGCTTGCGACGTGTGCGGCCTCCGAATGTCGTGCAAGTCCAACCTAAAGAAGCACATGAGGACTCACACTGGACACAAGCCGTACCAGTGCCCGTATTGTGAACACTGCACAGCTCAGAAGGATAACTTAGTCCGACACTTGGCCGTACACACGGGAGTGCGGCCGCTGGTGTGCGGGGAGTGTGGGTACGGGACGGCAGACAGGTCCACTCTGAACCGCCACATGAGGATTCACTCCGGTGTGAGACCTTACAAATGTAGCAAGTGCAACTACGCAGCTACGCGGAAGCAGCACCTGACTAAACACCTGGAGACACACAGCTCGGAGCACCAGTACAAGTGCCATCAGTGCGACTATTCAGCCATGTTTAAGAGAAACCTAGCACGTCACATGAAGGTTCGCCATGTACAGATTGCTGGATGACACTTTTTTTGGCGACACCTCAAGGGCGGAGGCATTAATGGTGTTGCTGCTGCTAGTTGTACATTCAACATGTCCTACTGAGTATCTAAAATGTGCCAAAATGACTTTAGATAAGGCCATCTTAGCTAGTTTGTGTAGATGACTTTTGCAATATGATAGTATCTACATATGTATTTGCAATTGTGTATGTATGTGTATGTGTGTGTGTGTGTGTATGTGTATGTGCATTTGTACATGCACGTGTGTTTGTGTATGTGTGTGTGTATGTGTCACGCACACATGCACGTGTGTGCATGCATGTGAGAGTGTGCGTATGTGCAATTGATGATCTTTTGTACTTTCATCTGGCCGAAACATATAATTAAGGAATTGTCAGAATCACTTCAATCAGCGAGAAATTCACAATAATGAATAAAACAAGAAATTCACAAAAACTTTCTAATATTTCATATATGTATGAGATTTATTGCTGTTTATCTTGTCTTATGACGGCTATTGATTTCTTCATGCCTGTCTGTATGTCATGGAGATGATGTCATCACTTAAGACAGAATGGGCAGGTTGGCAAGGTCTTCCTGTTAAGATAAAAAAAAGAATATATTATGTAGATGAAATTCTATGTCTTGTCCATTTATTTTGCTCTCTATCATGATCTTTTATTAAGAAGTAGTATATCAGCAGATAAAGGATGCTGACCATCTCCTAAACAAAATGGGCAAAACACCCTGAATTCTGCCCATGATATCTATAGAATCTTTAAGTAGATATTACCAGGTTAGTGCACTGCTGGCAGCTGCAGGGCCCGCTGTATCCGCAAGGACAGTACAGGGCGCAGAAGATGGGAATGTCGGTCAAGTCCAGTTCCTGCAGGGTGCTGGCCAGGTCCTTCTGACCGGCTGGGATCACTAACGGGGGGAAACGTTTAATTTTATTCATGAATCCTTCGATCGATCCATTGGCTTTCCTTAAGAATTATGACCACATTTCTGACACATATTACCTCCGAAGAAAGATCACTTTGAAGAAAGGTGGTACAGACTTTTGGTAGCCCTATTCCTTAGAAACGCGAAGATATGTTCAAAATTTGGTGAGTGTAAGTTAGTTACTGTTGCCGTGTTGGAAAGATATCTAAAAGTTGTCACATGTCGCCTTCCAGCAATTAAGAAGAAGTGTCAATTCTAACATACGAACTTGCTGCACAGAAAAGGGATACTCTTGATAAACATGACTATAGCTCTTATTTTGATCCCGTGCTTACCCCGGTGTTGTTGTACAGGCATGCAGACGTGCCCACAGCCGTTAGAGCAGCACGCTTGGCCGGCCGGACACTCTCCGAACCGCTGCAGGGCCCAGTTCCCGCCCCAGCTGAACGACCCGCAGCCCTCCACACAGATCCCGATCATACCGGTGGAGTCCGGACAGAACTCTGTAGGGAAACAGTCACGTAGCAAACAGCTTAAAACCGTTCCATAACTGTCTTAAGAAATTGAACCTGCCTCCATTAGGTCCAAGGAAACCTCGAGCTCCTTGGTCCAACTTTAATAGGGCACCTGACGTTAAGGACCATATGAGAAGGATGCAGCACGGCAGCCGAAAACTTGGTGTTTTGTTTTTAATTTAACACGGTCTTGCTGTCTACAAGTAGTACAATAATCTCCAATCAGATCACTCGGGGGCAAAACGACCGACCTTTTCCCACTAGGATAAAATTGTCCGGATCAAGCCGAATAGATCGGTTTCGACCCGGCTTCAATCTGGATCGAAGCCACCGGATCGAAGCAAATCTATTCGGCTTGATCCGGACAATTTTATCCTAGTGGCAAAAGGGCCATAGACAGATACTTTCTGGCTGGTTGGATAGTGTTTTGCCCCGAGAGATCTGCTTGGAGATTATCTACAACGATGACTACCAACACAGATGAACCTCCATGCCGATATTCTGTATCTGTATTTATATAGCCGGTATAACCGCCCTTCGGCGTAACACACCAGCTTCGCAGGCACGCGGCGCGGCGGCAGCTGGCTACATTACACCGAACGACCTGTTACACCTAACCTTTGAACGTCTAACTCTAGACATTGTTTAAAGCTATCTATTGACGATGCCCCTACTGTACTTGGTGGCAGCGAGTTCCACTCTACGATTGTTCTAGGGAAAAATGAGTTTTTGAACACCTCAATCCTTGGTTGATAGCTCTGGTACGATATTGATGATATTGATGTTAATGTTGTGTACTTACGCTCCAGCCCGACGGTAGTTGACGGGACGGTCTGGCAGGTGTGCCCGCAGCCGTTAGACAGGCAGGCCTGGCCCTCCGGACATCCTCCGGCCACACACATCTCCGCACAGATCCCGAACTGACCAGACACTGGAACAAACGTGTTAACTCAAAATTATGTTTTGTAAATCAAAATTGTGTTTTACTAACCACTACAACACAGTCTCGCTGTTAACTAAAAATAGGTAAAAAGTCCGCTGTATTAGTGTATACGTCGTGCAACTTTACTATCACGGTTTCAAAGTTGGCAATATGTTAGAGTCATTTTCCCAAGCATGTAAACCCTTGTATTTCTGTATTTCCTATATTTCTTCTATTTTAGTGTCTTAGCTTATTTTCAGTAAGTATAAACACTTTCTGAAGACTCTTGAATAGAAGACTTACCTCCACGCAAAAGCGCGAGCGCCGCTACAAGAATCCAGGAGTACATTATTTTTACTCACTTAGAACTTAACACAATGTGGGCGATTTCACAAGGAACACCTTATATACATGACGCGTTCCGGATTAGGAAGCTAGCTGAGGGGGCGCGGCGGAAGCGGATGAGATAGGAGACGTGTAAACTGTCGCAAATGTTGACGTATACTACACGGGTAGCCTCTTGCTCAGACTTTTCTGGCGGGCTACGTTTGTTTCTGTGTTGAGTGTGGCGGGTTCTTTTGGCTGGGATAGCTGTGTTTTAAGCGGCCGAAACAGCGCTCCCCCTCCCAAGGAAAAGAAACGGCCACGCTCATAGTCAAAGAAACAAACGCAGACCGCAAGAACTTCTTGAAGAAGTGTCTGTGAGGGAGGCTACTGCATAGGCATGTTTACGACACAATTAACAATTAACAATTAACAATTGTATTGTAGGTGGCTAGTTGACCGACAAAAAACCAACTCACTAATATAAAAGGCTTACAAAGTTGAGCCTGAACAACATACGTTATTTTTGTTCAAAGATTGACGCCGATTTTGTCACCTAGACAATATCAGTGTGTTTTATAGATTAGTGGGAACTAAACATGTGTTATTGACGAATAAATTCTTGTGACGTATAGTCATTTCTTCTAAGGGTTTCAGTTTACTTTACCACACACAGCTGACCATGGCCTCCCGACCTTCCATAGACCATATGGTTGGGAGTAAGTCCTGTGCGAGTTTTTATTATCATCGGAAAATCTATATTATGACTATACTTAAGCTTTTTGAAATTATAATCATCAGAATGTATGCAGTAATGTAACTGTGTAAATAACCGGAGTTATAATTTTATGGAAGACATTCAACGCACAGTGACTCTGACCTGTTGATTGAAATGATATGGAAAATCAAAATTGCAGTGTATTTTCTGACAAAGCAATGCTTGTTTGAAATAAACTTTCTGAAAGTTTGTTTCCATTTTACTCAATTATATCAAAGTTGTCTAATACGTAAATTAATGTATTTTCCTGAAGTAGGGAGCCGTAAAAACATCCATATGACCTTTTACCTGAAGCGTAATCAGCCATTTTAATCCCACGTAATTCGTAGCCAGACCTCTAGATGGCGTTCAGCACCAAGGACAGACATGTTTGCACAAAAACGTGTAGTGCACGGAAAAGAGTTACGCTGCATGATTGCGTTATAGGATATTCCCCCTACTATACGTTCTATACCTGTACTTATTGCCTCAGACGTAGCCAGTGTTGAGTGTATAGTAGCTGCCCATGATGGTACCACAAGCTATTTTCTACAATTGTTCTAGTTAATTGAGATGTACACACATCTACAAGGACAAGTAATACTGTTGAATACAGGAATAGAAGAGTGTTGGTTGTGATGTCATGTTTTGTCGCTTCAATTCTTGTTCAACAAGGTTTATTATCTCAAAATTTAAAAATGTAGGAATGTTTTTTTTTACCCGCCTTGTTTTTTCGCCCTGTCGCATTAAATTTGGAGTCTGCGGAGGATGTCATCCATAAAATTTACTTGCTGTGGCCTAACGCTGCATTTATCAAGATTTAGCAATGAACGAGAAGTAAAAGTCTCCTATTGTCTCACAACGAGGGTCTTTGGTTGCCCATGTACAAGTTCTTCATTGATAATACCTGCAGTATGATATCTCGTCACTGGAGGGCGCTATTTTCGTACCGTAGCAACATTGCACAAGCGTTAATAGACCGTTCTAAGCAACAATGCGACTGTAACTATAAATACTAACATGCAGTGAAGGCTTCAGCTTTGCTTTCCTTTCTTCAACAGTAAAACGCACTGTTATCCTTACAATTGGTTTCTTAAACCGTTCGTCAGTAAATGATTTCTACTTGTTCTATTTCTAAACACACCCATGTGCACACACACACACACACACACGCCCACACATACTAAAGAGTTATGTCAGTGATCCTTTGAAACATTTTAATCAACTGCTCAAACCTCACAAAGCCATGATGATGTAACAATCTTGTGTGGTGTCATTGTCAACGGTCAGAAACTAGTCACTAGTTTAAACATTCAATTTAACAATGATTCCTAATCAACATTTTTTCTTGGATCTCAGATATTTTAGGTAAATTTTTTAGCAAGAAGATAAACGAAAACAGGGGGTTGGGAGGTGAACCTGCATCGACTATATTCACTCCCTGGAACTGTGCGAACCAAAGTACAGACTTCCCCCTCAGACTCTGTTTTCATGTGGATCTTCCAGTTCAGAAATACATTTTTTTTTATCTGAGAACCAACACATTAAATTTGTGTGACCTGAACTGAAGTCTTTGTTAGACCCAATTTTGCATCTACTGTACCTCTAAAAGCAAGTAACAAATTTTAAATCCCAACTTTATACAATAAAATGCATTTCTTCAATAGTAGTTTTCTTTGTATGGTACATGGTTTAAGTCTTGTCAACAAAAATACTTCTCACTTCTTTTTAACCACTTCATGTACAAGGAGGTGGCAATAAAAAAAAACATTTGCCACATTTTATGACATGAGGACCTACAAATGTACATGTATGTTGGTTTTACAAATTGTTGATTCAGTCATAAAATGCTCAGAATCAAAAACAAATCAAGAAACAAAGGGAAATCACAACTTGCCATGGTCATTCACATCATTCAAGAAACAATGTGACATTCTCATAATCATAATTCAAATAATATAACAATTTGCATAAATATACATGTCATCAAATTTTCTTTCAGTATGAACTCTATGAACTTGTGAGAACTGGTCTAGAGAAGCTGTGATACAAGCAGATGTAAATGCAACGACACAACGTCCTATTATGAGCCTGGTCACACTTGTCATAGTCATACCATAGATTTACAATATTTAGCAATTTGAGAACATTTGATTCTTAGGACACGTGGCACAGAATTCTGGTGTATTGTGACTGACAAGGCTGCCTTAGATCCATGTCAATGGACAGTTTGGTCAATGATACAATATTTGGTATTGTATGCACATCTATACTGTCTGAAGTACATGTACTTTGAATACATATAGTCCGTGGAGGATTGTGCTTTTAGGAACATTAGGTCACATTTTGCAGAGTTTATAGAGAGGGATATCTTCCCTGAGATTTCTTGTCAATATGATACCTCACAATAAAGATATAGGGAGCTTTTTGTCTGAAATATCATCCTTACCTGCCAGCCTGCAGATTTTATTTAACATTATTTGGTTCTGCTAAAACAGCCTACAATCTGGGGGCATTAGCGCAGGCCAGCTGTCAGCCAATCAGATTCTCCATTTGTTGTTCCCAGCCAATCATGTTGCTTCTTGCAATCAGGAGGCAATGTGATTGGCTGGTAACAAATGCCCCCAGATGGACCAATTGTAGGCTGTTTTACAAAGCTACAGGCCTGGTCTGAAAAGGTGGTGAAATATAAGCTACATTTAGAATGATTGATTTTGATCCTCCTGTACATAAATATCTTATCAGAGTGATGACGAAGTTTTCTCCTGGAAGAAGTTGTCGTCTCTGTACATTCTGTTCTCAGGTTTGTCCAGCTCCTGTTTTGCAACCTCCATGTCTGAGTGGATAGCAGCTATAAGTTCATCTGGAATGAAACAAAGTGGCTTAGTATGGACTACATGTCTTCCACAAATTGTGTACAAACTTTCTAAGTTTCTTTTTTGCTTCAACCCAAGGGAATGAATCATTGCTTCTGGCTGTTACCTCCGTATATGGAGGTTTTGTTTTCGGTGTGTCTGTTTGTGTGTTTGCTTGTGTTTCTGTAGCTATTTCTACATGCTGGGCACTTTGGGGACACTGACAGGGAGTTAGGCCAAAGGTCCTAGAAAAGGGTTATCTCATTTCGTGTCTTCAATTTCAGCTATATTCATGTATGTTGCCTTGTCTGTTGCCTGTTGCTTGATTTCTAGTATGTAGCTGATTTCAGAAATACTTACCAACAGAGTTAAAGGACATTTCTGGGCGTATGTAGCCGACTATACACACACTGAGGGTCGCACCGTAGAAATCCTCCTTGAAGTGATGCAGAAGATGAGGCTCCTGTGAACAGAGAACAATCAGACTTTTTACATCTACCTAATATTATAATGAACTGGGATAAAGTTCCAGACCCATTCAACTTGTCCCAAGTATGCAAATGAGGTACATGTTTGTTGTACATGTAAATAAAATATGAGTAGGCAATCACCATCATGCAAACCACTCACCTTGTTAATTTGCAATCATGACATGTTAAAAGGTTCCCCCATCATAGTCGACAATTCTATAGAAAGAAATCCTCAGCTAAATGAATATTCAATATTGTTTTAGCTTTGTAAAAGTTATGTTAGATATAGAGTTAGACCCTTTCCTCACTGTATGGTGGAGTGAACAGGGCCTCTCAGCTTAATAATCTGTTTAAAGAGTGTCATGTGTTGTTCGTCCGTCAGTATGACGAGGACCGCCTAGTCATCCATCTGTTGCATGTGTTCATAACATTGATGAGGACACACATGGATTTGGTGTTGCCAATGTGCCAAAAACACATTTGCCTATGCGAATCTTGAAATCTTTTTCTTTCTTGACGTACCATAGATTTTGTCTTGTCCTTATAAAACGGGTTCCATCCGAGACTCATGACCATCTTGTGGACCTCCCCTCCGTCCACACTGGCCCAGCCATAGTAGATACCAGTTGGAATGTCCTGGGGTATGTGGTCCACCACCTCTTTAGCCAGATTTGCTGGAAAAAAAAATTATAAACAAATAAACACAACAGAACTGTTACATGGCATGTCTTCCAAAATCATGTTGTTCTCTGCAAATAACATAATTGATAACGTAAAAGTAAGTCACTGGGAGGCCTTATTACTATATTCATACAAACAGTTCATGTAACTATCCATACTTGTATTTACATATTTTTATGGTTATATTTTGTTGTACATAAAGACAGTGTAACCATAAATGCCCGTGCAATAACAAGCACAAAAGGATTCAAGTTCAAACAAGAGTCAAGGGCTGACCTTCACAATAAAAGGTTTGGAGGCCTTGCATACCCTATTACATTTGGGTAAAAACTGAGAGACAATTTGCTGTCCAACAAAACAAATGTTGAATATGAAAAGTTACGAAATTATTAACTCTAATCCTACTGCCTGTCAATCAAATGTCAGGGTATTACCCACTGGGAATAACTAATTTGCATATCCTCTCACGTATATTTTGAAAACGCATGCATGTGCGTGGAAAGAAAAAAAATCCAATATGCTTCCTGCTGCCCACCTCCCCCTATACTATAGGAAAATCTTGGGCCTACGATACAAGCCATAACTTGGAGGTTATCTGTGTGTTTCTTGTGTATTCTATTTCTAAAATGAAGCAAGTAGACGATATTTTAATCGGTGTCTAAAGTTTAAGTTAATCATAAGTCACTGATTTTCGCATCATTTCCTGTGATCAAGGTTACACAAATTTTCAAACCGGCAAAACCTTAATTTTGCCAGATTTTGTAAAAGTCAACACTTACCTGTAGGTATTCCTAGTTCCTTGCTACCTCTACCGAACCCGTGAACAACTTTTCCGCGGCAGAAATAAGGTAGAACACGCGAAAAGTTCATTTTTCTAGATGGTTCCGTACAGTTTTAGACAAGCTACGCACGGTATATAGTTACTAGAATGGAGGTCAAAGGTTGCGCAATGCCGGTCGACTATACCAATGGGTGGGGAAATAAAATTAATTCATTACAGACCGACAAACTTGACATTGTCAAAATGTGATATTCTTTTATGAATCGAAACCAATTTATTAATTTTATATTAAAAATAACTTTAAATGTTTTTTACAAGACTGCACCGACCCCAAAAATTAAAAGTGATATACCCCTTATTATCCAGTGGTACTGCCCAGAACTTGTCTACCTCGGTCGTGAAAGTAGTTTCTCATTCGAATACTTCCCTTTTAGCCTGCAAATGGAGAAAAATTAACACTACAATTTGCAGAAATCGTAATGTTTTTGCTTCAGTTTGTATCTTGTTTCCAGAAATATCACTATCTATCTATATACTACATCACTATCTGTATACTACAGGCCTAACTGTTTGATATCAACTCTGCATGACATCCTTACTAATTAAGTGCTATGTTTACTCTTACTACAATTGTTTCGCTGTCAAAGTGGGACTGTTTCATTCAGGAAGAAAATATTACCATTTGTCATTTAACCTTTCAAGAAACTGCATAGAAGAAAAGAGCAACTACAGAGACAGCGTTTCTATCGTTGGCAGCAGAGGTGTGTGTTGAATTGTTGCCATTCTTCAGCGCTATGTAGATTATGTAAAACATAACAGTTCATGAGAAAATTGGGTTAAAATCCGTGTTTTAAATGTCCTTAAGGCCACAGCAAGTAAATTTTATGGATGACATCCTCGCGCGCATTGATTTTCGCCTGATTTCAGGAAAAAAAACAAGAAATTTTGTTGCCCTGCGACGGTGGTCAACATGCCAAAAAAGGGCAAATATGTCATGAACGTCCATCTGCAAGACAAGGCTCTGATTTATTCTTTTATTTTTACTTTGATACAATGTTGTATTTTATTCATTTTATATGTGATGTTGCCACTGAATCAAAACCATTTGTACAATAATTGAAAATTTTATTTAGTCAGTTCTTTTTTCAAAGTTGTTTCAGAGACAAATCAGAGTTGTAACAGTTGGCACAATATAGGTAGAGTATGGCTTCCAGACAGTTCGGTTTATGAGTCACTCTGTCAGTGATTGAGCCCTGTGTTCTGCCTGGTAGCCAGTCTCTAAACTCAGAGACCACCAGGGATCCAGCAAACTTGAGGCGCAATTCCTCGTGTTTGATGGCAAGTGTTGACAGTCCAGGGTGTTCCATTACAAATGAATACCCAGTGTAGTATCTACCTTGAAGATGGTACAGCACTCTTTTTTTTGTTCTATTTAATAAAGACACATCTGCAAGGACAGGTAATACTGTTGAATACAGCGACAGAAGACCTGTTGGGTATGATATCATGTTTTACTGCCTAAATTCTTGTTGAACGAGGTTTACGATCTCAAAATCTGAAAATGTAGGAATCTTGTTTTTTTTGGCCTGCCTTGTTTTTTTTTTCGCCCTCTCGCATTAATTTTGGAGTCTCCGGAGGATGTCATCCATAAAATTTACTTGCTATGGCCTAATTGTCCCCAGTTGGTTTGATGTTACACAGAACAGACAATGAGTACACCATACAAAACAAGGCAATCAGAGATAGCAGGCATCACCCCCCTAGTACCCATACTGCTTTGTGACCTTTCCAGTCACAGACAAAAGAGCAGCTCTGAGACTACATTTGAACTCGACATTGCGTATTTTAAAGAGACAACGTCTAGCGAGATATTAGACGTTAAACAAGCACAACAACAACAACAACAACAACAATATATATTATTAGGAATCATGCACATAACGTTAACTGTTAACGTTACACACTCAAACAAAAACAGACACACCCACACTATTAAACACACACAAAGACAGATGCACAAACACAACTACAGTACAGACACGCCCATAGAGACAATAAAAGATTAATGATCTTTCTTTGTGTCCTTCCAGATTATAATGATATGTAATGTTACAAATTATTTTTCCACTGACACACATTCTAATATGAGAAATGATTTTTCCACCAGCCATGCTGGAGGACGGCTGTGTGCTGAAGTGTCGGCGTTGTCGGTTATTCCTGGTGAACGGACGCTCCGTTGTCGGCAGTCACGGCGGCGGTGACACCTGTCCTATGGAAGGTCTGTCCACACTGTGGTACATCAGTGATAATGACATCCCTGACTGGATACAGGAACAAATCATTCAGGTAAACAGGCCACTTCAATTTAGTATGTTGTTTCGTGGATTCAAGCTACAAATTTTATGAATAAAAAGATCATATCCTCCATCTCCTAAATGTATTTATATTTTTGCAAACAGTTGAATAAAGCCCTCACCCTCAGCATTGTAGTTGTTAGAATTTGGCAATGGTTTCTTTTATTTGTGCAATTAAAAGTTGAAAATTTAACCAGTCAAGAAATTAAAAGTATTAGAGTAAAACACGACATACAGTAATGAGCAATTGTTACTGGTACAGTATATATTTTACTATGATTATCCTTCCATGTGAATCATATTTACTAATAATGTGTCTCCTGTTTGCTGTCCTTTCAGGTACATTGGACCAAAGGCCGACTCCTGTGCCCTAAGTGTGCCGGCCGGCTGGGTTCGTTTGACTTTGTCTCGCTGGTGAAGTGTCCGTGTGGTGACCAGGTTTTCCCTCCTATACACATCCAGAGGTGTCGAGTGGACATGGACAAAGTCTCACCGAAACACGTACCCAAAACACAGCAAGGGGAAAAGTTACCTTTAAAACTGTGTGAAACAAAGGAACAAGCCTGTGGCATTCTTACTTCAGAACGTTTTGCAGGTAGACAGTTAACAGACAGGCCTTGTGAGAAAGCGAAAAGGGACAAAATCAGTAAGAAAGGAGTTGTAACTACTGGAAAAGGTGATACACATACCAGGACAGGTGATGCATCTGCCAGGACAGGTGAGGCACATGATGGAACAGGTGATGCACCTGCTAGATCTAGAACAGCTGTTGCACCTGCTGACACAGATGTTGCTGATGATGGGCCAGCTGAAATGGACTCCTCCCTCAGTGAAGGACAGTTGGGCAGCACATCAGGTTCAACCTCCAGCATTGTAGATGAGGAGGGATCAGAGGGAGACCAAATCCTGGGTACCTCTGTAAGCTGGCAGCGCCCCCTAGTGTTTGCAGAAGATGATGACAGTTGTATCCATGACACTAACCTGTTCCAAGTATTAGAGGGCTTGGACGGAGGGAACATAGGAGACAGACGGAGGTCCAGGAGGCAAGCAAAGAGGGACAGGAACAAACTGAAGAACATCCGGAAGAAGCAGAGAAGACATGAGAAATGGCTGAAGAAACAGGTGACTTCTTAAATTTGTATGAATATGCATAATTTGAGACCTTCATGATCACCATGAATCGTACTGGTGTCAACCTTGCAGACATGTCTTCTGTGTCTAATTAGAGCTGTGTACATAAACAAATTTTTGGTACAGGTACAATCCAATTATCTAAGTTATACATTTTAGAGGTAAATTGTTGTCTTTGTACGAGGGTTTACATATTTTGATACACCAAATGTTCTGGTCCAGACTTGTTACAGGTACAGGTACATATAACCCTAGTGCCTATAGAGAGAAACTAACCAAGTCCTACCTTTTCCCTACAGACCCAGGAAGAAGAGAGGTTTGAGGAGACTGAGAGGTTTGAGGAGGCTGAGAGAGAAGGTCTGGTCTGCCCCATCTGCCTGGACCTGTACTATGAACCCTACCTGTGCCAGCCGTGTGGACATGTGTTCTGTGACCCCTGTCTGCGGCAGATCGCTAAAGATAACCCCAGCTGTACTGCCTGCCCACTCTGCCGAACTGTGGTCATCACGGTCAACTACTCTTACGGTAAGTTTAGTCCAGGCTTTTTAGTATTAGGCTCTCCTAGATTTTAACTTGGGAAGGCTCTTCATGTGTTAAAGATATGGCATTATTAGTTGATAGAATATTCTTACATTTTACATTTAATACCAACAGTGCTCAATGTTATATCTTCTCCCTCACACATACTATTTTACTAATTTAGTTTACTGCTAATGTTTAATGAAAGGCTAGTTACTTCAACCCAAGGGAGTGAAGTATTTTATGTCTGTGTAAATTTGTGTGTGTTTCCTTGTTTGAAGTCTATGTGTACATTGTACCATCTCTGCCTTGTTGCATCTTGGTGCACTTTTTAAAGATCAATTTTAACTTCATGAACAGTATTACAAGGCCTTAAGTTACTGTACATTGAACTGTTCCTTTCTCTTCCCATATTACTAGAACTTAGTAAGACCATGCAGGATTTCTTCCCACGCCATCACGAGTCTCGGCGCCGAGCGGAGCGTCAGTCCAGGTACAAGAGCTGGCCTCTCCCGGGCGTGACCGGTGCTCGCGCTCTGTGGTGGACGACCGTGACATCGCTGACGTCTCGCAGGGGCGGACGGAACTACCCTCACTACCGCAGCAACGATGATGATCTTAACTACGATGGCAGCATGTTCGACGAACTCTTAGTCTACTTCTTCTCGATCAACTGGATCATTGGGTTATTTGTGGTCTGTGGACTCTGTTATCTGTCCATCCGCTCTTTCATTTTCTGAGACAAGTATGTCAGTCAGTAACTCAGAAACAACCATGATACAGAGTCGTAAACATTGATTTTTATTACCTAACCATGTACAGTATCTGTCACAGATATAAAATTTACTAATGTTGTAACAATATTGAAAACAGTCAACTTACCAAATTACTACCTGCATATGCAGGTTAGTGCACACTAGGGTGACATGGTGCTACTAGGAGTAAGCATATGAGCATTGGAGCAAACATAAACTAACTAGGATGGTACTCAGGCTAGTGTTGAAGAGGAGGAATCCATGACAAGTAAACTTGTGGCAACAGAGATTCCATGACTTTTCAATCTACTTGCTCTGGAACACGTGTTTTATATATTATGTTCTCATATGAAAACATGCCAATATCAGGGCTAAAAAACGTTTCACTTTCAACATTCTTTTTGTAGAGCAAGAAAGACAGAGCAGAACACATCGACATGTACTAGTATTGCATAACTACATGATAACTGGTATATACCTTATGATAATTTCTTGTTTAGAACATTGAAAATAGAGTATAACCATAAACTAACAAATGGTGTTACAAAACTACTTGTATTCTATAACTTAAATCATTTCTCGTCTGCACAAAATTAAACTTTCTTACAAAAGTTGTGGCCTAGTAATATACTTGTGTTTGTGTGCTAACCCAAGCTGTTACTGAAGTCCTGAAACTTCTGAAGCTCCCCCTGGCTGACGGTGTTGTGCGCTGCAGCCAGGGACTTCACAAAGTCCTGCAGACAGACTTCACGGGGCACAACCTGTGGGGACACATGGGTAATCTTCAAACAAACAAATAAACAAAAATCACTTACAAGCTAACAGTATGGGGCATATGTGTTCCAAAGCTCTTGCCACACTGCATTAACTAGCCTCCACCATGCCTAAGGGCCTTGGAGTGGGTCTGCCGTTAGGGTGTCATTTCCCCCTCTGAAGATAGGCAAATGAACTTTTCACTGGCCAAACTCCTGGACAATTATTCTCCCTATTTTGCTAAATATTACCGTTTTTGAACCCGTGTTGTTAGTCTGTTGGAGACTAGCATATACAGTGTAACTCAACTAGCATACATGTGACTGTCCTGTTCTTGTATGATAGAAGTGGAATATTCTCCCCAGTGTAAGACGGACAGTCCCAGACTACTCACCTGGTCAGACGGCATCTCTCCCAGTCTCCCCTGCACAGCTCCTACCTCCTGACTGTCACAGGGCGTCCACTGATCACCTAGTGGGAACATGGTTATGGTTTTAAGGAACTTTTAATATTAATTATATGGTTTTACCTAATGTAACATTGATTTACTTTTCTGCAGTTTTATAGGAGCTTTATAAGTTATTTCTACTCCTGTTATTTTTCAGTTTACTTTCTATGTTGGGATTTTCTTTTACACAACCAGGGCTTCTCTCACCTTGCTTACGTTTCAATGTCTTCAGACATCTTCCTCAGAGTTTCTAACTAGAGTACTGCTTCTCTCCGCTATATGTAGCCGATGTAGGTGGCATTTTTTGCAGCGAGAACACAATCCCAAACGTGGCTAACATTGGCTACATATTGCAGCAAGAAGCAGTACTCCAGTCAGAAGCTCTGAGGAAGGTGTCTGATAGACATCAAAACATAAGCAAGGTGATAGAATCTCTGGTTGTGTAAAATACTAAAAGAAAATTCTAATATCCTATGTTCTATCAACCTGATGAAATTATTTTTGGCAGTTTACTTTCTGTTGGTTTGAGCAGAAAAAGACTATAGGACTGTCTTTTACAAAAAAAGCCCCACCTGTGGTCTGTTTCCAGTGTGTGGCCAACTGCAGGTCTCTGATTGGTTCAAACAGAGCGGCCAGGATGACGGTGGCAATGTCGCTGCCTGAGTACCCCTGCGTCCTGTCGGCCAGCTGGTCCCACTCCGGATCCGTCAGCTGCACTCCGTTCTGACTGGTGTGGATCTTCAACAGGGCCTTCCTGGCCTCCCTACAAACATAAACACATGATTTACATATGGAAAAACAAGCACGTCGGCAGAACGTACTGCGCCTACGCAAAACCCTGATTTATCCCATTTTTCGTTGGATGTTTTGTCAACGTTGCATCAAAATTTTGCCTGTTGCAGACGATATCTTTTCCTATACAACATCTGAAAACTACAGACAGGCTGTCAACCTTATATGCTCTAATACAACCTTATATGAGACGTTCTGCCAAAGTGTTATGCACAATGCATTACGAGTTTCGCGCAGGTGCAGTACGTTCTGCCGACGTGCTGGAAAAACATTGTAAGATTTAACAATATTATGACAATAGACCAATCCTGACTGTCAGTCACAATTAGCAGTTACAGCTTGACCAATGATTTTAATTTTTTGTGTGTTTGTGTTTCTACGATTACGATTCTACACATATGCCCCGTCCGGGTGGACGGAGTTTTGGGAGTGGTCAATAATAAGCAGGGCATGGTATCAGCTGCCATCAGAATTAAGGTGTGTAAAGGTTAGTATGTAGCCAAGTGGAAAGTCTGAAGTAATCTGTATATTAGTAAACACACACGGGATTGAGTATAAAGTAAAGTGGATTCATTCCCCAAGCTAACCGACATCTTTAACACATTCACTGCAGTCGTCCCTCAGTACAAATTTATGTTAATTTATTTATGTTATATTACTTTTTTGTATCCATTATCTTATATGTTTATATGTCATTTTGTAATGGGCTCTCTTGGAAATCAGTCCCTTGGGGTTGCAGAGACCACCCATACGTCTTTAAGATTAATAAATAAATAAATAAAGTAAGACATCTGTAGCCGCATAGTTCCCGTTTAGCAGTGTGAAAGATGTCGATTTGCTAGAGGAATGAATCCTCTCTACTTTATACAACAGACACTGGGGATTGAGTGAGTGAAACACACACCTGTCTGGCAGAGGGACATGGATCCTTCTCTGGAACCTGCGCAGGAAAGCGGAGTCCAGCTCCCAGGGACAGTTGGTGGCACACATCAGGAAGATCTTCTCCGACAGCGCCGAGGTGTCCGCGCCCTCCATCTGTCGCAAAAGCTCCGTCTTCACGCGCCTCGTGTGTTCCTCCTCGCGACTCGTTCTCTTCCGACAGATGCTGTCGATTTCATCAATGAAAATAACCTGGAGACAAAACAAGAGGGTAAGCTTCAAGCTTTGAAATGAAATACAGTCAAATCTTTACAAGTGACCACCTCTACATCTCTAAGGACTACTTGGCCACTTTTTGGGTGGTCTCTTATGATAATTTTTCTGATTGACACAAGTGTTAAGAATCCTGTCCACAGAGACCAGATTTTATCAGTCCCGAGTGGTCTTCTTGGGCAGTTTGGACTGTAGCGTCATGTACTTTAAACATTTCAAAACAGAACTGTGATGATATCAGACAGAGTATGTCTTCTGCAAGAAACAGAATCAAAACAATGATCGAAAAAGTAGGAGACCCAGTGTGCTTGACTGAAAACACAAGCGATGTTGAGGATGCATTGCAGTCCTAGCTAATAAAAAATACTGCTTTACTTCTGGCTTATGTCTGAAATGTTCTGAACAATACTATAAGCAATGGTAGTAGTAACAAAGCATTATGCCTGTGAACCCAAAAAGAACATCCAACTTGTAACTTTTACAGATAAACTCCTAACTCACTGATGTTCCCTTTCTGTAAGCTGCCTGCTGGAACAATTCCTTTATCAACCTGCAATGGTGCCAGAAACACATCAGAGATGCCGCAGTTCAGGGTATGACTGTCTAACACTTTTTTTTGCGGTTTGACAATGATGTTTGGAAGAACCATTAAATAAAATACAGTGTAGTGTCTGCTCATCACTATCATATTAGGCATCCTACTAAAGTACACTTGTATCATAATATTCTTGGTACTGTATTGTAAAAAGTCAGGGAAAAATTTGAAGAAAAAATGTGCAAGGACTGAAAATGGAACAGTTTTTGAAAATAGTCCCACCCAGTAATGTCCCAATTGGGTTCTTGTGAGTTTACACACATTGAGATTAACCTTTAGCAAACTGAAGTAGCCTTTTGGTTACCGATTCTCTGTTGGTTATGGGGTTAGGTAGCAGGGAGAAGGTTAGAAATTCCACCATAAGCTGTAGAAACTGTCTCACTTTTCACTCTCTCCCACCCAGCTAGAGATGAGGTCAGAACTGGACACACAGTAGAAGGTGGAGTCTATCTCTGACGACAGCGCATGGGCTAGGCGAGACTTCCCTGGAACAACAACACAACAAGCTGTTTATGATTACCGAATTTGCTGATGTCACATACAAGTGTATCAGTAAAGTCACGTACAAGTGTATCAGTAAAGTCAGGTACAAGTGTTTCAGTAAAGTCACGTACAAGTGTATCAGTAAAGTCTTGTGTGAATAAGGTCACGTGTCTGTAACTCTTACGGGTTTACGTTTGCGAGTGATTGCTGATGAAGGTGACAGTGGTCGCTGAAAATTTGATCCTTGTGTACCCTTTGTGTTGGAATAAAGTTTAGCATTGTACTCTGAATTATCCTTATGACAAACAAAAACACAGAAACAGGGAAAAGTTCATCTGTACCAGGTGTCTACATACTTACCTGTTCCAGGTGGCCCGTACAGGAGGATCCTTCTCCATGGCTTTCTGGCACCTGAAACAAGATGGAATGTTGTCAGCTGAAGAAAACATATTCCATTTTGCAATAACACTATAAGATAAAGAGAATAGGAATATACAGTTGATATGATATAGAATCTTATCATCATCATCATCCACTGTATTCTGCATCTGCAGTCGTAAGAACGTCCTACAGCTGCATTCAGTCTTTCTTCATCTTCTTCCACTGTTCCTTTTGTCTCGCAAGCTCCCTTAGCTCTTGGAGTTTCTTTGCTGATGTAGGAGGGCCTAGCCCTCTGTGCTTCATGTCTCCCTTCAGCATGCTAAGTAGATTTACACAGTGTCTTCCTTTACGTGCCCTGTGCTAGAATCTTATACAAAGTGAAAAGTATGACTCAGAACTGAATGTAAGGTATTAATCTTCACAAAACATGTACCCATTGTACAAAGTAAGAGCTACCAGAACAATTCAGCAGTGCCACCTGTGAACAAGTGTGGGTACTGCAGGGGCAGAATGATAGCCTCCCTCAGAGCTTGCTTTGCTTCCTCCAACCCAGCGACATCCTGGAACCCTAAGGACCCCTTGGGCACGATAGCGTCTTCAATGGAGATCCTCCTGCTTGTTTTTCTGTCGTCGGGTTGTTTCTTAGAGACTGAGGTAGCTGCACAACCTGGAAATCAACAACCAGGGATAGTTTCAGATCAAATCTGTACTATTCAGGTCATAATCACTTAATCTTATGGATGACATCCTCTGAACACCCCCAAAACTGATGAAAAAAAGAAAGATGTACACGGACATGGTAAAACAATTAACTCTTTATTCTTATTTTTTCAGGAGGTACAATGTAGGTTGTCAGGTTGAAAAAAATTGGCATAGTCATTCATTTACAATATACCAAATATCAGGACAATCCATCTATAGCTTTCTGTTATCTCACAATACCAGAAACTAAACCATACACACTAAGGAAAACATAACTTCTGTGTCACAGGTAAGGTAGTAAGGGTCCTACGGGTTTGAGTGGGGTGTGCCTCATGTGCCAGCCTGGTGCTGTTCAGCTGTTTCTGTTTGGTATGTAGGATCTGCATCTGGTAGTCCATGGATCTCAGCAGTTCTGACAGGGCTGCCTGCAAACATATGTTAGGAAACATAATTAGTTATGCAAAAAAAGACCTGATTTGCATAAAATAACCTGTTCCTGGTGTTCATTTCTATGCACAGCTACACACCTGATTTGTACACATACACATACATACACAATCACAACTGTCCTTGGTGCTGATTTCTATTGACAAACACAATTGAACCTGTCCCTGGTGTTGATTGCTACACACACGTACACAATCACACCTGTCCTTGGTGCTGATTTTTAAACATACATACACAATCACACCTGTTCCTAGTGCTAATTTCCCTTGACAAACACAATTGGGCCTGTCACTGGGGTTGATTGCTACACACACGTACACAATCAGACCTGTCCTTGGTGCTGATTTTTACATACAATCACACCTGTCTCTAGTGCTGATTTCTATTGACAAACACAATTGGGCCTGTCCCTGGGGTTGATTGCTACAAACACATACACAATCAGACATGTCCTTGGTGCTGATTTTACACACAATCACATCTGTCCCTGGTGCTGATTTCTACTGACAATGTATACACAGTTGGACCTGTCCCTGGTGCTGACTTTTACACATACCCCCACCCCGCACGCATACAGATACACAGACACACACAAGCACACACACACACAAGCACACACAAGCACACACACACACAAACAAAATGCCAAAACAGAATCTTGCATTCTTGTAACTTACATGAGTCTGACTAAAATCTGTCCCTTTCCTACATGTGTGTGTCCAGTGATTGTAACTTATGGAAACAAACGAGAAACACAAACTTCCCATCCTTGAAACTCCACGACTTGTTAATCCCAACGACATAAAAATCAAGATCTAAATCTCCCGGTATATCCACACCATAACACCAAGGACAGTGGTTTAAAAACTGATCAGAACAGAGGAGACAAAAACAACAAGTCCTTGAAAGTTCACGAAATATCAATCTTGATGGCATAAAAATGAAGATCTAAATCTCCTGGTACACATAACACCAAGGACAGAGGTTTGATTAGGCAGGACAATGGTGTTTGGATCAGAGGTGGCACACTGCAGGTAACATACATTACCCAGAACCCACCATCACTCAACGGATAAAGTACTCCGCTGTAAGCGCCATCCATCACTAGAAATTGGTACTTCCCATGTACCTTCACCACCGCAAGCGTCCGCAAGTACTCAACAAATCACACGGTGTGTTAGGCCACACCAAGTAATATTTATGGATGACGTCCGCGCGCGCATTGATTTTGGCCTGTTCCCAGAAAAAAAACAAGAAATTCCGCTTCCTGTAACTATGACCAAAGAGTCACGAAAGTGCTGCAAATCGCAAGATAAAGGGAAGATGGGATGAAACTTGAAAGGAAAGAAACAGAACAGGACGACAACTGCTGTTCCACTAATTTATTGCTATTTTCATGACAAATAAAAGACTTGTTGGTTGTTACACTGTGTTCTCTCATTCAATTTGTGTCCTAACATTTGTCGTCCCTTATAATATTTCGAATCTAGGCATCTTGTTTTTTCGGACCTTCTTGTTTTTTTCCCGCACTCTCGCATTAGATTTAGGGTCTCCAGAGGACGTCATCCATAAATATTACTTGGTGTGGCCTTACACAACGGATGGCACCTATTGTAGCCCGACAGCTTCGTTTACCAGAACCCCGTTAACAGCTATTTATCACCGAGGTAAATACGTGCGATTAGGAACATGCTGTGCGTAGATAGAATTGTTCGACGCTCGTCCCGCCATCTATCCTAACTCGGCTTGATAAGCCGCCTTCCCCACCGAGATCCATCAACCTACATGGCGGAGCAGGCCGTGATCTATTCCAAATCTGCGTCCATATGTCTGTATGAGGCGGCTCTCACCTAGGTACCTGGTGTCTACTGTTTCTTTTCTCTCCATCCATCTTACCTGCATACATCATACCCAGTAGACTGGGAGTCTTAACCCGGAGCCAGCCGGTCTCAGGCAGGGTTGGCGGCTGTCGATCACTCATCACTAATACCTCAGACTGACAGGCAGTGATATTGTTTTTAAATATAATGAAACCAAGGCTGGAAATACGCATACTTTTTTATGTTTCAGACTGACAAAGAGCTATTATATATAGTATTTTTGCACAAAGTGAAACCAAGGCTGGAAATATGTGACTACTTCTTTTCAGTTTCAGACTGCCAGACAGCTATACTGTTTTTACATAAGTGAACGAAACCACGGCTGGAAATATGCATATTTTTTCTGTTTTAGACTGCAACAACAGAGCTGTATTGTTTTTAAATATAATGAAACCAAGGTTGGAAATATGCATACTTTTTTCTGTTTCAGACTGGCAAAGAGCTATACTTTTTTTGCACAAAGTGAAACCATGGCTGGAAATATGTGACTACTAGTACTTCTTTTCAGTTTCAGACTGACAGACAGCTATACTGTTTTTACACATTGTGAATGAAACCAAGGCTGGAAATATACTTTGTTCTGTTTCAGACTGCAACAACAGAGCTGTATTGTTTTACACATAGTGGAACCAAGGCTGGAAATACGCAATAATAATTACTTTTTTCTGTTTCAGACTGGCAAAGAGCTATACTGTTTTTACACATAGGGAAACCAAGTCTGGATATATGCATATTTTTTCTGTTTTAGACTGCAACAACAGAGCTGTATTGTTTTTAAATATAATGAAACCAAGGTTGGAAATACGCATTACTTTTTCCTGTTTCAGACTGACAGACAGCTACAATGTTTTTACACATAGTGAAAGCAAATCTGGAAATATGTTTGATGTTTCTGACTAAGGAGCTATTATAATACTGTTTTTACACATAGTGGAACCAAGGCTGGAAATACGCAATAATAATTTTCTGTTCCAGACTGACAAAGAGCTATAGTGAAAGCAGAGCTGGAATACACTTTTTTTAAGTACCTGCACTGGTACAGGTAGCAGTCAAAATTTTCTGCACCAGACAAATATCACCTGCACTATTGATTAAGTTCTTTGGCTTCGGGCAGTTTATCAAAAGAACAATGTTTTGAGGCTGGTCCTTGACATGTGCTGTATAACAGAAAGTTACTACACAAGGCAAGTGCCATTTCGCTGGTGGTAACAGTAAGCAAGTACAGCAAATAAAAATACTGTGCACTTTTATCTTCCCAGTGCCTGGACCAGTACGTATAGGTTAGGTACACGCAGGCATCAGAAATACCTGCACAGCTCCAAGTTTACCTGCAATAACCTAAGGAAGTATTTCGATTCTTGGAAACCTAAGTTTGAAACTGAGGATGGAACAATCCTTTTTTTAAATTTGACCACTGTGTAAGAGTGTTTCTTACAGAGCTACAAGTGAGAATATGGGACAAGCAATCCAAACTTCTGTCAAGATTTGGACTAAGATTTCAATCAAAGTATCCAGTATCACATTTGCATTCTGTTACATGGACTTTGGTTGCTTGTAAAAGGTAGAAATCACTGATACTCAAATAAAGTAAGAGCACTTATTGGAACGGTCTGTCACTTATGAAAGTGTCCTAAACCCCAGATATCCACATGCGACTTATGTAAAAAGGTTGTATTTTACTCCAGAGATCTAATAAAGTAATAACACCTACGGAGTCTTAAGTCCGATGCCAGAGGCCACCTGGTGGTAACGTAATTAAGGGCTCGCTCCAAGTCGTCCTAGAAAAAACACGACGCCTTCTGTCGTGAAATCTAACTGAAGTGGCCATGGCCTCTACCCTTATAAAGTATCTACTCAAGTTTTAGCTCCCCTCCTCATTTTGATTGCTTAATATGTATGTTTGTCTAAATGAAAAGTAATGTTAAATCTTATAGTTCTGACTGGTTCCCTAAGACTGTAAGTTATTTTAACCTTTAGTACACTAAAGCAGCCATTTGGCTACCAATTCTCTGATGTTAGGTAGCAGGGAAAAGGTTAAAAAAGAGTGCTATCAAGGCCTTTTCAAGAATGTATTGAACACCTGGATTCTGAAGTGAGCATATCTTAGGGATTACTGATGCTGAATTTGTAGATATCTTTAAATTCACTGTATTTTTTTCTGGATTATGAGACTGGAATTAACTATTATATACTCTCAGTTCTGGGGGAGGCTCAAGAAAAACCACAATGGTAAAGGCCTCCCATGTATATTCTTTACTAATAGTTATTGTTGTTACAAAATGATTTATTTCTTTTTGTACACAAATAAATGATAAACTCTAATAATTTGCTGTTTATAACTTTGTGTTTATGTGGTCCAGTGGGTACTGTAATTTGCTTTATCTTCACAGTAGCAAAATTTCATGGTCTGAAAAAAATGTTTACAAGAACTTAATGTTCATGGTGATGCTAGAGGGGGAGTGAAAGGCATTAATGATTTAATAATGGTAACGATAAGTTCACGGTACAGAAGTGACCGCAAAAACCGTGGACATAAAAGTACCATGAAAAAAATCCGGAATACAGTATGACAAATGTAGGTCAGCCGTAGAGTTGGGTGGGGTTTTACCAACCCAGGCGGGTTTTGAGTGATGAGGGTCTTCCCTACGGCATGATGTACAGTTCATGGTGTCTGAAGGGATTGAACTTTTTCATCAACCACTGATCCATCCACTTGGCAACAGCATTTATCACGCAATTTTTCTACTCCGCAGATCGGCAGTATCATTTGTATTCCCCGTAAACTATCAGAGATACTGCTATATATAGCTTTTCAACCTCTTTCGCGTATGTGGATTGATGGTATATGCAGATAAATTGAACCCCCTGAAAAGAGAGCTATCTGCCTGGTATTAACATCCTGATATTCTGTTATAAATCTAAAAATTAGATGAAAATGTGAAAGTAAGAATTAGTGGTATCTTTGAGGTTGCAGTTGAAACAATAGCAAGAACACAATAGAAGAAAGAACAAATAGGACCTGTCCTTGGTGCTGATTTTTATTGCTCTTCTGTTGTAACTATAAAAATTGATTGAGTTTTGTTGTAAAACAGAACAAATATGCAGTTAAAACTGTGTTACCCATCCTGTGGCATATATTTGAGTTCAGACCATATAACCAGTAAACTACCTTAAGGCATAACACACTAGTTTTGTACAGTAAGTACA
Source organism: Branchiostoma floridae x Branchiostoma japonicum (assembly GCA_013266295.2). Lineage (NCBI taxonomy): Eukaryota > Metazoa > Chordata > Leptocardii > Amphioxiformes > Branchiostomatidae > Branchiostoma > Branchiostoma floridae x Branchiostoma japonicum. The sequence goes on along the minus strand of CM023838.1, from coordinate 3,846,531 downwards.
AGCTGCACTGGACCAGACTGTAAGGTTTGAACCACTCACACCGGGAAGGACCCCTACTCTTTTCAATAAGTGCAGTGGGATCTTTAACGTGCTCGAGGTGTGGCTCTCCTCAAAAACGAGACCTCCGGCTTTATGTCCCATCTGAGAGGACACCCCTGCCACCAATAAATGACTAACACGTTTAGTTTCAAAGTTTGGTGTTGTGCTTCTTGGAAAGCTTCTTTAGAAAACCATAACCTTGAGTTGAGAGACTTTCTTTGCTCTAAGAAATCGATTATTGTCCAGTGAACCAAGGATGTTTCTCAGCTTTCTACTTGTAATGGTTGTACACCAGGTAATTATGTATTCCTTTTGATATCTCTAAATTACACCCATGATAGTGTTTAGATCCCCTCAGGACAGAATGAAACACTTAGTGCACATGTAAAGCAATTTATTATTCTTGATAACTGAGCTCTCATGCACAGCCACCATAAGTCATAAAAGATGCTCATATTATAAATGTTAATTGTTAAATTGGGAAATTTAGTACCCATGTTGAAGTTTTTGTAAGGTTGCAATACTCAATAGGTAAGGTGGCACGGTGGTCTTGCAGTCCTGGGTTTGAATCCCAGGCAGGCCCGTTGTTGTGTCCTTGGGAAAGGCTTTACACCTATTTCCTCACTTGACTCAGGTGGAAATGAGTATCTAGCTTCAGTTGGGGACGTCCTCTCGGATGTAAAGCAGAGGTTTGGTTTTTGTTGAGAGCCACACCTCGAGCATGTTAAAGATACCACCACACTTATCGAAAAGAGTAGGGGTCCTTCAAATTCCCGGTGTGAGTGGTTCAAACCCTTGCAGTCCGGTCCTGTACAGCTTGTACTTACTGTACAAAACTGGTGTGTTATGCCTAGAGGTGGCTTACTAGTTATGCGAAACAAATAAACATTTTGTACATCATAGTACATAGTCTGGACATTTTTTTCCATCTGCGAGTAACTCTTATATATCTACTAGTCCTGACATGAGTAATGGTTTACTGAGCCGTCTCTTTCTTCCATAGTTATTACTCATCATCAATTTTGCCCAGTGCGCTGGTAAGACCTAATTGTAAGAAACTTCCGCAGACCATAGATCATCACATCTACCAGGCTTTTCACAGGCCTTGAGATATCTCCTGCAAGGTCCATCAAAATTTGTCTGCGTAATTTTCCATGGTTCCTATGTCCAAGGTTTATATAAGCCTCGGGCTAGTTGGACAGCCTTGGCAGGGCTAGAAATACTTGTTTTCAAGTATTTCAACTGGCAAAAATTTTAGGTACAATTTGAAAATTTACGCGCGAAAATTATGTAAACCCACAATAAACTAAATTGACCTTCCTAGTTTGTGTAATTGGCATGATAAGACACAGCATGAAACTTCGGAGATAGGCAGTGCAAACATGATCCTATAGCGGTATTTTCCACGTGCAAAATTGCACATTCAAAATATTTTTATGTGCAAATCTTGAAAATTGTGTGCATTTTGCACATTGCACCTGGGTATTTCGAGCTCTGCTTGGCCATATGTGGTTACCCGGTACTGTAAATTCACTTCAGTTTGCGGTAACTAAATTTCGCTGCACAGGGAGTTATTTTTATTAACAAAAAAAGTTAGTTTCAGTTCAGGAGAGACTGTGCAAGTATCATAATTGTGCTATGGATGCAGAGGAAAATAAAATACATTTCATTTCCAGATGGTCTCATTATGAGGCTTTTTTATTTACTTCAGGAAGGCCTTCTTATTGCATACTGGGCAAAATGGAAAGATCAAAATAGAATCCGATGCATATTGCCCCACATGGTTATAGCGAATGCAGGGCTCAAAATTCGTCTTCGTCGCCACCTACAGACCACCTTGCACCCAGTATTTCAAGCCCTGGAAAGCCTTCAAATAGCAACAAAGCTTTGCCAATTACATGTTCAGCAGGGTCGCAATTACTCCGCGCTCCCAACTTTCAATAACGGCCGAGAAATGATTGATATGCTGCAACATATCCCAGTTATTTGAAGCTGTTGGTTTTTCAGTACAGAAACAGGTCAAACCTACCCATGTACCTTATATCATTGGGGAGGGGGGCTGTCTCAAAGGTTTGTACATACCTTCAGACAATACAAGTTGTTTGGTCTTTGGAAAATGGAAGGTGATATCAAACCAGTTTAGCTCAATTAAAATAAATACATAGTATTAATGTCATACCTGGGCTGATAAAGTTCGATATGGGTGTTCCAGCCCGTGTGATAACTTCACACAGGCTTCCAAAAGTTCCATAGATCGCTTTGAATGCGTTTTGCATGCAAGTTGCATGCGACACTTTCGAAAATTCAAATACCAGTCTGAGATTGGGATGTTGGAATTGATGAATGAATTTCTTGTTTCAATAGGAACACCAAATTTTTTTTCAATTTCTGGCACATTTTGCATAGAAGACAGATATTAGGTACAACCCTGTACGAAACTTTTCTTACATAAAGTTAACTTATAATGAGAAGCTACTTGCCAATGACTAATTATAGTTTCTCAAGCTGACTACAGTCACAGCTTGCTCTATCCTCCAGTCTAGACACGGCCTTACATAACGTTATTGGCACCACAGGGACTACTAGAAACACAAAAGGACTTTGCTGTGCAGAAGATTGCAAAAAATAGGTCAGGCTAAGGATTTCCCAGAAGAATTTACGACGCTTCAATAAGAGAAGACATGGGGACACTAACAATACCGTGTCTTCCTACGCGACGTACAAATTGGAATCGCCAGCCATGCTCCGAAATTTTCCTCACAATACCATTGACGTCTTCTACTGTCACTGGACAAATTGGGGTCGGCAGACGTGAATTGCCAACTTTTCAGTTTGTGTGTGATATGTCTATCTGTGATAGCTCAGCTAATTTGAAATGAAAAGGGTGTATGAAAATTGGATAATGCTGACAGTCTTCTATGGTCAGGAAGGCATTTTGGAAATAACATGAATGGTTTTATTGGTTAAAGAATGTCTTCATAAAATATAAAGCCATAAAATGTTGAAACATAATATTTTTTGTTTCTTTAACATATAACATATATATGTCTATCAAACAAAATAAAGTGTGATTTAAACATATAGTTTTATTCTGTCAAAAGTTAGTCAGACAATAACAAAATTCCTTCTTGCTTCTTGTTTTCTTTTCACAAACAGGCACGTATCTTGAATGTCAGCAAAACAATATGCCATTTTATCCACCCTCAGAATGTCATTAATATATCTTTTGTTTACAGTCAAGAATTCAATACAAGATGTCCAACTAGAATGTATTACTGGTTGCTCTATTACTGTAAATCATGAAACTTTTGCACCGGTTTTATTTTTGTAGTTTTTGTGGTGTCACCTCTCCACCGTGAATTCATGACACCACGAATATGTCTACCTTGTATAACTACTGTACTACAGAATTGCTTCAACTGAGAACTTAAAACACTGTGAAAACCTTCCTTTCTCTCCTACCATAAAACAAAACCACTGCAAAAGTGTCTTCATTTACAGTAGTATGTTGTACCTACTGATATAATTATACTATCTTGGTGTTTTCTTCAAGAAAGAAGTCACATAACAGACGGGGCTTGCCTGTTATAAACCAAGTGCAAGTAATCTCACAGTGAAGTGTGGAGGACTTCACACTGACCTGCAGGTCATTCTTTGGATGCCGGAGTTGGCTTCCTGTGTCATTCAGGCTCTGACAATGACTGACAATCTTTGGGGGGGGGGCATAATCAAAACACACACAAATTTGGAAGTTCAAATCTAAGATAAAAAGATAAAATGCAGTTTCAGGCAGTGGTAATAGTCAGAATCAAGTGTTGATCTCAGCTCTGTGTTTTTTTTTCTTTCCTCTTGCTGAACTATTACTTTAAAACGTTCAAGAAATGTAAATGTATTAGAGTGGTGTAACTAGAAAATCAGAAGTTGTGGATTGCTGAATTTATCAAACTGCAATTGTATAAGTTGTTCTAAGTTTGCAGGACTTGATTCAGTTGTAAAATTTAAGGAGTTGTTCACAGTTGTTCACACTGCCCTGAAATCGCTTTGGGTGCCTTTAAAGTTTCTTTGTTGATTGAATGGTAGCAGACCTTGAGTTTGTACAGCTAGTTCACACAGTCAAGCTTGGCCTTTCTTTGTGTCTACTGACCAAAATGTTCCATTCTAATGGCGAAGACACCTATTAGGGATGGTTGAACGTTTGAAATGGTGACATTCCCTTTCACAGGTAGAGAGAGAAGTCCATCAATTGACACAGTTGCAGTTCCAGTGGTTCAGCGTGGGTGGCGGGGTAATGGTTCTTCATGGACCATTTTTGCTCGGTCCACATACACACCACCCACCCAAGGCTGCAAATAATGATGACAGATGCAATATTACAGGGCATCATTCCGCCATTAGCTTTCCACCTAGTCTGCCTCCGTAAGAAGATTAGACGGGAGAAAAGCCCGGGGAAATTGCTTCAGAATCCTATACTACATCCAAGGTGACAGTGCCGTGTAATCTATACGCGCCGACGCATCAAACGCTGCACTTTGCTTTCAGTCCGAGAACATCATGATTTGTTGAAAGTCCCGTCGCAAATCAGCTCAACTGGTTTCATTCAATGTCTCGCCTTTATCAAGGATGTGACAGTCACAACAGCGCTGATCCCCCCAAGTTTCAAAAATGCATGGTGGAAACTTTTCCGCTTTTGAAGGTTTGATGTAACGCTGACGACATTAAGCCGTGGGTTTACCTTGATGACCGTGATGGACGTGATTGCGGCCAGTTTTGTGCAGAGTTAATGCCACAACTTGGAGGTCTTACATTAAAGAAAGTAGCAAGACTGTTATAATGGCTGGAAGTTACTTACATCATGGCAGAGTGTTTGGTCACAGTTTGTGAGTCTGAAAAAGTTGTGAAATTTAAAGTTTATGGTATAGTCTGGTTTTCAACTACTGTACCAACACAGGTTTGACAGTTGACTTGTTAATGATGTTCTTTTTTATGTGTAGCTACGTATGCAACTCTTATCTCCATAGCTGAATAACATAGCTGTCCCTGGTGCTGAATGACATTGACTTCACACTGACATTGCTGTTCCTGGTGCTGTGTGACATTCACACTGACACTGCTGTCCCTGGTGCTGAATAATCATCACACTGACACTGCTGTCCCTGGTGTTGAATAATCATCACACTGACACTGCTGTCCCTGGTGCTGAATAACCTTCACACTGACACTGCTGTCCCTGGTGCTGAATAACCTTCACACTGACACTGCTGTCCCTGGTGCTATTTAACCTTCACACTGAAACTCCTTTCCCTGGTGATATATGACATTCACACTGACATGTCTGTCCTTGGTGCTGAACACCACTTCCTCTCACCTATTTAGGCGTATGGTGTAAGTAAGAAGTAGCAGTCATGTTTATCATAGATAATGTGACATTATATATACAAAGAAACAGAAGAACGGGCAAAAATGTCTCATAAAAGGGATCTTTCCAGTGTTCATCCTTCTGTCTCTCCAGAAGGATCTCCTGCTTAGGATGGAAAAACCTTTACCCGTCCTATCCCCCTTGATGGAAAAATCAAAAGAGTTAGTACCTCTGAGAACTATGGCTACTGTCGAAAAAAAGGACAAGCTGATCATTCTTGGGGATTTCAGTGCACGTGAAGGTGTGGATTCCAAGATTTCTCACTCTTTCACTGCTCGACACAGAGCTTGGCTCCGTCAAATGAACTGAAAGGACAGAGACAAGTTTAATTCTGGAAAAAAGCATTGCAACGCATGTGTAGGTGTGGAGTTTTTTATTTTTTTTTATTTACTTCAGTTTTCACCTCAAAACAAGGCTCGTGAAAGCCACTTGCATGTTTTGGGTTACTGTGAGGACTGCATGGTCAGATGTTTGTTCACCCTAGATTTAAACCATTGGAGGTCGTACCTAGTGGGGAAACATTCACGGGGAAGCTTGTTCCACAGTAAAGTGGTTCTGGGGAAGAAACTGTCGGCATGGAATTTTCTCTTGAGTGATGGAGAATTGAGGAAGAAAGGGTGATTTTCTGCTGTTGAGGTGGCAAAGCGTGTTCTTGCAGAGAATGTTCGGAGTGGGGGTACAAGAGAGTGAAGTTCAGCAGTGCTCAGTTTACCACCTGGTCAGAAGTGCTAGGACATATGAGGACTGGCGAGCACTCTGTATGAATTGACCTTCAAATGCCCTCTGTTAAGCTTCGACACTTTGATCACCAACAGTGGCACAAAACATCTGCAAAATCAAGAACTGACGAAGCCATTTGCATTTTGCTGAAAATAGCCGGCATTTCAGATGGTTCAGGAGTTCAAAATTGCAACTTTTATATCCATTTCTTGTCCTTTCAGTGCACAGCACAGAGCTTGTCACAGTTACATAATCTGAAAGGGTGGAGAAAAATTTAGATCTGCAAAAAAACAAGCCTGACTAAAATCACAGACCTAGCGGCCCATCTAAATAGTATATAAAGATTTCTTCTTACACAACCAGTAAAGTTCTCACCTGCTTACATGTAAGAAGAAATCTTTATATCCTATGATCTTCCAACCTGATGAAACTATTAACGGACATCTAAATAGTCTGTCTTGGAAGGGGACTAAACTACTAAACTATGTTCTAGCAATCCTAACTCTTAAAGGGGTGCCAGAACATACATGTAGGGGTGTCTTCGTCCAATCAGCCCCTGACAGCAAGAGACAGAGCATGTAAAACAGGCTAGAAAAATGGTCTCCAGAGAAATCCAGGAATTTTCAATAACGATAAGTGACCAAAAGCCTACCTTTCAATCAGTGGGAAGGTGACAAACTTTTCGGCATTGCTAAGTGTACCAAATCTACAGCCTTTAATTTGAGCAAAGAAGCTGGTTATTGGGCACATTGGATTTTCCATTATCTTTGCCACCGGTGGTCTTAGCGACGAGCCTGAAATGGCCGGACTAATTGTGGCTGGCAGCAATCAATGGTAGATAATTCCACTGCTCCTTGTACTGAGTTCTACCTGTGGAAATGGGGTATCATATATGGATGTGTCAGGGAGGACATGAAAGGATGCACATCCTCCAAGATGTGTTCAAAGAACAAGACTCTGGTGTGTGATGTAAAAAAAAACTGCAGCGTCAAGTAGTTTTCGGAAAGGTTGTTGAACTGCCAGAGCTGGACTTTTTTTGGCAACACCAAAAAGGTTATAGGAACTGACCATGCCTTATGATACTGTATACACCTCAGGGCGGGTCATTAACCCTATGATTTATTAATATATTACTGATTAATGACCTTTATACATAGCGGGTCTTACTTATCTTATCATTATGGCTTATCTAGTGTTGACGCAGTCTAAAATGGAACCCTTGAGTAAAGTCTAGAGCACGTTTAAATAAGCAAAATGGTTTTTAACCTTCACCTTATATTAACCTTCAGCATGCTAAGGTAGCCATTTGGTACCGATTTTGTGTTGGTTATGGGGTAAGGCAGCAGGGAGAACGTTAAGGGTCAATGTACTATTGTTTCAGCTGTTTCAATTGCAATCTCTGATACCACGAGGTCAGTCTTTAACCTTCTTACTGCTGAAGTAGCCTCTTGCCAAAGTTTTGGCACCAAATTTGTATTGATTAGGGGTTAGGCGGCAGGGAAAAGGTTAATTTATGATTGGCATTCAGTAGAAGAAATAAATTATTTAGCCATTTGTCTTACATATACATATATAACAGTTGGAAGGCCAATCCACTCTTTCTTTACAGACTGGTATCAAATTTTGAAGCCCACAGTGAGGGACTGTATGATATTTAACAGGGGAAGGGTCAGACAAATGGAAGAGCCAAGGAAGAAAAATTTTGGCCTGGGGGAGGGCCACAGAAAAAAAAAATTAGCAAGAGGGGAGGACCAAGGAAAAATTTACCCTCTTAGGGGGAGGACAATGGAAAAAATTTTTGACCTGGGGGGAGGGCCATGGAAAAATTTTTTGACCTGGGGGGGGGGCAAGGAAAAATTTTCCCTCTTAGGGAGAGGGCCATGGAAAAATTTTTTGACCTGGGGGGAGGGGCATGGAAAAAAATGTTGACCTGGGGGAGGGCCATGAAAAAAATTTACCCCAGTACATATTGTACAGTCCATTTTATTTCCTGTTGTTTACCCAGACCATAAATTAATTGCCAATACTATAGCATAGGACCATCCTTGATGTTTGAGATGATTGCTACCAAAGTTTGAAGGACAAATTCATCTTTGCTTGTTTACCAGTTTCTAATATCTATATTGTCTGACAGTCAGTATGAATGTCAATCAGCACCAGGGACAGTAATGTCAGTATGAATGTCATTCAGTACTAGGGACAGCTTTACTAGTGTAAAGAAATGTCTTTCAGAATTGGGCACTATCACAGGATCACATTTTTCAGCCTGAGAATTTTGTACAGCACATTTTCTGACATCTTTCAGGCCCAGATTTTTCATACTCAGAAAACCAGTTCCTCCTATATCAATGTGAATGTCATTCAACTGCTCAATCTTTACCTTATTTGTTTATACAGTGTTGATCCCATGCTGTATAAGTGTTTCCCACAGCGTGTACCAAAAGACGAAGTCCAGTCATATGTACAGCAGAACTCTCCTTGGACAAAGGTTACTAGCGAACGCAGAGGTCAATCAACTCTGGATCACTGCGTCCATCACGCATTCATCAGGAGACAGCCGCAGAATGATACTTGACTGCCGTGTACATAAAAAACCTTTTTGGTCTACATGTAGTTCGCTTGTTTCTCGTGACCTATTCACACAAGTAGCCCTGGTTCTTGACCCAGGAATGTACGATCGTAACAAACAGAATATCATATGCATTGTAAGGCCACCCCAATTTAACTTGTTGCTTCTCGGATTCGCCTCTTCATTTTTTTCTGATTTGCAAAAAAAAAAAAAAAAAAAAAAAAATTCTGGTTCTGAATCAACTAAAAAATGCACATATTTTGCCTCCAACGGTTGAAGAAAGTCCTTTTCTTCCTAGTTGTTACAGTTGTTACATCTACCAATGCAGTGGTTTGATTAAAAGTTCAAAATTCATTGTTCAAATTTTAACCCAGTCTTTTGTGTTGACTTCATGGCACCTATTCTAGCATTTGGGGCTACAATAAGATGCCCAGGCCTGTTTTTATTTTTTATTTATATTTTGCCCTGTTGCTTTGTATTTTTTCTGAAAAAATCTGAGAAGCAACAAATTGGTGTGGCCTTACCTGATCAGCAGAACTCTCCTTGGACAAAGGTTACTAGCGAACGCAGAGGTCAATCAACTCTGGATCACTGCGTCCATCACGCATTCATCAGGAGACAGCCACAGAATGATACTTGACTGCCGTGTACATAAAAAACCTTTTTGGTCTACATGTAGTTCGCTTGTTTCTCGTGACCTATTCACACAAGTAGACCTGGTTCTTGACCCAGGAATGTACGATCGTAACAAACAGAATATCATATGCATTGTAAGGCCACACCAATTTAATTTGTTGCTTCTCGGATTTTTTTCAGAAAAAATATGAAGCGACAGGGCGAAAAAAAAAAAAAAAAAAAAACAGGCCTGGACATCCTATTATAGCCCCAAATGCTAGAAAAGGTGCCATTAAGTCAACACAAAACACTGGATTAAAATCGAAACAATGAATTTTGAACTTTTAATTAAACCACTGCATTGGTAGATGTAACAATTGTAACAACTAGGAAGAAGAGGACTTTCTTCAACTGTTGGAGGCAAAATATGAGCATTTTTTAGTTGATTCAGAACCAGAATTTTTTTTTTTTTTTTTGCAAATCAGAAAAAAATTAAGAGGCAAATCCGAGAAGCAACAGATTAAATTGGTGTGGCCTAAAGGGCAAAAAACAAGCTTTCAAATGATACATAATGCAATGCAATTTATAAAGCAATAGCGGAGATATGATTAATCAAATTCAAGTTTCAGAACTTTTTGTGTACTCATTTACGAGCGTCTTGTCATTTTTTTGTACCCGTCTTAATTGTCTTAATTGTCCCAGCTGCCAAGGTACTTTGTATCTTATATCTATTAGACTTAAGAGTGGATTTTAACAATTATTCCTTTAAGAAAACTCAGGACTAATTCAGACCCTCAAGGAGCTACCTCCAGCCAAATAGAATAATTGTCTGTAATCCAAGAGATAAGAGAATGTCCGGAAGGTAATATAAATTATTTTTCAAGGATTTTGTTGAACCTTCTGGTTGAAGATGCTGCCTCGTGGGATGTTAAAGCTATCAAGTAAACCCATCTGTGTTCTCCACACTATCAGGGAGTTTCTTGGAGTGAAACTAATTGGGTTAACTTGAACAGTTCTAACCTTGGACAGATTTCGATTAAAAGATCCGTATCTGTATAGCTGATATAAACGCCCTTTGGTGTAACACATCAGCTTCTGTATCTGTATCTATATAGCCAGTATAACTGCCCTTTGGTGTAACCAAGGAGCTTCTAACACACCAGCTTCTGTATTTGCATCTGTATAGCTGGTATAAATTTGGTGTAACACACCAGCTTCTGTATCTGTTTCTGCATATATAACCACCCTTCGGTGTAACACACCAGCTTCTGTATCTTCATCATAAAACTGGTATGACCGCCCTCTGGAGTAACATACCAGCTTCTGTATCTGTACCTGTACAGCTGGTATAAATGTTCGTTGGCATAACACATCAGCGTATTGGTATAGCCCAGGTATAACCACTCTTTGGCATAACATACCAGCTTCTCAGGCAAGGCAGAAGCTGGTTATATTACACTGAACAACCTGTTACACCTAACCTTTGCACATATACATGTAGCTGCAAGCGTCGTTCAAAGCTATCTAGCTATAGTGAGGATGCCCCTCCTATATTTGGTGGAAACGAGTTGCACTCTATGATAGTTCTCAGGTTTCTATGATAGTTCTCAGGATAGTAAAAACAAATTTTTGAACACCTGAATCCTTGGTTGATATAACTCTGGTACTTGAAGGCATGACTATTTCTTGTTCTTTTCTTTTCATGTTCAGATGTTTTGTTTTCAGTGTGTCTGTTTGTGTGTTTGCTTGTGTTTCCGTGGTTATTTCCATATTCAACAAGCAGATGTTGCTTCCTGCCCAATCCTTTCCAGATAAAATGTGAATAAAATGAAATTAAAAAGAAATGAAATGGAAAAGTGTTGATTGCTCTTCCGTCCCAATCCATTGCCCATCCTGGCAACAGGTAACTAGAGACACCTGATACATTATTCATTACCGATACATGAATAATTAACGTTACAGGTACCTGTGCTTTTATCTAATTTGAGAAAATGAGAGACTACGTAGCCAATTGTGGTCACATGCTGATAGTACTACTACTACTCACTGTACAAGGTAATGGGAAAACAGCAGGATACCAGTTTCTTTGAAATGAAAACAGCACTAGTGCGACTCTGTAATTTTCCCCCATGCACAAACCCTGACATAACTGCTGGGATGCTGGGAAACTTAGGAACAAGTCTTTCTAATCTCTGTCCCAGAACACATACTATCACCATTACATAACTCTCAACAATGCAACCAAGCAAGCAACCAATGTAACCTGGTTTTAATACATACACAAAAGTGATATATTTTAAGGCCTGTACCTGAACAATTTATAGGTACAGGTACATCATTTAGGTACGAGTACAGGTAAAAATGGGTACCTGACTTTGGTTGGGGAGGTAACAGTCGGTGGAAGGAGAGGGATGGGCTCTGCTTTCCAATACCGTACCCTTGACACAGTGGAAAACAACCCACTGCCCCTACGGCCTCAAAATGTCTATGGGACTACCTTTACCTACCTTTTCCAGGTAAACAGCCTCATGCAACTAAATTAGCAGATAAGAGATACAGCCCAACCTGTACCACTTTGCATAAGGACCACCAGACCATTGTAGCCATTTTCTGGTGGTCTATTTGATTGTTTTTGCTATTGATTGACTCAAGCATTACAAAATCCTGTCTATGGTGGCCGCCTGTCTTCTGTGACTATTTTCTTCAAGTTCCTTGCGTGGCCACCATGGACAGGTCTGACATGTAAGTTTGCTCAACGAGTTTCACAGGAGAGAAACTTTGGTTACTTACGTTTCTTATTGGATCCGTCTCCTTTTTCCGGATTCGGGCAATCATGGCGGTACATCGCTCGCAATTCTGCACAAGTAGGTCAATGTCCACATTGGCGGTCTTTTGGCACTCATTTGCTGCCTCAATGAGCCTGCCAAGAAAATGACAGCAACTATAACAGTCAGTCTGGTAAAAGCAGAGACCTTCCAACTGTAATGCCCAAAAGACACCAGTAGATCTAAATGCAGCGGACCTAAGTGATGCACCCATTTGCGATGTTCTCTCTCCATCCAATCCTGATAGCACAGCCTAAAGGGAAGCTATCCAAACAGGTTACACAGTCACTGCAACAAATTAATCAGGCAGAGAAGATCATTAACACTCTTGGGTGGAGTTTTAATTGAAAAAAGCACCCGGGGGAAACACTTATAGGGTTTTCATTTGCTGTTAAATTAGACCCTAAGAACCCGAAACTTAACAGTGCTTGGTCCTAATAACTTCAGCTTGCACCACAGCACATTATCATTGATGAACTTAGAAGTAGATCTAGCCACAAACTGAACACGATCTCTGCCAGGACTGAACGCTTTAAAAATAGTGCAATGCCGTATATCATGAGACTACTGAACTCCTAGTGATACACGGGTGTAGTCCATTGTTTCTATATACTCGCTTATTTTATCATAGTATATACTTGTACAAGTACTTTAAAGTTTTTGAACGCTGATTTTAACAATGACGAATGATTTTAATTGTAATTGTAATCTTAAAATTGTAGTGTATCGTAAAACGTTTGTGAAAGTCAGAGCAATTCAGGACCCAATTGTTAGGGCCCTGCTAATCTGTACTGAGCACCAAATAAACCATTATTAAAAAGTACTATAATCTTACAAGTGTGTATTTCTATATGGGCTGTGTACCTGAAAATACAAGTACAGAGGTTTAGGTACTGAGGTTCAAACATTTCCACAAACTCTCCTGTGTGCCTGAGAGGCAAATTGTGGGCTGCCATCAAGCCTTAGCATCGATAGTGTGATAGTACGTCTAACCCACGGAAGACAGGAACAACAGACGTTAATCCAGATAGTGTAGTGAGTGAATTAATGAATGAATGAGTGGTGAATGACTGAATGAATAGCAAAGTGCACAGTAAAAGTCACAACTACTCGATGAAGATGACACTGACAGCCAGGTCGAAAGGTCAGTTCCGGTTAAACGAGTGGTTGTGAGTATTGCCCATAGCAGTGATATTTCAACCCACAGTTATGGAAACAGCAAACAGAAACAGTAAACAGAAATGTTTGTTTTGACCTGTGGTTAGGTCATGTGAAGAATCTACGTACCCTCGAGCTCACGACCTACAGGACAGTCTGATGACAATGATTCAATGCTGACATACAATGTTTTCGTTCCTCCCAGTCTCTAAATTTTCCTCCTTCTGGTAGGAATTGCATGTATTTAGTCCCCAAATAAGTAAAACTGGTTTGTGACTTTTTTTATTCACAAACAGTAACAGTACATATGTGATGTTCACAGTTCGGTGTTAAATATGGACCTGTACCTAAAATATTTAGGCTTTAGCAGTTATATAACCATGTCCATTTAAGGCGGCAAGTCTTTGATTATAATACTGCTGTGTCGGGAGTCCCTGACACAGTGAGGGCAGCAGTCGGCTAGTCCTTACATCGCACGTTTCCAGGCGGCTCTGTCCAGCGTTCCACACTGGTAAGGCTGCATACATTATGTTATACAATGCAAACAACATTTTGAACTTAGCATTATGAAGAAAAGGCTAAACTTTATGTAACACTAAATATATTGGGAGTTACCGAAATTTTTGGCTAACTCTGTCAGCCTTGTTCATGGAATTGACCCGTCTACTGCAGCTTCCGGGACGTGACGTCGGAAACACGTGATTGCAGCAGAGGGTCATACGAGTCAGATAACCTGTGGCGCCCCCCGTCTCTGTTCAGTGTTTCCGATGTCACGTCCTGGAAGCTGCAGTAGACAGGTCCATTCTGTGAACAAGGCTGACGGAGTTAGCCAAAAATTTCGGTAAGTCCCATTTTATTTTGTGTTGGAACATAAATTTAAGCCTTTTCTTCATAACATTTTGAACTGTTTTTATTGCAATTGATGGCTCTTGACAATATGTTTTTTCTGAATGGTCAACTATCTCATTTACATTCATACTTTTGAATAACAGTTGTAACCGAATGCTTGCTGTATGACATCATTTTTTGACTACTAAAAAATAGATATAACTAACAAATTCACTGAAGCCACATTATTCTATTATTGCAAGCATATGTAGTTGTCGCAAAAGATCAAAAGCAACAGATGAACAATGATTATGTTCATCCCAAAGAAATGAATTCTTTAAAAGATGAGATCATACAATATCACTCCCCTATAAAAAATATATTACTTCCTGCTATTCTAAAGTATAGCGATTATAACCACCCCCCAAAAGATGTTACATAGGAAAAGTTATATAGAATATTTATAAGAAAAGTCTCTGAATGAACGAGGCAGTGTTTCCACTACACTACAACACACACACTCTAGCTGATGGCAAAGCTTATGCATTTTGTGTGCCTGCTTTTACTGCTAGCCCTTTGACTGTTGTACTAGTGAATACATCGGAATGGGGATGAATAGACTACATTGTCCTGGACACTAAACCTAACCTGTGCCTCAAAGCCTGGGTGGGGTAATCATTACAAAGGCACCTATCACCTGAGAGAGTCCGGCAGCCGGGTAACCTAGCAACCAAGATAAGGGAGCTTGTCTTCAACACTCAACACTTCCACGGTAGTGGATCAAGTTCTGTGAGAAGGTTTACATAGACAAACCGGCCCAGGGACAGGAAACTTCAACGGAGAGAAGAAACCGTAACCGTAAATTGTCTAAAATACTAAATACATACTTCATTAAGCAAGGAGAACGAAAACTTCTCATGTAGCTTAAAGGGACGACAACCCACTTTCCGCTGTGTAAATGATATGAGTTAATAATCCCCGTACAGTAAATGTCCTAGCTTCAGGACCAACTGGAAGTGTATCCAAATATCCTTAG
Source organism: Branchiostoma floridae x Branchiostoma japonicum (assembly GCA_013266295.2). Classification (NCBI taxonomy): domain Eukaryota; kingdom Metazoa; phylum Chordata; class Leptocardii; order Amphioxiformes; family Branchiostomatidae; genus Branchiostoma; species Branchiostoma floridae x Branchiostoma japonicum. The sequence goes on along the minus strand of CM023838.1, from coordinate 3,831,325 downwards.
CACAGTTCTCGGACGCAAACCCCAAGGTAAACACGTCGGATTGTTCAAATTCCGCCTTCTCATGTCTAATGGCGTGGACAAGCCAATAACACGAGTACCGGTTCTGTTATGGACTTCGCTCGTCTTAAACCAGTTTTTTCCAGCCGCGCGGAGTTTTCTGATAGCTAGCAGATTGTGATTGCTTGCCGAGCTTGATCAATGTCTGATTGCTCTCCAACCAGAGCTAAATCAAAACCCAGTATACAATCAGAAAACACGGAAAATAATCAGGCCTGACTTGATGAAAAAACTAGGCAGGGTCTGTAACAAAGGCTAATCAATAAGTTGTTTCTTCTGCTAGAGCAAGTTAAATACCATTACTATCAATATTGAATTTGATACAAGTATTATCATTTTCTTTGTATGATTGAGACTGAATGAGACATACTAGCTCCAGCCATATATAGATGACACTTTTTATGTCTCATGGAATTTGGTCTTAGAAAGGACATCTTCTATGTAATCAAAGGCACTTAAAGCTAGCCAATAAGTGTACAACTTTAAAAACTGTTCAACAGCAAGAGTTGGAATATCTTTTATAAGCCATTCCTTCAAGTTCAATTGAATTTTGACATAATTCTACTGAATGTTCAGTCAGGCATTTATCTTATGTACATGTATACTAGTTCTTTTTTAGTTTCAATACAAAAATGACAGTATCAAGTGTATCTTTTAACAATTCCCCAACATGAAAAAAAAATCAACCACCCATGCATCCAACCAGACATTTGAGTGACCGTTACTGGATGTGATGGTCAATTGTAAAGTCGTTACCTGAGAAATGTCACCTCGTCGATTACCTATGACTCATCAGGTGGTCACGCCCAGTTTGCTGACATTTCAGTTATCATCTGGTTAAAAGCAGCCAATTCAACATTAAATGTTCCATCTATCCATGCCTCATATGGCTAGATACAATTACGAATAGATGTAGAAAAATAGTCATTTACAAAGCAGTCATCCTCAACTGAGGTGAAGCATGATGCTTTTCAAGTACTAGTAGCTAGTGGTAGTGCAATGTGTCTTTGCTATGGTTTGCATTTTCAGCCAAGCACACCAGGTCACCCCTACTCTTTTTGATAAGTGTGTTGGGTTCTTTTTGCATGCAGAGGTTTGATGACTGAAGCTAAGGGCCATTGGTTTTATGTTACTATCTGAAAGGATGTAGTTTAAAGGCATCCAATGCAATTTCAGGGTGGCAAAAAAAATATTCTGGAAGAGGAAATCTGTCTGATATTGAAATTTAGTGCCATTTCTTAGCAAATTTTCGCCATCATTTCATACTTGTTCAAAGCATTTGAATTAGCCCCAAAATAAGATACTTGAGGAGTCCCGTTATTTTTTGGTGCCACCAAGAAATAGCTAGAATCAGACTATGATACGAAACAAGCAACCGTTTTCCGTCATTCCGCCATGCTATTGGACGTTGGCTTTATGTCACCATCTTATAGGACAGTTTCATACAACCCCAACCAGCTCAAAATCTTAACCACCGAAATACAAACATTTTTTTTGGACTTGACACTCCTAGCATGAATATCAGAAAATAAATCTCACGTCTCCACAGATAAATGTTTGCCCATTTATTATATGATGGAGTATCAATTTATATCAATAAATCAGGCAGACTCATCTTTGTAACTGACTACAATACAATTAGCGTTGGGCCATAATCTGAATTATTTATAATTATGTCAAACATTCCAGGATTTGACATTAATGATGATAAAGAATTGTGATGTGTCATTTGTTACTGGGTTGGTAGCCTGGTCGCCCAGCTCTCCAAGCATGAAGATAAGAGTAATTCTTATGTAAATAGTCATCAATGGTAGCATAGACTGGAAGTAAACTTTGTTACTGGGGTAGAAAACAGTTTAGAGATCTCTTTACGTAAGAGACAGAAATCATAGTTCCTTTATGCCACACCATTCTAATCTGTCGGTTCTCAGTTCAAAAGAAAGAAATGCGCTTGACTGGAATGTCATTAATTGATCGTTGAAGGTAGCGAAGACTTAACGAAGACGTAAACTTCGTTACTACTGGGAAAGAAATTAGTTTAGAGATCTTCTGATCTTAGGGACAGAAAATATAGTTTCTTTAGGCCATATCAACCTAATTTGTTGGTTCTCAGATGAAAACAAAATTGTTAAACTGGAAAATCAACAGAAAAACAGTCTAGATCTTGGAACTTCGTCTAGATCTTGGTGAATTCATTTTCAGTGAGCAAATATGGCCAGATGGAAGTTCTCTCAAAGTCCTCGGTTTTGACTTTTCACTGAAATTTAACTTAATGTAACATTAGCACAATGTAGACAATATATTTTCCTGTCAATTTCTTATACATGTATGCTGTTGCCAAGACTAGGAAGCGGACCTTGGGCAGCTTGTTTTGCACAGTTCACAAGTGCCAGAAATATGAAATAATGATAAAAATATGTTAACTGGTTGTATATGTAGCCTGGGTACCAGTTTGTTGCCAGGGCCAGTATACAGGTCAGCTCATGGGCTCTAGGGCCAACATACAGTATTCCCAAGGAAATTTTACCACAGACCACCTCAGTTAGACCCTGAGCAAGTCTCAAGCTGGCCATGGGGACTGGCCTGTGTATTGGGAACAATCTGGCCTCCAGGCTATTGCATTTGTCATTCACATGGAGGTTCTCTTCTCCAGAATATTTTCAGTTTTGGGCCCCAAAAAATTACATAGTGCTCCTTGAATCTGCCTCGAGAAGCAAGAAAATAACTTGGTTTGGCCTTAACTAGAAACAGCACTGAGCTGCATGTCATCAGACTCCAGATGACTGCAGGTTCTTTGTTTGCACCAAGGCTGCAGGCTTACGAAGTCTAAAACCTGGGGGCAGGCTGGCAGACAACTCTCCCCACCCCGCTCAACCACCTCCCATTAACAATTAAAACCAAAGGACCTGATACAGGACCATCAACCCCTGTACACAACCTTTGCCTCTTCAATATCACCCTGTCGAGATAATGTATGTAACTAGGTCAATGAGATGCGTAGGATGCATGCTGGGATTGCCTTCACATTGGAGCTGTCAATCATGGCTTGCTTTCCCTTGGTTGGTTGACACAGACACTCACTGTCGCCAGCTCTCGCCTGGCTAAACCTTGGGTTTAGTAGATTTAATACTCTCGGGAGGATATTGGACAAACTGGCCTTGGGGCTGATTGCTCGACGTCAAAATAGATGAAATATACAATCTATTTTACAAGATTGACGTTAGAAAACTAAATATCGTTAGCTTTCAAATGGTCTCAAAGGAAATACACATTATAAGATCTGCATGACAAATCTTACTTCCACCGGCTTATGAGTATGATTGATAAACAACTTTCACTTTGAAAATAAAATTGATAGTTTATAAACAAAAAGTCAGCATTTTCACAACACAAATAGAAAATATTGTACCTATTTCTGAATGATAAGCTATGGAGATTTCAATCTTCAGAAAATACTCATGCTCATTATCATGATTCAAGGTTAGAATTTGTTACATAACAGAACAAAAACAAATATTGCTTCAATTACAGCTACGACAAACATACCAGTAACATTCAGCACATAACAAGCGTGTGTGTAACGCTATGAGAGAGGCCGTAGAATTTACATAATCATGACTATGGCTCCGTGTGAGTAGTTCCCCCAGTGGGCCACATGATGCTGTATTTGAATAATAATGAACGTGTTAGGCGGGGTGACTAGGTCAACAGTCAGGTGGTACTATTGGCTGCAGCCGGGCTGGCCACTCACACCATTCACACCACCGTGTGGACAGGCTTGACCTTCAGCCAGAGAGAACTGACCGACTGGACGCCACTACAGCCGACCGTAAGTCTACATCCTTACACACTAGCCATTGGCATCCGTTCTATCTCACCAGTACAGTCTCACCATGTTGAAGTTCTTGAGGATTGCTGTGTTTCTGACAGTACTTAGGGACTAGTGCTCACTCTGGTGACAGGTGTCAGTGTCACTTACAGCCTCTAGTAAACAGTCGGGCCGGCAACACAACAATATGTTGACACGATATAGATATCGGACAGCACGGCTGGCGACATGACAATGTGCTGTAACGCGATGACTGTTGGAGTCTGTGTGTTATGTAGTACTGGCACTGTGTAGGGGTCCGTTGGAATGTCAACATAACAAGATAGAAGGTCAGGAGAGATTTAGCCAACTGACCATGACTGCAACATTCCAAAGATAGAAAAAACTCTCTCTCCTCCTATATAATCCGTAAGCCCAAGCGTTATAAGTACTTGATAATTGATCCGTGACCTTGTGCTAACCAATTAGAAGCTGTAGTATAATCATTAGGAGAAATTCTAGCTGTCTGTAATTTGGATGTGTATAATTGGACCTTCCACCGGCTTACAAGCAGCGCTGTGGGTAGGGCTTAGCGTAGCGATGGTGTCTTGAATAATGTCTGTGTCTGTATATAACCTCCAACACCTTTGAGACCATGATGGATGAACAGGTTGAAACCTCTGCACTGTTTCTAACCAAAGGCAGGCCTTGTATTAAGTGTTGCCGTACAACTTTCGGCACACAGGGATGAGCGTAAATGTTAAAGTATTGCCTGTAAACCATTTTCGATCCCAACCGGGCCTTTAAAAAAAAACTGTGGCAAAAAAAACAAAAAAAACGGTGATCCATTAACCATTGGCAGTCTGTGTATTTATATCAAGACGGATTGGAAGACTTGTGGGTCTGCACTGTTTCTTATTAAAGCGAGGATGCCAACATGCCCCTCAATGCCTTGTTCTAATCTAGAGGTGGAGGAACTAACAGAGGGCATCAGTCAAAGGCAACCAGACCTGACACGGCCGGACTATGGAATGTATTGTCTCCTCTTGGTCCGAAGACGTATTCGGTGACATGGAGGCCTTCCCTGTACTACAAGGTAAGTACAAGCAGGAGTAGACCTTTCTACATCTTCTCATACCATTGGCCTTGGAGGGGAGAAACTTTGTTAGTAAAGCACTAGGGAATGGTGTTGGAACTTACCAATTGACCTGAATATGTCGAAGTTGTGCTTTACATCTGTTTCTAATTGTATAGGTTTAAAATAGCACAGGTCCACGGTCAAAAGCCAGCAACCACAAAATCAGACCATTTCATTAGAGTAGTATATACACAGGTACTTCTGATCATCCTATTTCTTACAGTTCAAACAAATCAACCTCAGACTGAGAGAAACCATGTGTTCATCAGGGAAAATAAAGAAATGTCAAAAGGTCGTGTCTGGAAAATTTACTACAGTGCAAGAAAAGCCAAAGAACAAATTGAAAAACAATGATGTGAAAAAATGTTTTTCTGGGTAGTTTTTGAAAGGTTTGCAAATGTGATCTAACCAGTACAGTACTTCAAAAATTCTGTAAAAGATATTCACATGTTTATTTATAAGTACAGACCGTATTGTGTATGAATAATTATTTTGGAGCAAACTTGTACATGATAATAAAATTGTTGTTGCTGCTACTATTCTTTCAAAGGGGATGTTCTCTCTACAAATATGATATACCATACTTAAATTGTTGCAAAGTTTTACCAGTGTGGTATGAAAACTCCATATCAAAATACTGTATGATATGAATGAAAATCATTATGAATTTTGAATGTTGTTAGTAATTTGATAAACATTCTGGTTGTTTATATCATGTAATATTCCAGGGAATCTGGTACATTTTATGATTACTCTACATAATAAGGACACTAGCAGAACTTTCGAAATATTCATTAAGACCAGTACAGGTACATCATATCTCTCACGCAGTTGTTTGAAGATTAACACTAACAATTCACTCCAAACATACGGCCCCGACACCAAGTATCAAAACTCCGGGGAAACAGGAAAGACATTCGAGCTCCAAACAGCGGCGGCGGATTAACTTTCCATGTTTCAGGAATTGTTTGATGAAAGAGACTGCCCAGAAACAATCACATGTCGGTGGGGAGCGGGATGGGTTTTCTGGACGCTCTCTAATCCTCGCAACTTTGATATCCAAATTAGAGTTCGTGCGCCGAGCGTATCAAAGCTTCGGCTGATTACAGAGTGGAACTGGTATAGATTCTGGTATTGACTGTCGGATATCAGGCAGTTAAAAGTACATATACAGACCGACATCACTGCCTCTTGCCCCTGTATATTGTATATCAGCAGATCTGGGCTGACAGCGGAAACCACTATCCAAACACCAGGGAGAAAAGATGCATACCAGAAAGTGTCAGGGGATTAGCTTTCTCTGTTCTTGTGTCTGCCTGTAGAAACATAAAACTGACTAGTCAAAATGAACGACATACTAAAAGGGCAAACATGAGATAACAAATCAAGGTAAAATGTCTCAGGTTACTCAGTAGACTAGAATTATGTCTGGCACAAGATTTTACAACAAGTTGAAGAAAAATAAACCAACAAAGTGTTGTGTTGAGGTGCAGGTATTTGCAGAACTGATTTCCAATACAATGGCATTTCCAGACAACTAAAAACTATAACATACCTGCATTTCTGTAGGCAACAATTTTGTATCTACATTGCTGTATTGGTAAGACCATATACAGTCAAATTGCCTGTACATGTCATAAGGACCACCTGACCAATGCAACCACTTTTCGGTGGTCCCTTAGATAATTTTTCCATTGATTGACACAAGAATTAAGAATCCTGTCTATAGTGACCACCTGTCCACATAGACCAGATTTTATAGGTACCCTGAGTGGTTTTGACAGTTTTGACTCCATCTTGCTTCAATGGACGACAATCTCTAAGATGAAAAATTTGTTTCAAGAATGCCTAAAAAAATAACCTTTCTTTGCAGAAGCCATTTTATGGTATGTGCAGATATTTCGACAGTTTACCAATAGTTATATGTTTACTCTTATTTTGTAGGAGTTTTATGCAATAGTAAAATTGCAACTTTGCAATTTGTGCCAACTTGTAAATATTGCTGCGTAACGCTACTCACTTGTTGAAAGGACCAAGGTTTCTTTCGTTTTACTTAAGAATCAATCATAGCACCTGGACTAAATCAATAAAACCAATTTTGTACACCCTACATGTAATAAAAACATCAGAATTGGTTGTGAATGTTGGTTTTGAAGCCTGTACCATCATATTTCAGCATTTTCAAAAGTCTACCTTTGGTATAGTCTTCTTGGATATAGGACTTAAACCGGAGGTTCTGTGTTTGCGGACCGTGTGAATTAACCAGTCTGGTCCTACTGGAATTGTACATACTGTACATGTAATGTACAAGTGTGTTGGGCCTTAGGCAGTTTACCAGTGAAGTGAACAAAATGTCAGAAAGACTCTTTTGATTTTAAGAGTTGGAAACATCAGATAGCACAATCCACTCTTTATTTTTTGCGACAATTCCAAATCTGGATAGGTTTCTCTCTAGTGTGTCCACGAGCCCTGTAAAAAAGTACATGCAGGATAAGTGACTACAAAAATAATTCTATCCCTGCACCCGACTGATAGAGAAAATCGTGGCCTTTGGGCGATGATTCCCTGATATCCCGATCAATCAACCTACCAGCGTACCTCAAAGGTATCTGTCTGACTTCAGGCACTGTGAACTAAATTAAGTACAGGACAAAGGTCTTCTCGACCAGCCAAAAGGTCACCAAAAGAGTAATTTATATCATTTAGGAGCCGTTTTTTTATAAACACCAAGATAAGATGCAGAGCAGTATCTTATAACATCATAAAATATGGTCATGGATACAGAATTTAAAACCATTCTCAAAAATGATTTTTTAAAAGGCAAATATCTTCTACATCAACTTTCACTGGACTATCATTGAATTATCCTGGCGTAAGTTTAAACCATTACGCATTATATAAGTTATATCATTTGCAGGTTCATTTCAAGCAAAATAAGTGTTTCACACAAGGATGCCTTGATACAATTCCCATATGGTTAGGTGACCTACTTCACTATTACATGTACACGTCCAGCAACAATTGTCCTTCAAAATGCAGAATCTTATTGTCAAAATAGAAGTTACTGGTACGTAGTATTGTTGGTAAATTTGAGAAATGCATACAGTCCCTTCTGCATACATATAAAACAACCACGACAAAAAAGTCCAAGCATCACACAGGACACGATTTTCCATATATAACTATAAGATCTTGAGTATTCTGATATAAGGATACCCAAAAAAAGGGTACTTTGGGGCATGTTTTACACCAATTTTTGGGTTCACATTTCATCAAAAACAAAGAGCAAACATGCTGTATTGACAATATGAATCAGACCATTTCATGTACAGAGTCTACGAACACACAATAACTGACAGATACATATGTCATCAATAAACAGATAACCTCTTTTCAATAGATAACCTCTACCTATACATTATATTGTATAGCCTACCTCATATAGCTGCCATTGAAAAGAGACATTATTTCAGAAGTGTGTATTTAGTTTTTTTAGGTATTGATATCAACAAATACATGGACACTTTTTATTCTTTATATCATGTAGGTAATAATTCTAGATGTTCTGAACTTGAAAATTGCTTCTAGATCTCTAGAGATTATATTGATGTGCTTTTTCATAGTGTATATTTAACATGTGCTTGAATGTTATGTGTGAGATTACTGATGTTTATATTGTGTGTCACTGTCAGTGCATTTTGTATATGACTGTCAAATATGGCCACACTGTGTCTGTATGATGTTCAACCGGTATAACCACCCTTCAGCGTAACACACCAGCTTCGCAGGCATGCGGCAGCTAGTTATGTCATACTGAACGACCTGGCACACCTACGCTTATGTGAATCTACCTTTAAGTGTTTTGTTTTTGTACCAATGATGATGAGTTAGTTCCACCATGGAGTTATAAAAGGTTCCACTTTACGATGACTCTTGGAGGAAAGATGGCATTTTTCAGCACCTCAGACCTGTGTTCATAACTACAGGGCTCAAAATATGTTTTTCTGCATACCTGCACTGGTGCAGGTAACATTGAAAATTACCTGCACCAGACAAATTTTACCTGCACCACTCAAAATTTAGGAACTATGGATCATACTAAAAACTGTTTAAAAATCATTGCAATTATTTAGGTAATAGCAGCCAATGCAGCAAATAAAAATCCACATACTGTACAGTACACATACATTTGTATATAATTATAAACCCAGTACATGGACCAGTGCCGGTTAGGTGCAGGTAGACATCAGAAATACCTGCACAGCTCCAATTTTACCTGTACTACCCTGCATATGCAGGTGGGATTTCCAGCCCTGAACTGTGATGCTTGTATTCATGGCTGTTACCTGTTCTTTTTCTGAACGATTCCTGTTTTAACCACAGTTTCCTTCCGAGTTCCTTTCTTCTAAGAATCAGTATTCACATTACATCATTGTTATTGTTGTCCTAGACAATGTACATGTATGCAAACATATCTACAGGTGGTCTGTTTCACATGCAGGTTATGCATCAGCTAGCTTTGCTATTATATACATCAAATGAAGTATTCTGTCCTGCCAAACTTGTATGCAAAAGTCTCCATCCCAGCACCGAGGCAATTTAATTTATTTAATGGTTTTACCCTGGAAATTCTACCTACCAGTACTTATAGATATAAGAAAATTGAGCTATGCAGTTTTCAGACCTTTCTACCAAATTCGTATCATGTTTTAAAAGGATACCATATCCAGTACTGCAATGGTACACTTTTCAAAACAGTTGCTTAAATTTTGCTCGAAGTTTCCATTTCCGTAGGTATACATATCTTTTTTTTTTTACAAAAAAAAACTGGTTAAAGTAACATGTTTACAGACATACAACACCCAAACACTAGGTTTACTTGACTCAAAAACCTATGTACCAAAGTGACCCTAACTTAACACAAGAACACAGTTAACTCATTAACAATACTTGCTTGAGTAACTGTGTTCTTGTATATCTCATTACCTGGACGTCTAACCTTCATTGACGTAACACTTACTTTGTACTGCTACATTTCATTAAATGTAATGAATCAGTACAAGAACAGCCGACTTAAAATGCCCTTGTCTCACTATTAGTAACTTACTTCTGATTCATCCAATTCATACGTGTATCTAATCTATATGACCATTCCTGGCCAACTTTTACGGCACGCCAATACATAAACCACTCAACACCTGCACCACAAAATAGCTTTAGGAGATAACACATCAACCAGACACTTGCAGACTTTATCATCATTGCCAGTACGGTCTTGTTACACGGGGTATTTCCGTAAATAAATGGATTTCCCTTTCCAATCACCGACACCAAGACGGAATTGAAGATCTTTGCTAACACTGGTAACAGTCTGAATTATCTGCTAGGTTTAATGATGTGGATTGTCATTAATGCTTTGAGTTGCCATTTATATATAATGACCATACAGCGCGATTCAAACACTATTTCTGCTCGGGGTCTCACAATCAAGACCTAACATCTGCCAGGTCTGCGGGATATGTCAGGGTGCACTTTAATGATAACGTAAAATGCGATCCGTCTTTTCCGCAATGCCAGTCCGTAATGATGGAAGTTCCACCTGCATGTAAGTAGGTGTGCAACTTTTATAGAAAGTGACACACATGATGTAGTGGTGCAATCAGTTAGTGGTCCCACTTTCCACAGGTATATCGTGGAAGCCCAGGTGTCGTAGGTTTGAATCCAAAACCAAATCTGAGAACCAACAAATCAAATTGGTGTGGCCCAAATAACAAAAGTCACAATGATTTTCTTTAATATTTGAATATTTAACATTCTTTTCAATGGTAAATGGCAGACAGGTTTAAAAGAAATTACAAGTATGAAAATGGACCAAAAATATCTTTACCTGACAAATAACTAAAAATCATTATTCCCACAACTAAATTTATACAAAAATGTACAGAAACAGAAAAAATGTACAAAATACAATATACTCTTAAACCCTAACAGATCCTTTCTTGCTTGTATTCACCTGTTTACAAATTAAACTTCTCTATACATAACTGATAGGTCTACAATGTACAAAACCTTCTCCCTGCCGTCTAACCCCAGAACCGATACAAATTTGGTGCCAAGTGGCTTTTTTAATGGTACCTTTGCAGGGAGAGGTTAAACTGGACAATACAGCAATCCTGACTGTCCATCAAAATTATCAGTTCAACCAATAAGATCTACATTTGAACCAAGGTAGGCGGAGCTATAAGATTACATGCAGTGTTACTTACTTGACAATCAGGTGTGATCAACAATAATAGCAATACACATCATGCTCCCCGGAAATGAGGAAAACTTAATATTAAACCCTCTAAAATCATATTTTCCACATTGTGATATTTTCGGTAGGGCTGGCAGACGCTAGATAACGATAAAAATATGCACCATGTACATGTACACCATTTTATGTACCTTTCAAACATTTTTTGATGAGTTAAGTGGTACCGTCAACATAAAAACATACTGGACGCTCCTTGACACACTTCCACGCCAAAAAAAAAAAGGTGACGCCAAAACGCCCGTACCATCTGACAGGACCACTACCGCCAACTTTCCCCAGAACTGTACAAACATGTGTAAACATACGTACACGCTTGCCCTGCTACATTATATACAGACTGCCATCTACATTACTGTGTTTACTGTATAAAGATTAGGAGTAAAGGAGTCCAAGCAACTCAACTCACCACTCCGCAGCGTCTGTTGTAACCCAGTTGTTGGACACACCAGTTGCAGAAGAAGACGTCCGTGTAGAACAACACAAAGTAGTACATGTAGTATCCAGAAAAGAGAAGCATACAATACATGTAGTTATAACTTTAGAGATAACATAAGTTTGTTAGTGTTGTTCTATGTGTGCTATGGGCCACACCAATTTAATTTCTTGGTTCTTACGTTAAAATCATTAATGCTGAACTTGAAGATCAACATGAAAACTTAGTCTGAGAGGAAAGTCTGTGCCTTGGTACACAGTTTCAGGGAGTGAATATTATTAGATGCAAGTTTTTCTTCCAGCCTTCCGCTAAGTTTTTACTTCGAAATGTCCATGAATCAAAGAAATTAATTGATGTGGTGATATCATATGTTTTTTCTCCCATATAGTATATGTATACTTAGTGTAAGTCTGTACCAATCATCAATATATCTTTTGTAAGAAGTCGTCAATTCAGCCATCTTGGCTGCCACAGACTTTTAACCTGTATGTTTTGTGTTTTGTGAATAATAAACCAGTCATCATCATAATAGAAGGTAGTAATAAGTATATCATATTACAGCAGCTGCCTTTCTCTGCTGCCGACAAGAGAATGACCTGCTAGTGAACTTGTTGATGTTGTTACATTGGAAACACAATAGTCATGACTTCAAATGTTGAGCTAGCTTTCTCACACCTTTGTAAGATGGCAAATTAGAGTAAAGACTTACACAATAGTAAACAAATTCATAATTTACATAATAGACTGATTCCATCTGCCAAACAAAATTAGCAGTTGAAACAATGAGGGAGTGACAGCATATTTGCATTTCTATGTTTTTGTTTTGGATCAGTCAAAGTGGGCAGGGCTGTGGATGTCAGTCTATTTTAGGAATTAAATTTCATCTATTCACAATAATCACTTATCATTGTTTTGCACCTTTATGGGAGTAAACTTTGCTTGTTTAGGTGCAGAATGTATTTTGTAGTGTTGGATCTTATTCATGTTAGCCTGTAGATCAATTGTTTTACCTGTGGAAACAATAAAACTTTTCTTATTTGTCTGGCTTCTTTTTTTTTAATCGCAACAGCAAAATACAGCTGTCAATTGTTATTGTTGTTATTTAGATAACATATTGCACAACCATTTCTTTTGATGGTCTTTTGATGTTAACAATTGTATTGTGACGAATTAATTTTTTCTACTACAAAAACTGGTACATGTATATCATTAGTTTCTGTGGTATGAATCTGTAGATGTCGAATGTTGCCCTGTTTGCAGATTATAAAATTTAATCAAATTAAAGCCTGATAGTGATACCAACCAACCAATGATAAAAACGAATTGTTTGGTTACGGATTTGGCTGTAAAGTTGCTTTACAAATGAGCCTGGGAAAACCCTTTAACTAGAGTGAAACTTGTGACTTTTTTGTCAAAATTGAAAGACTGTCAAATGTTGTTTTTCTGTGATCTGTTTGACTGTCAGGCCAATCATTGCCGTTGTTTATGAAATCGATTGAAAACGCGGTAAAATTTCACGTTATTCGTGATCATCGAAGTCTAATCCTCGCTCAAACGCTCTGTTTTAAAGTTAAGCGTCATTTTCAGCTAATTTTCGTTCTAAAAAATGATTATATTTCATAAAATACGCAACTAAATCAAAGGTGGGAAAATTCACGCGTTGCGCATAATAATTTATTATGCATGTTATGCGCGATGGCCAAAACAAAAGCCGGCCAAGTTTCTACGCTTTGCTACGGCGGAATCGCATCAAGTTTGATCGAAAACTTGTGCTGACAATTACTGAAACGGATCTAAAGCAAGGAAATCTGAAAAGACAACAATTCCAAACGTTTTAGTCGGTTTTAGGCGGGCCGGATTTGTACACCAGAAAGTGGGTCAACTCGTGAAGTAGGACGCGCATAGTCGGAACGAAAATAACAAGAGAAACAAAGGAAAACCTTACCTTTATACAATTCCAATAGATCCATTTTGGTACAGAATATCATAGAAAACGTTCAAAAACAAAATTCATCCACCAAGTAAGGCATCAGTGTTAAATGTTACAAAAGTCACTGGAAGTAGGTCAGTATCATGCCTTCGAAATGGCCGCCATTTGTAAAAATGACCAGGGAAAACAAAGACCTTTTTAGATTTTTGGTTTCAACAACCGCATTGATGAAGACAGGACAACTGATCAAGTACAGTATATATACATATTTGATATGGGGTAATTTTTAAGGACGTTTTTGTCAAAATCTTGAAAAGAATCGGAAGATCACGTGACCAGCTGTTCTAATTTTAATCAGGCGATACCATGTTGCACCTAGTGCTGGGGGAGGCCTGCCAGCCTGTATATGCTGGTATGTCAGATAATATTCTTCACTTCTGACGCCTTTAAGTTGAAGGAAAACATCATTAGTCTCGGAAAACAATCCTGTCTTTGTTGTGAGCAGACGGAAATACCGTGTGATATTCCGAGGTGAAAGAATCTAAAAGGACAGGCACGAGTGTGACGTTGCTTGTAATATTCAAATTTTGTGTTGTGTCCAGGACGAGCCGCGGCCTTGAGACAGACTGATCAAGAAATTTTCCGCCTGCAGCCGCCCAAGTCCCCCTTTCCACTGCCGGAACAAAGTTCCGACTCCGAAGGAGCAAATTTGATTGTTATTCCGCCGAAAATGTCAAGTAAAGGTGAGTGTTTTGTGGGCATTTGTTAGTCAAACCAGAAGAGACGGTGAATGTTGAAAATTGTGGGCTTGGCCCAAGCAAGATGGCGCCGGTTCAAGGTTTTCTGCTGAGAAATGTGGGGCACTGTGTCAAGTTTTTCGGCAGTTTTGACACACAGTTTACCTCAGATTACATCATATACAACCAACACTAACAAGTCAGTAGTCTATAGATTAGTAAAACGACACGTAAGGTGTTGGTATTCGCAGTTTGATGGGGGAAAATTTGGGGCACTGTCAAGGCTTGTTGGGGGGCGCTGACTGCGCTGTCGGTATCCTGCCGCGCAGCTACCATTGCTGCACAACTGGTGTGTGCACACGCACAGGTGTCTGTGGTTCCCTGCCAGGTGCTGCAGGTGCACCATTATCACCAGGTCATTGTTACGATGATCATCATTAATCAAACCGTCTAGCTTTGAATCGGCTTGTTGTGGAAGTCAGCGGAGCTCTCGGCAAATTTTGGCGGGGACTGCATCATAATAACTCGGCTGTCGTAGTACGCAAATGGTGCCGAGAAAAGCAGCAGTTTCTCCTATATTAGATTAACAGGGATGGTCACAGAAACTGTACAGCTATTGCTGTTTCTAGCACCGTAATTTAGATGTATTTACGGTGTATTAAATGAAGTAGAGTTTGTTTTGGGTAGGTAAGATTTGTTGATTAGTACCGACCACGTAGACACACCCCCTGTTCAGTCTGTGTCCTTTTCCATTTCTCAAATAAAGGGAATAGTTAGATGTGTGCCGAGGCTATTGCCGAGCTAACTGCTGTTCAAATTATTTACCTCTTGTCTGTGTGTACGATAAAAGGTGTTCCTCAGGCCACAACAATTTGATGTTTTGGTTCTGGGATTCGACTGCTTTATTTGTGGTTTCTGATTTGAGAAGAAAAAGATCACCTGTGCCATAGTAGTATACTGTACACCAAAATGCTTATATTTTGACACCAACAGTAAGTCCTTGCGTTCCTAGTTGTTGTTGTTTTCGTTTATCAATGTCTACAATGTTGAAAATCCACTGTTTAGCATGTTGACCAGGCTGGTATGTTGACTTTGTGGCTCCTGTGGTAGCATTTGAGTCAGGGCTTAAAATTGAAAATAGTTTTTTCTGCATACCTGCACTGGTGCAGGAATTTAATCATGCAAAATTACCTGCAACAGACAAATCATACCTACACCACTCTGCTGTAGATATTATTACGAATCTTCAATCTGAAAACTGTAACTTATGTGAGGAAATCATTTCAATTAAAGCATTTCACAGGTGGTAGCAAACAATACACAAACACAAAATAGAAATCCACATACATGTACACTTCTGTCTGCAGGTAGATACAGATTTTAGAAAAGCTTTCAGAACTCAGTTTTTCTTTGCACAAAGTTGCATATGCATACATGTATTTTAAGCCCTTTTTATGTTTGTTGTGGTCGATTGTGTTACTTTCTTAGTTTCTACTGGATTTAGATGGTTTAACACAGCATTTTTTCAGCATTACAGCAATTTTTAGCTTTGACCACATCATGCCTTGAAAGTGTTGCTCAGTACCAAGTCAATAAATGGACAATAAGTTAAAACTGTAGATTAAAACTGATCTGAACATAGAATTCAGAACCCAAATAGGCTCCTGATGGTATTGCATCAGAATGCTCAGTACAACGTAAGGTATACAATCTCTAGGTTCTGAAAATTGATATACTTGCTGTATCTTGCAGCGTAAACTCAAAAGAAAGTTGTGCTTTACTGTGAAATTATTGTCCTTACTAGATGTTAATTGCTTTGTGTACCTTCCCAGAATTTTACCTTTCTTCCCAGAATTTATTCAAATTGAGTAATTACTAATTGGAGGATCTGAACTAATACAGGTAGCGTTTGTTGCACCTGTGGCATTTGTCTTCATGTATGTGGATACACATTGGTGTACAGTACAGCTGTTCTTTTAAGCCTAGTTAACCAACCTAACAGTTGTTTTGTTATAGCACAAGGAAAATGCACCTTGTAGACCCTTGTATAAAGGTGTGAATTAGACCCTACTGGTAATTATATGTGGCCTGTGCCAGTTTGTTTACATGGAAAATGATGGCATGATCACAGTGTGGATGAAACAGATTTTATGAGAAACAAGCAGTTACATGGCCGTCTGTGGAGGCAGTGCATGATGCATTTTCATAAGTTATGTAATACGTAATTTAGTAGAGCAACAATTTTATACACTGGGGACAATAGGTTCATGTCTGGGTCACATCACATTAACATTATGCAAATTACAACTGCAGTTTCAATTATTGTCTTTTGCTAATCTGTAAAACTACATTATTAGATATAGATGTCAAGGAGATCCAAGCATGGCTTGTCCATAAAAAGGACTTGTACTTCACAACAGACTGATTTTTCAAATTCTTTGGTTTACTAAGTTATAACATGGTCTGATCCACAAGAAGAGTTTGGGTGGCTAAGATTACCAGATCTGGAATTTTGCAGGTCATGTTGTGCCATGATACAGGATTAAAAGTGATCAGACGAGGGGTGTGGATTAAAACAGCAGCATGAGATAAGATGAGGGAGATGAAGATATGCACAGAACCAGCCCAGTGGTTGTGATTTTGTTTGTAGGTAAAACTATAAACATACATGGTTGTAACTGTACTTACACAGCTACCTTTCTTTTAGTTATAGTACTAATAGTAGAGATCAGAACTTTACAAAAACTTAGATCTAAAAACTGAAATGTTAAAGGCATTCTTTTTCCTTGAATTCTCAGCGCCAGTGGTTTTCTGGGTTGTTGTACCACCTGTCTCGAGTTGATTTTTGCCACTATGACTCTGCAAACCCTGAGGCTTGTGGACAACCTGGGTATAATTATCTTGTGGTCAGACTCAGTAGTTTGATAGGGTCTGGTTATAATGGCCAAATAGCCACAAGGAATACCAACTCTTGGGTTTGGTATCATTGTTCACCCATCTTTGGCTACGAATTTCGAGATATTGAGATGGCAACAGCTTTTTCCGATGTGTAAATAAAAAGGAATTTTATGGTCGTGCAAAGGCTTTTCCCTGTATCATGAAAATATCCCATGTTAGCTCTGATCGATATGAAGTACTGGCACAACACCTCAACAAGAGTCCCTGATAGCTTCGGTGCGTATGTAAAACCAAGTTGTTGGGCTCATGACATAGGGAGGTCAGGATTCACAATAATTAGCATAAGGCGCGGGAGAGTCTGTCGCACAAAAATCGTGGATGGAGAAGGCCTGTGGTGCACGGAAATGATCTTTGAGAAAAGGGCGCAGAAGAAATCATTTCTTATAGTCACGATCAGTCCAAGGTGTCTTCATGATCCTGACAAGTTGATAAATCTCATTGAGTATACTAAAGGAATCAGTCTTAAGCTATCATTGAAATTAACAACATGTAACACGGGATAGTCAGTCATACAAAAATCGTGTAGGGAGAAGGACTTAAGTTAGATGCACGGAAATGAGACTTAAGGATAAGGCAGAAAAGAAATCATTTCTTACAACCACAATCGGTCGAAGGTGCTAAAAAAATTCATCACGACTACAATCCAAGTGCAATGTGTGTCCTTCCATACTTCCTGTGGTGTGTGTAACCTGATATTGGCGATATTGGGGGAAAATGTTCGTAAAGTGGACCTTTGTAGGACAGTAGAAAGGTGCACATTCTAAATTGTTTATTTATTTATTGTTAGGATCATCATCACATGATTATGTACTGTTTGGTAAACCCTCCCCCCACCATTTGAGATTATTCTTTGTTCAGAACCTACAATAATATGCCAGATGAAATAATACAGATATAATAAACAAATTAAGTATTTATAAAACCCTTCTCACCATGTCAAAACCAGTTGACAACGTAGCATTATTTTGGCATTGCCATTTTATTTCTAGATTGTAGTTTGGTGCATATTTTTGGCTTACTATTTTGGCTCTAGTCACTAGTGTACAATTGCCCGTTGTTATAGTTCTGATTCTGATGAAGACTTTTCAAGCCAACGTACAGGACCGACTGGTCTGACCTTTCCGACTTGCGGCCATTGTTTGAATAATCCTGTATATCATCTTGCCGCTGTGGAATTTTTCTACTGCATTGCCTTGGGCACAACTGACCTTTGTGTCCTTTCAGTAGATAATGATCCCAAACTCTTACATGGAGGTAAAACGCTGGTTAATATGTACCCGAATTTACGACAACATTGAAAGTGTTCAACACAAGTCTTCAAATTTGAGAGCTACATGTAAAAGAAGTGGTGCGTTTCAAAAGACTACGTACGAACGTTGTACAAACGTACAGTCTTCCATTTGCAAAGTCTGCGACAGTTTGCTGAATCAGCTATCTTTTCAGTCTTATGTGATGAAAATTCATCTTTTATGTTAAAACTATACATGCTAAAACTCTATCCAGCAAAAGTAAATGTTGTAGAATCATCAAATTTTAGGAGGCAGAAGCCATATTGACTCCGTTTTTTGTAAATCAATGGGTTGTCCCTCTTTGTATGCTACCGACCTTCTCCAAAAATTCAATTGGTAGTCTAATTGATCCAAATCCAACACCAAACACCATTTATATCTTGTATTTTAGCATAAAAATCCAATAGAGAATGTATCATGTATCTTCTGTGGTCTCCCGTGCATTATGCATTGTGGTACTGAATCACTAGTCTCTCATGTAATCAAAAGGTTTTCATTTCTGTTACCAGACAAAAGCCCAAACCGCACAAATACTTGGCAAGATATCTGACACAATCACTGTAATACTAGAACAGTCTCAGTTGTCTAGGTTTAATTTGGTCAGCGTTCTGGTATTTTGTGTTCTAGTCAACACAAAGGAATTGTTTTCCAAGCAAGTAAGAGAGATAAAACTATTCAGAAGATCTGAAAATTTGGTATGCTAGTTGGTTTTGGTGGCACTGTAAATTGTTTTAAATGGATGCATATGAGGCACTGCATTTGCAAAAATGGCATTAAGGCCACACCAATTTAATTTGTTGGTTCTCGGATTCGCCTCTTCGTTTTTTTCTGATTTGCAAAAAAAAAAAAAAAGATTCTGGTTCTGAATCAACTCAAAAATACTCATATTTTGCCCCAAACAGTTGAAGAAAGTCCTTTTCTTTCTAGTTGTTAGAGTTTTTCCATCTATCAATGCAATGGTTTGATTGAAAGTTCAAAATTCATTGTTTAAATTTTAACCCAGCCTTTTGTGTTGACTTCATGGCTCCTATCGTAGCATTTGGGGCTGTAATAGGATGCTCATGCCTGTTTTTATTTTTTTATTTTTTTCGCCCTGTCGCTTCATATTTTTTCTGGAAAAATCCGAGAACCAACAAATTAAATTGGTGT
Organism: Branchiostoma floridae x Branchiostoma japonicum; assembly: GCA_013266295.2. Taxonomy (NCBI): domain Eukaryota; kingdom Metazoa; phylum Chordata; class Leptocardii; order Amphioxiformes; family Branchiostomatidae; genus Branchiostoma; species Branchiostoma floridae x Branchiostoma japonicum. The sequence continues at coordinate 3,811,510 of CM023838.1, read as the reverse complement.
GGCCTAAATTCAGAAGAACGTAGTTCAATATTTTAGACATGTGAAAAGGTGTTCACAGGTAGCCTCTTACACATTTGGATGAAACATATGTATTATTAACCTTATGTCTGCTGAGGGAAAATATTGGAACAGTGTATCTATTGATTCCTGAAGTAGACAACAGGGAAAAGGTTAAAAGTGCAGTTTGGCTGAAATATAAAAACAACTTTAACCTTTGAGATATGAAAAAGTGACAGTAAATATAGACATAATGTTGATTATTGGACCTGTTACAACATCCCTGTGAACTCTGGAAAAGGGGCCTTAGTCCAAAGACTAAGAGTACATTCAAAGGTTGAATTATTCAGAATTCTCAAATTGACAAAAAAGTATTTCTTGTCATGGCTCTTCAAATAAGTGGTAAGATATCTTTTAAATGCCAAGAGGAACAAATCAATGAAGAAATAATATTTGGTGAAGTTAAATGATTTTAAAAAAATGAAATAAAAACGACTTCTTCAAGAAACTGAAAAAAAATCCAGTATTTCACTATTTTTTAATCTATGAGTATGATTCCCTCTTGTACGAATATAAGGTATTTGTAACTATAGACAAAGTGGTGCTAATTATAGCCTCAATGTAGCTGTATTACAAAGATTGTATTACAAGTCTTTACAAACAGGTGTTCTTGCCAGGTATGGTTGTTAAACAACAGAGCTGTGTTTTAAGTCTGCTGTGTGTGCCCTGTCTATCCCACAGCCCTAGCTACGTGTAGGCAGCCAGCAGCGTGCAGCTTTGAATTTGCCTGGTTGCATAACAGTTGATCACGTGACCGAGGCCATTGACCAGCTGGCTCCTGGCCAAGGTCATTACCCCGCTCCTGTTACCAGTCCGCCACGTCACGGGGGCATTGACCTGAGAGAAGGCTGCGGGACAGTTCACAGCCCTTTACTGAATAAACACAGTCCTTTGTGTAAATTTAGTGAAACAGCAAAGAGAGTAATTGAGCAAAGTTGTAGTCGTCAGGGGAGTGTGTTAGTGTGCATGGAATTGCACAGGCTGGGAGGTTCACACGATCGTGTATGAAAGAAAAAGGACTGACTTTGAAGTAGAATAATTCATTTAATTGATTGCCTGTCTTGCGAGTTAATGTCAGAAACACTATACCTTTGTTTTGATGATTATGTTTCGTTTTTGGTAGTGTGCGTGGGTTTGTTAATGAGCAGCATAATGGTGTTTTGTATACGAGCGATCACCATGACGTCGCAGCTAGTGAGTGGTAGGCAAAAAGCGGGTGATGATTGGGTGATTTGCCTACTAATAATTTGCATATGCCTATCAAAAATTTACAGACATATGCCTACCAATGTAAACAAAAACAGTGATCGCTTGTACATGATAGGGTTTGGCCTATTGAAGATACTGTATGATTATATTTTGGGGGGCTTTGTGGTTTTCTTCGCTGCTGGTTGTTTATGTGTCTCTTGTCCTGAAGAAGCAATGGACATGATTTTAAGAAGTTTATTCTTGCCCGAGGCTAATTGCAAGTTACATGAAAAGCTTTTTGGCTTAGGAAGGGGTGATATACAGGCTAGGTTGCCTCCTAGGGAAATTCATTGAACTGTAAGTGAACTGCATCTTGATCATGATGACTTTGAAACCAGTGAACTCAAGAATGAATAGATTTTCATGATTTTTAGCTCTCTGATACAAATTACGCCAATTAACAGTCATTTGCATACAAAAACAATTAGAATTATTTAATGATTCCTCAGTGATAGATTATAGGAATTTAATACTCATTACATCTGTAATTTCTTCATCTTTTGTTCTGGGGATACCGTACTAGTAGACCTTTTTACGAATCACATAATTGCATACTGGGAGATACAGGGCACTGTGGGTAACATGGAAGAACATAAGAAGTGTTAAAAGTACATGATGTTTTGTCATTTACATTTGTATAAACTAGAAGTGTTGGATATTTTACAAAACGATAGGGATCTCCTACTTTGTGACATGTGTATGATGCTTTTCCTTTCAGCACAAATTGAGACGATCCCATGTAAAATCTGTGGGGACAAGTCTTCAGGCATTCACTATGGAGTCATTACTTGTGAGGGCTGCAAGGTGAGTGAAGGAATAAATTTTAACCTTCTCCCTGCTGCCTAATCCTGTTACCAATAGAGAATTGGTAGCCAAACAGTTACTTCAGTGTGCTAAAAGTTAGTGTACATACTACCTGCATAGGAGTTTTTTTTCATACTCCTGTTGTGCAGTAAAAGAAAGCTGCAAATTGCAAGGTATATAATATTTTTATCTCCTAAAATGGGAAGAAAGAAATCCCTTGTCAGTATACCAGAAGGTGTCAAACTGAAAGCTACGATTGTAAGCAGTACAAAAATTGTCCAGCCTTTCCCATGCCTGGTTTTGCATAGCACTCAGTAAAGGAAGTTTGTTTAATATCACATGCAATCCTTGTTGAACAATGGAACTAAGAGTGCTTATAATAAGTAAATATTGCTGATGTAAAACTGCTAATATTCATCGGTTTGTGATTCTCTTGTTTTCAGGGCTTCTTCAGACGAAGTCAACAGAACAACGCGGCCTACTCCTGTCCCCGCAACAAGAACTGCCAGATCGACCGGACGAACAGAAACCGTTGCCAGCATTGCAGACTGCAGAAATGCCTCGCCCTGGGCATGTCCAGAGATGGTGGGTAGCTTTTTTTCTTAAATTTGCCCAGTGCAAGGCCAAGAGACCACCTCTAGACACTGAATTCGAACTAAGTTCAGGTTACTAATACTATAGAACAGCATCTCTTCTACCTAAGTCAGAAACATGCTTGACTCACTGAGAGTAAGGACTAACTGACTCAATGGGAGAAACAGGGGTTACAAAGGCTGCTTGGGAACATTCCCTGCCCTTGTTCCAAGACCGGAATGGTTTGATCAACTCATAACAGGAAAGACCCCTAGTCTTTTCGATAAGTATGTTGGGTTCTCAAAATATTCAAGCATTTGTTCCACTGAAATGTATATCAGACAGATGTGTTTATGTTCTGACAGAAACAGTGGAACATGTTTGATATGTAAACTTTCACCAGGATGTAGTAAGGAACATGCAGTATTCTATTTCAAACCCTGGGATCAACAAGATATTTTTAGTAAGACCAACAAAGTTGAATGTTATATATTTGAATGCTTGTCTGTGTAAATGTAAGGATAAGTTAGAGCTTGGAATTTCAGTCTCAACCTAAGACAAAAGAAGTTGTTTTCATACCAATTCTTAGTATAGAAATGTAATGATATGCAATACCAATAGACAACTAGACTTATATTCAGTGTTACCACAACAGAGAAAATTCTTTCTATAGTATTAGACATTCTTCATTTTATAAGAAGTCCATATGAAGAATCTGACCAGTTCCAACCTTTCCAAACAATTGTGCGCTTGTGATGTCTACCTGTGCCCACTCAAAAGAACACCTGGCTTTTTGATAAATTAAAAACATTTTCTGTACAGACATATTTGTGGCATATGCTGAAGATCTCAAATATTTGAAATGTTTAAAACCGAATACTTAACAAGCAGGTAGCCATAACTACTTTGGTTTCATCTTGTAGTGAAAACTTTTGTAATAAAGATTCCAGTATTGATACCAATATTCACTCACCACAAATTAATTCAAAAGTACCAAGGCAAGTGTCTTTTTAAACATTAGGAAAGCCAGGCAAACACTTGAACAGGGTCTGTGCCTTGTAGTTTGTTTATCAAGGGAACAGGTGGCAGTAAAGAATGATGGATGATGGGTAAACTTCTGGTGGTGAACCGAAGATTTTTCTACCTTGAGCAGTCGAATAGAACATCCAAGTTACTGAAAATTTGAAGGTTTATTTTATTGTCATCTTACAATGAATAGAAAATAGTCTCCTTGCTCTGTCGACCACTGTAGATTCTTTTTGCTCAGAGCAAGACCACTGGCCGTACACTAACAACTTAACAATCACAAAACACAAAGCAAACTACAGGTATCCTGTGCTACATGTGGAATGATACAAAGAGCTGGTCGTAGAACCATTTCAGAAGCAACCTGTTTCACCTTCCACCTACTAACATTGAAGTTTGGTATCAAATTTATATTGGTTATGGAGTTAGGTAGCAGATACATGTAGGTGGTTAACATCTACGACAGGAAGACAGTCCAAGTGGTTTCTGGAGTGCAATATTTGCTATTGTTCGTCTGTCATTGGTGGCAATGACCAATAGCTAATGGTAGTGCCTTTACAGATGATAATTTAGGTGATATCCATAATTGTACAAACCTGTTTGTTGCTGAGCTGGCTAAATTAGTAAATAAGAACCACAATGGTTTAGGGACCCCTGCAGTTCTGCAATGATCTCCCAGGTGCCGCTTCTACATGTAGATTCAGATTGTGATGGTTTGCAAAGGTACATGATTTGATTTGCTCCTGACCTAGGCTGAATGTAAGAGGGATTTGTGGCTTAGTTCAATGGGGATCCCTGAGTAGCTTTTGTTGTACATTTACAGATTATGTACTTTATGGGCTCCTTTGGGGTTTTCCAGACAATACATGTAAAATAAGACTTATAGCTCTCAGGTTTGACTAAAACCACATTAGTGGTCCTTAACTTAAGTAGCCAGATTTTTAGGCTGTACCACATGACCTGCATTTGGCTTTTGATACATTATATATATGTCACAGGGGAGACTGGAATCAAGGATTTTAATGATTGTTTCTAATCCTAACATGTGCCGCATACTACTCAATAGTGACAGTAACCTTAGTCTATAGTTAACTTCAAAAACTAGTGAGCAGTACTAGTGCAGCACATTTTAGTGTTAGAAACAATCATTAAAAAACCTTGATTCCTGTCTCCCCTGGATTCCAGTCTCTCCTGTGACATATACATTATGTATGAACCAACTATGTTACAAGTATCCTGAAAGGCTTTTTTTCTTCTTTTCTAGCGGTGAAGTTCGGCCGAATGTCAAAGAAGCAAAGAGACACATTGTACATGGAGATCTTACGGCAACAGAAAGAACAGGGCAAGACGAACGAGGCCGAGGCCACGTATATCCCCTCCCCTCCAGCGACAACAAAACCAGCATTCCCCTACGAACCGCAGTACCCCTTGCCCGACACCTCGGCAGAAATCCCGCCCAAGATGATCAAGCCTCCAAACAACGGGCTCTCCAACGGACTCGCTTATGCCATGATCACAGAGGGAGAAATATGTAAGTTCTTACATACTACTTACAGGGATGCTTTTGAGAGAGAGCATATACAAGGGAGCAGAGCATCTGATGTGGGAGTAGTTTTAGGAAATATGAGCTTCTTAGGACTAAAATTATGACCAACATGTGTAAGCTCATGATTCATATAGATTATTATATAATTTTGACTGATCTTTTTCGTTAATTTTTTGTTTAGATTGATGGTTTTTACATCCGATGTTTTAGGGCAACAATGACTGTTTCTGATTCGTAGGTGTCAGAATGAGTCATTGTTGCCCATACTGAAGAAGTTGACAAGACGGTCACCGAAACATCGGATGTGAAAACCCACTGGCTGTTGAATACAGAACCTTCTTGTACGGGACAGAGACGCTGTTTAGAAAAATCCTGACATGACATTTGTGTTCTGCTGAGGTGATGAATTTTTTCTCTCTTCTACTTCCAGTGCAGATCACATTTGACATCACAGAAGCCTACCAGAAAACTACAAAGTACACCATCAGTGACATCCAGTCCCTCTGGTCAGAGTACCACACAGAGATCACTGCACAGAAGTACCGCAGCATGGTAGGTCATGGGAAATGTGGGAGGGCTTTTTCTCTTATTTTATGCCATAAAACGTCCTATGATTAACCTCAGCATATGTGCAAGATGTTGTGTAATACCCTTTCTGTTTATGGTCTCAATGTTTTTTTTTGTCCATGGGCTCTGAGTCTTCCATTCATACATTCAATGCAGTGAACTCATGCCAAAAAAACTTGCTATAGATGCCCTCAGCATATGTGCAATATGCATATCCAATACCTAATACCCGTTCTTTTTATGGTATCACATTTTTGTGTGTCTATGGACTCAAGTCTTTCATTCACAGCTTCAATGCACTGAACTACAGTCAAACCTGTTCTAGTGCCTACATCTGCATAAACGCCACCTGTAGGCAGCATTCGTAGCCACTTAAAAATCATGGTGTATAGTGGCTACATGGCCTCTTTCTTCAAGTCAGTTTGCAGTATTTCATCAGTTTGCAGTATTTCAACAATTTGTGCAAGAACTGAAGAACTGCTTGTATTACCCTTCAATCTACCATCTCTGGGTTTTGATGTCAAATGTTGAAGGAAGCAGACGTTTCTAATCTACAAGAGTTACATACAGTAGGCATTGAAAATTATTTCTTCCAATAGTCTTGTTTTTTCCCCCCAGCCTCGGGTGGACTTCTGGAAGTTCTGTGCGGAGCAGATCACAGGCTGTATCCAGATGGTCGTGGAGTTTGCCAAGAACATCCCCGGGTTCATGGACTTGTGTCAAAATGATCAGATTATCCTACTGAAGACAGGTTGGTATACAGGGTGTGATTCTGTACCCAAGGAAAGGTAATGACCTGTCTGTAACATGTGTATCATGTCTCCGTCCTGTGTAGTCTCTGCTTTTTTATAGCCTAGAAATGTACTTGCTCTAGTTCACTTCTCTGATGGCTTCCCCGGAGAGTTAGGATTTTATTTGATAGAGACACATTGAAGTCCTCCCTTTTTTTTAAGGGCTTGCTTGGCTGAAAACATGCAAATCACTAGTGGCTAGTGGTAGACTACCACTGGCTACTTTAAAAAGCATCATGCTTCACCTGCATAAACCGATCCTGACTGTCCAGCACAATTAGCAGTTCAACCAATGAGAGGATGGCAATTAACAGTTCCACCAATGAGAGAGAGTGGCTGCATGTCCGTCAAATATTTGCATTTTTTTTATTTTGCGTTTCTACGTTTTATCAGAGGTGGGCGGGGCTATAGGATCGGTCTATTGAGGATCTGCTTTACCGTTAGCATTTTTTCAATAAGATGACAGTCTCTAATCCTCATGTTGTTTTTCCAGGCTGTTTTGAGAACTTGTTAGTGCGCATGAGCAGAGAAATCAACCCCAACACAAACGCAGTTCTGTTTGATGGAAAATTTGCAAGCATCGATTTCTTCTCCATACTCGGTAAGTGAACCATCACTTCTTATGGCATGTGACAGTGTTGAAAAGCTGTTGGAATAAAACTGTTGTTCTGATAAGTGCATCCTGCTGTTTTAGCCCGGGCCCGTTTGACAGTGTTTCATTTCAAATCACTGTTCAAATGCCTTACCTAATGTTGATGTTTATATTTGTTCTTTGAACATGATACTGTATACAGTTGAAAATCTTGATTCACATAGTCATATAATGATCAGAATCTTTTTCACAGCTTATGATGTATAAACAGGTTTTAGCCATTTTTTTGTTGCTGAAATGTTGAAAAGTCTAATCCAATAATCAAGATGGTTCAACCTGTAATTACAAGACATTTAACCATTTGAATTATATCAGGTACTGGTAAGATGCATTGCAGGAAGTTCCAGTGTAAGTTGTGTGTGTTTTGCAGGTGTGAATGACCTGGTGTCGTCCATGTATGACCTGGGCAGGAGTGTGTGTCTGCTGAAGCTGACTGAGCAGGAGCTAGCTCTCTTCTGTGCTGTTGTCCTTGTCTCAGCAGGTATGGAGCCTACCTTTGTAGGAATAGAGTGTTCTGTTCTTAGAATAAAGTATTCTCTTCTTAGAATAAAGTATTATGTTCTTAGAATAAAGTATCCTGTTCTTAGCACAGTGGATTTTATTTTTCGAGAGAAATAGGATATAAGGGCAGAGAGGGAAGGGGGTTTCCCCTTATGTCATGTAGCACTGTTGGAAATTTAATTTTAGGAGAGAAAACCTGTTTCTAATGTCCTAAAGAAACATTCTGAGCATACTGTTGCCTGGCAAATTGGCATAGTGAATCTGCCTTCTGTCATAATTTGGCCACAGATGCTGTGCAAAGTTTATTTATTCACATAACAAAATCAAAATAAAATTATGATAAAAAAAGATTGTGCAGGAGAAGGGAGGAAACCTAAGAGTCAGACAGCTATGCTAAAAACCCCTTCTTCATACAATTTAACATTGTGTTGATTGGCAATGTTCAATAAAGAAGTATAAAATAATACAGTTCAACATGAGATTGTGTTTGTCGCTCCAGATCAACCGGACCAGCATGAACCAATGGCTATTTTCAATCCAAATTAGTATGAAGTGAAGTGTGTTAGTCTGAAATTCGAGACCTCTATGTCCAGAGGTAGAGCTGCTTACCTCTAGACCACGGACACCATGCCAAGCTGAACATGAGATTGTGTTTGTCCCTCCCGATCGACCGGGCCTGTGAAGTAAAGTGAGATTGTGTTAGTCCGAACTCTCAACCTCTTGGTCCAGCTAGTTACCCATAGACCATGGAAAGTTAAACATGGCATTGTGTTTGTCCCTCCAGATCGGCCGGGGCTGCGTGAACCCATGGCTGTGGAGAAGCTCCAGGAGAAGATCATCCAGGCGCTCAGGTACCAGGTGTCGCAGACTCACCCCGCCGAGCCCTCCTTCCTGGCCAAGATCCTCATGAAGATGCCCAACCTGCGCTCGGTGGCCGCACGGCACATGGAGGAGCTCGCCGCGCTGAAGATGCAGAGCCCTAGCCTCCCTGAGTTCCCTCCTCTGTACAAGGAACTGTTTATGCCCCCTGAACCAGTCCAGAACACACTTGGTGGGGAGCACGCACTTCACCCACACCATCACATGCTTGCATAGAAACTCGGCCTGTAGTTGCTCTAGTAGTATTTGGGATGCGGTAAGCAAGCGCTTCATAGCTTTATTGCTCTGTGTATATATATATTACAGTGATTTGTAACTTTGCTGAAAATAATCATGCTTTTTTTGCTTATAGTTTGCTGATATTAGGCTGATGTGCTACGGCGTCTGCCACGGTTTCTTACCTTTAATTGCTGATTGCTAGCAAGCTTAAGATAATCAGGCAACTGATTTAAGTTTTTGTCTTTCTAGAAGGCTTTATCAGGTGCTTTTTACTACATGTACAGTCCTCTATGTATATTCCCGGCACATTTTAACCCCTATGTTCTCTGTTTGTTGTTAGAAATAGACCCACCACAGAAGGGGGGATGGCAGGTGTTGGGCCCGATGTTTACATCCATCTGTCCAAACGTACAAGAACAAATATAAGGAGCATGTCTTGTCTTCCGCCCATGGCAAGACATGCTCCTTTTCCTCAGACCTTGCTGCTCAGGGTATAGAGATCTCCTAGTCCACAAATTAAAAACCGACGAACCTCAAAATATGTAAGTGTAGCTCCCAATCCACAGTTTAACGTCTTGCCGCAGCTTGCCTCGAGTCCAGGTAAATTGTTGTGGTTCTCATTATTAGTACATGAATCATAGACTTTGTCTGCATGCGCACAAATGACAGCAGTGTGTTCCTGAGAGAAAAAAAAGGTGTTCAGTGGCACTGACATGTCAGGGAGTGTATACAAGTTTTTCCTTTTTGCTGGCTGGTCTCAAATAGTCGTCTATTTTGCACTAACCCTACCTCAGTCTTGTGCGAAGCGGAGCCAGGCAGGACCCACCAGCGGACCTCTCGAAGTCAGCATCAGGAGAGGGTTGCTTCCCCGCAGCCGCTGGGTTCAGTTTCAGAGGGATCTCACAGCTCTGGAAATGTCTCGGTGGTTGTCGGTGGAAGCAACAGTCCACCAGGGAAAGAAGACTCGCAGTTGGAACGACAAATTCCCCGACGATATTCTCTGGAACACACACTCCAGAGTTTGCTGCTGTCACACGCACAATTATGACAGTGATATATTATAGAAATATACATAAGGTCTTTATAGAATATATATTTGTGATTCAAAAAGAGCCAACCAAAATAGGACCATTTGTGACCAGCACGCAGCGTTTAAAATATACTAAAACTGCTGTCAGCTGTGCACCTGCATTCTGGTGGGACAAAAAAATCTTTGTTAATTTTATATATATATATAAAATATATAAATATATATTAATATGGATAAATGGGAGAGTGGATTTTGTTGTAATCAGTATACCAAATAAGGCTTTTACAGGGTGACTGTATTGTGTGAATGAGAGTACGTGTTTTGAAATAGATGGTGAACTACTAGTATACTGATGTTACCTAACATCCACATTCAACTAGTTGTATTACTTCATAATTGTTTATACACCCATGAATTTACAATTCTCTCCTTTTTCCAGCTCTTTGTTTTTTCTAATCATTTTTAAGATGGTTATATTAAAGTATAGTAGCCTGAGAAGAGTTACAGATTTTATCGCTTTTAATCATGAAATCTACTATTGGCCAAATGCCTATCAGAAGACCAGGATCTCGACAATATTTTAAGTAAGAAATCGACAGGAGTACCAAGTAGATGGTATTGCACAAGTTCTCTCTGTATATACACATTCAGTCACACGGACTTGTCCAATGCAACAGTCAGAATTGCCAGGCTAGCTCTGTAGCAGAGGTATTGTAATATACCACACAAGATGCTATATTATAAGGGATATCCTTAATCTTTGAGTTTCTCCTGACGTTATACAGTTGTAAGTGTTTAAATATAATGTCTGCTTGCCATTGTTTTGGTTTGGGAGGGTCTTGCAGAAGGACACAGGATACATGTATATGAGTTTGGAGAAGCGGCCAGAAGGCTACTAAAACGTGTGGGTGTTTTTGAATGACCAGTGGTCAGTGGCCTGGCACCTCACCACACAGTTGGTCAATGATCAGGGTACTGGCTCTTTGAGTAGTGTGGTTTAACATTACAAGATGTCTCGTGTACAAAGGATGACTTTTAATGCAGAGAAATGGCATGTACTTTTTACATAAGGCATAATTATTACAACAAAAATGTGCTCATACAATACGATGTTATGTTAATCAAAAGACAAAGGGTTAAACTTCAACCCAACATCAAGTACCGGTCTGACATTTACGGACACATCTATTCAACTCCTGTCATTGGAGGTTGGATACTTCTGTTTCTTTGGAGAACTTTTTACAACACAAGAAATGTAGGCATGCATTCTCTATAAGCCGATGCACAGTTTGGACTGCACATGCGCAAGGTAAAAGGCGAAGGCCCCTACATGTATCTTGTAAACAGTTCTTGTCTAGACCATGCTTGATGCGTGTCCGGACGTGTTTTGTTTGTCTCGGTCCTTCAACTTTGACATATAACGCACAATGAATCACACACTAGTGCATGTGTAGTTCAAACTGTGAACCAGCTTGTTCTGTCATCTGATTTGGTCCAGGAGCAGATCCCAAGAAGAGAATTTTGTAGTGATTTCCCTTTAATTTTGTGTTGAGTTTAAGGAGTAACTAGAATGGCACAGTTGGTAGCGGTGGGGTGGGTGGTGTGTGACGTTTTCGAACACAGATCATGTGCTGTACTATGCTTAGGACGGTACGTCGGCAGAATGTACTGCACCTGCGCGAAACCCGTAGTGTTTTGTGCATAGCACTTTGGCAGAACGTCTCTTTTAAGGTCGTATTCACGTATTGAAGGATGACATCCTGTCTGTAGTTTTCAAATGTTGCGTCGGAAAAGATATCGTCTGCAATGGACAATATTCGGATGCAACGTTGACCAAACATCCAAGGAAAACCGTGAAAAATCTGGGTTTCACGCAGGCACAGTACGTTCAGCTGGCGTGCTGCTTAGGACAAGGTTGTGAGTTCCGCTCCCAGTGACAAATTCGAAAAAAGCATTGAGTCCATGCAAAGCATGGTGATTGTTGTGAAGCATGGTCTACGTATGGTCCGAGTGAAACTCAAAAAGTGTGTCATAATTTGTGCGTGTGTGCGTGAACGAGTCCACAAGGGTGGTTATAGAACTGGGGAGGGGGGCGGGTTCATCTACCCTTCCCCAACATACCTTTGATGATATGTGCAGCAATTTGTAACTAATTTTACAATTACAGATGATATTTCGAAATGTATATTGAACTTACTTTAGATCCTTTTCACTATGACGTAGCTCAGTGTATGATTTTGTGTATTTTGCTTGCTACCTTTAATAAGGTGTGGTACTTTCTTATGGTAACCTACAGCCCACACATGTTAATGTATACTACATGTGAAAAAAAATCACTTGGTAAGTGCTATTTGTACGGTGTGGTGTTTTTGTGAAATTGCTTACGATACTTTTTAAAAAAAGGTATAAAAGTGCTTTGTGATTAAAAACTGTATAAATGTCCTGTCACTGGGATGTACCATCTTACCCAACATGTATGAAAAAAAAAAGAGGCTTGGTTTAACTCCTAAAAGGAGGACGGTTTTATAAAATTGAAAGGGTATGGGCCCCTTGTATGATGGTATATCCTATGTAGATACAATTGTACGCATCATACCTGAACAGATTGTAAAATGTAGCAGCAGGTATATTAATCAGGAGACCTACTATACAAGGTACACTCACCTACATTTATCCTGGCGACAGAACCACCTTCCACAGCACGTCGGCAGAACGTACTGCACCTGCGCGAAACCCGTAATGTATTGTTCATAGCACTTCGGCAGAACGTCTCATATAAGGTTGTATTAGAGCATATAAGGTTGACAGCCTGTCTGTAGTTTGCAGATGTTCTTGTTGAGCATTGAACTTATTACAAGTACACAATAGGAAAAGTTATCGTCTGCAACAGGCAAAATTTTGATGCAACGTTGACCAAACATCCAAAGAAAAACGTGAAAAATCAGGGTTTTGCGCAGGCGCAGTACGTTCTGCCGACGTGCTAGAAATGCCCTATTTTGAAGCTTCTTCTTCAACCATCACGGGCTCTTATCAGAGGTGGTAGTTCTGTGCATGTGAGGAGGCCAGGATTCTAAAAACTAGACAAAGCAGCATGTTGTGTTGAGACCCAGGAATGATAGTACTTGTGACTGAATGTTGCCAACTGTTTTTAATACTGTCGTGCTATTCTATCATATTTTACAGCACATATACTGTATTGAAGATAACTACGGAGAGACGGTTCATGTATGTAAGCAGGCCACTAGATTTTTAAATCTAAATCTCATCAGAAATTGACTGAGTTGTCATCATGAGTTAAATATGAATAATTCACCTTCAGTAGGATGACTTAATCGCTCACTCTAGTGAAGTAATGGAACAACAGGCAATCACAAGTACTACAAATCACTGCAGAATGTTGGTTGAATTCCCTGTGCTTTGAATAAAGGCCTTGAGACTACTCGATATGACCTTGTCTTTACTTTAAGAGTGGCTAATAACTTTCAAAGACTTGAATTTGAAGATACAGATTTTCTTCTAATTAAAGGGTTATTTATTTGTACTACGTGAGATTGTAGGTGATTTTTACCAAATCTTTAGCTGTGTAGCCTGTGTTTACACAAGCTCTCGACCGGGAGTATAATGACCCCCACCCCAATTAAGTTGGGGGGCAGCAACCTTCGGGGCAGGCGGCCGCCAGGAGCGCGATTTAGTCAGGCTATTTCGCTGTGTACTTGTAATAAGTTCAATGCTCAACAAAATTAATAATTGTATTAGTTACAAATAAGATATACATTAGCCATTAATCTTGCCTTAAACGTTAAACAAATTATAGTTCAAATTTTCCTGGCCTGAGTGCCATCAAAATGAACTGTTTATATTGAATAGATACAGTTAGCACCCATTAACAGTGATGAAAGGGGGGTGGCGCGTAGGAATAACTATGGTACAATGCTGACAAAAAAATAGGCTACAGGGTATGTGCAGCGTAGACATCAGATGAAGACAATTATAAGATAGATCGGTTATGATTGAGCTATATCAGAATCCTTTCAAAGAAGCAAAGCTAGCTTGGCTATTTCTTGTTGCCATGTTCAAACAATTACAGGAAAACTTGTACAGGGGAGCTAGAATAGGTTTTGATTAATCTTTTAGTATGAAAGGGTAAACGCGTGCAGGTGCAGACAATTTCAAACCAACACATGCCAACAATAAATAGCTAAGCTAGCTGTGCTTCTTCATAAGGATTCCCAGGAAGCTTTAGATTATAATTAAGAGCCTACTGCTGATAGGTCTGTGCCATGCATACCTGGTAGCCTAGTTGCCAGCATTGTACCATAATTATTTATAATATCACAAAACACTGAGACTAGTCTGAATAAGGGTTGATGTTGCGGTGTGGTGAACGCGCTACTCTTTTCGAGAATCCCAGGGAATATAAACTTATCTAACGATGTCGTACAGGATTCGCGGATGACCTCAGCGCTGCGTAAAGGTGGGTTTCATGATTACACATTATTACAACTGTAATTCTTAATCAGAAAATTCTAGCATTTCTTTCAGTTCTTTCTTACTTGTCAACGTGATATATATACATCGAATAGACCATGTGTACATGCTTTGTTGCAATTCTCTGTGCATAAAGCATATGATGACCTCCGCCTTTGAATACTTCAGCAATAAGTCTTACATATAGTCTTCTGTATAACAGGAAAATTATCTGGTGTACATTGGATTTGGCCTAGGGCATACTGCATATTTCATTTCCTGATGCATGTTGTTTTAGACGATTCCAAGCTAGGGAAAATTACAATGAATGTTCATGATGTTGGTAGCAGATTAAATGCCAATTCCTCCGGCTTAAACAGGCTCTATATATAATGTACTACTTTTATCAGTATAGAATGATTAACTGTAAATTTATTGACAAGTGAGTTTTCCACTTGATCTTTGATTGTTTTCGTTCGAGTCTTTAAGTAATACCAGTACGCTAACCTTTCCAAGTACTGAAATCTCTGTGTGTGTGTATGTGTGTGTGTGTGTGTGTGTAGAGGTAAATTGCTGTCTTGATTCATGTACCATATATTTTATATTTTCTTCTGATGTCTTGTAAACCCACACGCATAAAGCGCAAGAGACATTGATAAATATTCATTCATTCATTCATTCATTAACAACTGTTACATTATTCACTGTTTCAGGCTGCCTCAACAGTAGACATCCCTGCCACCTGGCGGATCCAGGGTGACCTGCCGTGTTGGACAAGAACTCGACGTAGAACTCGACGTAGAACTCGACGTAGAACTCGACGTAGCTGTATAGCCCATCAAAGACTGGTTAGTATATCCTGAAACATATGCAGCGTCAGGCTGGACTAGCTAGAGTGTTGTAGAAACACACAAAGAGACAATGCCTGGTATAAACATTTTGACGCTTCTCCTGTTCTGCTTTGCGTTTGGCCTGTCTCAGACTGGCCCGTCTTGCCCTGACCTCTGCAAAGTTAAGCATACTGAGCCATGTGAGGTACACATGGAAACCGCTAGGGGGCTCTTGGCTTCGAATTCAGCACAGCCCTGTGCCATCTGCAACACGACCGGACAGACCGATGAGAATCAGCTCGGGTGTCTTCCTGCCTCTCTGAAGATGCTGCAAGTCGCGGGGCACTCCGACAGCAGCGGCAAGCTCAAACCCCTGCCTGGACTTTTCCAGCTCCGCACACTGATTCTGGGACCTGGACGCGTCATCACAACCGTTGAACATGGAACCTTTTCCGTCGTGCCAAACGTTACCACACTGAACATGGGAAAGAACGCCATTAAGGCCATTGGAAGCTGGTTTGACGGCTTCACGAAGCTGACAAGTCTCGACCTGTCTTGGAATGAAGTCGAGCAAATCCAAGAGAATGCTCTTCAGCCACTGGTGCAGCTTGAGTCTCTCTACCTCAGCCATAACCGGTTCCGGGTTGTTGAAGAGTGGTACTTCGCAAATCTAACCAACCTCAAGTACCTGTACTTGGACAACAACAACATCTCTCACATCGCTGGGAAGTCCTTCAGTCATCTTTACAGCCTCACAGTGCTCAACCTGGCACACAACAAGTTACGGTCTCTGAATGCAGACTGGCTACAAGGACTTACCGCTCTGCGGAA
The DNA here is from genome assembly GCA_013266295.2 of Branchiostoma floridae x Branchiostoma japonicum. NCBI lineage: Eukaryota > Metazoa > Chordata > Leptocardii > Amphioxiformes > Branchiostomatidae > Branchiostoma > Branchiostoma floridae x Branchiostoma japonicum. The sequence goes on along the minus strand of CM023838.1, from coordinate 3,795,489 downwards.
TGCCAGCTTTCAGCACAACCTGATCTCCATCGTCTCAACTGAGCTCCTGGTGGCCAAGGGCAGGGTCATCGACATTCGAGAGAACCCTCTCCGCTGCACCTGTGCGCTGGCTGGCTTGAAGTCTGATAGGGTTAGGGCAGCGATGGACTGGCGGGTCTACAACAGCTTGCGGTGCAGCTACCCGCCTAGCTTCTCAGGCAGAAGGTTTGCTGCCCTGTATCCGGAGGAGATACCGTGTCCGTTACCGACAGCCATTGTATCAAGTCGTGATGGCGGGTCCACTCTCGTGTGTGAGGTCTTCTGGGAGTTCCAGCCAGCCATCGTGAGATGTGTGGACCCTAGAGGGAGGGCCGTTGAAGAGGGAACGTCTTATGTAAGCGACGCCGAATGTGGCGGTGCTCTAACGACACGCTTGGAGCACGAGATTCCCACCACCCAGTCTCCTGGAAGAGCAACGGCGCATTCCTCAGACCAAACGGCATTACCCTACATCGGCAAGTCCACCTGCACCATCCACATGAGTCGGGAACTCTATCAGTGCTGGAAGGGAGGTACTTTCCACTGTCAAGTGGTGCAATCCAACGGAATGTGGGGCTCCATGGGCGTTCTGAATCTGACACTGAACGTGTCAAATGAGGCAAACGGAGAAGGCCAGAGACAAAAGACCACCGTGATGACACCCATCTACACGGCAACACCTTCCCGGCGGAACTCAAACGCAACAGAAAAGATCAGCAAAACCACGGACAGGAGCACCCAACACTTGCAACAGGATGGTAGTGCTGACACAAAATCGCCCACCGTGATGACAGAGGTCTACACGACAACACTTGCAATTGCTCGGCGGAACGCAAACGTATCAGAAAGGATCAGCAAAACCACGGACAGGAACCCCCCACAAGAAGGTAACACTCCAGGAACTGACACAGAATGGCCCATCGCGATGACAAACATCTACACAACATCTGCCCAGCGTAACGCAACAGAAAGGATCAGCAAAGCCACGGAAATGAACCCCCACCAGGATGGTAGCACTCCAAGAGCCGACACAAAATCGCCCACTGTAATAACAGCCATCTACATCTCAAGTGCATCCCTGGCTCTATTATTTATCGGTGTGGTAACGGTCGCCTGCTTTAAGTGCTACAAAAGGCGCCAACATCAGCATTACTACTCACATGACACTGTCGCAGATGCCATCGGAGGCGCCGTCGGAGGCGTCGTCAGAGTCGCTATCGGGGGCACACCGCTGCATCAGCGTCACTACTCACATGGCAATACAGCAGACGCCATCGGTAACGCTGTCGTAGGTGCTATCGGAGTCGCTATTGGAGGCACACCGCTGCAAAACCGCCAGACACCGGCCCCTGCCGCCACGACTGAGGATCCTACACGGCTTGATGGCGACTCACCCAATGCCAAGACGACGCCTTTTGAGAATCCCGTGTTTGGCGCATGCGCAGACATGGTGAACCCGCACGGCTTGGGGATGGACGAAGGAGAAGAAGACGAGGGTCCCAACATTTATCTGGACCTCAACGGCCAATCAAGTCTCACTGGCACTAACGTTTCATCACAACCACAAGAGCCGGACCCGCACAGCTTGGGCATGGACGAAGGAGAGGGCCCCAATATTTATCTGGACCTCAACGGCCAATCAAGTCTCACTGGCACTGACGTCTCATCACAACCACAAGAGCCGGACCCGCACAGCTTGGGCATGGACGAAGACGAGGGTCCCAATATTTATCTGGACCTCAACGGCGAATCACGCCTCACTGGTACGGAGATAGCTCAGGGAGAAGAAATCCCGGGTCCACTTCCACCTACCCACACATACATTTTGTACACCGACTCTAACGTCTCATCACAACCACAAGAGCCAGACCCGAACAGTTTGGACATGAACGAAGGAGAGGGTCCCAACATTTATCTTGACCTTAATAGCCTCACTGGCACGGAGATACCTCAGAGAAATGAAATCCCGGATCTCAGATCCACTTCCACGGACCCATACGTCGACTCTAACCTGTCATCTCAACCCCAAGACCCGGAGATGACTCAAGCAGAAGAGATTCCATATCCACTTCCACGTACCCACATCTACGTCAACTCTAACGTCTCATCACAACCACAAGGCCCGGAGATGACTCAAGCAGAAGAGATTCCATATCCACTTCCACGTACCCACATCTACGTCAACTCTAACGTCTTAGCACAGCCACAAGATCCGGAGAGGACTCGTGATCAAGCAGAAGAGATTCCATATCCACTTCCATGTACTCACATCTACGTGAACTCTAACGTCTCATCACAACCACAATGCCTGGAGATGACTATTATTGAAGAAATCCCGGATCTACTTCCACGTACCCACACGTACATCAACTCTAACGTCTCAGCACAACCACAAGGGCCTGTGATGACTGAAATCCCGGATCCACTTCCACGTACCCACACGTACGTCAACTCTAACTTCTCATCACAACCACAAGGTCTGGATACGACTCGTGAAGAAATACCGGATCCACTTCCACGGACACACACATACGTTAACTCTTGCGTCCATCCACCGGCCCCTGTCTACACGACTGAGGTTACACTGCTTCAGCAAACATGTGAAAAAATCCCGGGCATCGATGAAGACCACACACCGATTGGTTGGAGTGCGGAAACTACTCCCTTTGAAAACCCCGTGTATGGCGTAGTAGTGGGGGAACCAGAAGACGACACACCAGTTGCTTTGTGTGGCCAAACGGCGCTTTTTGAGAACCTTGTGTATGGCACAGAAGTGACTGAGCCAAAAGACGACGCACCGATTGCTTTGTGTGGCGAAACGTCGCCCTTTGAAAACCCTGTGTAATGCGCGGTCGTGACGAAGCCAAAAGCCACATCCAACCCGGACCCTCGTCCCCAAAAGTTTACCCATAAAACGTGCAGGTGTTGATAGTATATCCAGCTTTACTAAGTTTTCTTTTGGGTCACCGGGTACACGGGTTCGATTCCCATTCTGCAGTCTGTTCTGGCATTGTAATTTTCTGAAAATACAAAAAATAAGGAAACTCTGATGTATGTTGTAATGTTTTGTGTTTATTATGCATACACAGGCTTATACATTTCATTGTAGGAAATTGTCTAGGAAGAAAGCGCGGTTAAAGAAAGTACTTCAGAATGGAATGATTCGTGATATTACTTGATTCAGGAGACAGGTTCAAAAAAAGGAAACGCAAAGCAAGGGAAACCGAACTCAAGTCACGTAAAAAAGCGTTGCATATACGTCAATTATTTTTGTCAATTACTTAGCTGTCTGCAACAGGGGAACGGAATTTCTATGGTTTCCTCGGGAATTCTTTTGAAGAAGCAGAGCTAGTGGAGAAGTGTTAGTTACTAGTATTCATCGTTACCATGTGCCGGTGCACGCTTATCGTAGATTTTCTGGGCGTCAGTTCGATCGACCTGTAGTACTCTTTCGTAAAAAAACTAGAGTTCGAGGACGTTTGCCAAGGATGATTATGTTTACCCTCGCAGAAGGAAACATTTGCTTTTGGCCTGTTTCTTCTCCTCCTCCTCCAAACACATCAGGTTAATGACCTGGACCAGACAGCTGTCACTATGGTACATGTTACTGTAGCAGACAACCTGTGGGGTTGGATTACAATATGCAAGTTTGCCATTATTTGCATAATCTATGCAGGATGATGATAACCTTAAACTAAGATATAACGTTATGATGTTATGTGTCGCAAATATGGATTTACCATCATTTACCACAAAATTATTAACGTTACCGAACAGTTTTAATTGATTATACAGATTAGGTCCTCATTTGCATGATGTATACCCAGTGATGATCTCTAGCCATATGTTGGAAGTTAGTTACATGTCACATGTATGCCGCTTCAGTACCATAGACAGTGCAGTGCAAATTCCTTGAGGCCATGTTGGCCCTGGATTCGCTGGCGGCCTGTGTAGGCCCTGGAGACAGTCTGGCACCCAGGCTAAGCTATCTGAGAATCAGTCACAAAACGTACGATCCATCCTAACGCCTGATTGAAGATATATAATCGTTATAGGCACAGAACAGCAAGGCCATATAGGTTTCGTGTTCTGAACTTCCGATATCAACCTGCAATTTCTTAAACAGCTAACAGGTGGCGCTTTTACCAGCATATCCTTCTTACGCTCAAAATTTCTTTAAAGAGAAGGTCCTAGTGCAGTTTTATACAGCCAAATAATTAGTTATCGCTCAAAATATAAACGAATCCCAAATACTTGATTAGAAACCATTCAGAAAACAAATACTCTACAGGAGAAAAATGAATATGTATGTAAAAAGACCGTACAACGTCACATCCGGGCTTGTGGCGCAACGGATAACGCGTCTGACTACGGATCAGAAGATTCCAGGTTCGAATCCTGGCAAGCTCGATTTTTTTTTATTTTCCCTTTTTCAACTCTTGAAATGTTTCTTTCTTCATTTTTGCCTAGTGCTAATTTATAGTTTATGTTTTCTGTTCAATTTATTCTCTTTTTTCTAAAAAATAAAAAGGATATCATGATGAAAGCTTACCTCAGATAAACTCAAGAAGCTTTGGACGAATTGTTCTTTCCTTTGAAACCGTGGTAGAAGAACTGGAGATGTTTTTGTCTTTTTTCACTTTTGAACATAATATTACCATGATTTATGGGGGCAATTCGTATTTTATTAAAGTATGCTTACCAATAAGCGATAAGTTGTTAGCGCCCCTGTCGGATTTCAGTGGTAGTGCAGTTGTTAATCATTCAATCAATCTTCGCTTTGTACGCTCTTGCAAAGTTATACATTGTACCTCATTTCGGGGGTCTTTGATCCAAAATCTAGCCTTCTCACCTGCTAACGAATTTGAATGAGCATTATAACCGTTCTTATTGTATATTTTTTTAAAATATTGTACACTGTCCAGTTACCAGGGCTGGCCCTTTATAATAGCCTCCGGCTAGTTGGGCAGTCCTAGTTGTATGTCATGTTATAAACCCTGATAAATCAAATCGCATGTACCAGTTTGTTGAAAACAACTTGTGTCCAATGAACGTGTGTTATTCCCATCACGTGACCATGTCGTGCCGCCCCGTTCCGACCAGTGCCACCTCTGTATAACAGGTGTTTATACAGGGCGGACCATGAGCATGTCAGGCACCTCAACCTCTATGTCCGCCGGGGACCAGGGGGCAAAGACCAAGAAAACCACACCCCCTTTTCACCCCAAAATCAGGTGAGTACACACATTACAGAAATCCAACATGGTGGCAGACGCAGGTCAGCTTTAGTCCCCTGTTTGAAAGAGCCATCTAAAGCGTTCCAGGTAGGTACAACTAGCTCGGTAATACGTTTGGTACAGTAGGCGTGGTAGGACTATAAATCAAGCGGCGTTTCTATGGATTAGACAAAGGTGTTTGGATCATGTTGCAGGCTTAGTCTTGTGTTTCTGAGCCACAAAGCAAAAGCCTAATGGGACGAGATAACTGCATTAAAACTGATGCGCCCTGTGGTTGATCAAATCACTGATAGTCGCTACACTACAGATTGTTTCTGAACATTTGATCATGTCACAGAAAACCGGGCTTCAACTGAACCGTTGTTGTATTTCTAAAGATTCTTTCGCAGTTGGGGACAAACTTCAAACCTGTTGTTTTCATAGAAGATCGATGGATAACGTAACTGGGCAAAACCTTGCCACCCGTCAATAATTGTTTGCACTGTGGAGAATTTACAATACTTAAAAATAGACTTAACACCACTTGTGACACGTTCACGTTCCCAGCTCTTTTCTTTGTAAAGTTTTTCTCTTTAACACCTCTTTAACAAGCCATGTTCATTGTTATGTTGTACAGGTAGCCTTTCTTAGTGTACAACCTGCACGATTTCATGTAAGCAAATTTAGACGTTTTGTTGATCTACTAGTATGTACACTAGCTATTACTTGTATCAAAAGAAGGTGCACTCTTAATAGTATCGTATGTCAAGTTTATAGTCCCTGAAATAAGATCATATCGTACTTTATAGTCGTAACATTTTACTTCACCCAAAGTGCAACTCCTAGTACTGTATACAAAAACATTCTCAGTGTTGCTATTTCTTTTTTGGCTGCGGGGCTGGAAGTAATGTGGCATGGGTGAGGGGGTGAAGTCTGCTATCTCTGATTGTCTTATTGTCTTGTTTAAACTATTTTTGTATAGCGTGCCCATAAACCGACAAAGTAGGTGATCATTATGACACTGTGTACCCAGTGCCTACGTCAGACAACACTTCTCATGCCACTTTTGACATGTGTTGTCATAGACACTATCTCCAAAACTCATGGCGTGGCAGAGTAAGTGTGGTGGTGTAAACCAACAACTTTAACGCCCGTCTCTAAAATAATACCTACATTCCCAAGCTCCATAATTTGTTAATACCTCTTGAGAGGTTTTTGAATTCGAATTGTCTATCGCTATTTAGTACTAGTGACATGTTTACGCTATGAATAGTCATTCCCAACAAACCGGTTCTATTAAAACAGTAATTATGTTAGTGAAAACCTACTGCTTGTCAATTTCTCTGATTTTATGTCATGGCGCAGTCTTCTCTCTTTTTTTCTTTGTTCATGGACAATGGTGTTTGGATATTTGAAAGGACCAGTCTTTACACTAACAGGTATATAAATGTGATATTTATGTGAATTTGTTGGACGAACTGAAAATAATGTATATAATGTGACGACAGTAAAAATTGGAAAAGCGTTATTGTCAAATTTGTCCAAAATCCAGGATTGCGCAATTATCTGAAGACTGGGGCGGAATAATTTTTAATGGTCAGAAAAGGGCTCAGGCAGAGACATTGTATAGTGTCCTTGCACAGTTCAATGGACAGTGGGGAAAAGTAGGGCAAAGACACATAAACAAAGATGCCAAAATGACAGCGTTTAGCGTCCATGGTGTCTGTTTCTTCCCTTTTCATGACTCAGAGTTCCCCCAAATCCTCCCTTTCACATGTTTTTATCTGTAGTCACATCATTTCTCATTTCTTGAAGTTGGCATGCTCCGCCAAATTCACATAAAAGTCTCATCTATACCCCTGGTAGTGTTAGAAAATAGGTACAAAGAACCACCAACCACCGTTATGTTTATACTACTGGATGCATGACGTCCAATGTAACAATAGAGGATGTGGGCCATGGCACACAATGTCGGTAAACATCCCATAGCTTTATAGTTATAATCTTCAAGCAGATCTTTTGGTGGCTGCTAGACAGTATCAAACTGGCAAGAGAATATCTGCCAGGCAGTATCCAATACACCACCTGAATACGTTTGGCCGGTGTAAAAAAACATACCAGTACCAAAAAAAGCCCGATAAAAACGGCTAAAGACACGTCAAAAATACTAGTAAGCCGAAGCCTAAACCTCTGCTTGGAGAGTACATACTATTACAGTAGTTACTGTTTGGTACTGGTATCACAATCAGTTACTTGTCTCCGTGGGCTTAAACCAAATAGATCATTGAAGTTTAGTTGGTCATTATTTGATATTCAAACATCATGTTAGTTTGTTTACCTGTCTGTCGGCAAGTTTGTCATAGACTTAGGGTCCGGTCGCATTCACCATACGATCGGTTCACGACAACATTGAGAGTATTCTTGGGGCAGTCAATAAAAAAATAAAAGCAAAAAATCGCACGGCATATTTTGCCACGCCTTTACCAACTACGGCCCTATTTCAAGTATTGGAACCTCCCCAACACACACACACTGACGTTACTCTAATATAACCCTCTTTTCCCATGCCTAGATATGGCTGTGTATGGTGGTGTCACTAATAACTTGCCTTCCCGCTTAAAATTCCAAACTTTGCGGTAGCGTAGTGACATAGAACTCGATAACGCTTGGCTGGCAAACACTCCAACACCAACAAAGAGAGCTTTCATCGGCCTTAACAGTACCAGACCATTTCTCCAGCACAATCCACCTGTTCTAGTCAAGCAAGGTGTCTTAAAACTCTATACTGACTAAAAGTTTGTATGTAGGTTTCGCATGCAGCTTCGTATCATAACAAGCTTTATTGAGACAGTGATTTGGTAAAAAAAAGTATTCAGCCAAGGAAACAACTACACAGGCAATAGATGTAGAAGAAGGGGAAAGAATGCCACCTTAGCTTGCCACCATAACAATGTGTTCAACCTTGTCATGTTTATTCAAGACTTTCCATTGTTTATGAATAGATTACTAGTTTTCAAGAGTCTCAAACTTTTTTGCCAGATAGTCTTTATGTTGGTTTGGTTAGTTCAGTATTAATTGTTTGTTTGTTTGTTTGTTTGTTTGTTTGGTTGATTCGTAGAAAAGTCCTTGCTTCCTATAAGACAGATACCTGTTGCACCCCCCTCCCCCGAACACCTTAAAACAACAAGCTTGCCTGGAGGAACATTCCGAAATGCCTAATTGACCTGAATAAATTCCTCGTCCAGTCAGGAACTCAGATGACACTCGTTGTGACCGCCTTGTGGTGAGGTCTGTTTTGTTTTTACCTGTTCGTTCGGGCAGATACGACGAAAGTGGTGTACAGGTGTGCCCTGTTGTTGTACGGTATAGGGATGTACTTCATAGGATACTCTGTTCTGATTCAACTAGTCTTAACACTCTCCCACTGTTTTGTAAACCGGGCCTAATGATCTTTCTGTTGTTTGTTTGAGCTGGATATTAGAAGGATAGTCAACCAGGGCTCGAAATACCGTCTGCATGTGTAGGTTTGTCTGATTTCAGTTGTGCAGATCTTTCAGATGTCCAACTTGCACCTACCAGCACTTGCACAAGATAAAACCAGTCCGCAACACATGTGGCTAGTAGCGGCCTACATTGTCTTGTATTCTTCACAGTAACTTACGTTGTCTTGTATTCACCCTGTAATACATGTACAGCAGACTATAACATATTATCACGAACATCTTGATAACAGTTTTTTTAGGAATGTCAGGGAAAGAAAATGAGAGGTGCAGCTTAGTTAAAACTTGTCTGGTGCAGGCGACTTTGAATTTATTTATCTATTATGCTTTTCCAACACAGCGGACGGTACACTACTCAAAATCCGATCTTTAAGCATATCTTAAAGCCTGCGTAAAGGTTCTATTCCCGCGGCTAAAGTGAAGAAACAGAACCTTTACGTGTGCTTTAAGGTGTACTTAAAGATAGAATTCCATACAGTGGTATGGTGAAACAGGTGTTCCTTTTCAAGGTCATCTTTTCAAGGCCAACATAATGTTACCTGTACTAGTTCAGGTATTCAGAAAAAAGTATTTCGATCCCTGTTACCTAATACCCATTGTTCCCGTGCTCAGAAGGCCAAAGGTCAACCAAAGTGACTTTGATTGACGATGTAAACACTTAGTCACACAGCAACGTGAGAGTGGAACAGTGTTCGATAAATTGGGGAGGGGGGCGCCATTCTTCCAGTTCAGTTCATTTGGTAACACGATGACCTCTTCCAGTTCAGTTCATTTGGTAACACGATGACCATCCTAGCCTGGTCACAAAACTCTACGGTATCGGGCAGCCGGAGTGTGAACTGCCTCCTGAGGCAGCAAATACAGAAGCCGGCAGAACTACTATCGCGTGCCAAACAAACTCCGGCTGCCCGATTCACACCAAAGCCGACCCGTAGAGATGGTAACCAGGCTATGACCATCCATGAAGCTCTATCAAGCATGACATCCAGGCTTGTTTACGTCCATTCTACTGTACTAAAAGTTTGGGTTAAAAAAAACCCACAAACCATGAAGACAACGCCTGCGTGCAAATCCTCGAATTACGGTGTTATCTGTTACTGAGTACTTTATGTAAGTTAAAGAACGGATTACTTATATCCATTGGGTAATCCAGTGTATCGCTCCATCTTTAGGTACTCAACGCCGTAATCAACGCCATAATCACCTGGATTAGCAAATCTTAGTCCGCAGGAGAGGTAATTTTAGACAGGAAGCAAATTATCTATTAAGGAGATCTTCGTAGCCTGGGTTCCAGCCGATTTGCTACGGGCTCCTTAGTATTTTTCGGCCAGCGAGTTTAAGGAGCCCGTAGCAAATTGGACGACACCCAGGCTATAAAGATCTTCGCTCAGTACTAGAGAATGAACTGACAGGAATTATGGTAGCCTCTACCAGGCTTCGGGAAGCGGCTGGAAGGGGTAGAAATTGGGCAAATAGACAGATAACATGCCTGGTCCACAATTTGCTGTTCCCGAGAGAGCCTGGTAGACTAAGAGGCTAGAATTGTGGCGTAACCTTCCGTTGTGTAGAGTTTGAATCGTCTTTGAAAATCATGCGTAGTATGTTGATAAATATATTGATGTCGTTTTAATTTTTGGCTTTGTCAAAATGTTCCTGTGACACCTGTTCCAGCCCGTCCGAAGAATCCCAGACCATGGCGCCTGACCCAGTAGCGGCGGATGTCGTGGTGACTAAGAACAGTGCCCACACCGCGGCGAATGACTTAGGACTGACGGAAGAACAGGACAAGAAACAAACCTGTGGCTGGATAGGGTTCAGACCCGCGTGTCTGCAGGTGGGTGGACGCGGAGGATGTACCGTGGCCGTATACAAAACAAAAAAAAAATTAAAAGATAATAACAAGTTTATTGCAAGTTCTTGCCCGAAGGCTAATTGCAAGTTACAATCAATCAATCAATCATGGATAAAAGAACAGTGAAATAGAGTAAAAAAAAATGTAAATACAAAAGCGTTTAAACTACAAAGTAGGAGATAAATATCTAGAGCTATTAAAAGTACCATGTACAAGTGGCTGCAATGTACAAGTGGCTGCATTAGTGAATTATTAGTGAATTTGTATTTATCGAAACAATAAACCAATCTTATAAAAGATATAGGAAAGAAGAAATACACAGAAAAGCAACAAAAAGAGGGTCGTACTTGTTGGTCACGGTGGAGGGGTACCAATCGTCTACCGTTGTATCTACCGTACTTTGGCGATTGTAGGAAAATTATGGAAAGAAAGGGGAACAAGAAAGTTTATTTTTCTATCTTACTAGCATTAATCTTACACGATTTGATTTACTTCACCCCATGGGAGTGAAGTATCGTGTTTGGTGCTCTATGTCTGTCTGTCTGTTTGTCTGTCTATCTGTCTGTCTCGAGCTCTCTCTCACAGTAAAATGAATATAAGAACATTAAGATCATTAGGATCAAGTTGTAACGTTGGCATATCCCCATCCCTCTCTCTCTCCATCTCTCCCTGTTTCAGAATGGCGTGAAGTCTGCTATCTCCATCTCTGACTTTGTCTGTGGGACTGGAAGGGTAGCAAAGCAATGTGTATAAGGCGGTTAAGTCTTCTATCTTTGATTTCTTCTTTATCCCTTTTCTCCAGTGCTGCAACAATCCCAACGGAGTCCTAGTCTTCCTGTGTCTGTTTTCGTTCACACAAGGCGTAATCGTGAACGGGCTGGTCAATGTGAGCATCACCTCCATAGAAACCAGGTTCGAACTGCCCAGCGCCAACACGGGGATCGTCTCCGCGAGTTACGACATCGCCTTCGTGGTTCTGGCTCTGTTCGTGACATTTCACGCCGGGCAGGGCAACAGTAAACCCAAGTGGCTGGCGTTCGGGAGTTTCTCGCTAGGTCTGGGCGCCCTGATCTACTCCATACCGCACTTCACCACGGGGCCGTACGTGTACGGCACGGGGCAGACTGAGACGTGCGACATCGGCGGGAACTACACCAGTCAAGACTGCAGCAGTGGCGGCAGTGGCAGTGGTCTGCGGAACTATCTCTACGTCTTTATTTTAGGTAAATTACCGTTTATTTGTGTCATTTCACAAAATAAAGTAAGTATTTGGTGAATAAATTCATCAGACTGGTACATAATTGGATCAAGAAGGCTATCTGTATCAGAAATCCACAACAGTAATGGACTAAGACATGGGGGAGGGTAAAGACTCAGTCACGTTTGGGACCGCACACTTGCCGGTATACCAAAGCGCCACCATGCGGCGGCAAGGAGTAGTAGATTCCATTTCGGCCCTGGTACATGTAGGTGAACAGTTTACTGAAACGTCGGCCAGTTAGGTTGTGTCATAGAAGTCTTTCTTCTGACTTCAAAAGTGATGTTTTTTTTCTGATTTAGGCTTTATAAGAGTTGTCCACAAGTCTTATTTCTTTGTAATGTTGCTAAAACGGAGCTTCCATGATGTTCAGGCCAACTGCTCCATGGTGTTGGCGGCACACCCTTGTACACACTGGGCACGACCTTCCTGGACGAAAACGTCGAGAAAGCGAACTCAGGAGTTTATATTGGTGAGTGATAACGTGTATTGATTACGTACAAGACAAGGTTCGATACCATGCTCGACTGTACCTCATTTTCTTTATACCTTTTTTTTCTGTGTCCCACGTAAATGTTGATTATCGCTGAAAATCTTGACGTAATCTGTTGTTTCCAGGAATATTTTACGCAGCCTCTGCGCTCGGCCCAGCGGCGGGGTACCTGATAGGAGGACAGTTCCTCAACATCTACACGGACATCGACATCGGGCAGAACGGGTAAAACATATAGTCTGCATTAATATTCTTGAAAGGCTAACAGCACAAAACTATTTTGCATAATTTGAATGACTCTTTATTGCATATTCATGTGGACAGTTGGAAAAATGCAAGTCAAACATACGGCTGTAACAGCAAGTGGTTAAATGTGAAGAAGAAAAAAACAAATAAATGCCATGCACTAAGCTAACTAACAACTTATAAAAATCTATAAATCTATAAATCTTATGTCGTGCTATTTTAGAAAAAATCAGCAGTTTATGATGTTAATCACCAGTACAGATGAATTCTTATTCTAAGTCTGTATTTTGAATTTTCCTCCCTCAATAAGAAATGGACTAACCGAGGCGGATCCACGGTGGGTGGGTGCTTGGTGGATAGGATTCCTGATGTGCGCCTTCCTGGCATGGTCCATCACCATTCCCCTCCTCGGCTATCCCAAAGAACTGCCAGGTGAGATCATGTAGGCTCCGTCCCTGAGGCGCCGCCAAAAAGCGAATTTTTTACTACATTCTACACAGCCTTTCTTTGGTATAAGTGATAAGAAAAATCTTATCGTGTGGCAAATACCATAGGAGTCAGGCAAATAGTCTTGAGCAACCTAGTGTTTAAGACAAAGAAGTACAAGAAAGACCCACCCACATTAGCATTTATACAATGGCTAAATGTGATCCTCCTTGTACTTGTGCAGGTGCGGCAGAAATAAGGGCGAACAAGGAGTCGGAAGCGCACGCTAGGGGTGGGGCAGACGTGGCCTCTCAACCGGACTTTGGTACGTAGAGTTATTGCTCTTCAATAAGATATACAGTTGTTTTTCTCCACTTGTAATGATGTTACTAGCCCTTACTTTTCGGTTAAGGCACTGTCAAAACATTGCTGTCAAAATGTTTGTTTGTTTGTTTGTTTGTTTATTAAAATGCAACAGTGCATGACTAGTGGCAACCAGGCAGCAACAAGGCTGGTGGCGGCTACCACTGACACATAAGTGCATAAAAATACAATCAAATACATATTAAATTACAATATTACATACAAATTAGTATTATACAATTGTAGCAATATACATACCAATTCAAACAATACGGAAGCAATACAATATAAATACAGGTTCATATACTAGATAAAATGTTCCTTGTTATTTTGATGCGAATCAGCCACATTTACCTACAAAGCGCTTTGGTTAGGACGGGGGACTATACCGACTTCTAACCACCTTTGACCTTTTTGCTGCTCACACATCCGTATGGTTATGTACTCTGAGCAGTCGGGTCCTCAGTTATTTGATGAGGAACCATTTTCCTGTGTTAAAAAGCAGTCGAATTAACGTCTGTTATATGGATTTAAAAATTTCAATACATATTGACATACGACAATCCATACATGGTATACATAGGGATATATATATATAAAAGACTGTATAAACATTAGAAATTCATTGAAAAAGTTCACTCCTATACTAGCCACCCACTCGTGTATTAGATAGGTTAGCATTATGAAATGGTAGTTATGTAGTAGTAGGTGCCATACTTTGTACCCTGTACAATTGTTGTGCAATAAAGTTATTATTATTGGCGGCGTCTCAGGGAGGAGCCTAATGGTACAGTATTGTGTGCAATTCGGAAGAATTCTAGGAATCGTACAGGCATTTTGTCCACAGGAATGGAATGTCCACAGGCATGTGACCCACATCTATGCCCACATTCCTGGAAACCTTTGGGACCCTGCTCAGCTCTCTGCCCCGGATGCCCTACTTTCTGTGACCCCGGGGCTCGTTCACTATACACTAAGGGGGGAGTGCACTGTATCTGTATATCTACCAAGTCTTCCTCAAAATCATGAAATGATGGCAGGGCCGCAGTGCCATGCAAACAATAACCCAAACAGCAACCACCGTCGCCATGGCAATGTATGTTTTCATTGCCAGTCTTGTTATAATATTGACCACCAGGGAAGAGTTGGAGAGACTTCCCCATGGCCATGAAGATCCTGCTGTGTAACCCGACCTTCATGTTCGTGAGCCTGGCCGGTGCGTTTGAAGGGTTCCTCACCAGCGGACTGGCCACCTTCGGACCCAAGTTTGTGGAGATGCAGTTCAGTCAGACCTCAGGCTGGGCCGCCATGCTTTGCGGTAAGACCAACAGTGATATTTTTTGTTGATAAAAAAAGTTAAAACTTTTTTTCAGCCCACAAGAAATTCCGGACTCCACAGTAGATTTATACATGTGACATATAGTTATGTCGTATAATTAGAATACTCAAATGAGCTACCAAAAGATAACATATTACAGAAAGCTACTAAGGTTAGTATATTTTTATGGTGGGGGTATAATTTATAAGATCAGTCACGTTTGGGACCGCATTATTGGAGCAACGCCACCCAGCGGCCAGGAGAAGCACAATTTGTTATGCCCTGATGAATTCAGCTAGCTGACAAGCTGAACAAAGAACGTTATTTTCAAATAAAATAACCTTCAGCCTGCTACGGCAGCCGTTTAGCACCAAAGTTGAATTGATAATAGGGTTAGGCAGCAGGGAGAATTCGAAGGTTAATGAAGCTACATGTATTCGCTGGACGTAATCAATGACGGTTGGTGTTCCGATAGGGTTTGTGGTTGTTCCCGGAGCGGCTGGAGGGAACATTCTGGGCGGAGTCATCATGAAGTGGAGGAAGTTGAAGTGCAGAGGAATGCTGAGGTTGTGTATCATCCTGGGCGGAGTCTGTTTGCTGCTGTACTTGGTGTTCCTCGTACAATGTCCAAACCTCCCGTTTGCTGGAGTCACACAGCGGTACACTAACAGGTATGACAAGTCCAAGAACACCTCTGTCTTCATGTTTACACTAGTACTATTTTCTTAATCCTAACTAGTAAAACTCCAATCTTAGAACCTACAAGTTCATGTGTGTTGGTATGTAACATCATGGCCATGGATGATCTAGCTATAGAATCCATGCCAGCTAAATTTCAAAAGGAAAGAAAGGTCTCATCGAATTTTCAACCGGTTCCTTGGTCTTGTTCGGGATAACTGAGGATCCGATTGCGTGACACGCACAAGCACATGGAAGTCTGTATCATCCCCCGTCCCGCTTTAATAAATTCTTGCTTTTCTTGTTTCCCAGCTCAGTGGACCCGGTAGTGACTGGTCTCAATCTGACCAGTGAGTGCAATACCGACTGCATCTGCCAGGAGGAGTACTACACACCCACCTGCGGGGCGGACGGAGTGCAGTACTTCTCTCCCTGCCACGCCGGCTGTGCTGTCCTGACAGACACAGATGGAACAAAGGTATTCTTTTAGCGACGCCTCAGGGGTGTGCCTATCTGTCTGTCTGTCTGTCTCTCTCTGTGTTTGTGTGTCTGTCTCTTCCCCCCTCTCTCTCTAGTGTATGTGTGTATGAGTGTGTGTGTGTGTATGTGTTTGTGTGAGTGTGTGTCTGTCTGTGTGTGTGTGTGTGTGTGCGTGTGTCTGTGTGTGTGTGTGTGTGTGTCTCTCTCTCTCTCTCTCTGTGTCTGTATGTATGTATGTCTGTATGTTTCTGTGTGTGTGTGTGTGTGTGTGTGCGCGCGCCTTTCTACGATTCACAATAAATACGATGCAGCGTTTCCATACATCCTTAATGATGATATTTTGTCTGTGGAACTGGAAGGACCGCAAAGCACTGTGTGTAAGGGTGTGAAGTCTACCATCTCTGATTGCTTGTTTCCTACCGTTTCCAGCGGTACCACAACTGCACGTGCATCTCGTACGACACCGTGTCCAGCCTGGCGGAGACGCTGGAGGGGAAGTGCGAGTCGAGCTGCGGCACTATGCCGGTGTTCCTGGCCGTGTTCTTCGTCATCATGCTCCTGACATTCGCCAACAACCCGCTGGCCACGGGAGCCACGCTCAGGTAGGGGGGTCTTAGCCGTCTGTGTCTGTGTGTTGTCATTCGGCCAATGCAGCACGTCGGCAGAACGTACTGCACCTGCGCGAAACCCGTAATGTATTGTGCATAGCACTTTGGCAGAACGTCTCATATAAGGTTGTATTAGAGCATATAAGGTTGACAGCCTGTCTGTAGTTTTCAGATGTTGTATAAGAAATGATTCGTCTGCAACAGGCAAAATTTTGATGCAACGTTGACCAAACATCCAACGAAAAACGTGAAAAATCAGGGTTTTGCGCAGGCGCAGTACGTTCTGCCGACGTGCTGGCCAATGCACCTTTCCTGGTCGACGGTCCATCACAATTATCAGTTCAACCAATGATAACATATGCATACAACTCTAAACTAACATGTTTGAACCATCCAGCAGTTAAGTCTCCAGTTATGAACATATGTAAATTTCAAAGTTCCTTTATCAAATGTAACTTCCGGTCATTCAGCACAAAACCGTGCCAATGGCATTAAGAGTCACAGTGGAAGTGCTGACATGTTCTATATGAAGTGTGATTAAGAAACATCCTGTTGTCTGCTTTCCTACTTTATTCATTCGCCCTCAAGTATTTACATTGAAGCTCCTTGCCTTTGAGTGCTGTGCACTTTTGCCTTATGCTAACGCTTAATTCTGGGCAAGCCTCAATAGCTGAAATAGCTGACGCAATTTTCGCCGCATTTTACTTACCGCTCCTACGCCTGCTGACCTATCCACTGTTCCAGACTTTATTTGATCGACTGTGTGATCCTGTCTCCATGATTACTCAATCACCGACGCTAATCAACAGTAATCAAACATTGTTTCAAATCAGGCAGTTGGTAAGTGATCGTTATGTCGTGTCTACAAGTTGGGAGAAGGTTGTAAGGATTGATTATGATATTTTCGTAAGATCTGCATGCCTTAAGGCCTGGTTACGTTCACCGTAAGATAGACTAACGACAGCAAATTGTCTTGAGACAGTTGTGGAAGTGTCGTACAAATTTTCATCGTTAAAAGACTTGTAGCTCACCAGTCTTTGTACAGTCATGTGAATACAAAGGCCAGGCTACATATAAACACTGGTGCTGGCAATACACAAGAAAACAGTTACTCAAGTAACTGGATAGAGTTTGAAAACTGCCAGACGTTTCAGGTAGTATGCACTCATTTTCGCCATTGACTGAGTTAAATTTTTCTTGTGTATTTCACTACCTGGGTGTCAAACCTTCATCGATGTAACTGGTGCTGGTAAAGATTGACAGATGTTCTGGTTTTCCTCTGACGAATGTTTATTGTACCCCAGGACTGTTCCGGACAGCCAGAGACCGTTCGCTCTCGGTGTGCAGTGGATCTTCGTCAGACTTATCGGTGCGTGGATTTAGTACTGTTGATAACGATTCAAGGAAAACGTTTGTCTTTTCGTATAAGAAGCATTTTAAGATAGATAAAGAAAATGTTGATAAATCATGGACAATGTTAGATGTCTAACAGCTAAAAGCCAGCCTTGACTTGAAATATGTCATTTCCTTTCTGTTTATTATGTTCTCAACGAACAGTCTTTTAGGTACCTTGTCTTTGCTACGTTTTACACATATTACAACTATAAGACACTTGGTATAGAGGTAGAACATGCATGGAAAAGCCTGTTTAGACGGTTTTAGCCAATGAAATCACGTCAAAATATTACTTCACAGTGACACCAAAGTTGTTGCTATGATTTAATTTTACTAGTTTTAATTCTACACCATCCTCTGAAAATTTAGTGGTCATACGATAAGTAGTTCAGGACTTCAAGCCCCAGCATCACCAAAATTGTTAAAGCCCGGTCTGAATAGGGTTAAGACAAACGTTCCATGTTGACTAATTCAGTTCCCCTTACGTTTATAAACTCCAGGGACCATTCCTGGCCCGATCCTGTTTGGACGGTTCATAGACAACACCTGTCTGGTGTGGCAGTGTGACGGGCAGGGTTCGTGCTGGTTCTATGACAACGCAGAGATGGCCCGCTCTCTCCTGTACCTCACCATCACCGGCAAGGCCCTGGCGTTCATCTTCTACTCACTCGCCGCCCTGTCGTACAGACCCCCGCCGCAAGAGGGCATGGTGAAAACTACGGCTGAGGCCTCCTTGCAGCGCCAGGACGAACTAGCCACTGTTACTGTTCCCGAGTCGAACGGAATTACTAATAAGGGTCTAGAAATAGAAAGCACTGAACTGTAGATTGTAACGGTTCTGATATACAACAATGTAGAAATCCTTCAGTTGCTTAATTACAAAAGGGATGAAATATCCAATAGACATTTATGATGTCACAAAGAAATAGAAAAATGGACTTAACTTTCAGTATTTGCTTATTGACAAATTTATGAAATCTATACCCTGTTAGAAAGCCTGTATAGTATGGCACCATTCGCTGCTGAATAAGTGTACATAAGGTAATGTTTAAAGTAAGAAAAGAAAATGTACTTACTGTATATTTCATAATGTATGACGTTGTACATTTTTCTTGACAAAACATAAAAATATAACACTACCACTATCAACATGAGTGTGTACAGTGTACAGAGGGTAGTAGTCAAATGATATTGGCCCATGGTATCTGTATCTGTATCTGTATAGCCGGTATAACCGCCCTTCGGCGTAACACACCAGCTTCGCAGGCACGCGGCGCGGCGGCAGCTGGCTACATTACACCGAACGACCTGTTACACCTAACCTTTGAACGTCTAAAGCTAGACATTGTTTAAAACTATCTAGTGACGATGCCCCTACTGTACTTGGTGGCAGCGAGTTCCACTCTACGATTGTTCTAGGGAAAAATGAGTTTTTGAACGCCTCAATCCTTGGTTGATAGCTCTGGTACTTGAAGGCATGACTATTTCTTGTTCTTTTCTGGGCTGGTATAAGGTACGTGGTAGTTGGTACATCCACCAGTATATCACTGAAAGATATCTATATGAGATATTACCGATGTTATATGCAATCAAGTTGGCACATAGACCACTAAAATATATTTTTATGAGTTATTACCGATGTTATAGGTAATTAAGTTTATAGGTAATTAAGTTTAACATCTTTTACTCATGTCGACATTGTTACTTGTGTTTGTTCAAATGTCCGGTTAACTACGCAAACTGTAAAAACGTTGCCTTCACACTAAAATAGCTTATCATCAAACTGGAAGAATGAAGGGATAATACGATTTGTATCAATTTTTTTGATATTAATTTGATCTCAGGAGTCTTGTAAAGTAAGTGCAATTATGAGAAGATCTTGTTTTAAGCAAAACATGGTTGAATAAAGTAAAAATTCAAGTCCTTGTCTAAGTCTCAATTACTTGTTAACTTTTTATTTTTGCGGCATCGTCTATGCAAAGCCATGCAATACTAGTGTGTAAGTCGGTTGAAGTCCAGACTTTCAGTTAGATACTTTCAACATGTCTTTTGTGTCGTTTTGGCCCTCTCATGGCACAGGTTATAATGGCTAGAAGAAAAATTAATTTCCGATTTTTTTCTGCACTTACACACTTTCAAAAAGAATCATGCCCCCCCTCCCAGTCTTTTCTACAGCTGTCTCTTGTATTTCAGGTGCGTTCCAGATAACCAGCGGTCTTTCGCACTTGGGGTACAAAATCTTCTTGGAAGACTCTTGGGTAAGAGCCTTCAGCCATTTACGATTCAGTGGTGTATATATGGTTACTGTGTCTGTGTCTGTATCTGTATCTGTATAGCCGGTATAATAGCCCTTCGGTGTAACACACCAGCTTCGCAGGCACGTTTCTGTCAGAAACTGATGAATATATGTATGGACACACACACACACACACACACACGCACGCACGCACACACGCACGCACGCACGCACGCACGCACACACACACACGCAGGCACACACACACACACACACACACACACATACACACACACACATACACACAGAGAGAGAGAGAGAGAGCTTTGTCAATGGAATTATGAACACAAACATACACTGCACACAGACACACACCCAATGTGCGTCCACGTTAAAACTAACACTTTTTATATAGAATTCATAAAAATTACCTCTAATACGGAAAGAAACTTTTCTGATTTCCAAGATGTCTGCTATGACTAGTGTCATGCTACGGTCTTTAAAAAAACGCGTGCATCATCTCGAGCATACTAGCAGGCGACATGCCAAACTACGTTCCAATGTACTCTCCAAGCAGAGGTTTGGGTTTTGGGATTATTTTAGGCGTGTTTTTAGGCTTTTTGTATCGGGCTTTCTTTTTTCACTGAACTTTTGTTTCTGCGCAACTTCAGTGAAAAAAGAAAGCCCGATAAAAAAGCCTAAAAACACGTCTAAAATAAGCCCAAAACCCAAACCTCTGCTTGGAGAGTAATTCCAATGCAGCAAACGAATCGTGAGTTACTGCTGCGAACACATAAAACGTAACTGATACAAGTACATCGCCGGAGGTCATGACTGACATTCTTAGTAACTAGACTAACAATTCGTCAACGTTATTTGTTGTAAAACCTTCAGGAACCATCCCTGGTCCCATCATCACCGGCGCGATCCTGGACAGAGCCTGCGTGCTGTGGGAGGAGTCCTGCGGTCAGACCGGCTCCTGTCTCCGGTATGACAACCAGTACATGGGGTACGGCTTCCTCGCCCTGATGTTTACCGTCAAGGCGTTAGCAGACATCCTGTATGTGTTAGCGTACCTGTCCTATAAGCCACCGCCTTCTTTGCGCCTGGTGAAGACGATGACGCAGACAACACTCACCATGATGGAGTCAACCGCAGATATCGCTGTCATTAGCACATAAGCTGCTAGGGGGCAGTGCTGAAATATGGACTAGATTTTGAAAATGTCAATCCAAGGACGTTTAAACCTCCATGGTCAATCTTACCTCTCAATCAATATTAGTCATGTTTGTTTGGAGGATGCTGAATTATATCTTTGTAATATATAAAATTATACATATATAACATTTGTATATATTCATATTATCTAATACATTATGTCATGCTATATATTTTTTTCAAAAAGGTTATTTGGTCCTTTACTATGTAGTACACGGTCACTTTACGTAGTACAAATATAATATGTGCCCATTACGTGGTTGTTTTACGTTATGTCACAACATATTCTACCTCATTACGTATTATGTTGTTTAGATACAGTTGTTGTGTTAATTATGAAATACGATCTGCCGATTTTGTACTACGAAATGAAAGATGATATTTTATGAGTTTGATTATTAAGGTCAAGTTGATGTAATAATGAGTTAAGACTTGTTGTTGTATTAACTTTGTACAAGTTATTTTTTGAGTTGGATTATTCAGGTGAAGTTGTAATAATGTAATTATAATGAGTTAACTCTAGTTCTTGTATTAAGTTTGCACAAGATATTTCATGAGTTTGACTATTAAGGTCAAGTTGATGTAAACTTGCAGTACAGCCCCTGGGCTGCAAAGAGCTTTACAAATACAAATAAAAAATAAACCAATCTATATTCTGTACCTACTTTATGGAGCTGACTCTTGGTCATTAACAAAGTCTTTATGTAATCTGCTTGATGGGAACTACACCTGCCTGCTCCGTGCAGCCCTCAACATTTCATGGAGACGCCACATGACAAACAGCCAACTTTGTGGCAGTATGCCTCGGATTTCGACGGTCATTCGTCGCCGTAGGATGTCATTGGCAGGACATGTTATGCAGCACGAGGAAATGGCGGGTTTGGTTCTCCTTTGGTCACCAGAGGAAAAGCGTAGACAGGGTCGCCCTTCTCTAACTCTAAAGAAGGTGATCGAAGAGGACACAGGGCTAGAGGGTGTTGAACTGTCCTCGGTCATGCGAGACAGGAACTTGTGGAGGAACTTTGTGGTGTCACCTTAACGGGATGAACTGAACTGACGTCAATTCTAGCCCTGTCAATCAAATATTAGCCTCGATCCGTATCCTCTGACTCTCACACTAAGCTCCGCCCACCGAAGATTACCATGAGTCATCTTCCCAAGGTTATCCCATAATACCCTCACACTTAAGCGGCTGACCCATGACCCCGTTACAGATGAATCATGTAGTTGGACAGGTTTTCTGTGACTGTTATTGTCTCCCTTCCGGCGATCTCAACTCGTCTTCTGGCTCAACGTTTCAACTGAAGACTTGACTGTTCTAAACAAGAGGACCTGACTCAAAGTAAGGAGTTTATGCATAATCTCCAAGCAGATCATAAGGTGGCAAGGCAGCATCCATGCCAGAGCAGTGTCCACTGGATACGGCCTTGCCACCGAATGATCTGCTTGGAGATTGGTTTATATCACCATATTTTCACGTGCACCCAGCATTTTACTGAAGAAAAACCTTGTTTGTCTATACTAGAGTTACGATCGAAGAACTCCACTAGCCTTTCTTATAAAGTTTGATTTAAAAATATTCCAAAATGATAATATTTGATGGATAAATGACGAATTTTGGCCAAAATAAAAACAGAAAAGCCTCACGAAGGAATGTCACCCGGCATGCACAGGTCTACAGAACAAGTGACCTTAATTAAAGGTGTCGGTTTTGAATGACCTTTCTTTAAGGTTCTGCTACCTTTAAACGTCAAGAAACATACGTACAGAAACACACTGTCTATTAAAACACTGAGTTAAAACCAGGTTTGTTTTGGTGGGAGCTAACGATAATAGTTAACGGCTTACAGTTGTCGACCCGTGGAAGTGTATGTCTAGAGTGAAAACTTCCCCCGAGGCTATTCAAACACTGAGGGCCGACCAAATTACATCAGAAGACTTAGCGGACCAGAAAAGGCCCCTTTGATAGAACCTTTAAGTTTGCTCCCTCTATTTTGGCCAGTTTCTACTATTTAATCATTCTCAGAGGTAGGACGGTGGTGATCGTTCAATAATGATACGATGTGGCCTGATGTAGCTATGCTGGGGTTCAAACGGGGACAGTGGTCACCGTCCCCACCCTGTTATTTGTTTAAATGGCCCCCTTTGGAGTGCTTGGAACAATCGTGTGTGAAATAACATTGAGATGCCGAGCTAGACAATGCCAGGTGTGTTGATTTGGACGTACGGCTGGCCATCATTGAATCAAGTCGCTGCAGCTGCAGGTGTTCCACAAGTTGTACTGCATGCTTCTTTTTGGCGTGCTGATCTGGTGGCGTATGCAAATCAGGGTATTAGTGCACTCAAGCTGTGTTGAATGTTCCGTTGTGTTATCCTTTTTCGAGATTGTTGATCAGTATTAATTCTGCGGCCGTTTGGCTAGAAATGGCTCGGACAGACAGGGTTGAGCCGGGAACGGACGACAGTGAGACGAACCTGACAGACGACCCGCCGGACCTGAGGTGTGGGTGGGGGAACGTCAAGCCGGGATGTGTTCAGGTGAGAGACAGGGGTGTGCAGTTAGTTATAACTCTATTGCAAGGGAGTATTTTTCTCTCTGTGTATGTCTGTGTGTGTGCATACAAGTGTGTGTGTGTGTGTGTGTGTGTGTGTGTGTGTGTGTGTGTGTGTGTGTGTGTGTGTGTGTATGTGTGTGTGTATGTGTGTGTGTATGTGTGTGTGTGTGTGTGTGTGTGCGTGTGTACGTGTGTGTATGTATGTATATATATGTGTGTGTGTGTATGTATGTATGTATGTATGTGTGTGTGTGTGTGTGTATGTATGTATGTATGTATGTAGATATGTGTTTGTGTATGTAGTTATGTGTGTGTGTGTGTGTGTGTGTGTATGTATGTATGTGTGTGTGTGTTTGTATGTATGTAGATATGTGTTTGTGTATGTATGTATGTATGTATGTATATATATGTGTGTGTGTGTATGTATGTATGTATGTGTGTGTGTGTATGTATGTATGTAGATATGTGTTTTTTTTGTATGTAGTTATGTGTGTGTGTGTGTGTGTATATATATATATATGTATGTGTGTGAGTGTTTGTATGTATGTAGATATGTGTTTGTGTATGTATGTATGTAGTGTACGTGGTGAGAGAATTGTGATTGTGCATCTTCATTGTAAGAATGTGAACATTCATAGTTCTTCCATCTTTAGGTGTGTAACAACGCCAAGGGGGCGCTCGTGTTCGTCTGTATGTACGCCTTCGTGCAGTCCATGTTAGTCAACGGTTTTGTCAACGCCAGCATCACGTCCATCGAGAAGCGCTTCCAACTGTCGAGTCGAAACGTCGGGATCGCGGCTTCGTGTTACGACATCGCCTACGTCCTCCTGGCCCTGTTCGTGACGTACCATGCCGGGCAGGGCAACAGTAAACCCAAGTGGCTGGCGTTCGGGAGCTTCGCCCTCGGCACGGGCGCCATGTTGTTCTTCGTGCCACACTTTGCGTCAGGACCGTACGTGTACGGGTCGGGCACCACGGACACCTGTGACGTCGGCGGGAACAACACACTTACCACCGACTGTACCACGGAGGGAAGCAGTCTGTCGTACTTTCTGGGCGTCTTCATTTTAGGTGAAACATAACGTCCTTTTCTATGGATCCATACTTACAAACAAACGGTATAAAGTCTACAACTGTCCTCAACTTGCTGTCGTAATTATACGACGAATGTGACCGGGGTCATATAGTAGAGGACGGTACCGCAACTCAGCATTTCAAATGTTAAGATTATTGGGTGGTTATAAAAAAAAACACAAGATCTGATACTGCGTCCTGTGATAGACTAATATAAATATCAGATTAATAGATTAATATCGTTGAATTTTGTTTCAGCGCAACTTTTCCACGGCCTGGGTGCCACGCCCCTGTACACCATCGGGACGGCGTATTTAGACGAAAACGTGGAGGAAGTAAACTCCGGGCTGTACATAGGTAGGGTACATGTCATTTCGTTTTGCAAAAAGCACATGTAGTTTTTTGCTTATCTGTGAGTCTGCCTGTGTGCATTTCTGCGATTTCATTATGTAATTTTATGTTAGCCTTTTCGTCAATGTAATCCTATGTCTTTTATGTATTTGCGTCCTCTCCTGGACGACTAGCTGTCACTTAGTTATAGGTAGTCATAGGTAGATAGCTAAAGGAGAGGTTGAACTCCAATAAACATATGCACATACACAATGCAGCGTTGCCATACTAGTATGTTCACACTGCTGCTATGTTGGTCTGTGGGACTGGAAGAGTCGCAAAACAGAATGGGTAGGGGGCGAAGTCTGCCATCTCTGATGACCTTGTTTGTTCGCTTTAGGGATCTTCTATGCAGCCTCCACAGTTGGTCCGGCTGTCGGCTACCTGGTGGGCGGGCAGTTCTTAGACACCTTTGTTGACATCGATATCGGGAACGACGGGTACGTTCTAATAGCCTCTACCAGGCTTCAGAAGCGGCTGGAAAGAGTAGAAATTGGCCAAATCAATAGACAGATAACATGACAGGGGAGTTAGTCCGCTAAAGGAGTACAGTTTGTCTCTCCCGAAACTATACTCCTTTAGCGGACCAACTCCCCTGGCATGTTATCTGATGTCCCCTGTTCCACGCTGATAGCTTCTTTCCTAGAACAATATATGGAACAAGCTAGCATGTGATTGTTTCCCATATGGGTATAACCTTTTCAAGTCTAAGGTCAACAAACATCTGTCCTCACTGTCTGTACAGTAACTCAAAACATTTGAGTTGCTCCCATGAGCCTTGTTTTGTGGTGAACACGAAGTAAAAAAAAATTACACATACACATAAACCATTAACAATTAAGTTTATCGTTTTCTGTCTGGTCATGTCTGCACGTCTGCGCAGGTCTGAGCTATCCCAGGACGACCTGAGGTGGGTGGGCGCCTGGTGGATTCCGTTTGTCATCGCCGCAGTCCTGGGCTGGGTCCTCGCCGTCCCGCTGCTAGGATACCCGAAGGAATTTCCTGGTAAGTACGGCGAAATAAAATTTTCCTTGTGGTCGCATTTGTGATGCAATATTCTTGTCGTAGGATTGTCGTAGGCTGTAACAGAACCGACCACCGACAAGGATCTACGACATACCCACGACTGTCACAGGAATGCCGCAATTTGCTGTCGTGTATGTATGTGTGTGTGTGTGTGTGTGAGAGAGAGAGAGAGTGTGACGAATGAAACTGGACCGTAAGACAAGCCCCATGACACCAAAAGGTGTCTGATTAGCGTACTACCAGTACTATTTTGTTTACTTATTTGTTTATTTGTTTGTTTGTTTAGGCACAGCGGAGATCAGAGAGAAAAAGATATCCCAAGCTGACAAAAGAGGTGGAGAGGAGATCGCTTCCAATCCAGATTTCGGTGCGTCAAATTTGGTTGATTTCTCATTCAACCATACAAACAATTTTAATGCAATCACATATTGTTAACCATTGTCCGTTCTTTTTTCATGTTACATGTACTTGCAATTAGCCTCCGGGCAACAACTTGTTTTAAACACTCCTATATTTCAAACTGCACCTTGTTGTACAGGGAAGAGTTGGAGAGATTTTCCGTCAGCGCTGAAACTCCTCCTCTGTAACCCCACCTTCATGTTTTTGTGCTTGTCCACGGCTGCTGAATCTTTCTTGGTCGGCGCGTTTTCTACCTTCGGACCGAAGTACGTAGAGAACCAGTACAACCAGTCTCCAGGACGAGCGGCCATATTTTCAGGTAATGTATAATACATCCAGTGCTGCCAAGCTATCGCTATTAGCCTCTACCAGGCTTGAGGGCACGGCTGGAAATAGTAGAAATTGGCCAAACTGTAAACTGTAAACTGGATGGCTAACTCCCTCGGCGTGTTATCTCTCCCTATTTGGCCAATTTCTACTATTTCCAGCCGTGCCCTCAAGCCTGGTAGAGGCTATATCGCTATAACTTGTCTTGTCGGACAATAAACTTAAACTTGGACTAAAAAATTGTCTTTTGAATTTGAGTTCGAATTCAATTTATATAGGAACTGTAACATTCTGTTTTGCACAGTTAAGTCATAGTCTTTTGAGACTGACTGAGAGAGAGAGAGAGATACAGCCTCTTCAGGTTGGTGAGCGATTTGAACCTAAATTTCTGACAAAACCAACATTTTGTCAGTCCGCCAATGTTTCAGCAACTAGTCAGGTACCTTTATCATGGCGTATAATACTCCCCACTACAGTGGCGTTGCCACAAAGAGAATGCGATCCTTTTTTAAGAATTCTCAGAAATCATATCGTTCATTTCAGGTGCTGCTATCGTCCCCGGTGCGGCCCTGGGCTCTCTCATTGGCGGGGTTCTGATGAAGAAGTTGAAGCTAGCCTGTAGAGGGATGCTGAAGCTGTGTGTGGTGTTCGCCGTCTGTGCCATGGCGTGTTTACTGGTCTTCCTTCTGCGCTGCCCTAACGTAGCGTTTTCAGGCGTCACGCAGGCCTACGGAAACAGGTACGTGTAGAAAAACCAATAGAAACAACTTATGTTCAAAATTCAATCAATCTCCGCGTGTCATTACTGTCAAGGGCGTCACCAAGCGGATTAAAGGGGTGTTGCACCACGGTACTATTGCCTATTCGATGTTATGGAATATTGAAGAGCAACCCGTAGCAGTTAGTAAATGCTGCTGATCAACCCAAACGTCGTAGTAACTACGCACTGATCTGCTATGTGTTCAGCCCCACCACAGAACAATGGACAGCATCAAATCTGACAGACAGCTGCAATGCAAACTGCAATTGCCAGGGGGAGTTCCTAAAGCTGACATGTGGAGCAGACAGCCTGCAGTACTTCTCGCCATGTCACGCGGGATGTTCCGGGCAACCATCACCAGATGCTGATGGAATGATGGTAACCATATGAACATAATTGAACGTAGCTTATGCCATATTCTATCCTTTCTTGAATGAAAAATCATTTTCGTAGTCTATGATTGTGTGCTTTAAGTTAACAAGACAAGTATTGTGTACATAAATTTTTCCAAAGAGGTTCTATCAAATTGATTGGATGCACGTAGTATTGTTTTTCTAAAGCTGCGTATGATTGAGTCGTCAATGGCTTCTTTGCATAAAAATCTATCAGGAAGTAAACAAAAGAAAGTACCAATAAGGATGGCAAAGAGATGGAAGAACTAACTTAAAGCTTCATACATTTGTGCATGGTTCTTACATCGAACATTTGTTGCCTGTGAGTTTGACCTACAACAGAGAACCCTACTTGCCCCCCTCTCCATTCTTCAACTTCTGTTTTGTTTTGTGAACTGTATTTCAGCAATACACCAACTGCACGTGCATCACGCACAACCAAACAGCAGGACCAGGGTTAGCTTCCCTGGGAAACTGCCCGTCTAGTTGTAACAAACTGCCGTTCTTTCTGGTCATTTTCTTCTTGGTGATGGTCTTCACTTTTGGCAACACTGCACCATCAACAGGAGCCATTCTGCGGTTGGTTTTACTTTATTTTGTTTGATTTTATTCTGGATTATTTTGTATTATTTGATTCTTTTACCATTGTCTTTTTCCGTTCAGGTCTTGTTGCTACATTTTTTACATGATAAAACAAAGCCTGAGTGACAATACACAAGCACAGTACAGATAGACACTCTAACATCATCATCATCTTGTCTTTCCTAAATATCAATACTCCTAATATCTATGATATACTGATAACGATTTGAATATCGCTCCCTAGATGTGTCCCTGACAGTCAGAGACCGTTCGCGTTGGGCTTGGAAAACGTGATATCTAGGCTTTTGGGTGAGTTGTGCAAAAGGTATAATTTATACAGCATAGCTATTTGATTCAAATGCAAGCATTGTATCTGAAGTTCAGTTCAATGAAGGGAGTTTGTAGTTTCCCCATCCAGTATCTAAGTTGCTTAATGCCTGAACTAACCTTATCACACTAAGCTACAGCCCCTAAACCATGGCAATAGTATGTTTAGATCCTAAACCAGAAACAACTACAGTACCCCAAAAAGGGAATTAAGTCAGAAGCAAATCCGGGTTTACATTCTTGAGTTATATATTCAAAATGTATAACCTTTACTGTATTCTGTATTCTTTATTGGCACGATGATAAAACCAAATAGAAAGAAAAAGTACAAAAGAGTGTGCAGAGACCAATGTTGTCCATCAAAAGCCTTCCCCGAACTAAATGAAAAGAATCAAATAACAAAAACGATAAATTAAATACGAATATATGGCTGAATCAACATTTGAGTAAGCAAACAAAACAATAACAATTGAATACAATTTAAGTAAATATATAACTAGTACTGATACCTTTACTGTCGCAAGGCTGGCAAGTTTGGCAAGACTAAGAAAGAATGCTTCGACGTTAGAAATGTTCTGTTCTTCTCACACAAAAAACAAACAAACAAACAAACAAACAAACAAACAAACAACTGAAGCTGGTGTGTCCTTGATCTGTTGTGTACCACAGGTAGCATTCCGGGACCGATTCTAATCGGGCTCCTGATCGACAACACGTGTCTCCTACGTCAGACTAGCTGTGGTGTGGAAGGCTCGTGCTGGCTATACGACAACAACACCATGTCTCTCAACATTCTATACGTCACGTTAGGTGTGAAAGCCTTGTCTGTCATTTTCTTCGCGCTCGCGTTGTTCTCTTACAACCCAATCAAGGACTCTGCGGGAAAAACTACAGAAGGAAATCTCAACAACGTTCAGTATGAAGTCACAGCGTTTTAGAACGAGCTGCTAAGGGGCCCAAACTAATGTCACTTTTTCCTGAGCACAAGAGCCATCTACCATCCAAAATTTGTGACCCTAGCATGTCCAGATCACGAGATATAAACTTTACCTTTGGACACTTGTTCATATTAATGACAATGTACTCCTTTCGTTCTATGTTGTTATTGACAGCAATAGCAGACATAGAACATGTGGTGAAAGAAATGTTTGAAACGCCGGATCATGTCCAAAGTTGAATTAGAATAGATAGGTTGTATTATATACAGTAAGCCAGATAGTTTTATGTGTTAATACTAGTATGAGTGATTTTGTATCTGTTTTCGTGTGTGGTGTTTTTCTGTTATTTTTGTTTATTTTTTGTGCACATATGCGCAGGTGCATATACTATGTGCGGGTAACGTTAGCTGGTAAGCGCCCAAAGAGGTACCTAGGTTTACTAGTAGGATAATGACTAGATATCAGTTGCTATGTTGAATATTGTAGAAATATTTCAAAAGTTATTAAAATCATGTTTCAATTATTACTTCACTCAAAAGAAGTTGAAGTATTGTTTTTTGTTTGTTTGTTTGTTTGTTTGTTTGTTTGTCTGCTCGTTTGTCTCTTTTTCATCACTGGAACTTTTCCTGAGTTTCATTATTTTCCCCCCTCCCTCAGAACTATTTTTGGGACTGAAAAGGTCACAAAAAAACATAATGGCTGCGGTAGCTATGTTCATTCGTGTGGGAACAGTGTCTGATGTAATTAGGTACAAGTGAATAGACCCCTGCTAGTTGTCCAACTGGTTCACCCGTACACGTCGAAGCAAATCATTTGACCCAAAATGGTGGACGGGACAACTCTTCCTGAGAGTGCGGGTCGTTTTCGGTGAAGACAGCACCCAAACGCTTGGGTTACCGAGAATTCCAAGAACAGGGAAGAACGCAGCTGCACGTTAGTTTGCGCTCTTAAAATGAATTTCCCACTAACCGCGCCGGAGTACGAGACTTTGGAGGGCAGTCGTTACCGGTGAGTGAGCTGTTATGATCAGTGACACGTTCATATCTTAAATGACCTGTCTGATAACTTAGTGTGTGTTACTGCAACATATAATTGTATTTTATGCATTACTGATTTTGTGTTTAAAAATTACAAATTCATACAATCTGTTGTGTCTAGAACTAGATTAGAAGAGCAAATTTACGGTGTTCCATAGATGACCTAAAACCTGTTGCAAACGGGCAATAGATTATAGGACAAGGTCGACACGTTTGTGTTGAAAAGGGTGTCTTAGAGGTATTGCAACGTTTATTTATCTCAATATCTCAAGCTTAAACAACTAAACTCTCAATGAGACGTACAGAATTTCTCTGCCTAACACCAAGTCTGACAATATTTATATCTTTAGGAATGTTTGATTCTGGGTAGCCCAATTATACGGTTGGCAGGCTTTTATAGTCAGGTAAAAAGGTCAAATTATTTATACTCCACTTTGTACTGTAGCCGGGGATCTCTATACTGTGTGAAAAGTGTTGGGACAAGTATGAAACAATTGTTGTTTTTGGCTTGCGTGTTTGTGTGTGTGTGTGTGTCTGACTGACTGACTGACTGACTGACTGTCTGTGTGTGCCACTGTGCGTGTGTGTGTATCTGTCTGTGTGTGTGTCAGTCTGTGTGTGTGTGTGTGTGTGTGTGTGTGTCTGTGTGTGTCTTATCTGTGTGTGTGTCAATCTGTGTGTGTCTGTGTATGTGCGTGCGAGTGTGCGTGCCTGCGTGCGTGTGTTTGTGTGTGTGTGTATGTGTGTGTGTATGTATGTATGTATGTATGTATGTACGTGTTTGTTTGTGAGTCTTTGTGTACGATTTGCAGCACAGAAAATGAAGTTCTGTGTTGCCCAGTCCCAGTAAGACTACAGACTTGGAAGGAGAGACAGAAGCCCAACCGACAGTTGAAGTAGACGC
Organism: Branchiostoma floridae x Branchiostoma japonicum; assembly: GCA_013266295.2. Classification (NCBI taxonomy): domain Eukaryota; kingdom Metazoa; phylum Chordata; class Leptocardii; order Amphioxiformes; family Branchiostomatidae; genus Branchiostoma; species Branchiostoma floridae x Branchiostoma japonicum. The sequence continues at coordinate 3,763,473 of CM023838.1, read as the reverse complement.
GGCGGAAGGAGAAGACTTGCTGTGTGGATGGGGAGGGTTCCGTCCGGCATGGCTACAGGTCAAACTCCTACTTTTTTCCGATCCGAACAGTTTGTAATATACATTGCATAGCATGCAATTAAAGTTCATTGACCTTCGACGGGATGAGACTTTGAGTTATGGACAATGGTTTTGTTTTGACATATCGGATTTTATTTCTTTCTACTGAATGTTGTCCACTTTTGTCTCCTGACTGAATGTAACATGTCTTGTTCTGTATATGCTGGGCCACGTAGAAATCAACTTTTACAAGTTGAAGGGGCAACCCAGCTGTCTTGTGATGAAATGAATAAATAGATACAGTTTTTTCACAAAAATAGAGGCGGGGGGGGGGTGACTCAGTCTTTTGCAAAGTTTGTTTATTATACTCAGGCCTAAATGGATGTAACGTTACGTGTATTTGCCTAAGTATATTTTTCTTATTTTTCATCTTTGTCGATAAGGGTTACACATGCAGGTAATCCAGTCGCTTGGGTAACAATTTCTTGTGTGTATTTTTCTTATTTCAGATCTTCAACAATTCCAAAGGGGCTCTGTTCTTCCTCTGTTTGTTCGCCTTCATACAAGGCACGAGTGTGAACGGCCTGGTTAACGTCAGCATCACCTCCATAGAGAAGCGCTTCGACCTGCCCAGCTTCAGCCTCGGTGTCATCAAGGGAAGCTATGACGTAGCCTACTCCGTCCTGGCGCTCTTCGTGACGTATCACGCCAGTACAGGGGGCAGTAAACCAAAATGGCTGTCACTAGGGGTTTTTGTGTTAGGAATTGGTTCTCTAACCTTCGCCATTCCCCATTTTGTTACGGGGAGATACGTGTTCGGGGCAGGGTTAGAGGACACTTGCTCCGCGGGGGGTAACGCAACCACCATGGACTGCGAAGAAAACAGCAACTTGTCCAACTACTTCTATGTCTTTGTTTTAGGTAAGTAGCCTCTACCAGGCTTCAGAGGAGGTTGGAAAGAGTAGAAATTGGCCAAATAGACAGATAACATGTCAAGGGAGTTGGTCCGCTAAAGGAGTACATTTGCCGCTCTCAACTGTACTCCTTAATTTAGCGGACCACTCTTTCCAGCAGCCTCTGAAGCCTGATAGAGGCTATTACGTAAGTGCATTTAGATGCTTATATTTTTTCATTTTGTATGTTGACAATGATGTGTAAGAACATAACGCACAATGAATGGATGGATATTTCAACGTAGAAGAGTTTGTAACTGATAATACCCTTTAAAATCTTCAGTAATAGTAGTCACTAAATATCTTTGGTAATAGTTGTTCCTATCTTTAAGCACAGTGTTGTGTTTTTGCCTTTTCACGCATGTGCAGCACAACTCATACACGGACTCGGGGCGACTCCACTCTACACAATAGGGGTGTCGTATCTGGATGAAAACGTCGACACAGTGAATTCGGGGTTGTACATAGGTACGTTCTAAGAGTTTCTTTATTTCTAACATGAGTAGTGAATCAGGTACATCTTTGTGAGGTACATATATATGGAAAACAGAACGGAACTCTAGTCGGAAACGTTGATAAGAAATTTGTGATGTACAATTTGCTTTTAAGACTGATTGTACACTGCAATGACATCTATCTGTTATAAGTTGAACGATTTTCTTACTAAGTTAGTTCTTTAAACATTGTGACTTTGACGCCATTTTGTTTTGCAGGTATTTTCTACGCATGCGCTTTCTTCGGCCCTGCCACGGGTTACTTCTTTGGCGGGAAACTCCTGGACATTTTCACCGACATCTACAAGGGGAACGACGGGTAAATCTGAATCTTTCTGTGTTCAGGTACCCTAGTGTACAGTTGTGTTTTAACATCTTAGATTAACAATTATGAATGCAAAGTCTTCTCCGTGAATCTTGTATATTTATATGTATATCTAGGACAAAACGAATTATGTCATTAGGTTGTAATACCAGGACACAGGAGCTCAAAATATCCATTTTTGTCTGCAAATTGCCAAAAACTTAATTAAAATCATTAAAGGCCTGCATAAAAATGAAAAAAAGTCCGGGGTATTTATTTACCCACTCTACCTCTATTTCAAATTTCCGATCATTTGGCTGAAAAATGACTTGAATGAGTTGAATCCATTTGACCAAACGGCAAGAGAAGAAGGAGAAACAACAGGATAAACAATATATTTCATCCATACATATGATATGGAATGAAATATAATTATATCAAGATTTTAGGTTTGACAATCTTATATTCTTTTTCATTTTATTTCTGGGCAGATCGCAGTTGACCCCAGATGACCCCCGCTGGGTGGGTGCGTGGTGGATGGGGTTTGTTGTGTGCGCCGCCTTGTCCTGGGCTGTTAGTATCCCACTGGCAGGCTATCCTAAAGAACTGCCGGGTAAATATCTGCCACTAGTTCGTGGTTATAAGGTAGTGGATGCTACCTGAAACGTTACACCGTTTCCAAAAGCATATCCTGTTGCTTGGGTAAATGTTTTTGGCGTATCTTATTACCTGGATGTCTAACCTTCATCGACGTATCTGATACTATATATTTCTCTTTATATGTCTCTATAAAAAAAGAAAGATCGCAACCATGTGATCCTGACGTGTCTTATCTGTTACTTATAACCTATGTTTGCCTCCATACACATAAATCATTCAACTTGTTCCAATTTTTTCCAAGGTACTGCTGAGATTAACGCCAAGAAGCGGTCTGAAGCCCACCAGAAGGGCGGGGAGGACATCGTGTCGACTCCTGACTTCGGTCAGCACTCGTCATTTCTTTAAATAGTCTAAGAGCAGTGCTAAACCATACGTTATTTGTTCTCATGCCTTTAGAGAAGATAAAGAATACCATTTCTCTCTACTCTAACCAATGTATGCAGAAATAAGTATGATTATGTGACTGTAAGACAATGCAGGGAATACGTTTATTTTGTCAAACATGTCAGTTGTGTATTTATAGCAAAAATCATACTGATTTTGTCATTTTTATCGCTTTTTAGGTAAGACTTGGCGAGATTTCCCAACAGCTCTCCTCCTACTCCTGCGCAATCCAACCTTCATGCTGATCAACATAGGGGGCGCTTTTGAGGCCTTCATATCTTCCACATTCGCCGCCTTCGGACCGAAGTTTGTGCAGATGCAGTTCGGCCAGCCCTCTGGATGGGCCTCCACGCTGTTTGGTCAGCCAAAATTTGTTATTCCTTCCTTTTTTTTTTTTTTTTCTAACATGTGGTAACATGTACTAACATGTGCTAACATGCTCTAACATGTATTAACATGTGTAAATTCATTAATTATAACATGTATTAACATGTGTAAATTCAAGTTTACCTGGTGACGCCCGGGTTTAACCATCCAAGATGGCGGCCAATACTTACGTCACAGTCACGTGACTGCAAACACCTAATAACGCTTGTTGGTAACGTAATTGTTTTTAGCCTAACCTTATTGTTGCCGAAGTTGCCATTTGCATTCAAGGTAGAGTTTTTAGTTCTTTCTTTCCTCTTAACGATATTCGTTCTGTAGGTTCTTTTTTACCTCTTAACGATATCTGTACTGTAGGTTTTGCGATTGTCCCCGGGGCGGCAGTGGGGTCGGTGCTGGGCGGCCTCCTGATGAAGAAGTTGAAGCTGAAGTGTCAGGGGATGATCAAGCTGGTCATGGTAGGGGGCGCTCTGGGCTTCTGCCTGGACTTCGCCCTGCTACTCAGCTGTCCCGACATGCCGTTCGCTGGGGTCACAGTCGCTTATCAAAACAAGTTAGTGACCATTTACATGATTACATTATAGCGTTTTCTTCTGTAATAAGCATTAAGACTTTAGAACAGGCGTATTTTCTGTGTGTGGATAGTGTTCAGCACCAAGGACAGGCATGTTCACCTGTGTGTGGATAGTGTTCAGCACCAAGGACAGGCATGTTCACCTGTGTGTGGATGGTGTTCAGCACCAAGGACAGGCATGTTCACCTGTGTGTGCATGGTGTTCAGCACCAAGGACAGTCATGTTCAGATGTGTGTGGATAGTATTCAACTCCAAGGACAGGCATGTTTACCTGTGTGTGGATGTTGTTAAGCACCAAGGACAGGCACGTTTACTGGTGTGTGGATAGTGGTAAGCACCAGGGACAGGGTTGTTTACTTGTATTCAATAACAAAGAAACTACTTTTGACTGTATGAAGATCCTATCCTTTTGTTGTTGCAGCTTGACCCATGAGATGCCGATGACAACGAATCTGTCAGACGCCTGCAATGCCGACTGTAACTGCAAGACGGCGTTCATAGTCCCCACCTGCGGCGCAGACAAAGTGCAGTATTTCTCCCCATGTTTTGCCGGTTGCGCTGGAGAAAGTACCGACTTCAACGGCGTAAAGGTAAAGAAATACATAGTGTTATAATGTGCTTTACCAACAGCTTCAAACTATTGCTACGAAATAGTTTGCTTGTTTGCTTTCCGGAAACAGGGCGTCATAAGTGAGTCGAACGTGTCTACTAACACATTTGGGCTTCCATTCTAAATACGTAGTTCTGATTCCTATGTATTCTCACTCTATATGTTATAACAGCGGTACACGAACTGCAGCTGCGTGTCTGCTGCCGTGGCGGGCGGGAGCCAGGACGTGTACGAGCAGCCCTGCCCCTCCCCCGCCTGCGGGAAGATGTCAGTCTTCCTCTTCCTCTTCTTCCTCCTCATGGTCGTCACCATTATGGAGATCCCAGCAGCCACCGGGGCTACACTCAGGTCAGGAGATATATGTCAAGATTTACAGACACAAAAACACTACTCTCGCCTAAAACAAAAACGCCTAACATCACAAAAAACACACACACATTACAGAAGAAAGTGTCTTTTACTGTCCCAGAAAAAGACGTCAAACCCAACAAGTAACAATTTAAAACCAACTTTTAGACTAGAGTAGTCACATGTTATATATGTATTGTGCTTTATTGTTTGTTCGTCCTTTTCTTTTTATTTGCAATAAGCCCTGGGGAAGAATTTGCAATAAACTTTGTTTATATAATATATGCTGTGTAGTGAGTTATGGAATGTCTATGCATAGAGTGTTCTGTCTGATTCTAAAAGTGTATTGTAAACAGCAAAACCCTACCGCTAGCAGCAAGCAACAGATTGTAGGTTCATTGACAGTATTTTGAACATTTTAGTAGGAGGTATGGAAATGGTACAGTAGACATTGACCATACGATTGTCAAGCTATGCTATGCATGTTAATATGGAATCCAGGAAGACTAGTGGTGTATTTATGCACACTGCTAACTAGTATCTGAATGTATGTGGTTCAGCACCATGGACAGTTTGTGATTGCATGTCAGTACCAGGGATAGTGTGTGGTGGTGATTCAGTACGGGTAAGAAACAATTGAAACGTTATGTTACTGTGCTTCATACACAGTTAATCAATGTCGTGTATGGTTTTATTCTAGGTGTGTACCGGAGAGTCAGCGGTCCCTGGCACTGGGAGTTCAAACCATCATACTGCGATTCCTCGGTAAGTAAAACACACATAATGATTGTTTGACCGGCGTTATATAGGAGACCACATCTAGTACATGTCTGAATCTATAGCTAACACATAACTAGTATACCACACTCTTCGATCAACTTAATTTGATAAAGTACGTTTGAAAGAAAGGAACGAAATGGTGTCCATACATTCTGTTGTTCAAGAAACAGAACCATCCCTCGCTTTTTAGTAAGTTAAGCACTGTTTCAAAGACAAAATGAAGGCATTCAGTACCAAGGACAGGCATGTTCACCTGTGTGTGGATAGTGTTCAGTACCAAGGACAGGCATGTTCACCTGTGTGTGGATAGTGTTCAGCACCAAGGACAGACCATATGTTTGTATGTGTGCTATGCTCGTAGACTGTATAATCGTTGCCTTCTACAGGATCACAACGCAAGCGTACGGATCGTTAAACAATTAGCAAAACTCACTCTCTATTCTTATGTACACTACAGGCAGCATCCCCGGCCCGATAGTCTTTGGCAAGATCATCGATGACACCTGTCTTCTGTGGCAAGAAAAGTGCGGAGAACGCGGCTCCTGTTGGATATACGACAAGGAAACCATGGCAACCAAATTCCTCATGGTCGCCCTTATTTGGCAAGTGTTGTCCCTTGTAGGGTTTGGCCTGGCCCTATTTTCCTACAAGCCCCCACTCAACACCACCGTGACCCAGGCTAAGCTAACGCGTCTGTATGGGTCTCAGGAGCCGTCCGTTACTGTGACGCCATCTGGCGGAGGTGCCGAACAAAGCAGTCAGACCGCTACGCCTATATGAAATGTCATGTAAAAGCTGTAGTATTATATGTTGCTGCGTTGAATATCTTACAAGATTTGACGGTTCAAGGAATTAGCACAGACAAATGGATTGAATACGTGTTGTGAAGTTTGATTTTTGTTACATTTTGTGCCCACACTTGTGCTTTAACAAATAAACCAAGATAATTCATTTCAGTCTAGTCAACTAGATACAGAATGGTCTTTTATATATCTTTGAGATTTACTTGTGATTTATACATTTCCTGAAACAGCGAGACTATGTTGGTGAAGTAATTTGAGGCAAGTTGATATGTACATGTAGAGGAGTAACGCCGTTATACCAAGTAAGGCGTGGGGGTGTTAGAAATTGTCAAAGACATTCCTTGAAATTAAAATACATAAAATGTGCATGGTGTTGGTCGTCCTTTATTCCAATGAGACATAATTTTTTAGTATCTTTCGGGCTGGAATATGACATTTCAGATTAGAATGTGATATGGAATATTAACTTAAGTTCTACACTCGTTATTTCAGAAGGTAGCCATAGGTTATATAATGTCCTTGGTGCATCCTACTCACGGTCCAAAAATGGCGCCACCAAACGGCTGAAGTTATCATTGCAGGAAAACCTGCATCCAGCTGGAGCAAAAACTAATTTGGATCGCTAGGGGTCCCCACTGACACGTGCGGATGATTTTGATAACTGAAGTTGTCTTTGTAATTAGATTAGCACGTTACTAGTAATTAGACAGGGTCGTTTGGAACACCTGTGTAAAAATAAAACGTTTGGCATGGTTCGTTCAAGATGGCGGCTTCGTACGGAGGGAATGCTCTGGGATGTTATTTTTGTGCAATTTTCCAGGTACTTTTTTCGAGTTCTTGTTGGTAGAATATCTTTCTAAACTGTGCGGTAGAACGATGGGAAGTTTTCGCGGTAGATTTATTGCCGTTCTCATGGTGTTTTGAGGAGAATGTCCAGATTTCCTGACCTGGTGCAGTTTGGAGAAGACGACAAAAATGGCGAGACAGTTCGAAGAATTGCGTAGTTCGGAGACGACTTCGCTTTTTCGTACAGGTATTTCGAACAAAATATATTTGGCTGATATTATTCCCTAGCAACTAGTAATAACATGTCATATTGAACAAATTACTAGTATATTCCATAAGAAATGGTTGTAGTTCTGTAACTTCCGAGTGACCATTCTTGATTTAAGATAGGCTTTGAAAGAGTCAATTTTGCCGCGTTTTCTTGAATATTTTCCATGTGTGGAGTGTGTTTAATGTTTAATGTCACGTACATTAAACACACTCCACACATGGAAAATATTCAAGCCTCATTTTTCAATTACTAGTACACAACGTTCTGAGTTTATCTTTGTAAAAAAAAAGGAATTCTCTAATGTTCTGTTTTTGTCCACGTGGTTCAAAAACACCTGTTGGGATGTGCACGTTTGCGTGATTAAATCCTTCTGGTGTTCCCGCAAAAACCTCGCGTAAACAATTCGGAGTCCTCAAAGTTTCAAGGTGTCGAAATAAACACGGCACAAAAAGTTTGGAAACATCAGTACATTAAACACACTCCACACATGGAAAATATTCAAGCCTCATTTTTCAATTACTAGTACACAACGTTCTGAGTTTATCTTTGTAAAAAAAGGAATTCTCTAATGTTCTGTTTTTGTCCACGTGGTTCAAAAACACCTGTTGGGATGTGCACGTTTGCGTGATTAAATCCTTCTGGTGTTCCCGCAAAAACCTCGCGTAAACAATTCGGAGTCCTCAAAGTTTCAAGGTGTCGAAATAAACACGGCACAAAAAGTTTGGAAACATCAGTCCAGTTGATCATATCTCCGTTCTTCTATTATTGTATATTGCATTATGCAGCGCTAGCAATGAAAAGCTGTTCATTTACCATTTACACTGTCTCATAGAACCCCATTTGTGGTGAATGTGGTCAAGCATTGATGGCGCCAATACTTGCAACAGCTGATTACGCGGACGGGTTACAAGTTTCCAAATATTTTGAGCCAAGTTTATTTCGATTTTGCATGTACACCTTTAGTGAAGTGGTTTGATTTTTTGGATGTTGTAGCTACCCAAGCTCGTAAGTCACCAGGACTATATAGGTGCAGTATTTTTCTATGTGATTGTCAGTTCTAAAGCAAAGAATGTTACGTATGTATCATTTAGAAATGGTATAAATTGTCTAGCCACCAGCATTTTCTAATATCAATATAACATTGAAGATTCAGATGTCTAGTTGTTTGGATTTGTTTTTATTCAGATGTCTACAATGTATAACAGGGCTGATATTAAAACGACTTAACATTTTTCTTTTCATAGAACCATGTAATTATATGTGTCCTGAGGGTCAGCTAGCTGTGCAAGTGTTTCTGTCCTGTTGAGATGAGACCTGTGATGACAGAGGCACCAGGTGTATCAGACCAGGTGAGAAAATAACGAACTCTGCAATTTTCCTATCATTTACTTGGTGCTATTTGATACAAGTATGTAACTTATAATGTTGTATAGTTAGGTGACTGCTGGCTCCTGTCTGAACCTGAAAAGAGAAGATTGGACCAGACCAGACCAGGTGATTTGAAGACCCCAGAGGAATTTCAGGTGAGAAAATTTGATTTTCTGCATTTTACCTACCATTTACTTGGTGGTATTGAGACAATTGTGTAACGTATAATGTTGCATAGTATTTTAAGTGGATTTTCCACTGGGTTAAAAGTCATCCTATAAATGACGTGCTGTTAATATCTTAAAGACGTATTTCTTCCTTGGTGTTTTCTTTCTTGAAATTTCATAGAAGTCTTTTGTTATGATGATGTCTATGATTGATTGCTCTATCTATCATGTACTGTGTGGCTTTCAGAATTCACAGTACTGTTTTCATGTTTGTCGTCGCATGACTTATACGTTAACTTCTTGTTGATGACTACTTTTGACATGCTGATCACATATTTTATTGCCAAACTGTTTTTATGATGAAAGGGGGACAGATTCATAATTGATATTATTTTCCCAATAATGTTCTGTCAAAATGAGCTTAGTATGTTTTTAATTCTTTAGCCGATGCTTGAAATGCATTTCCATGCTTGTATGAATGTTCTGTCAATATGAGATGCATATAGTCTCGTCATTTGGATTGTTTTTATGTGATATCGTATATGAAATGTATTTTCATGTGATTGTTGTTTGGTCAGTGATGTTCTTGTGTTCACTATTGGCCAGTGTGGTCTTCTCTTGCCTCACTAACAAAGTTCATGTTCATGTGCTCTTGCCCCCGACCAAAGCAGGTCATGATGAAATGCATGTTCTGTGAACAGTTGTATGTACATTTGGCATGGGATTTTTCTGAATGTGTATTTTTTACGCCCTAGGTTATGGGAAGCTGAGACTGTACCTGACCATGTTCCTGTGTGTGCTGTGTGACCTGTCTGCTGTCCTGTGTACCTGTCCATATTCCTGATACTTGGAGGACCTGCCTGTGTTTCTGAGGGACCTGTCACCCATCTACGAGACATGAGCTTGACATGTTATTGAATTAATTCTTCCAAATGATATTTGAAATGTATTGCCGCGAATTGTTGGCTATGGTATTTTTATACCTAGTTTGTACATGTATCTTAATGAATGTTCTGTCAACTTGTGATTTGCCTTGTTTTCATGTGATATGTTATGTGAGATGTTTTTCAGGTGATCGTTGTTTGTTCATGATGTTGTATTTGGTGACTTTTGGGGTTTGCTCTGCTTTTGCCTCACTAACAAAGTGTATGTTCTATGTCTCTTGCCCCAACCAAAGCAGGTTTTAGAACTTGAACAAATGTTGTGTATATTATCATGGTCATGATGTGCATGTTCTATAAATACAGTCGGAGTATGTAGATTTGGCATATGATTTTTCTGAACATGCAATTCTTTTACATCCTAGGTTATGGGAAGCTGAGACTGTACCTGACCATGTTCCTGTGTGTGCTGTGTGACCTGTCTGCTATCCTGTGTACCTGTCCACATTCCTGGGGGACCTGTTCTTGTTCCAGTCCATATTCCAGGAGGATCTGCCTGTGTTCCAGTCCATATTCCAGGAAGATCTGTCTGTGTTCCTGAGGGACCTGTCACCTGTCTACGAGACAAGAGAACATCGGACTTGACTGTGAGTTGGCCTTCATTTACAGAACTCTTTCAAAGATGGGGAGGTCTGCATGACGCACAGCGTTATCAGTTGTTTTGCATAATTCGAAGTCCAGTCGTTTCGATTTAACGTTTAACTTCGAGCCTGCACGAATAAAGAATGATACGGAGCCGTTGCCTTGCGGAATTTTGGGTGATTTGCATAATTCGAAGCCGAACTAAGTGTACGTGTTAAGCATCAAGTCTGCACAAATAAAGAGTAAATCGTGGCCGCTGCCTTCCGGAATTTTGCACAAAGCGTGATTGCATCCTCCCATGCATGCAGACCTCTAAAAATGACAATAATAAGATGTTGGGATAGGGCATCTCTGCGATCCTCTGAATTTTTAGTTCCAAACACCATGTTTGTTGAAACTCAGGCCCTCCCTGCTATTTGTTGTCATTTGTGAAAGAGTTCACATTACTTATACTAATATCTATTTTAAGGTTGTGACTAACATTTTGTTACAGATTTGGTGGAGAGCACTGTACATTTTCTTATTCAGGAGAGCACTTGCAATATTGCCTGTTGTTTTATTCTGTATGGCAATGGGGTACATTTTCAAAAGCATTTTGCAATCAAAATGTGTTCCCTGATATCTATCCACTTCATGATAATCCACATACACCCTTTTAAAAACTGTTTCTGAAATGAAAATTGTATGACCACACCAATTTCATTTGTTGGTTCTCTGATTCGCCTCTTATTTTTTTCACTGATTTGCAAAAAAAAAAGGTTCTGAATCAACACCAAAATGCTTATATTTTGGCCACAACAGTTGCAGAAAGTTCTTGTCTTCCTAGTTGTTAAAGACGTGGTTTCATTAAAAGTTCAAAATTTATTGTATGAATTAAAACCCAGCCTAAGTATGTTGACTTCATGGCTATTATGGGGTGCCTTGGCCCGTTTGTTTTCTTAATTTCGCCCAGTCGCACTTTCATATTACTATCATTTGAGAAAAGTAATAACATTGGCATTGTATTAATTAAAGCAGATAGCCATATAAATCTGAAGGACAAGTGAAACATATTCAAGGCTAATAAAGATTCACATGATTTATGAAAACTGGATGTAAAGATTTGGAAATGTTGGTGTAGTTTTGATTTGAGAATTCATCATTTATCTTTAGCAAATAAAGTGGAAAGACAGAAAGTTAACATGGACTGAGATTTCTGAACATAAGCTGCAGTGATAAAAAGTGATGACGGCCCAAACCTACTTTTTATCTAGTTTTGAAAACATACATAAAATGTTACAAAGTTTAACATGCATGGTAGGGATATAAAAGGAATGGAGACAATTTATTATAATGTCATGATTGTAAAAAAGCCTAACTATTGTGAACCTTTGTTTTGTTAATCTCTCATAGCTGAATAAACCTGAAGGATAGGCAAAACACAAGCAAGGTTATTTATGATTGAAAAATCCAGGTATTGATAGGTGTTTCAAAAGGCTTTTGTTGGTCTTGAAGTGGATTTCAGGGAAAATACTTTGGTTGCATAATTATTGTTGGAAGGCAATGTTGTGCTCTCTTCTGAATAGTGAAATGTACCACAGGTAAGCTGTGTGTGATTTTTGAAAGAGAGGAATTGAGTGTAAGAAATTGGCCGAACATCTAATACTTCTTACTTAAAATGTCCCAGTCAAGTCACAGATAGTTTAGATACTAGGTAGTATGACTAAACGGTACAGTAGACAGTTGCAGTGTGTGTGAGGGTGACACATATTATGCCAAAGCAGTTATAACAGTCGTTTATGCAGGCAGTTTAATAATGATTTGTGAAAAGGTACTGTAGACAGACAGTTGCAGTGTGAGGTTGTTACATAAGCAGTACCAAAGCAGTTATAACAGTCTTTTATGTAGGTAGTTTAATGATAAAATGTATAAAGGTACTGTAGACAGACAGTTGCAGTGTGAGGTTGACACATATTACACCAAAGCAGTTATAACAGTCTTTTATCTAGTAAGCAGTTTAATGATAAAATGTAAAAGGTACTGTAGACAGACAGTTGCAGTGTCAGGTTGACACATATTACACCAAAGCAGTTATAACAGTCTTTTATGTAGGCAGTTTAATGATAAAATGTAAAAAGGTACTGTAGACAGACAGTGGCAGTGTCAGGTTGACACATATTACACCAAAGCAGTTATAACAGTCTTTTATGTAGGCAGTTTAATTATAAAATGTAAAAAGGTACTGTAGACAGACAGTTGCAGTGTGAGGTTGACACATATTACACTAAAACAATAACCATCATTCAGAAAGGAAGTTTGATAATAATATCTAAAAAGTACAGAAGACATACAGTTGCAATCTGAGTTTGATACAAATATAACACCAAAGCCATAATTGATTATAATAGTCGTTTAGGTAGTCAGTTTAAAATACATGTATATCAATAATAATATCTAAAAAGTACATTAGACAGACAGTTACAGTGTGAGGTTGACACGTTACACTATAAAACAACCATCATTCAGAAAGGAAGTTTGACAATATAATATATCTAAAAAGTACAGAAGACATACAGTTGCAGTCTGAGGTTGACACAATTATAATACCAAAGCCATTATAATAGTCGTTTAGGTAGTCAGTTTAAAATAAATTAATAACAATATCTAAAAAGTACATTAGGCAGACAGTTACAGTGTGAGGTTGACACATTCAGTCGAATTTTAAGACAATCGTAACAGGTAGTGTAGGTACATAGTTCAACTAAATGTTTCAGTGGGATAAAGTATTATTTTAGGACATGTTGTAACAGTGTAAATCTAGGGAAAGAACTTTTGAGTGAATTAATCTCTGAAGAAATAATGGTAGGCTAGGGTTTAGTTTTGTTCGGCCGATTTCATTTAAGCCATGTAGTTTATCAGACTTTGTTCTTACTGTTTATGTACTTGTAGCAATACTAACCTCCTGTTCCAAAATTTGGGGCTTGTCTCAAGTTGATCTTGTGAATTTGACAGTGATGTGTTACACTGACAGACTTCGTTTGATGAGCTTGAGACTAACCCTGGATTTGGAGCAGGAGGTTTGAATTGTTACAAGTAGATACACAGTAATAACAAAGTTTGATTGTGAGTTTTTCACTGCATGACAAAATACAATTCCTCTCTTTCTCTATGTTCTATACTGCCACACTTTCACTTCTTATCCCTGGGCTTAGCCTGGAGGAGAGACTTCTGTCCCGGGGTTCAAACTTAACACATTCTTTGACTTTGCGTAGTAGACTTGTTGACAAACAACTTTGTGCGCCATCAATCTTACTACGCAACCAGTGAAGGATTTGTGTATTTTTGTTACCCTGGCCTGGAGGTTTTCTCTTCCTGGTCTTGAGGTCTAATTTTCCCGCCAAAAGTTAATTGGATTATCTTTTTCGCGCCAAAAAACTTAATATATAGGGGAAATGACCTTTGACCTTTTCTGTAAATTCCTCTCTCTGAATACTTTACCCACACTTGTTACATTGTTCCAACACTTTGAATCTACTCGCACAGTTTGTTACACTCTTCATTGCTTTCGATCTTTGCACTTTTAAACTTTTCCGGACACTTAGTGACTCTCGTGCTTACATCAGATCAGCCTTCCCAAACACTGAGTTGATTGAGTGAAACTTTCTCGCCAATACTTGTCACTCTCCTGTCAGCAATGCGTACAAAATGTGCTTCCCAGGGAATGTCTTTGCGGAGACACGGTGTTTCGACACACCAGCATATTGTACGCTTGACTGATCAGGAGAGTGACAAGTATTTGCGAGAAAGTTTCACTCAATCAACTCAGTGTTTGGGAAGGCTGATCTGATGTAAGCACGAGAGTCACTAAGTGTCCGGAAAAGTTTAAAAGTGCAAAGATCGAAAGCAATGAAGAGTGTAACAAACTGTGCGAGTAGATTCAAAGTGTTGGAACAATGTAACAAGTGTGGGTATTCAGAGAGAGGAATTTACAAAAAGGTCAAAGGTCATTTCCCCTATATATTAAGTTTTTTGGCGCGAAAAAGATAATCCAATTAACTTTTGGCGGGAAAATTAGACCTCAAGACCAGGAAGAGAAAACCTCCAGGCCAGGGTAACAAAAATACACAAATCCTTCGCCGTTTGCGTAGTAAGATTGATGGCGCACAAAGTTGTTGGTCAACAAGTCTACTACGCAGAGTCAAAGAATGTGTAAGTTTGAACCTTGGGACAGAAGTCTCTCCTCCAGGGTAAGCCCAGGGATAAGAAGTGGGGAAGTGTGGAAGTATAGAACATAAAGAAAGAGAGGAATTGTGTTTTGTCCTGCAGTGAAAAACTCACAATCAAACTTTGTTATCACTGTGTATGTACTTGTAACAATTCAAACCTCCTGCTCCAAATCCAGGGTTAGTCTCAAGCTCATCAAACGAAGTCTGTCAGTGTATTCCACATCACTGTCAAATTCACAAGATCAACTTGAGACAAGCCCCAAATTTTGGAACAGGGGGTTAGTATTGCTACAAGTACATAAACAGTAAGAACAAAGTCTGATAAACTACATGGCATAAAAGAAATCGGCCGAACAAAACTAAACCCTAGCCTGCCATTATTTCTTCAGAGATTATGCACTCAAAAAAAGTTCTTTCCCTAGATTTACACTGTTACAATATGTCCTAAAATAACACTTGTATCACACTGAAGCTTTTTAGGTAAACTATCTACATTAACTAGTTGTTACGATTGTCTTAAAATCCTCAAACTCTGTAAAATGTGTCAGCCTCACACTGCCACTGTCTGTCTCCAGTACCTGTTTACATATTATTATTTAACCGCCTGCATAAGCGACTGTTATAAGTGCTTTGGTGTAATATGTGTCAACCTCACACTGCAACTGTCTGTCTACAGTACCTTTTTACATTTTATCATTAAACTGCCTACATAAAAGACTGTTATAACTGCTTTGGTGTAATATGTGTCAACCTCAAACTGCAACTGTCTGTCTACAGTACCTTTTTTACATATTATTATTTCACCGCCTGCATAAGCGACTGTTATAAGTGCTTTGGTGTAATATGTGTCAACCTCACACTGCAACTGTCTGTCTACAGTACCTTTTTACATATTATTATTAAACTGCCTACCTAAAAGACTGTTATAACTGCTTTGGTGTAATATGTGTCAACCTCACGCTGCAACTGTCTGTCTACAGTACCTTTTTACATATTATTAAACTGCCTGCATAAACGACTGTTATAACTGCTTTCAAATTGGTGTAATATGTGTCAACCTCACACAGACTGCAACTGTCTGTCTACAGTACCTTTTCACATATCATTATTAAAGTGCCTACCTAAAAGACTGTTATAACTGCTTTGGTGTAATCTGTGTCAACCTCACACTGCAAGTGTCTGTCTACATTATCTTTTTACATTTTATTATTTAACTGCCTACCTAAACGACTGTTATAACTACGTCGGTGAAGGTTTGACATCCATGTAATAAGATATGCCAAAAAGCAGTTACTCAAGCAACTGGATATTAAACGGTAAGACGTTTCATGTAGCATCCACTACCTTTCGTCAGTGACTCTGGAGAAAAATCGAGTACAGTGAAGACAAATTATTTCAAGATTGATATGTAAATAAGGTGAAGACAAATTATGAAAGAATCTGTCTTCACCGTTTTTACATATCAATCAACAGTTCGTGCTAATAAAGCTGCTGAAGTCGATTTTTCTCCAGAGTCACTAACGAAAGGTAGTGGATGCTACCTGAAACGTTTGACCGTTTCCAAAATTATATAATGTTGCTTGAGTAACTGCTTTGTGGTATGACTGTTATATCTGCTTTGGCGTGATATGTCTCAACCTCACATTGCAACTGTCTACTGTTACAGTACCATTTAGTCATACTACCTAGTATCTAAACTATCTGTGACTTAACTGAGACATTTTAAGTAAGAAGTATTAGATGTTCGGCCAATTTCTTACACTCAATTCCTCTCTTTCAAAAATCACACACAGCTTACCTGTAGTACATTTCACTTTTCAGAAGAGAGCACAACATTGCCTTCCAACAATAATTATGCAACCAAAGTATTTTCCCTGAAATCCACTTCAAGACCAACAAAAGCCTTTTGAAACACCTATCAATACCTGGATTTTTTTTATCATAAATAATCTTGCTTGTGTTTTGCCTATCCTTCATGTTTATTCAGCTATGGGAGATTAACAAAACAAAGGTTCACAATAGTTAGGCTTTTTTACAATCACGACATTATAATAAATTGTCTCCATTCATTTTATATCCCTACCCTGCGTGTTAAACTTTGTAACACTTTATGTATGTTTTTAAAACTAGATAAAAAGTAGGATTCGGCCGTCATCACTTTTAATCACTGCAGCTTATGTTCAGAAATTTTACTACAACCTCAGTCCATGTTAACTTTGTGTCTTTCTACTTTGTATTGTAACTTGCTGTATGACTTTTGTGATTATTTGCTATAGATAAATGATGCATTATGAAATCAAAAATACATGAACATTTCCAAATCTTTACATCCAGTTTTCATAAATCATGTGAATCTTTATTAGCCTTGAATATGTTTCACTTGTCCTTCAGATTTATATGGCTATCTGCTGTAATTAATACAATGCCAATGTTATTACTTTTCTCAAATGATAGTAATATTAAAGTGCGACTGGGCGAAATTAAGAAAACAAACTGGTCAAGGCACCCCATAATAGCCCGAAATGTTACGATAGGAGCCATGAAGTCAACATACGTAGGCTGGATTATAATTCATACAATAAATTTTGAACTTTTAATGAAACCACTGCTTTAACAACTAGGAAGACAATGACTTTCTTCAACTGTTGTGCCCAAAATATGACCATTTTGGTGTTGATTCAGAACCTATTTTTTTGTTGCAAATCATTGAAAAAATTGAGAGGCGAATCCGAGAACCAACCAATGGAATTTGTGTGGTCATACAATTTTCATTTCAGAAACATTTTTTAAAACGGTGTATGTGGATTATCATGAAGTGGATAGATATCAGGGAACACATTTTGATTGCAAAATGCTTTTGAAAATGTACCCCATTGCCATACAGAATACAACAACAGGCAATATTGCAAGTGCTCTCCTGAATAGGAAAATGTACAGTGCTCTCCACCAAATCTGTAACAAAATGTTAGTCACAACTTTAAAATAGATATTAGTATTAAGTAATGTGAACTCTTTCACAAATGACAACAAATAGCAGGGAGGGCCTGAGTTTCAACAAACATGGTGTTTGGAACTAAAAATTCAGAGGATCGCAGAGATACCCTATCCCAACATCTTATTATTGTCATTTTTAGAGGTCTGCATGCATAGGAGGATGCAATCACGCTTTGTGCAAAAGTCTGGAAGGCAGCGGCCACGATTTACTCTTTATTTGTGCAGACTGGATGCTTAACACGTACACTTAGTTCGGCTTCGAATTATGCAAAACTCAATGGCAAGGCGCAAAATTCCGCAAGGCAACGGTTCCGTATCATTCTTTATTCGTGCATGCTCGAAGTTAAACGTTAAATCAAAACGACTGGACTTCGTATTATGCAAAACAACTGATAACGCTGTGCGTCATGCAGACCTCCCCATTTTTGAAAGAGTTCTGTAAATGAAGGCCAACTCACAGTCAGGTCCGATGTTCTCTTGTCTCGTAGATAGGTGACAGGTCCCTCAGGAACACAGGCAGATCCTCCTGGAATATGGACTGGAACACAGGCAGATCCTCCGGAATATGGACTGGAACAAGAACAGGTCCTCCAGGAATGTGGACAGGTACACAGGATAGCAGACAGGTCACACAGCACACACAGGAACATGGTCAGGTACAGTCTCAGCTTCCCATAACCTAGGATGTAAAAGAATTGCATGTTCAGAAAAATCATATGCCAAATCTACATACTCCGACTGTATTCATAGAACATACACATCATGACCATGATAATATACACAGCATTTGTTCAAGTTCTAAAACCTGCTTTGGTTGGGGCAAGAGACATAGAACAAACACTTTGTTAGTGAGGCAAAAAAAGAGCAAACCCAAAAGTCACTATAGAGCAACATGACCAGCAACGATCACCTGAAAAAACATCTCACATAACATATCACATGAAAACAAGGCAAATCACAAGTTGACAGAACATTCATTAAGATACAAACTAGGTATGAGAATATCATAGCCATCAATTCGCGGAAATATATTTCAAATATCATCTCGAATAATTAATTCAATAACATATCAAGCTCATGTTTCGTAGATGGGTGACAGGTCCTCCAGGAATCAGGAATATTGACAGGTACACAGGATAGCAGACAGGTTCCACAGCACACACTTGAACATGGTCAGGTACAGTCTCAGCTTCCCATAACCTAGGGCGTAGAAAATACACATTCAGAAAAATCCCATGCCAAATGTACCTACACCAACACGATTAACAGAATACCATGCATACGTATCATTGTTATGATATTTACAACATTTCTTGAATATCTAAAACCTGCTTTGGTCGGGGGCAAGAGCACATGAACATGAACTTTGTTAGTGAGGCAAGAGAAGACCACAGTCAATAGTGAACATACTTACCAAACAACAATCACATAAAAATACATTTCACATAAGATATGACATAAAAACAATCCAAATAACAAGATAATATGTATCTCATGTTGACAAAACATTCATTAAGATACAAACTAGGTACAAAAATACCATTGCCAATGATACATGGAAATGTATTACAAACATTGGTTAAAAGAATACAAAAACACATCAAGCTCATATTGACACAACATTAATGGGAAATAATGGATCTGTCCTCTTAAGTTATAAAAACAGTTTGGCAATAAAAGCTGTAAACAGCATATCTAAGGTTACTTAAGAAGTTAACTAACTTAAAGGCAATTGCTACGACAAACATGAAACCAGTACTGTGAATTTCTGAAAGATACACAGTACATGATGGATGAAGCAGTCAATCGTAAGACATCATCATAACATAAGACTTCTTAGAAAATGTCAAGTAACACCAAGTAAGAAATACATCTTTAAGTTATTAAACAGCAGCTCATATGATGGCTTTACTCACATATAAGATAAAACTTCCATCAAAACTTCTTTTCTAAAAACACAACAATACATGTGCAAATGTAACTCTGTGACCTACAGGTCGTTATGTTTAGTTTACCTGCCTTTTAGTCTTACCCTTTCGTGTACCTTGCAAGACCAAGATAGTGACTCATCTTCCCCTATAGGCACAGTACTTCAGTGCAGCACCTGGAACAGTGTAAACAAACAAGTTGCGTACACGGTCTAAAAGCGCCCCGCTGCGGTTTGTTTACAAAGGATACCACTTGTCAACCACACACCAATATTAAAATATTGAGTACATGTTATTCATGGTGACCAATAGATGAAGTTGATGACAGTTTAATGACAGTTACTATGATTGATATCAAAGAAATCGCAAAACGTTTTAACTTTAACGTCTAAACGGATGAAAGTTCGGAGTAGAGCTTTCAAATGCAATACGAGCGATCGCCATGACATCACGGTCAACGAGTGGTAGGCAAAAAGCGGGTGACGGTTGGCTGATTTGCGTACTACTAATTTTCATATGTCTTCAAATAATTTGCATATGCATTGATCGTAGTGTCCATACGCGTAAACGCAGTTTTTCCAGCTTTTATTTTTTTATTTTTTGCAAATCCGCATCTAAGTGTATTTCAACACCCACGTACATTGAATAGCTATTCATTGACCTGTGTTTAAAGAATTGGTGGTGAATGCATGCTGAAGACTAACTGTGAAATGCATTCATTGGACCACACAGCAGCGCCCTCAGCGGTTGATTAACTAACTGCAACATTAAAACCAGGGTAACAGTTGGCACCAGTTATTCGCCAAATTTTGTATTTTTGCTTCATTTCACTCCAAGGAGGTTTATCTACAATAGTCCGGAGAGTATATATGACAATGTTAAGTACAACTTACCACCCAAAGCGGACGTGGCGCGTCTTCCTGGGCGAAATTTTTTCAGTGTGTTTTTTCTCTTCCATGACCATGCACACTCGCCATCTTGAAATGGCTTGTTTCACGCACAGGTGCCACCTGTTCATCATTAGCAAAATTTGAATTCGGTATTTCAGTTGACATTAGATTAACAACAGGCCAATAGACAAGCACTACTCAAGAAAGGCTGACAGACCTACAATGATCTCATTATAGTTTTTATGTCAGTCGTCACTCAAGAACACTCCAATCTTATAAAAGCAACTGTTTGGAGACTTTATCCGATTTCCTACAACTCAGACAGTGTTTTACTGAAAACAGTGTACTGTGCGCCTGACAATCTCATTTTGACTCAAATTAACAATACCTGTTTGTAACAGAGGAAAATACGTCGAATCTTCAATTCAAAACGGTTTCATTAAATTTTTTAAAGTCTTCACAAAATTCTGTGAATACTAGGGTCTGCGAAAACTTTTGTTGTGATTGACGATATTTACCGCTGTAGACGCGCATACACCAAATTAAGACAAATGTCGGATCTTGTAAATGATGCGTGTTTTTCTTGACCTCGACACACACAGGCTGTCCTTGGGCGGACTTAGAGCCATCACAGTCAGTTCAGATTTATCTCGCGACCATCGACACTTACGCAGACATTCCTTCTCACCTAACCTTTAATAACTCACTTCACCATTAGAATAAGGCATTTCGTGAACTCCTCGCCAAGGGCCAGGATTATACACTACACACATGTCGGCATGTTATCGGTGTGTTTACACATGTTGTCGGTGTGTACGTTTACACATGTTGTCGAAGTGGCGATGATGGCATAGTAGCTAGGCTTTCGGACACGAGAATTCTAGGGAATAATGTTAGCCAAACAATTCGTTGATTTACCTCTAACAACATCCGAAGTCGGCTCCGAACCACGCAGCTCTTCCAACTGTCTTGCCATTTTTCTTGTCTTCTCCAAAATTCACCGGCTCAGGAAGTCCGCCTTTTCTCTAAAATATATCACGAGAACGGCACAAATCCACAGCAAAAACTCCCAACGCTCATTCTGTACACTTAAGGAAAATATTCCGTGAATTTGCGAAAAAATAATCCAAGAGTATCCGCGTCGTACGAAATCGCCATTTTGAACGGACCTGGCCAAACGTGTTTTGTTTTTTACACAGGTGTGCAAAGCGATCCTGTTCTAATTAATATGAAGCTGGTAATCTAATTACGGACATTAAAGTTAATTTTCATATCACATTTTATACGGATATATCTGGACATCATCCGTTTTATTAACAGCTTTGGCATCTTACTCAACTGTCCATCCGCTTACTAGGGCTATGGGTCGTCAGAAAAGCCCGGCTGTCACTCAGTAAACAGCCACCCTAACATCTGCTTGGAGCCCTTATCCGTAATCTCCAAGCAGATATAAGGATCCAATCTGAGCATTTTACGTCTGTTTTTGCACGTTAGTCTCATCAGGAAAGTGCATTTTACATATGATATGTTGTACATGACGATGTACTTTTGTCATAGAAATGATATCATTAGGACATACTGTACCTTATGTACATGAAGACCTTCCAAACCTTTGTTACTACTTTAATTGTTACCTTGATTCTTCCTCATACAGATAGACAGATGAGAACATTGCATGTTCATAACGGTTTATTACTGATTCATATCAAGTTTCTTCGCATTTTGAGAGTTACAGACGACTACTGATTCACAACCAAACCATTCTTTCAGAGACACCAAGACATTGAAAATAGAGTCCAGACCGGTGTTCTATTGTCAGATTAACACATGCATCTTTAATGTGAGCAATAAACGTCCATTTTATACTGATGACTTCGTCTATTGTAAGAGTAATTCGGTAAAGCTATACGATGTTATTTTTTGGCGACGCCTCAGTGGCGGAGGCATTTGCTATGACGTATCTGGTTGCCCTGGTTACCAGCCCTGTGTGCGGAAAGGGTCGTCCTCCCTCTTCACGTTGGCGGGGAGGTCCAGGTCCTGCGCGGCGACCTTGCGCAGGAAGATGGCCATTTCCTTCAGCAGGTGCACGGCCTCGGATTGGATAGCGGTCACGTGACTGTTGGCCGCCTCGTTCTGGCCTTCAGATGCGGGTAGTGGATCCGCCATGCTGGCAGCAGCCAGGCACATCACAGTCAGGAGGAGGTACATCTTCATGGCCATTGTAGCTGTAGCTGTAGGGAGAAAATCAATTGTTACACCAAGTAAAATAAAATAGAACACACACACACCCTGATTTATGGATTAGTTTAGTCCATATGGATATTAAGTATCCTGTGCTCAAAAGTGTCCAACAGATGATATTCGACCTCTTTTTCAATGGCTGGCAATGCATTGAAATGAGTTTAGGGGGATGTTTCGAAATAGTGGACACAGTTTTGTAAAAGCTTTAACGTACAGGCTTGTCTCACAAATCAGCGCTTTTTAATGTAGGAAATGATAATCCTAAATAACCCGTTTGGTTTTAAACTTGCCCATCATGTATACGTACATGGAACCCGTTCTTCGAAACCAGCCAACAATGGACTATACACCACGGGCCGTTTGAAAAAGCTAGGACCAAGAAAAATGCCTCAGTGGAAACGGGATATAATCCAACTGGTTTGTACGTTGTTTAAACTTTCAAATCATCTTATTGAAACTTTCACACATTTTTAAATTCCCCTTTGCCATTCAAATATATATCGACGGAGACATACATGGACAACTTGACAGATGTTTCATTTGTATTCCGAAAAAAGAAAAACGTCACCACTATGATAAAGTAAGAACTTAGGCGACAGGAAAAAAAAAAAACTCGGGAAAATGCTTGAAGAAATAAAAAAACGACCAGGCAAAGGCAAGACTTACCAAGTTGAGATACGTTGATCAGGTTTCGTAGCTTCTCGTAACGTCTCGTAGGCCTTGTCGTGTAGGTCTGGTAAAGCTGAACCTCACAAGCACAATTTATACATCTCACCAACAAAGAACACTCCTACGCGACCATAAAATTTTTCAAAACCATCCCTTTTACCAATTTACCTAATATTCCTTCCTTTGTGATTTGTTTGAGAAATCGTGAAGCGTGAGAAATGACCATGTTTACAGATTATTTGCTGATCGGGCTAACCAAACACCGAAATTCGACCTTTTCATCCCTCCACCTCCATTAGGAACTAACCGGATATAACCTGTTTGTGCGAGTGCGCAGGTTCCCACGTATACTGTACGATTCAAGGAAAATCATTCGATCAAAAAGTCGTTCCCCCTTTTTATCCACGTGTAATTGTATTGGTTCTCGTTTTTTTTCCATTGGTGTAAACAAGTTATTTACCCCACGCAAGGTTTTATATAAGCTATGGCCAGTGTAAAGTATTAGGATGAGAGCTTTTAAATCGTAAATTTTAATATGAATTTTAGCTTTCAGTCTCGTGCATGTGCCATAATGTGGGGGTTTCAGGCCTCAAACATCTGCACGTTAAAGAACCCAACGTAACACAATTATTGATAAGAGGGGTGATTTCCCGGTGTGCTTCGACAAATTCTTGGGGACATTTTAAGCATTTTTTCCTGTCATTGAATGACCAAAGACGAAAGAGCAGTCAGAACAGTGACACAGCCACACCACGTGTATTGAATCGAAAGAAAGACGCTAATAAATGCAACGTTACATTTGTACTACGTAAATGTAAACAATGGTACTGACTACGGTCATGCTCGATTAGTAACACGTTACCATAAATTTTTGACGATCTTTTGCCATCATCATGGCCTAATGACCTCAAAATCTCTCCGTATCAGTTCACGACCGTATTTTCTGATCCCCACGGGCTCACGGCCTCCTTAATCCAAGCTGTGTCTCTGATGTCATGTCTGCCAACCTTACCCCCCTCCCTCCCCGGAGTCTATCACACTGACGTTCGTTGTGATGTGGCTTGTCATCGTTGACTTATTCATGGTCTCGTCCTTCTCTGCTTCTCTTCTAAAAGCTCTTCTATCTGATATGCTATATGTCTGGTTACACACCGGCCTCACATGAAGAACATTAGAAGAGGAAATCGTGTCACTCCTACCCTCGCAAGATGCAGTATGACGCCATATTTGATGACGTAGGATGACGTACCATTAACATTATAAGTAGTGCGAAACGTTCCTTAGAATTCATTTTTATGGGTTGACGCAACGCTCTGTCTCTGTACATGCCATCATTTAACTTCTGCATGTCTCTCAGTTTCCCACGTAATGTTTTGTTTGAAGCTTACATGTTTAGGTGGCAGGAAACGAATTTCAAGTTTTGAACCTATCATCCAACATTTTACCAACACATGGAAAACAATTCACCATATTCACCTACTGTATCTTACGATTACGGTTTTAGTTTGCAATTGTTATTCTGGTTATGACTTCGACATGTATGGGCAAGAATTCTCAAAGAAGCCCGAAGAAGGTGGAATTTTTTTATGGTTGTGGATTTTCCTTTTGTTAGATAAAAGAACCTAAAAGCTCATGTAGCAAACGTTTTTTTTCCAAATGTTTAGAGAAGAGAGCTTTTGTGGTGGCACACACAGACCAGGGTACCACCGGAACCGGAAATGACGACGACTACGTCCCCATGGAAACCGCGTCTGTTTGTCCCTGTTCAGTTGCTCACTACCAGAAACTTTGACCGACTTGATTTGTAACATTTAGTGAAATATTAGTACAGAGTTCTCCAAGACCTGAACTACATGATCGACCTATGAAATCCTTACAGAATGTATGCACTTCTTTTGTCTAACTTTATCTATCCTTTAGTGGCGCTGTGATGTGTTAGTATACTTAAGTGCAGCACCAGTTCTTTCTTTAGTTAATAAGACTATCCTACATTAAGAAAACCGTAACTATGAATCTTAGATCACAAAGTGAGCACACCAGACGCAAGCCATGTGAGTTACATGTGCATGTCTTTTAATCGTGAAGTGTTACATTTTTTTAATTGAATTCTTCAGATCAAAGTGCAGTGATGGTGATTGGTCCGTCCATCTCTATGCTAGTCGTTCTCGTCGGTTGAGGGTTTACTTTCCCCATCCTGGTCGGAAGATGACATAGGGGTCCTCGGTGACTGTTCGCTGATCATGGTCTTCTTCGTATCCCTCCGCCGGAGCTTCCGGGACGTCGGAGTTGACCTGCGCAGTAGCCATCCTGTCCAGCCGTTGACCAATCAGGTACAGGGCTTGGCGCAACTGTAGTAGAGCTTGCGTACCGGAAGTTGCGTCATCTGATATGGCAGCAGCGCTTGCGCAACGAAGAGCCCCAACAAGGACAACACACGCCAGAAGGCCGACTGTGAAGATACGGGTCGTCGCCATGGCTCTTTCTCCTGTAGGAAACAATTTGAACAAAAATTCCTTTAAAATGTCTTACATTGGTATAGCTACTTCTAAGCATCTAAAAATCAGACTAAATTGCTGCTTGATTTTCTAAGTTGTGTAGCCTGTCTCTGTCCAAAAATGTCTCCGCCCCTAAGGCGTCGCCAAAACGTCGGTCGCCATCGAAAGAGGCCGTAATAGTACTAGTAATACTTGTTTCACTTTACAGAGAAATACTTTCGCTTTTGTGTTGTAGGAATTTGTATCTAAACTCTGAGGCACCAAACACATGCAGGCTCATAAGCAATATCGGTTGTGTGGTAGATTTCGTCTTCAAATGGTTTCCAGGTTGACCTTAAAGCGCCACATTGGTTGGGTCCAAACAAGGTCTGCAGTTAGATGTACTAAACACGGAGTCCAAAAACAATTTTAAGAATTTTAACATTACATCTTGACAGTATCAGGGTTTGATTTCAAACGAAGGACTGGCAAGAACTTTTTAGCTCAGATTTCAAATGTCATAATGCCACTACTGTGGTCGATCCATAAACTGATTGCGGCGCATACAGATTTTACCGTACATAACATTCAACCAGTACGAAATTTCTCACAAATCATGATGTTTGATAAAATGCCATTCTTTCCAAGAACTATTTGAAATTCACAATTTGTCTGCTCAAAAATACATGGAGGAAAATCTAGTTTTCCAGCAACATCTCTCACGAAAAAGTACAAGGAAAGTCTGCAGAGTACACAGTATAGACTATTTTCAGCAAAAGTATCAAATGGCAAAATTACGTCAGACAAAATCTTACCGGAGTGCAGTTGTGGAGACTTGTAGAGAAGTTGGAGTGATCTGGCTGTCTCGCTGGCGTTCGCTGGTCTGGATTTGGGACAAGTCAATCTCAGGGGCCCCTTTATACCATCCACCCCGTGTGAACCGTGAAAGGTGTCTCAAATCTACCTGACATCACCGGAAATCATTCATCCCCGACTGCCCACCCACACTGATCAAACTGACATTAACCACTCATTACAACCTCATTACGGAAAGGCGACCTACTTAACAAACACATCATTATACGACAATCGTCAATGGTCGCTAGGGAAAACATTTGTCAAACATTTCTATTTTTTGAAGGTAGCCTGTTTTTAGACACGATCACATTTTGAAGACTCCTGGAAACTCCAAAAATACATCGTCTCCATTTCGTGTTGATGTTTCTTTGAAGAATTGACGGAGCGATTGTAAAGCTATAGATTTTGCTTTCTGTCAGGTTGGATTGTGAAGATCGGATGTTTCCGTCAGTTTCCGTTTTGGGTGTAATTTATTTTTGATGGGTATACTGTACATGTAGCTGAGTCATATCCGGGGTGTGCCCATGGGTAGTTGGGAACGCCCAGATTATTCCTTCCTTCCTTCATTCATACATTTTTTTAATTTTTTATTATTTTTTATTCAGAAATTGTAACATGACAATACAAAGTGTACACTAGGCAGCAAGTATGCTGATAGCGTGCACACCTAACACATAATACTCATTTACACCTGAGTCAAGTGAGGAAAGTCGTGTAAAGTGTCTTTCCCAAGGGCACAAGGTCGGTAGCATGTCAGGACTCGAACCCGGGACCTCTTGGTTCTGAGTCGAGTACTCTGTCGTTGCGCCACATTCATACATTCATGGATTCGTTCGTTAGTTCATTCATTCATTCCTTTCGTTTTGGTGATGATATACATCCGCCATGTTACGTCAAAATGAAACCGACTAACTGCAGTAGCCTCACAATCTAAGAAACCAGAAAACCAACATTTGCAAGCAAATGCACGCACACCTCACTCAACATTTTTATAAAGAATGACTCCGCTAACTTACCATAATTTGAATCGGTAAACAACATCCAGAACACAACTTATTGTGGTATCACCTTTTAATATTTTACAATATTGACAATCAAAAAAACAAAACTTTACCAAACTGAAAGCTACAGTGCAAAAAGTCAAAGTCTCTAAGATTTCAAACATGATACAAAAACATCAGCCATGATTGCTTTGATAATCATTTCTTGTTTAAGATAATATGCCCTGAAACGTATACACGGTGTTAACAAGAGTTTCCGGAAAGACCCTTTCTCCACATACACACCCAGAAAAGAAAGAAAAAAACAACAACCTTGTATCCCTTACTTCAAGTCTTATCTTATAACACTAGACAAATCTAAAAACAGGATCCTTGAGTATGCTATAAGTAATGAATGTCTTCCCTGATCTGTACAACCATAACCTGAAGCACCCCCCCCCCCCACACACACAACATGGTGTCATTAGTGGGATTTCTTCAAAGCAGCAGGCACCGGCGGCTTTTGAGCATTATAGAATATGGCGTCGGCTATTGAGGTTGGTAGCCATGACAATGGGATAAGCAACAACATGGCGTCGAAGCCAACCACGTAACGGCTCCGTGGATTGGCTGCGCACAGCGCATGCTCCATGGCATCGATGACCTCGTGGATTTTAGAGGAGGCGTGCTCTTCAAAGGAGCCAATCACTTTTTCCGCCACTGTAAAGTGTGGAAAAAATAAAGACCTTTAAGTCATTGGCTACATAGCAACAAACTAAATCCCCTGTTACACATGTACATAGCTGAATATGGCCCCCCGCACACTGCCGAACTTTCCCCAACCATGATTAGGAGTGGGTTGGGAGCAAGGTCGGCTGGTGGTTGGCTGGTGTTCGGGAGTAGGTCAGCAGTGTTCGGGGGTCAAATTTTACTGAAATATAACTCAAATTTGATTTGATTCGTATAGAAAGGTAGGCGTGGCTTAAATCTGGTCATACTGCACCCGAACTTCAGCCAACGTTGGTTGGGTGTTGGTCGAGGGAATGTTCTGAACGTGTGACAGGGGCTTAAGCTGTGCAGATAGCTGTGTAGACTGTATGCATCACAGACTTAACGGACAGACATGCGTACCTTGGTCGCGGTACTCCTCGCCATATTCCTCCTGCAGTTCAGCTGGAAGTCGCTGCCAGGCGTCCATGAACTGCGCTCGGGCCCTGTTGGGATCTATCAGTTGGGTCCTGTAACCTCCTGGCTCGATCAAGTGCACAGAAACACCGAACAACTTGGACAGAGAGCGCCTACAGTCAGCCAAAAAAACAACAACAGTATGTTAGACATCAAATGTCGTACATCAAACGCTAAAATAGCATACATTAGACGCCAATATGTCGCACATTAGACACAGAGACATCGTTTGACACCACAAAAGAGCGTACATTAGACGTTAATATGTCGTATATTAGACGCCAAAATATCGTACGTTAGATACCAATATGTCGTACATTAGATGCCAAAAAATGTACATTTAGACGTTAATATGTCGTAGATTAGACGTCAAAATATCGTACATTAGATGCCAATATGTCGTATATTAGATGCCAATATGTCGTATATTAGATGCCAATATGTCGTACACTAGACGCTAACATATCGTACATTAGATGCCAATATGCCGTACATTAGATACCAATATGTCGTACATTAGATGCCAATATGTCGTATACATTAGATGCCAATATGTCGTACATTAGATGCCAAAACACCGTACAACAGATGCCAATATGTCGTACATTAGACGCTACAGCATCGTACATTCGTACATTAGACGCCAAAATATTGTACATTAGACGCACGTCAATATGTGCCGTACCTTAGCGAGTCGGAGAAGCCTTCAATAGCGAACTTGGAGGTGCAGTACGGGCCCAGTCTGGTGGCGAAGCGGCCCATGGAGCTGGACACATTCACCAGTCGTCCCCGGCATCTATAAAATTCGGAACAATAAGAGCAGTCCAATTCTCGACACAATCACTCTTCAATGAAAAGTAATTTTTGGCGACGACTCAGGGGCGAGCCTAATGGTATACTAGTAGTATTGTGGACAGTGCGCAAGAATTCTTGAAATTCCACAGGAATGGTTTTACCACGATAACTCAAGAAGCTATGGATGAATTGTCACAAAACTTGGTAGGTTAGTAGGTCTTGAAGAGACCTCGAAATTAGTATGTTCATGCTCAGTTATGCCAGCTCACACATTCCAGCGCGAAACATAATATGGTGATTAAAAAATTACCATGGCGACGGCTTGTCATAAGTCGTACTTTGTACAATTTACTTTTAGTAATGTTCAGTAATGTTTGCCTTTTTCATGAATGGCGCAATGAGAAAAAGGACACAAAACTATAAAGCCCTCACTCCCACTTTATTCACAGAAAAAGCGGTGTACTAGCTCTTTTGAAAGGCTGCGTGGTGATGAACCAATGACCAAGCCGAATACAGCCGCAAATAGCTAGCAATTAAACATACATGTAGGCAGGGCGGTGGGCTGTTATATAGGTAAATTGTATGTATAGAACACACGTGGATGCAACATGGTCACCGTATCATCAGCGCCCCCAAACAAGGCAGCTGGGTATTACAGGGATTGCTAATTAGCTTGCGTTGATTTCTTGTGAGGATACATAAAACATGCATGACAGCTCAACCCCGACATGTAGACAGAACAACCATACCTACATCTTCTGTGGGCTGTGTTCACAAGTACGTAATCTACAAAGACAACGTTAACAACAAAACAACTGCAACATTTTAAATTATTCAGATAGCACTAGCAACGAAAAGCAGGAAAGTCTCAACAGATATGTACAATCAATAGAACACCCTATACAACATTGCTTCATTTAGCTAATTTATGTGAACTGCCAATGAATATATACATCACAAACAAGTGCCGCTTTATGTAACAGATGTAAAAGAATATTTGTACTTGCACTGCAATGTGATTAAAAACAGCCATGTGGGCTATTTACACAACCTTATTGTGTTTTTGTGACCGTTGACTTTCAGTCAGTAGTGATAAATGCTGACAGAGTTTGTGTCTGTTTCAGTCAGTAGTGATAAATGCTGACAGAGTTTGTGTCTGTTTCAGTCAGTAGTGATAAAAGCTGACAGAGTTTGTGTCTTTTTCAGTCAGTAGTGATAAATGCTGACAGAGTTTGTGTCTGTTTCAGTCAGTAGTGATAAAAGCTGACAGAGTTTGTGTCTGTTTCAGTCAGTAGTAATAAATGCTGACAGAGTTCGTGTCTGTTTCAGTCACTACGATCGTCCCGTCCGCAGCTATCGCCACGGCCTGGGGTCCCTGTAGGTCCGTAGCGATGTGCTTGACAAACGTCCCCGCCCTGTCGAACATCTCCACCCGCTGGTTCAGGCTGTCCGCCACGATGATGTTGCCGGCGCTGTCCACACAGACGCCGCACGGACACTGGAGCTGTCCCTCGTCGCTCCCCTCTCCTCCGAACCTCAGCAACATCTTCCCGTTCTCCTGGAAGACGTAGATGTAGTGCCCGGACCAATCGGAGACGTAGATTTTCCCGTCGTTGTCCACAGCGACGTACCACGGCGCTTTCAGTCCGCTTTTTCCGCCGAGAGTCCGGATCAGCGCACCGCGCGGCGGGGCGAACAGCTTCACCTCTCCTCCGAAGGGCTCGGACACCACGATGAACTTCCGGTGCGGGTGGACGGCGACTCCCCGCCAGTAACCGGTGAACGGCAGGTCTATCTTCGTCAGCGGACGCCCTTCCATGTCGTACCGTAGGATGAAATCTGTGGTCGCGCCGTCCGATCCTACGACCCAAATGTTGTCATTTGTGTCGACAGTGACATCATGCGGTTCCATCGGCACGGGTTTTCCTTTCGTGGGGCTTTGTGGGGACGCGGTTACGACTGTCGGCAGCTCCCCGAGGCAGTCGCCGCGCATGCTGAACGCCTGGACCCTGTTGTTGTCCTGGTCTGCTACATAGATCTCATCCGCTATGACGAAGACTCCACTCGGCCCGCTGAACTTGCCGACTGCAGAGCCCTCCCCACCGAAGGACAACCCCCGTTTGTTCGGGCCCACGTGTCTCGGGATCTCTCTAACGTTGGGAACATGGTCGCCATCGTCTGTAGGACTAGTACTGTCTTTCGTTTTCTTGTTCTGCAGATTAAGGAGATCTGCTGAGTTCGAGGTGTTGTCTCCGGTGTATTTCGGGATGAACACGTCCGAGTTCGGGCTGACAGGCGATTCCGGGAACTCGTCGCTGTAGGTAGAGGAGGGTCCTTTCTCCTGTGGCCGTGCGACGTTGGGGCTCTCTCTCT
Organism: Branchiostoma floridae x Branchiostoma japonicum; assembly: GCA_013266295.2. NCBI lineage: Eukaryota > Metazoa > Chordata > Leptocardii > Amphioxiformes > Branchiostomatidae > Branchiostoma > Branchiostoma floridae x Branchiostoma japonicum. The sequence continues at coordinate 3,731,432 of CM023838.1, read as the reverse complement.
GTTTGTCTCTTTCTGTGAAAGGTTTGGCATAATCGTGATGCGTCACGTCTTCAGTCTTCACGTTTTGTACGCCAGGGGTGACGTCTATGTCCCGGTGTGGTCCGATGTCAGCGTTGGTAGTTCCGGCTGTTCTCTTGTACGAAGGCAGGTCCAGGACATCGGTAACAACTTCATTGTCGACCTTGTTGTGAGCCAATTTGGTACCGTCTTGTTCAATCTGTACCTCGATTACTTGTTTTCTCCGTCTGGGTTCGGAATTGTCGGACGAGTCTCTGCTAGAGTGTGACATGCGGGCTATTTCTTTCATAACCTCGTCTTCGATATGTTTCGGCACGACTTCGGGCCAGTCGTGTTTGATCTCGTCCTGTTGCTGCATCGCCATGGGATCCTGCTGCAGTTCGTCAACACTCCGTGAGGGGGCGTCGTCGAGCAGAGGGCCACCGTGGCTGCGTTCCCTGTGGCTGTGTTGCCTGGAGGGGGTTGGTGTCCTTGGCATCACTTGGTCCTCGTGTCGTGGATTAGCGCGATTAGCATTTCTGTCGTCGAATGATTGGCTTGTCTCTTGCCGATGAGTCGACGTTTCTTGTGATGTCATTTCCGCTACAATTTGAGGACTTGGGACGTTTCTTGTGGCGTCATTTCCGCTACCACCTGAGGACTTGGGACGTTTCTTCTTCCCCCGTACGACTCTGTAGAACCCGGAACTGAACTCCACGTGCGTGCCGTCCTCTGATGACGTTTCTCTGTACGTCGGTGTTGTCCTGCTCTGCTGTGCCTGTGTGGTGTCTACAGGTCTCCCCATCATAGCGTGGTGATCAACGTTATCACTGTCGCTGGAAACTCTGTGTCTCCTGTTAGGATAGTTACCGTGTTCAGGCTTGTGGTGTTGGTAGAACCCGTCGTCTGGGATGTCGCTGCCGCTTGACAGTCTCGGGCTGTGTTCAGGTGGAGACAGACGCATGTCCGCGGGTCGTGACGTCTGCTGGACCGCTTGCGTGCCCGCCGGTGTCCCTGTTGGACTCCCAAGCCCCAGGCTAACGTTGTTGTCGCGTGCCTGGTCGTTCTGGGTGACGCCAATGCGAGGATGGTCCGTAGGGAAGGGACTTTGTCTGGAGGAAGGGCCTTGGTCCTGTCTTCTTCTGAAATCTCTCAGCTCCTGTATTGAGCCTACAATAGGTTCACGCACGCGTGTATTCTCCGTCAACCCCGCACGGCGGCTAACCTTCGTCGCGGGGCCGGTTAATGGCTCCCGTGCCCCGAGGCCATTGACGTTATAGCTGGCTCTACCAAGGTTCGGGCTCCCGTCTGGCAGAGGGGAGGGGTAGTCTACCATTTTGTTACTATCAACAGCACTTGTCGACCTTGGACTTGGTCCTTCGATGAGATCGGATGGTACATTGACATACTCTGGTTTCTGTACGTGACCTTTTGCTGGATAATTTGGCTCTGGTGTTTTAATGTCGATTGAGTCAATATTAGTCTCCAGCAACGTGCCATTGTTTGGTGACAGCTGGTCTTTCTCGGAGTCTTCCGTGTCTTTGTTTGCAGTAAGTGGCTGCCAGACTAGGTGACCCAGAACACGAGAATGACTCTCTTCTGGCATGAAGACAGGGAGCTGTGCTTGTACAGGGAGGGGAGGGGTTTCTTTACATTTATCCAAAACTTGCAGAAGAACGTCCGATTCCCTGACACCTCTCTCCATACCTTTTTCTGCGCTGTTGATGGCGTCGTTCAAGTCACTAACACGAGACGCTACATTCTTCCTTTGAACTTCTATAGCTGCTGAGTTACGCATGTGATTGTCCTCTATGTCAAACAGTAGCGTTGCCCTCTCTTCGGCCAAACCCCGTAAGACATCGTCGTACCTTGCGTGGACATCTTCTTCTGTGTGTTTCTTACCCTCGTCCAGAGTGTTCTGCATGTCTTGAAGGCTCTGCAGGGTTGTGTAGTAGGAGTCTAAGGTGCGCTTACCTTCCGTCACGAGCTTACGGACTGTGATTTTCCTGCGCCGAGACACTCGTTTGAAAGACACGGCGCTGTGTCCCTCGTGCATTTCATCCAAACACTGCAGACAGACCGGCACGTGGCAATGCTGGCACACGAGTCGTAGGTCCTCCCAGGGATGGTGCACACACTTCTGTACCCCCTCCCCCCGGACGGTGTCCTCCGAGGGGGTGATCTGTGCGTAGTCGGAGAGTTTCTTGGTGTGCGACCTGACGCCATTGTTATCGGGAAGTGCAGACACGCCCTCGGACGGTAACTTGACCCTCTCCCGGCAGACTGGACACTTCAACCGCCTCTTCCCGTGCGCGTACTCCCGCAAACACCCCTCGCAAAACGAGTGAAGACACGGCAGCGCCCTGGGACGTTCCGCTAGCTGTAGACACAGCCCGCACTGCGAAGACTGAGCCTGGTAGTATTCGACATAATTCTCCTGCAGATCGGCCATCTTGTTTACGGAACCCAAGCCACCGACCCACCGAACAGGTTGTGACGTGGGTGAAATATTAATGAGGTGATCTACCTGGTCTGGCGCGTCTTGGGTTCGGCTCATACATTATTCATGTCACAACAATAGCACGGATTCACAAACAATAGAGTAACTATACCACCATATCGTACATAAGCTAACCCTTAGAAACAAGTTTAGTGTTGGACAAACGTTAGGTAGTGTACCAGGTGGACTCATGATCTGATGGTTTGAAGTGACATTTGCAGTACATGCGCGGCAACAAGCCTAGCGTGCGCGGTTAGTGACCCTGCTCCTGGGCCAAAAGGTCAGGAGTTCGAATCCCGGCTATTGTCACTCACCTGACAAGCACGCTACTGGGAATATTATGATATGCTCGCAATCCTTATAAGAAGTTAAAACCACTGTTTATTGCAATATAGCCGAAAAAACTAAGTATTGGGGGAATTTTGTCGGCACAATGAACCTGTATATATTTTTACTGTGCATATTGTACAATACTAGCTATTCAATGAGATAAACTACATGTAGTTCTATATCACTATCAAATTTGTCTTACTATTTAATTTGTTTTGTCGTACGATTTGATTACCAGCTAGGTTATGACTGTTTACGTAACCCGTGCAACCTGTACATGAAATAATTATTCCTGATTTGTGACATCTGAGGTAACAGGGTCGCATTTTCTGGTCATAACACGACTCTTTCTTCATATAGACAGTTCATACTATCTCCGCCAGGGGCTACCATTATGTGTACTTACACGAACAGTATACCGTACAAGGATATGAAAGAATCTTTACAAACATAATGTGGTTAGGACTTGACATAATGAAATAACTATTTTTGGTCCCTTGGCGTCTGCTGCGGTAATGATATCGTCGTAATCTTGTTTGATCCTCATATTGTTGAGTTTTAACTATAGTTTAGGCAAGTCTGGTGGGAATTATATTACTGTATCATCCGCAGTTGTAGTCTTGCCACCTTTTAGAACCAGCCGAATTCCGCTGGGAAATGAATTGTACGGGTCACAACACCGGATTGGATTAACCATGCTTTATTTACCAGGCGTCTCAACGGGCATCTATCATGACTATAGCTACTGGCCTTAGAAAACGGCGGTGTTGTCGAAGCAGTCACAAAGATAGGATAGAATAAATGATTGGGATGCAAAAAGAAACAAGACTGGCAATGAAAACATACATTGCCATGGCGACGGTGGTTGCTGTTAGGGTTATTGTTTGCATGGCACTGCCGCCCGCCCTTGAGGAAGACTTGGTACCTATACAGATACAGTGCACTCCTCCCCTAAGTGTATAGTGAACGAGCCCCGGGGTCACTGAAAGTAGGGCATCCGGGATAGAGAGGTCTTCCAAAAACAAGGTCCCAAAGGTTTCCAGGAATGTGGGCATAGATGTGGGTCACGTGCCTGTGGACATTCCATTCCTGTGGACAAAATGCCTGTACGATTCCTAGAATTCTTGCGAATTGCACACAATACTGTACCATTAGGCTCCTCCCTGAGACGTCGCCAAAAAAAGAAAGAAAGAGTTACCTCTTGAGAAGCGAGAGGAAGGTGAGGGAGACATCCACGGTGCCCAGAAGGTTGACGTCCAAGGCTTGGCGATAGTTGTCGAGTAGACACAGCTCCGCCACAGGTAACCCTCCTCCACTCACTCCTGCGTTATTCACTACTCCCCACAGACCTGGAAAACAACAAGAGTGAAACTAGAATGGTAACATTTGCAAAGCAAAGCAACTTAATAATGTTTACCTTAACATGGTCTAGCCTAACAAACTACTACTCTGTTTCTTTTCGTTCTTAAACACATTAATATATATGGTGGCCAGCCCCTCCAATTCTGCACTACCACTTGCTACATAATGTAATCCAACACCACAGGATGTCTGCTACAGCACCAGTCACCATAGTGGCAGCCGTCTGGTCCAGTCTATATATATTATGTTATGAATGAATATGAATGTACACCCTAAGAAATGTCCTCTAACATATGCCTGCACCAATTTTTCAGTGATTGTAAAGCAAGACAGAGGAGCCAGAAATATGATGTAAAAGAAGGGGAAAATATAATTAAAAAATTACCTCCTTGTCCAACAGCAGACTTCACCGTCTCGAAGCATCTCTCCACACTGTCGTGCTGCGACACGTCCATGATGATCGGCACAGTCCGCTCCGAGCAGGCGTCCCGAACCGACCCGACGCCGGCCTCGGTCAGGCACGCCGCGAACACCCGGAACCCGAGCCCGTCCAGCCGCTTGGCGAGCTCGAAGCCGAACCCCGTGTCGCAGCCAGTGATGAGGACGGACTTATCCGTTACCTGAACAAAACAAAGTTAAGAAATGAAAAATGAAATTTTGATAACAGATTTTGACAAAGCCCTTTCACCCTTCATCTGATCATGCAAAGTGTCTTAGATGTGAAAAATACGTAACTCAGTATTTGTGGGTGCGGAAACACACATATACAAACAAACAAACAAACAAACAAACAAACAAACAAACAAACAAACAAACACAAAGAAATCATTATCTCAAAGAGGGCTTTGAATATATCAACCCACGTTCTTTTTTCCTTATTTGTTCAGATGTGGGGTTCAGAGGGTATGAATTATCCTTACTAAATTCCATATATTTACTCTCCACATTTCATAGCTCATGCATGTCATCACAAACGAAATGTCAAAGATCAACGTTCCTTGAGGTCTACGAATAAAGTCCCCATGTAAATAACAGAAGTCCTCTAGCCTGTCTGGAAGTCCTCACCTTCTCAATCCGTTCTCGTTCCCGGTACCATTTGTAGAGGTTGTACACCACCGTAGCGATGATGAGCAGTAACAACACCGTGTTAACCTCCATCTATGTACATATAAAACAAGTGCAGCCGGGTTGGGGTTAAGTTTGTTAACACTCCTCAGCAGGCTTGTGGAGAATGGTAACCAGGCTATACTGGGGCCGGTAAAACACCCGTAAGCCTAAGCAGGCCTGTTTAGAATGGTAACTAGGCTAGACTGGGGTCGCTAAAAAACACCCCCAAGCCTAAGCCGGCCTGTTTAGAATGGTAACCAGGCTAGACTGGGGTCGCTAAAAAACACCCGTAAGCCTAAGCCGGCCTGTTTAGAATGGTAACTAGGCTAGACTGGTGTCGCTAAAAAAACACCCGTAAGCCTAAGCCGGCCTGTGTAGAATGGTAACCAGGGTAGACTGGGGCCGCTAAAACACCCTTAAGCCTGGCTATCAGTAGAGAGGAACAGGCTATCCTGTTTCTGTCGGCCCGTCACACCAGACTTGTCCGCCACGCTTGAGATCCAACCGAGTGCCGCGGGGAAATGTACTGTACGTACGGGTCACAACACTGGTATGGGATTAACGAAGCTTTATTGACGGCGTCTTAAAGAAGTACAGTGAACTTTCTTAACGTCTTCTAACTGCTGATGGCCTACATACGAGCAAAATCAGCCTATGTATAAAGTTAGAAGCATATGAAACATACCATCACTAGGGGTTGAACTATATTTTCTAGGAAGTAAACATTATTTAATGGCTAATGCATTTACCTATTTGCATACTGCTAGGATTATTTCCTCCTTGAACATAATTGGATTTTACTATAGGATCAAAAGTATTAATTTATCTTAATTTAAACCCCGGGGGAATCTATATAATATAAGACGCCTGGGACCAGATGGGGCCCATTACTAGGCCGATACCAGGTATCGGAATCCCCGGGTTTAAGTAAGCAAGACTGGTTAGAATTATATTAAAATTGTCTGTATCATCTGCAGTTGCAGTTCTAGTCGCTGTAGATTAGTGGCGCTGCAGCAACGTCCCATAAAAGTAAGGCCTCATTTTAAGACCCCAAAATACAGGGAAATATCAGCAGGTTACGATAGAATCTCATCACGTGAATGCACGAGACATACAGAGGGGCTTTGGATGACTTAGAATTCATCACAGTGTATTGGCGGCGGCGTATTTTAACGTTATATATCCGATCGCACAGGGGAATGGTCACACTGAAGGGGGAGGGGCGAAAATTATGGCATACTGTACAACAATACTTCGATCATATATCAAACAAATACATCAGAACGAATAGACAAGTCAGCCAGTAAAGCTTGATTTCTTCTGATTCTGTATATCCACCCCTATAACCTACTTGATCAGTCCTTACTGATGCCAAAATCTTTCCGTATCGTCCCTGTCAAATCCACCAGGCCGGGCTATCGTAGGGAGGGGGGCGGAGTTGACGGGAACATACCGACCAGCCTTGTATGTTCTTTCTCACCTTATTTCATCTGTTCAAACTTACTGTAGACACCGAAAAGCACAAACTCTACTTACCCCTGATACAGACTTGTCTGTGTTATCAGCTAGCCGCCCGTAGAAGCTATCTGGAAACGTTGGCCGAAGTTGTGTCCCGAGTCAGTAAACAAAGCACCTGTTAAAGAGAACAGCTGAAAGGTGAGACAGACAGGTAGCGATCCGACCAGTTGTGGAAGATGCCTAAGGCGGAAGTGACATCGCTAGGACAAGTTTGACCTCTGACCTGAAGTGACTGACCCAGGGGAAGGCCTGAAATCTCCAAGCAGATGTAGGGTTCGGCTCAGTGTTTTGTTTACTTGTTCATTACAAGAACTTTTGAAGTTGAACTTTATTTCTTTGCTATACGGCCACATTGGACTACAGCAACATACAAAACACAATTTAAAAGCTCAATTATCTAAAACAAACAAGAGATATTAACGTTGCACGGGGTACAATCAAACTAATGAATACAATATGTACAAATAAATACCAAAGATTAAGCATAGTACAACCAGAAGATATACCACTATTAAAGTCTATACCTACTTAGTTATCGTTTTAAATACTTATCTCTAATCTCAAACGCTGTATGCCGTACTATCCCCTGATTTACTTACCTGATGAAACTATCCATCTCGACACGTCTGGCGCTAAATGAGTTTGTGTTAGCTGAAGCAGACCTTGCAATCCCTCACCAGTCGTGTGGAACAGCGCATGCACCGCGCAGACAAACTCCAATAGACCCGAGCCCAGTCGTGACCACACCATCTGTACAGCAATCACAGGACAACCATGAATCGTCGCCTGCTGTCGATACTAACGACAAATCAAAAATGTACGACTGTGTAGACAACCCCATTATAAAACGTGATGAACGGTACTGTCAGTAGCCTCATGCGCAGACTTTCTAGCAGGTGTCTGTTGTTTCTATGAGCGCGGTTTCTTTCACCATCTGTACAGCAATCACGGGACAACCATGAATCGTCGCCTGCTGTCGATACTAACGACAAATAAAAAATTTACGGCTGTGTACACATACACAACCCCATTAGAAAACGTGATGAACGGTAGCCTCATGTGCAAACTTTCTAGTGGGCGACATTAGTTTTCTACGAGCGCGGCTATAGCTAGAGCCCGGGGGTTTCTTTTCGGGGGGGGGGGGGATCTGTATCGGGGGGAGGGCTTACTCTCCAAGCAGAGGTTTGACCTTCGGCTTATTTTTGACGTGTGTTTAGCCGTTTTTATCGGGCTTTCTTTTTTGTACTGGTACCCCTTTTTATGCCAGCCAAATTTTGAATACTGTCTTGCCAATTTAATTCTGTCTTACAGCCACCAAAATATCTGCTTGAAAATTAGAGAGAGCTGTATTTCTTGGCGGGCTCTCCCTCGATACAGCCCCCCCCCCCCACATACAGCCCCCCCCCCCCTCCCCGAAAAGAAACTGCTGCGGTCTACGATATCGATAGCGCTCGTAGAAACAAACGCCTGTACCGGAGGCTATATAATGAACTGTGAGTTCTCCCGATTAGTTTATTGACTTTTCACACAAGATTCATACGATTGAAAAGGTTCACGTTCCAGTGAAAAATCTCGAAGATTGGAAAGAGGAATCTATCTATATATCCATCCATCTAACGTCAACTGTCATAATTCAGTCAGGTACCCTAAGACGTTGAAAAAAGGTTGCCAAGACCTTCTCAAGAATGTCTTGAACACCTGGATATCTAAAGTATGTATATTTCAGGGATTACTGGTGTAGTATTTGTAGATATATATCTTCAAATTACCGCTTTTGATGTTGAGTTACAGTCCCAAATATCAAGACAATCCATCTAAGCCTTGTCGAGTTATCGTGTTGACAGACGGACGGACGGACGGACGGACACACACACACACACACACACACACACACACACACACACACACACACACACACACACGCGCACACACACATACATACATACATACATACATACATACATACGAAGGTAATGGACTATACTTGGCGAAGGTAATGAAATAAACACCCCCTCAAAATGCGTCAGTAGTCTCGCCCACTTCTCATTATCCTCCACTGTCCCCTGTCCGCTGTGCTTACACAATCATCACGTCAGTCTATTGGTCCAGAACGTTTCATGTTGTCAGTCATAATGAGCACGTACGTAAAGACGATATAACAGGTTACTAATGCCCCTGTATCAGACATAGCCAGCCTTATGTGTGTGGAGTGATTGTGGAATTATATAGCCTGGGGGAAGGTTTGAACCGGTTTTTCTGCCGACACTGTTCCGGTGTGAGGACCTGACATCCGTTGCGTTGGAACACTGTGTGTGATACACCGTCTGGGCAGCACATGTTTTATACCTGTGGTTTATATGTACAGGTTAGTACAGTCTTTTAATCTTCCTCATGAATAGTTTCGCTGTGAAACTACCAAGCCTTTAGGCAAGTCAGCATCAATATTGTTCAGTATTTCGCTTGTTGTAAATGAGAGTGTTGAAATAGGTAATGTTTTGAATGATCACATGTACACCCGCACACACCCAACGTTTGTATGTTGTTGTAATCTAGCTATAACGTTAGGGACATATAGTATTGTTGTCGCAGAAAGTTGGTGGGCGCTTGAGTGACTGAGTGAGTGAGTGAGAGAGATTGAGTGAGTGAGTGAGCAAGTGAGTGAACGAATATTTGAACAAAACAAAGAGTGAACAAATAAGTGAACAATTCAAAATGAGGGAGTGAGTTCACACGAGGTCGAGGATAAAGACAGTAGTGACTGGTCGGCTGCTTGTCCCAAAAATATGTCAGTGTGTACGATCCCTGTGAAAAGGCCGTATTGTAGCCTTTATAGCACTCTGCTACCAGCTTCAAACATAATTTGAACGACCATCACTTAGACTAGGATCGTAGTTCGGTTTGTCTTAAGACCAGACGAGGATAAAATAGCAGTATTTGGTCGGTTGCTAGTCGACTAAAAATATGTCAGTGTGTACGGTCCTTGCAAAACGAACTGTGCAGTTTCTGTAGTCTTTATATGACTATGCTACCAGCTTCAAACATAATTTGAACGACCGTCATTCAGATTAGGGTAGTGGCTTGTCCTCAGACCAGAGCTTACTGTATTTCTTGAGGACCTGTCAGCTGTCGAGGACTGGTTGTCAAGAAATTTGTAAGGAAACCTTCCCTGGTCGAGTGAAGACAGTGGTGAGTTTACCTAACTCATTGCGGAAAGTTTACCTTTCGTCTTAGGCCCTGTCATCTATAGCATTCTGATGTTATCTGTGAGGACGGTGTGTTATGGTTGTCAACATGACCCGCATATCTAACATTCAGCAACAACTCTACACATACTGTCTACATGGCTGTTCCCTATGTGCAAAAATATCATTTTTCGATAAACCTATAAGATAGATTCACAGTCCTAAAATAGATATTCGCAACAGATAACCCAGGTTTGGAAATAACAAAATAATGTTTTATGCAAACGCAACCATCGCAATAGAGAATATATTCAGTACATTGAAAATTCTTTAAACCTTTGGTGAACAATAGAGATACATTTGTATATATGTGTATCGTACTAGCATTGTGTATCATCAAACTGTCATAAATTATCTTAAAACAAATTCTTAAAATGACAATAAATCATTGTATTCAGGTAATTATAATTTGCCTTTGATACTATGCCATAATGTCACCCTATCATATGTAAACACAGGGAAATACAAAGAAAGGAAACTCGTTTTAAAAGAGTTCAAAAACAACTGTTTCCTCAAAACACGTCCTGGTCTACTGACTAGCTCACTACCAGAGCGTAGCTTCGTACGGTAGTTTGGTAGCGATGAAAAGACGGAACAATATTTTGCTGCGCAGCTATATCTACAAAATATTGACGCTATTCCAAGCACTGTGAACATCACAACTTCACTCGCTAAACAGACGGGGTATTCTATGGTGCAGCGTACAAGTTCAGTAAATATTATTTTCAATCTGATCTGTGAACCGAATATGAATATTCCAAGACTGGTGGAGCTATCATATGCATGTATGAATGTATGCCAACGAATGTCGATCTCTAATAATGTGAAAAAGCTCCCACGAATATCAAGACAAATTAATTTAAAAATTCAACAAGTAAAATTAATTTCCAAATGCAAATGGGTCAAAGACTAGGTAATGTAGTCGTGATTGAATGTCAGGAATCGAACCCGTAACCTTTCAATCTAGTGCATCAACCAGTGTATGACATTCATTAGGTCAGATCAACCACGACGGCAGTGCGTTTGCTACGACGTGTTTTGAGAGGGTTTCATTATGAAAATTTCACGCACGATTTCATCCTAATAATGGTGGTGAAATGGGCCAATCAGTCGGTCATGTTTGAATGTCAGAACAAATTGTGTCCTACAGATTTTAGGGTATGTGTGGAGTTCATTGCAAAATACGTTCTATAAATCTTGTCAAGTGCTATACAGGGTGTAAATGGTTTTGTTGCCAATGCTATGAAGATTTTAAAGGGGCATTATGTAACATTTTTGGATCAAAAAATGAAATATTTTAATTGAGAAAATCTTCATGTGGTTGTCATTTACCTTTCAAGACGTATGTGGAATTAGCTTGCATTTCTGACATTTAAATTTATGGTCGGCGCAAAAGCAGCCCACACGAGGCACCACCACAAAATACCAGAATGTAAACAAACATAATGGCTAACAGCTGCGTTTCCAGCTTTTAACAGACCCATATGGTGTAATATTTTGGCACCTCCACTTCCTGAATGGCACTCATTTGCAATGGAGTAGGGTTGATTCAACTTGTGAGAAAGAAATGACCATAAAATTGCCTTTTTGTATCGTCCTAATGTTACAAAATGCAGTTAACAAATGCATGTTCGTCATAAAAGAACTACATGCGCAATCGAGGCCATACTAAACATGTTAGATCACGATGGTGCATGATTTACGGAGGGCTTAGCCGGGATCAGATTGTGTGGGAAACTGTGGTTACTACGGGATTACCTTAATCCGGAACAGATGGATGCGGTAGGAGGGGATTAGCGACTGATCTTTATCCCGTACCTGTATCTGTGCACCTGCGACAAGCTATGTCCGAGGGATGGGGTAGGAGTAGCATGGGGTACACAATCTGCTGCTTTCCTTCACTCTGCCTTTTCTTCCTCCATCCTCCCTTCTTTCCTTCCTCTCCTCCTTCCCACTATCCTTCCTTTCCCCATTCTTCCTTCCTTCCTCCCTTTCTTCCTTGCTTGCATTCCTTTCATCCCTCCCTCCTTCCTTTCTCCCTTCCTTTCCCTTCCTTCCTTCCTTTATCTCTTCCTTCCTCCCGCTTCATTCCTTTCCTCCGTTCTTCCCTTCCTTCCTTCTTTTATTTCTTCCTCCATTTCCCTTGCCTTTTCTTTTTTCCCCTTCCTTCATTCCTTCCTTCATTCGCCTCCTTCCTCGTTCTTCTTTCAATCTCACCCCTCCTTCTTTCCTTCCTCCTTAACACACTACCTGCCCTCTCTAACCCACATCGGCAATACTGCGAATACGAAGTTGACAAATGACGCTATCTGGATCAAGATGAATCACGCTATTCTTCTGACTATTACTAATTCATCAAACAATGGACTTAAACAGCTCATAGAAAGGACTAATGCTTTAGTACAAATAGTTCGCATTATGTGTTTTTGATAGATAATTGGCAATATTAATCACACCTATCATTGCAACAAATGCGTTATATTCCACAAGGATATGCCCTTTATATCACACAATACCACACAATAAAAGAGTCGGAGATATAGCGCATGATTGGCGTACGTGACATATCCCACTACAATCATTCTGAATCCGGATGATGGAATGTGCTGCCAGTTTTACCCTTTTATCGGCATAAATAATGCATTATGAACCCATGACTGGGGGCCAGGCCGTTGCCATGGCGACCAGGCCATGTACGTCAGAGTGTAAGTGCAGCGGTTTTGTGACTTTTTGTGTGCGGGTCTGACGGGAGATCTAGGGCGCCAGGTCGGCTGGATCGTCAGGATACAGACAACCGCTAAGCTTTCTAAGGCCACACCAAGTTCATATCTTGATTCACGGATCTTTATAGAAAATTAATACACACATAAGGCGTTGATACCTATGATATTCTGTTGATGCAAAAGATACGTTCTTTTAAATCAGAAAAGAATAAAGTGACGAATCTTAGAGCCAAGAAATCACATTGGTAGGACCTTGTATAGAAGTATATTAACATTCTTGATTAGAAAAAAAACAGCTGGAAAATCAATGTACATGTACGCCTTTTTTCTCAGCAAGATTTCTGTTACTTGTTTGAGGTGCACAGTGGCTACTTGATTTTACCTATGCGAAGTATTTGGAGCTGTGCTTTTTTGTTTGTTTTATTCATTATTGTTTATTTCGGGGAGACCATTTTGACCTCCAACTCGACCTTCCTGTCAGTCTGCGGTTACACCATTTCCCCCTCAATGCTTCCTATTGTATTCAAATAACTATGGACACACAAGAAAACAAACAAGGTACAACCACACCGAAAACAAAACCTCCATACACGGAGGTAATAAAACACAGTCAACATGATAGGTAGACCATTTTGACCTCCAATTTGACCTTCCCGTCAGTCTGCGGTTACACCATTTCTTGGGACTTCGTGGGACTATACTGTATTCAAATAAGGCAAACAAGGCACAAACACACCTAAAACAAAACCTCCGTACACGAAGGTAATAAAACACAGTCAACATGACGGATAGCAGATATTTCAGGCAATCCCGGAAGAATTCAGCCTGACAAATTGCTCCACACGTACAGCTGCGACAAAAACTGCGCCGAGGAAATTGGGGAATAATCCAGCACTTACGTGACGTATGGACGATGTTCTTATAAGGTTAAAGGGTCGACGGAACCTTTCCAGAATTCTCGAGAGGTGTTGGGGGCGTTTTCAAACAGTTTTTTCCTAATTCTCACCACGTAACAAGAGTACGAAGGGCACTTAAAGCTAGGTTACATGGATAGGACTCGAACTGCGGGCTCTTCTCACTGCACGTATAAGTCAGAAACATCACGATTGAGACAAGCTCCACTCGCTCACTGAGAGTGTACTAAAACTGACCCGATAGAAGCAGTGGCCAACATGTAATGGCAAGACATGGTGACGGCACACTCAAGTTTTTTCAACTTATTTTATGCCGCCACCAACTGACAGAGGACAATACAATACAAATATACACCTGGGTGAGGTGAGGAAAGTCGTGTAAAGTGCCTTTCCCAAGGGCACAAGATCGGGGGCATGGTAGGGTTCGACACCAGGCTATCTCTACCCTACAAATAATGCTAGCAAAATACAAAATAAATCAAGCAACTGGAATCAAAAATTCTCCAAAGAGTCAAGAGTTTCAGACAGCATCTACACTCTTTCATCAGTGACTGCAAATGAGTCTGAAGACAAGTGTAACTGGTGTATATAAATTCCCTACCCTTCTATTCCGCAAATCTTTCTTTCCTTCATGAATTATACATACATGTGCAAAGAGCACTGCACAAAACGTTGGGTTTACCAATGGTAGTAAATGCCAGTAAAGTCGGGTAATGTTTACTTTTTGTAAACAGTACCGGACTTAACAATGATAGTAAATAAAAATCCAGTAATTTTCAACTTAAAAATGTCAATGGTAGTAAATGAAATTACCTGACTTCCCATTTATTTACTAGTAGTACCATTAAGTCAGTTACTGTTTACAAAGTAACATTACCCGGCTTTACTGACATTTAATTTAACCTCCCAAAACCCACTCATTGCAGAAAAAGTGGGACACTTCGTCTTCCACTGCTTCAAAAAAAGAAGTCAAACCCAAACTTAGGATGTAGTCTGTAGCAATCTCCTAGAGTAGTTACTTATTACCATTGTACTATCTGTATACCGTATTCGTTATTTTATGTTGCAATTAGCCTTTGGGCATGTATTTGCAAATAAACCATTATATAAAAGGCTAGCCCTCATACATGTAACTGGACCATAAACAAATAACTGACATTTAATTTACTACCAACTTTTCGTGCAGTGTAAGGTTTTGGTCCAGTACCGTTCGACCCATTTGCTTGTCGCCTCAATCCACAACCCTTAATAATCCTGTCTGAACCACGATTAATTTTGCATCATCATTGATCAACGTTTAGATTGAGTTCATTAGATCTAAATTATCCTCCTGGAGCTGTTCGGGTGTGGAAATTGGGTTTCTCGGTGAGCAGGCTTCGGTATGGTGTTGTGATTGTAATTATAAAAGTAATTACCCGGATGAATAGAACACACGAATTTTTTGTTGTTTTCATTATTAATATTCTCGATTTGCATACATCTCCCTGTGTCACCATACAGCTATCAGTATAAACCTTACAACATCACCTTATATATACATATTTTTTGAAACTCTCTCAGAACAAGAAATAGATTTTAGACTTGCTGGAAGTATTTTAGGGTTTCGTGTCCTTCAAGCTCGTGAATGTATTGAAATTGAGGAAGGAATTACTATAATTCAATTTAATCCAGGGTATTACACCGCTTCCTGAATTCCCCCACATACTGCCACTTATTCCCACCCGGTGCATGCTGGGTCACCTTCAGGCGTGACCTCCCTATCAATCTACTGTCAAAATCACCTCCCACCTACCCTGCAACCGAAGCTATTAGGATACACACAGACACAACCCAGCCACCCGAATAATCCAAAATTTAAATCCAAAAATGTAACATCAATGAAATAATATCAATGAAATAATATCAATAAATCCAAAGTTGGTCACTCAACTGTCGCTGTCTAGTAGACGCGGCCCTTAATGATTTTGTCTCAGGATAAAAATAAACCGACCTTGTGAAATGTGAACACAATTCCAGCTCAGTTCTAACACCCAGGCAAAACTTGTGCCGCCTACTCCTGATAGGAATCCTGATAGTTTAGTGTTTAGTGCTAACCGAGCGCCTGTACATTATCCACATGTCACACAGAGAACCCATTAAAACAAGGTCCCGGGGGAGGGGGGCATTAGGACTTGTGTCTAGGGCTACACTGACATCAATTGGATGACATCCGCGCGCGCATCAATTTTCTCCGCTTCAAAATAAATGGTTGCCCCCATACTGTAAATCCAACAAAGAAGCTGCAAACATAGAATTTATTTGATGGAACTGGGACTGCATGGTTACAGTAACATCTACAGCTTGAGTGGACAGTGCCGTAAACTATATAACACCTAACTCCAGTGCACAGTAAACCAGTCATATTAGCCCTGATGAAGATGACAGACGGTCATCGAAACGTCGGCTCATTTAAAACAAATGGTTGAAAATAAAAGAACATTACCATTCAATATACAATTTATTGTTTGGTATACCACGGTGTGTTTAGTCATTTGTTCAACCTTCCTGGCAACTTAGATTTTATAATGAAGGCAATTTTTACCAACTTACTTTTCAAGCTTGCAACAGTTTTGGGTGCCCTTCAGAGGATGTCATCCATATAATCAAATCAGTATGGCCTAATGGACGGGACCGTTCAATCAACGGTACAATAGTGGAATTCCATCAAGCCATTTCCAATGCAGGTCATCTCCAGGCTAGCAAAGGAGCAAACAGCGAACTTTGGAGACATGAAAAATATTCTGAAATTGTCCATCATAAT
The DNA here is from genome assembly GCA_013266295.2 of Branchiostoma floridae x Branchiostoma japonicum. Lineage (NCBI taxonomy): Eukaryota > Metazoa > Chordata > Leptocardii > Amphioxiformes > Branchiostomatidae > Branchiostoma > Branchiostoma floridae x Branchiostoma japonicum. The sequence continues at coordinate 3,714,939 of CM023838.1, read as the reverse complement.
CTTTCTTCAACGCTCATTGCCACACATATATGATATTGCGTATATCATATTTGATTAACAAATAAAACCAATGATGTTGAAAGCTGGTAGCGGAGGAACTAGAAAAATTGTTTCTGACAGATTGATATACCCCTAGACCCTTAATGTGCTAATGGTATTTGGTCACGATTGTGTTTACAATGTGTTCTAATATGTGTACATGTAGATTGGTTCTGCAGATGTGTAGCTGTTTTACGATATGTACATGTGTTTTAATAATATGTGTACATGCAGTGTGTTATGATGTTTTATGATGAGTAGAAGTATTCTGATATGTGTACGTGCAGATGTGTACTAGTATATGTTTGTGTAGATCATGGTGTTCTGGTATGTGTACATGCAGATGTGATGTTCATATGTTTTGCGATGTGTATGATGCTTTGCGATGCGCAGATATGTTCTGATGTGCAGATGTGTTACAATATATACGAGATGTGTGCTGATGTATATTACGATTAGCAGATGTGTTCTGACGCGTATATGCGTTGATGTGTAGCTGCATTATATTACGCTGTGTTGCGGTGTACGGATACAGTATGTTCTGATGTGTAGATGTGCTACCATGTATCCAGATGTGTAGATATGTGTTACGATGTGTAGATGTGTTCGAAGTGTTACTGTGTATATGTGTATACCATGTGTATATCATATATATATATTATATGTACAATATACAGATGTGTTATAATGAACATTTTTAATCCAAACACATGCTTCGATAAAGGAGATCGCCGCCACGCACACATACCCCCTGTGAGATAAAAATGGCACCTTCCACTTATCCATGTATACATAAGTGAGTCAGAGGTCCTCAGGCTTAATGGGCTGCAATATGCGTGTGTTTGATAGGTGCACGCGATAACGAGGCTCGATCGATACAACGCAGACCGGCAAAAATAGAGCTGTCGCCAGAAAACATCGCTCTCCGGAGAACCCAAATGTACCGTGTGTTCAACTTATTCCATACAGCTGCCATGGTCTCATAGATTCTAAGGTGAGTTTACGTTTTGTATTGACGATTGTTAGATTGTAATGTTGTATAGGTGGTAACGTTGAAAAGGTTGCTACAGTTTCGCGGAATGAAACGGTATCCAGGGTTGCTTTGTAGAAGCGATGGCGGCTCGACTAGCGCCAGCGGCCGGCACGTATGCATGTGTTGCCGCCTTTCATCCGATACCCACCGGAATGTTCGTAACATCTAGAGCGTGATCGATCGAATGTACACTTGTACTAAACACCAGTAGCAAAATATATCGTCTGTGTAGAGAAATATGCCCTGTAAAGACAGCGCTGTGTGTTTTCAATACGCGGAAATAATATAGAACGGTGCTGGGAATATGAAGTAGTATGAGAAGCCGAAATCAACCATGGTGTTTCATGTTAAATCATACACATCCTGGCTTCGGGGAATAGCACGCAACCGTGAATGATTAAAAACAAAGAAGAAAAAAACACGTCTGTTGTTGGAGCAATACTGTATTCTGTAATATCAGCGGTTCTGTGGGTGTTATACAAGTTAAACCCCACCTCACGTGTATATACAACGGGTGTATAATGCCAGCCTAAGGAAAAATTGAACCCAGGCCACAAGCCTAATATTTATTCTGCGCGCTATGTAAACCAAGAGTTGCCGGCTTCAAACAGGTGTGTGTTTATAAAACACCTGATCGGGTGGAGTAAACCTAGAGATATCAGCTGTCGGATCAGCCTCGACTCACAACTGGGGCACATCTTTTATTTTTTCCCGTTTGTTGGCAGCTGACTTCGCGCCATGGTTTTGTGAGAGATTTAAATTTCACCCGAAAAAAGCTTTGCTTCTTTCGACGTTACTCGATCGTATAGCATCTTATACTTGGGGCAAGTGATGAGTTTTCTAGTAGGATTTTACAGCTAGCCACCCCTATACAGCCAGCTAACCTTGCTCGAAAATCTACGGGACGGCCTACATATGTTGGGCGGGTTAAGCTAGATGTTAGCGGCGGGCTGGGCAGCAAAGACAGCCGGCGGTTGTTGGGAGGTAGTCGGCCTACTCTGCGGCTAGCCCCCGGTGCCTTACCCTCGAATTCAGCTGCAGTGTATGGAATATTCTACACGTACCATTCTGTGGAACAATTTACTCTTCAAGCAGAGGTTGGTGGGGAAGACCTTTCTATCATACACCCCGTTTTTTTTCTGTCGCTACCCCCACCTTCGATGTATTGGATACTGTCTGGCCAATGGATACAGCCTGGCCAATTTGATACTGTCTTTGCAGCCACCGCTTGGAGATGAGAACAATTAAGAATTGGCCTAGTTAGGCCCTTAATTTGCTTCCTCCCAAAAGTGTGATAGACGACGGCTACTCTTAATGACCATCACCATAAAACGCCCGCAAACGCCGTATTAGCAAACGGACGTCCAGTTTTGACGTCACATCCATCAGACACTGACGTTCGCAGCGCCCACGGATGCCCAACATAGCGTCAAAAACCCTCTTCACAGCAATCAAATAGGATTTATAGTATTACTTTATTTGACTAAACCTGACAGTACAAGTAGGCACATCCGTCTACGAATGACGAACGTTATGCAGCCATATGTTTTCGTTCAAGAGATCAAAATTGGGATTTGTCATACAGATATACAGTCCACCTGTGGCCCATATAAAACAATATCACTATGAATAATTGATAAGGCCCGGTTGGCTTGCCTAAAAGGTCGATATTACTAGTATTACCTACGCCTAGAAGGTTATGTTTCTGCTAGCGTTTGTATGAATGTAGTTTAGTACGATATCTCAAGAAGCTATGGATGGATTGTGATGAAATTTGGTACGTGGGTAGGTCTTGACCTTTTGAAGAAATGAGTAGATTTTGAACCCCCTGGTGGCTTTTCTTGGTACTGCAGCAGAACTTGATATCTCATGTTCTGAACATGTTAGTTCCTAATGCTCTGGCAGATTAATTGCTATGCAGTAGTAGAGGCATTTGTATGGGAATGTGTATTTATGTATGTATAGAACATGAACAACACATAGTGATAAATACAGGGCGTAGGCTGTGACAGCCCCGTTCAATTCGTGCTCTGGTATTTATAACATAGGCCAGGCACAATGCGCCACTGAATTATTTATACACTCCTATGCAACAATCTATGGGTAACCTTCAGCACAGCAAATTGTATTGTTGTGACATTTTCTTAAGATTTCTTTGTTATAAAGAACCTTTTCTTAAAGGTTGTATTTAATGATTTTTTACCTAATCTTTTTTCTAAACCTCAGATATGCATGTGGAAGAAAGGAAAAAATATGTTATCCTCAAACCAACGAAAGTGTTGGATTTATTTCTATTTGCAATCCCTTATATGTAAAGCACGGCATGTGGCTGTCACGTAGTTCAATGTATTCTAAAAATAATATAGATACGGGGGCGTCTAGTGTTTTCACAGCGGTGGTTTTCTGGCGTTTAAAGCTATTTTCAACCGAATTTCTTTCTCTCTCTCTTTTGAACCTCCTTCGCACTGTTATTTTTGGAACAGCTATTTTTGCCAATACATGAAGTTAAGGCTTAATTGGAGAGCGCGAATTTGTAGCATCGTTTGGTGTGAGAATCTTGAATGAAATTTAGGAGTAAAAATAGTTTTCTTTTTAGAAATAGAAGCTGAGCAATCGGGAACAGGATAGTGGTCAATTCTTTGAAATGCATAAAAAATGTATGTTGCACTGGATGGGCGATGGTTTATATGTTATTCTAAAGGCAAGAATTTGGCAAAAATATCGACATGATCCTTACTTGTGATGGAACCGTTGTTGTATCCAGAACCGTGCTTTATCCAGAACCATACTAAGGCTTATCTCCAAGCAGATCTTTTTGTGGCTGCAATACAATATCAACTTGGCAAGACAGTATCAAATTGGCAGGACAGTATCAAATACGCCAACCGAAGGCTGGCGTAAAAAAAAGATACCAGTGCAAAAAAAGAAATTTAAGCCAGATAAAAACGTATAAAACACGACAAAAATAGACCAAAGCCCAAACCTCTGCTTGGAGAGTATGCTCAGGCACGGTTCTAGATAGTCCACGTGTATCCAGAACCGTGCCTGGGGCAAATCTACGTTCTTGGATACGCGGAGACTATCCAGAACCGTGCCTGATCCCAACCATAACCCATTCAGGCATAGAACTATTTAGTCACGGTTCTTGATACAAATAACAGTCTTAACGTTAAGTGTTCTTGTCGGAAAGACTTAATCTTAAGAGGTACACGTGCCGCCTGCATGTGATGTCCCGAGGCGCATTGACGTCAAGAACGTGGGACTTAACGTACGTGGGCGCCGGTCTTAACTCGACCGACGTGACGTGATTTTTATATCAAATATCAAACCAACGTCATGAGACAGAATACGTGTTAATCGCAATTATAGCTATCTCTAAATTGCCCTACATTTTAGTACAATTGAACACGTACGTTTCTGCACTTATAGTCCCACCCGGCGTGTGCCGGGTCACCTTCAGGCTTAACCTCCCTTCCCTGTCAATCAAGTATCCAAATCCCCACCCACCCTCCCTGCTATCGTATTTGCTGGACAAGCATACACACAAACACACAGACAAACCCACCCAAAACAATACACGTTGTATGATGACATTAAGAAAGAAATCAATATACATGTTCCGGTGTAGGTAGTGAAGTTCAAGCCCACTCGAGTATATTGATCGCCAACGTTCTTACGGTCAATATTTCTCAAGTTCTCAGATGTTTGCAGGACTTAGAAAAGTTTTCAATGAAGTAGTGCGCTTATAGTCTTTGAAAGGAATTCATGTTACTATCTTCGTCAAGAAGGTTATGTTTTCGGTAGCGTTGTTTTGTACGTTACGTTGTGTTTAATTGTTTGTCATTTAAGAAGCTACCGATGGATTGTTGGCATATTTAGTATGTAGTTGGGACTTGCTCTACCAAAGAATTTAAATTAAATTTAGGGCCCCCTACCGGCTTTCTTTGGTACTGTAGAGGAGCTTCTGGTTTTCGTGGTTACGGTTTTTTAAGCTTTAGATAGCTTTTTGACTCGGGAAGATCTGGTACAAGTTTCTTCCCCTAGCACCTTTCTTTTGAACTGAATGCATTTCTTGTTTACTTGCGTGATATTGATTTGAAAGAATGCGAATCTGCGAATCTTCGAGGCGTCTTCACGCCCTGCCATAATTGGATCCAAAAAGTCGATATAAACTTTGATTTCTTCTGAGAGTCGAGGAAGCAAGGAAGCAATTCCACCTCTGACAGTTGTATTTTCTTCATCTCGATCAATAAGGAGACATCAAGGGTCACTCAGCAACTATCTGTGCATCGACGCGCGCCTGAGGTCACGAAATACGTCATGAACCAAACCACACGGGGACTGGTACACGCAACAATGGACGGCTATCTGCAATGGGGAAAAGATTACTAGCTAGAACGTAATCTTATCTCTAAGACTGCAGAATGTTCAGAAATTACATACGAGCCGCTGGGACAGTTACTGGCGAAGAGAACGTCAGATAGAGACAGGGTGGGCGAAAAGATGGACTCTGTATGATGATTAAAGGTGATGATATTTGGTGAGATTGGCTCAAGGGATAGCCTGTGTTTACACAAGCTCTCGGCCGGGAGTATAATGACCCCCCACCCCACCCCAAGGGGGGCGGCAACCTTCGGGGCGGGCGGCCGCCAGGAGCCCGATTTTAGTCAGGCTAGCTCAAGGAATAGCCTGGGGACCAGACTGTTGCCAGGGCCAGTATACAGACTACCTCCTCGGCTCCAGGGCCAACATGTCCCCAAGGAAATTTTACCACACACACCTCTCAGTTAGAAAACTGTAATTCCGCTGTAGTACCCAAAAAAGCCGCTAGAGTGGCCAAAGTTTAATCGTTCCTTTAATTCATCAAGACCTTAGCCTCTGTGCCATCCGATTTGCTACGGGCTCCTTACATTCCCTGGCCGAAAAATATCTACCCACATACCAAATATTAATGGCTATACACCCATCCTGATTTATGTTGTTTAACCAGAAGCAAACACCACCGTTAAAAACTCAAGTCCTACCGAACTTGTAAGCAATCTCCTATTTATTACTAAAATTCCACTGCACTACCCAAAGAAGCCACTAGAGGGACCAAAGCCTAATAGTTTCCCTAATGTAGCAAGATCTACCCACATACCGAATATTATGGCTGTACACCCATCTTGATTTCTGTTGTTTCTGTATCTGTATCTGTATCTGTATCTGTATAGCCGGTATAACCGCCCTTCGGCGTAACACACCAGCTTCGCAGGCACGCGGCGCGGCGGCAGCTGGCTACATTACACCGAACGACCTGAACCAGAACCAGAAGCAAACACCGTTAAAAACTCAAGTGCTGTCGAAAACATAACCGTCTTGGCGAAGGTAATATAACGCCCTAGTGCTGACGTATGCTTACGTCTATCATTCGATCTCTTGTAGAGCCCCGTGAATTCGCCACTAATTAGATAAATCCTGGCGAAATGTCACCGCCATCGCCGTATCTGGAGTCCAATCAGACGGAAGACTAGCGGTACAAACAACCGACGGCGTAATTTTTGCTGACGCACGTACATGTACATGTACGTTATTTCAACGTTAAAAGGTTAGATTTTGCATAATTGTTTGGATCGTGTTCTCTGATTATCAAATCTACAGGCTGCATCAAAAATGATACAAATAAAAATCGAACAATCTGGGTATTGAAGCTACATCGGCAAGAAATTCAATCTTTTAATATTTAAGACAAAAATTGAGAAATTGGAAGAGAATAACATTCTGCTTCCTCTAGTTTAAATCCTACCGTAGACAGCTTGAGGGTAATTGAGGGTCAAACGGGCGAAATTTTCCACGTTATGGCCGCCAGTTCAATTTCACGGGAGAGGGACCGGGAATTGGGTCTGTACATCTTGTTTTTCCCTAGAACTATCGTAGAGTGGACCCGCTGCCACCAAGTACAGTAGGGGCATCATCATTAGATAGCTTACAGTTAGAGTTAGATGTACAAAGGTTGGGTGTAACAAGTCGTTCGGTATAATATTATAGCCAGTTGCCGCCGCGCCGCGTGCCTGCGAAGCTGGTGTGTTATACTGGCTATACAGATACAGAAGCTGGTGTATTACACCGAAGGGTGGTTATAATGGCTATACAGATACAGAAGCTGGTGTGTTACACCGAACGGCGGTTATACCGGCTACACAAATACAAGTACAGAAGCTGGTGTATTACACCGAAGGGTGGTTATACCGGCAACAGATACAGATACAGAAGCTGGTGTGTTACACCGAAGGGCGGTTGTACCTGCTACACAGATATAGAATACAGATACTCGGACTGGCTGGCCGACCGGGACGACAAGAGGACTTTTGTTCGAAAAGAAAAAAAAAATAGTTTTGAAGTTTTCACTATCAGCTTGCAAAATTACATTCACGGATTTACAGTCTCAGCACATGTCCTAGTGTAACCCACCCTCACTCAGCCACCTCAAAAAAAGTCAAAGTTCCTTCCTGCACCTATATATGGTGCATAGGGCGGCGCCCATCTCCGTTCCTGTAGCCCTTGGGCCACACAGTTGTGCAATCACTACAGCAGGGGGCTAGTCCACTGGTAGTGGTGTGTGTTTAACTCCCATACTCTTTCCCAAATGCTGAGTGCTAAGCAGAGAAAGCAGTATGTACCATTTTTAAAGTCTTTGGTATGACTCGGCCGGGGATCGAACTCACGACCTACCGAATGCAAGGCGAACACTCACTTCACCCAGCCACCTACACACACACAGTACTCGAGCTTTGGTAGGAGTTGATGGATGAGTACAGTATGATGCTGGTGACCTTATTTTACTAACAGAGTAAGAGTTATGGCAACGCACTGACGTCAATGTAATTTGTATATCGCCTGGAGGGCTTCACAAGTGTATAGTACCTCCTTCTGACATTCATGTAGTATGTAGTACTGAGTGTGCAGCACATACGCATTGGGTAGTCTCTACCAGACTAACTGCGCGGGCTATAATAGGGAGATATTTGCTAGGGGAGTCTGGCCGTCTTGATGCTTCGGAGGGGGGAAACTAACCCTCCCGCGGACCGACTCTACTGGCCAGCTATTCCCTTCTTTTGCCGAATTCTACGATTTGTACCCCCGTAGGAAGGCCTGGTGGAGGCTATTGGGAGGGGGGCATCAGACTAGCTCTGCCCCTACGTCATGTTCCTCTGGTAAGTGGGAGAGACACACGTCCTCTCAGATCCAAGCAGATGCTGAGGTGAAAGATCGTGGCGTTTTCCGACTGTCCAGCCTCTCTGAGAGTTGGAGCGAGTGGCCGTCAGAAAAGCCCATCTGTTACGTTTGTGTACACCCCTCTACCATACAGTCCATGTCCTTATTAAGTCATGAGTCAAACCACATACACATGCAACTGTCCAAAACATGCACAATGCTCCCTTTGAACAAGGTCAATGTCAACGTCATGAGTACAGATGGGACACTGATTTATTGATTTATCGATATCTAGCCATTGACCTATATTCATGTACTGTGAGTCCACACGGCACAGGTTTTCCAGTCATTAGAATTTGAGATGTTACAATGCAGGTGCGTTTTGTGATTTAACCCAAAATGCTGTATCCAAAATGGCCGTTCCAAGATGGCGGCTTTCAAGGTGTAAAAATAGATTTTTTTCTTAATAATAGACCGATCCCATAGCCTCGCCCACCTCCGTCAAAAGTTAGAAATGCAAGATAAAAACATGAACACGCATATATATTTGACAGACATGTAGCCACTCTCTCATTGGTTGAACCATTCATTGCCATCCTCTCATTGGTTGAACTGATACTAGTAATTGTGACAGACAGTCAGGATGGGTCTATACTATAGGAAACTTGCCCAGAAGAACTCTTCAGTCTGTAGTTTTGTGAAGTGTACAGTCCCTGTTGTACCTAGAACCGTGCTTTATCCAGGACCAAACGCGTGGACTATCCAGAACCGTGCCTGCAGCAAATCTATGTTCTTGGATACGCGGAGACTATCCAGAACCGTGCCTGAACCTAGGCTAACTCTAACTCTAACCCATTCAGGCATTGAACTAGATAGGTAGGCACGGTTCTGGATAGAATAGCCCCTGTGTGATCGTGTGTGTGAAATCTATGTTCTTGGATACGCGGAGACTGCCCAAAACCGTGCCTGAACCTAACTCTAACCCATTCAGGCATTGAACTAGATAGATAGGCACGGTTCTGGTTATAATAGCCCCTGTGTGATCGTGTGTGTTGGCGGCAGCTGCCGCGTGCTTTGGTCGTTAGGCCCGGCAGCCAGCCGTGAGTAAATACAGCTGACGTGCGCTGCACAACTAATGTGGCGTTGCTTGGCAAAACTCGCCACTGCCTCAAGCACTGAACGTGACGGCCGTCCTTTGGGCTATTCCAAAAAATAAATCAGGATGGGGGTGGAACAGATTGGATGGACAGGGGAGTTATATTCGGTCAAGAAAATCATGAACGGACATGGGATTTGGGTCAAAATAATGAAATTGGACTGCCAGCGGCTCGGTAAAACAAAATATGGACTGCACAGGGGGGTTGGGTCAGAAGCTGAATTTGGACCTCTTCCACCACCCCGTCCACAATTATTTTTGGAACAGCCCTTTATATGATAATATTCGCGAAACAGCACTTGCTTGCCGTCAGCAATTTTTTCTCAGGGCGATTCAATCTATCTTGGCTTCTGTGTTAGGTATTACCAATTCACTCCCATACACAGTACAAGAGGTAATAACAATAACCAGGTATTGAACCTCCTTGCAATAACGTTGGAATATTCAACCTCACGGCCGCCTCTGCTACAAGTGTGCCAAGTTATCAATCATGAATATGAAGTATTGTATTATTGAACAACCCATTCATTGTCCCGATATATAGTTCAAACAGCAATTTGTCGTTTGAGTTACCGTATTTTGCTGTATTTTCTGCAAGCATAACATGATACTAGTATATGATCTAGCTTATTCCGTTAGGCTAATTCATTACCTTGTAAATCATATATTATCAATATTGTCTAATACAGATCTAGAAGTGACTTATTATATTGTCTGTGCTTCGTTTCGTCCAATATCTGTGGTAGGAAAAATACAATTCTGTGTTGACTGGATTCTGAAATGTCTTCCTTGTATTCACATTCGACGCCAGGCACCGGAAGCTGTTGTATTCATTTAGCTCCCGGTTGTTAGGATCTGAAAATGTTATTATAAAACTATTGCTCGGTTCGGAGGCATTCTCGTCTAGCCTGTTCTGGATACATTATTGTAGATTGACCCACCCACCGTAAGGGGGTCTTCTTGCGGCAGTATCTTTCTTTATATATTCTGTACATAGCTCAATGTCTTTATTTTTTAGATGTCTTTGTGTTATGTCGCGTTTCTGTTTTTATATGGACCACTGTGTCTGAAATAAACAACAATACATCACAACGGCCTTAAAAAAAGTGGCAGCAAATTGCCATTAAATGGCCTTGTTGTGAAGCGATGTTTGAGTACCTTGATTTCTATTCAATGACGAAGTGTTTCCTCTTATGGCATTCGTTCCAATCATTCTGGGGACCGAATTGCGCTGTTTGTACATGCTGACAAGCTATTTTTCCCTCCCAGGGTAGAAGCAATGTGTGAAGTAATTGCAAACGTTGATAAAGTGTACGTTAATGTGTTATATGTTAGAGTTTAACAGCGTGTTTACGGAGTGTCTGTCTTCTTGTTTCTCATGCTTGTAGGGGGCGGAACGTTTGCTGAGTCAACATGGAGGGTTCAGTAGCGGGCACAGTCCGGGGCCTCTTCCACCAACTCAGCTTAGAAGGGTCACCGTTTGTTATCCAACTCCCCTTCCTTAAAAAGTCCGAGAAAGACGCGCCAGAAGCTAGCATGGAGACAGATGTACCCTCAGAAGACGTCTTCAAACAGGAGGACACTCGTAGACTTTCTACAGGCAGTGTGGACTCGGTCAAGTCAGGGACCTCGATAGCGTCCAGTGTGACCAGCAGTGACTGCTCTGTTGATGACAATTCAGAAGTAGACAGTGACACTGAGACAGAAGAAACACCTAGCAGCCGTTCGGCAGTCATGGCCAGACGACAGCGGTCTTCCCTCAGCATAGAGTCTAGCGAAGACGGGATGTCAGATTATGAGGAGGATAACCTCCTCTCTGTGTACTCCGTACCGAGTACGACCAAAACGTCCGTCCCGGGCACCCCTCTGTCAGAAACCGACGAACCGTTTGTTAAAAGAGGTGCCACAGAAGTGGTGAAGGAGTACCATGCAGGCGGAGAGAAGAACGGACTGAGCATGCACTTAACGGGAACTCACACGGGGAGTAACTCCACATCCAGAAACAGCTCGTTTGTTTCCATGCGGACTTTATATTCCATGGACGACATTGGGGAGCCCAAAGACAAGAAGCGCGGTGGTAACAAAGCGATGCAGTTCAATAGACTCTCGTTAGACGGCGCTGCCAGTAGAATAGCACCGTCCAATGAAGAGGCTCCACTGAAAGATGCCAGTAAACACGACGTCGAATATCCAGAACCGGAGGAGGACATCAACGGAAACCGACCGTACCCGCCCGCCCTATCGGAACAGAGTTCGTCAACCAGGATAAAGCCGAACTTGAAGTTGAACTTGAAAGGACTTTGCGGGAACGCACCACTAGGAAGGAAAGACTTGATGGACGGGAAGCTTCTGAGATCGCCTCCTGCCTGCCTAGGTAAGAATTAAGTGATTTGTTTTTTATTGCTGGATTTAGATGTGTATCTCTCATATTACATTCAACGTTAACTAACGGCTGATGTTATGATATTTTGTAACATTGTAAGAGTATCTCTTTTACTAATTGTACATTACTCTATTGCTCTCAAATGTACTAAAAAGTACCTTGATATTTTGTTATTTTTACAGACGTATCGAGTGAGGACCACGTCCCAGGGTCAGCTTCGGTTGACCTTCGGGGCAGAATTCCAAGATGGCCGACCAGCTCGACCGTCACATCCGGGTTCTCCGAGCTCCTCCTGACCCCATCTGACCTGACGGAGATGGACTCTGACGACGAATCAGACGTCAGCGATTGCGAGGACTTCTTCGACATGTCGCATGTCGGCGTGTTTCACAACATCGTGCCGTGCAACGGCCTGGAAGAGTTCGCTCGCAAGTACTTCAACGAAGACTCTCTCTCTTACAAACTATTCGTGGACATGGCTCGACAGAGCCCAGTAGTTCAGTCCATCGTTGAGGACGAGTTTTTGTGGTACTACATCTGTTTATACTGGAGAAAAAACGGCCGCCAGCTTCCCGCAAAGTTCATTCAATTCATAGAATTCTCGATAGCCGAGTACATGTTTTCCTACGCGCAGACGAACGACATGAGCGACAAAGAGACCTACGGCAAGGCTCTGGAGAGACTTGCGTTCGTCGGAGGCGTTGGTTTCTACAACTTGATCGGGATGGAGATCATGTCGATCGAGCCACACCAGCTGAAGGGTGTGACAGACAACATTGAAGAATACTCCTTCGGCATCTTTAAGGGAAACGAGCGAAGCTCGGAGTGTACCGGAGCAAGCCTGCACATCTACGACTACTGTATCTCACTCTGGATCAGTGGTGAACTGAACATTCTGATAGGGAAACTGACCAAGGAAGAAATGGCGAGCTACCACGTTATCCACCACTGTGTGGGTACTCTAGAGTACACGCCTAACATTTGCTCCTTCTCGTGCGGTATCCTCGGTGAGAGCGCCGAGCCGTTGCTAGCAGCCATGGCCCAGCGGGCGGCACAGACGGGCTCCTTCGCCGACGCCGAGGCCTGCCTCATCGCCATGAGCGAGAGCAACCAAATGGAGAACCTGATCCACCTAGCTGACGTCATGTTCCCAAATAAGGTCATTGACCTCACGTCCCTCCCAACCCTATCCTCCATGGGCATGGCGGCACTCGTGCACCTCATCAACGTCTCCAAGTTCCTGTGGAGACTTGAGATCCTGCCGTCTGATCTGACCATCTCGGATGGAGTCTACGGACTGATGCGAAGACTTGAGGCGGACCCTTTCCTAGAGAAGGTGACTCTCCGTAACTCCGTGGATGGAGACATGGACACGGTCTGCCGACTGCTCCACCTCATCCCCGTCCTAGCCGCCATGAGATTCAAGGAAGACTTCGGACAATGCAGCCTCGATGAGTGCGAGATAAAAGTCCGCAAAGTCGACCTGTCGTGCAACTACCTAGACAGTGATGACATCTTGCGGCTCGCCAAGGTACTGCCTTCGCTGTCGAAGCTGGAGCATCTGAACCTGTCGCGTAACTGTGTGACCGCCGACGGCGTGTCGGCGCTGACGCGTTCTCTCGCGTATCTCCGCCACGTCTCCAAGATCGACCTGAGCAGTAACCGCCTCGGCCCGGATGGAGGGAAGGAACTGGGCGTTCTACTCAAGGTCTGCCCTGTCGTCCGCCATCTTGACGTGTCAGACAACCAGCTCGGAGACGAAGGGATGTCAGCTATGGCAGAGAACATGCCGCACGTCAAGTCTCTGAGAAGATTCCTGGTCGCCAACAATGGTATGACGTTCTCTGGGATATCGTACCTGTCCCAGGGGCTTGTCAAGGCAACGGCAAGGCTGGAACTCTTGGACGTCAGCGGAAATGACGTCACGTACGAAGGTGCGCTTGCGCTGGCCGCCATCTTTCCTCACATGAGCCACATCAACGAAGTGAACGTGTCTGACTGTAATCTCGGGGCAGACGGCGCAAGCGCGTTGGCCAAAACCTTCCCGGAGCTGAAGAGTCTGAAGAAAGTGAACATGAGTCGCAACGCGCTGCGTGACCGCGGCGTGGTGGAGGTTCTGCGGCATGTCAGTGAGCTCTCCCCGCCCATACAAGTCAACCTCGAGGCTAACGACATCAAGAGCGACATGATCGACCAGATTGTCAATGAAATCAGCAATCTGCCCCTCCTGGGCTCCCTTGACCTGAGCCACCTAACCCTCCGGCGGTACGAAGCCTTCGCTCTTGCCTACACGCTCCAGCGGATGTCCTCGCTAGAAACTCTGGACCTCAACGACAGCTTCATCGAGGAGGCAAACTTCGCGCCTATCGGGGCTAACCTCAAACACCTGTCCCTCCTCCGCAGTCTGCAGGTCTATAACAACAGGATAGGGTGCGCAGGCGCCATGGGGTTAGCCAGCTCGCTGCCGTTCCTGACACACCTCATGCATCTCAACATCCAGTTCAACTCCATCCCGGAATCTGCCATGCTGGCCGTGACGGAGAACGTCAAGTACCTCCCGTCGCTCGTGTTTCTCGATCTTGGCTGGAACGCGGTTGGCAACAACGGAGCTAAAGCTCTGGCAGCGTCCTTCTCAAGTCTCCCCCACCTGCGCACTCTTCTCCTTCACTCCGCTCAGATCGGAGACGAAGGTGCAGTGGAGGTCATCCAGGCACTACCGACGCTCTCCAAGCTGGAGGTGCTGGACCTTGCCGTGAACAAGATCAGCGACGGTTCCATCGCGCCTCTGGTACAGAGCCTGAACGGCCTGCCGCACCTGCAGAGCGTGGATCTGTCATTCAACGAGTTCAGTAACGGCGGGATCTGGGAGATGAGCGGGGCTGTACGGGAAGATGTCTGTCTGACGGTCCTGCTCAAGACACCTGGGCAGTAGCAACGTTTATAACGGACACAACCCACACTGCAGGGAAACTGATGTTTAAGCATACCTTAAAGCATGCGTAAATGTTCCGTTCTTTTTCAGTCGTCTGTAATAACGGAACCTTTACGCATGCTTTGAATTAGGCTTAAATATCAGATTTCATGGCAGTGCCGTAACACAACGGTTAAGGAAGTATTGTAAAGCATCTGAACTGCTAGGGCAAAATAGAGGAGCCAGTACCCAGGCTTTTCACGGGCAACACATTGTATTGTTTGGCCCACGCGAAAGACAATGCCACGTATGACACTGATGTTTCATGGTTTGAGAGCACGAAGAAAATCCTGCAAATTCTACACTCTAAGCAGGGGTTGTGTGGGGGAAGGGGGTCGGCACTACCTTTTTTCTGACTTGCATCGCTTTCGGAAAACTGATGGATTGCATACGTAAGAAGAAGATAACAAGTCCCCCACCTCACCTCTGCTTGGAAAGTATCAGGAGACAACACATCATTACTAAATGGGACTGTATATGTCAGCTGTAATACATAGTATACACCAACTGCGCGAGTAGCAACTTCATGAACAATTATTATTTTGTGACTAACTCCATCCATGGACTCACAAATGTTAGTGGTGAACAAAGTCCCACATTTCAAATACCCCAGAATTTCAACCTACATGTAAATAAAGATTATTCGTTAGAGGGAAGATTCTATAAATTATCCCCCAAAGCCATTTTAGTATCAATAGTATGAATGTAGAAAAAGAAATGTAAAAAA
This sequence comes from Branchiostoma floridae x Branchiostoma japonicum, assembly GCA_013266295.2. Lineage (NCBI taxonomy): Eukaryota > Metazoa > Chordata > Leptocardii > Amphioxiformes > Branchiostomatidae > Branchiostoma > Branchiostoma floridae x Branchiostoma japonicum. The sequence continues at coordinate 3,699,436 of CM023838.1, read as the reverse complement.
AACGATATTCAAAATAGTTTCTGTGTCACCTGAAAGAGAAGACAAAAGAATTTAGAAGTGCAACCAATAAGGATTAACCAACATGTGCAAAGACATAGGTATATAGCCATGTGATGTGGACACTGTTGCTATGGAAAAGGATGACATATCAGCAAGTTGTCGTTATTTTCCGTTGGATCATAGACTTTTTTGAATTTTTAAATCTAGATGAACAAGTTCTGGTCCTTGTAACGTAACAATGTAACACCATAACTGAAAATCAGTGTTTTATATTTGTATGTTTTGATTGGGATACGTATTCATGTCAGAAGCTCCCAGCATTCCTCAGGAAGTGACGTCATGGGAACCACAAACGTCACTTCCTGTCGCAACTATTATTGTATGTCTTTGCTCTTGAATTGAGCACACGGTCGATACCACGTAATTTAAAAAAATTGCATGATTTTAAGATATTTTCTGCAATCAAAATGATGTTCATCATATTACCGAGCTAATTATTGAATATCAAAGTTGTAGAAACTGAACATAAATGTCCTGTGGAACACAAAGAAAATAGAAAATATTTATGTTGAACTGTTTGTGTAAAGTGATGTAAGATTATTTATTCAGAGTATTTATCCAACTAAGAAAGATATGAATATTGTAAAGTGTTTTTGTGGAAATGTGTCCCCCATATATGTACTTCTCCAAATGACAGATAGTTGCACTTAACTAAGACATGAATGTATAGATATAATAGTACCTTAGCTGTAAACGCTTTGTTGTTATATAACGGTATTTAGAATGTCAGTCATTCATTTCCATCCAATGTCCAAGAGCAGACTGACGTCATATTGTCTTGACCAATGATATCTCTCGTTATTTAAATCACAAGTTCATTCGGTACGGATAATGACGTCTGATTGGTCTGATTGTGGGACAGTAATTCAAGTGGTACCTCACATGTGATAAATGTCGTTCAGCCTCAGTAACTAAATCTATCTGTTTGATGGTTATAACAGTGACACATATGTTATGAATATGGCAGCATTACTATATTATACATGTTCACTTATTATCGAGAATGCAGTTTTACTATACACCAAGGTTGTGACATTCATTGATAATGATCATAATAGTATGTTTAGTCCAGTAATTATCTAATGGTTCTCGGAAATTGGCAAGATTATCATGTAGACCCCCCTCCCCCAGCAATGAATTGATTCAAGGAAATTCAATGTATAAATCGGAACTGCCGAATATGGATGTCAGACAGTATTAAGAGTACATGTAGTATTCCCTAGCCTGGGTGCTATCTTTTGTAGTTTAATTGGGCTCCCACACTCCATTAAATTAGTATGGAAGCCCTGGTAAACTAAAAAGGATGACATCCAGGCTAAGTATTCTTAACGGTGATATAGAATATCTACAGAATTTTACACTGTCTTACTCCCAATAAACACCACGGGGATTACGTCATGACATGTTATGAGTTTCTAGTGTTGACCTCTCTCGCGAGATTTCAGTGACACGAGAATTCGCGAGAAATTCTTACTGAGTTGATAACTGCACAGATTATGAGGATTCCTAGGACTCTGACAGAAGACTCTTCAGAAGCAGCTGGAAAGAGTAGAAATTGGCCAAATAGACAGATAACATACCAGGGGAGTTGGTCCGCTAAAGAAGTACAGTTTGCCGTTCCTTTAGCGGGCTAACTCCCCTGGCATGTTATCTGTCTATTTGACAAGTTTCTACTCTTTCCAGCCGCTTCTGAAGCCTGGTAGAGGATTCGCAATCATCTATCAGTCTTTACCATCTCCCATATCTCTCTAGATCTTCAAGAGAGGCTACTTACTGTAAGAAGATTGTTTGTACTGTATTGAAAGGATTGGGCGGAGTCGAATTTAGACAATTGTCGGACAAAAGAAAGCAATCAACCTCACTTTGATCAACAGATAACCATGGGCTATCCCTAGAGAACTTGCTATTACTTAATAAGTCGCAAGGGGACGCCCATTATGATAACATGCACAAAGTGCACTCTACTCAAAATCAGAAGGCATAGCATTAGCTGCTTTCCGCATGACTGGCTTAAGAGATGACACACTTAGATTGCGAGACTTAAGCCCGTAATGGGTTATTTGTAACGCTGTGACTTGTTCGGTCACTTTCTCATCTAGATAGGAGAACAACAACCCAGCACTACAACGATCAGGTAAGACCAACATTCTTGATTTTTTATCCTATCTGCATTGAATAACACAGGGAAAAGCTAGAGGTAGGCACGGGGGTTTAGTAAAGGCACTGTAGAAAACGACAGGAAAGACACTGGGACAAGGAATTTAAAAAAGAACGTCGAAAAAAGGTGCCCCCTGAAGGCATGCGCCCTACCGTTCTTTTGTTATGCTGGTCGCCGGCTTACAAAGTTCTGAGGGACAAATTCTATTTCTGTTCACAATCAACTCAGTTAGGGGTATGAAAAAAAAACAACAACAACATCGTAGTAGTAGAATACAACGGTTCCTCTGCACGAGTCTCAAATCGAAAAGCAAAATGCAAGGCTTAAAATTCAACGATGTATGTGTCATCATTTGATGAAAATGATGACACATACATCGTATGTTACAAAACATACAACAATTCTTCTTTCATGACTTGAGGGCATCCTACTTGAAATGACAAGACTACTTTTACAGAGTCCAGTGTATGTTTTTGCTTCATTTCATGGGCTGACCTCCGGATCCCCAAAACAACCATAGTGTGGTTCGTGGCGGCAAGTTGTACATTTACTGATTCTTATGACTGAAAAACTTAACTAACCCCGAGACCTTTTATACAGATACTACACTTGAAAATATGTGTCTGTCAGTAGGTAGTTCCCACCAAGTGCCTGGAGTGTGAACCAGTTTAAGAATGGTGGATAGTCCTTTAAGATGCCTCCTTTTGAATCCTACAATAAGTGTCATATCAGTATAAGACAATAATCCCTTAAAGAAGAGAGACAAGTCTGTAATATATCTTGCATGAATTGCAAGACATACGGATCAGTATAAGCATTGTATTTGCGTGTAAGGCAGTGTTTTATTAATCTCCAAGCAGATCTTTTGGTGGCTGCAGGACAGTATCAAATTGACAAGACACTGTATCAAATTGACAAGGCAGTATCATTGGCAGAGCAGTATCCAATAAGCTGTCGATAAAAAAAAAACAGAATCCAGTACGAAAAAGTAAGCCCGATAAAAACACGTAAAAAATAAGCCGAAGCCTAAACCTCTGCGTGGAGAGTAGTGTTTTATACCGTACCCCCTAACCCGCGTGTTTTGGGGCCTGGCCTGTGGCTGTTATAACGTGGTGATTTTTCTTCATAAGAACCCCATATATTACACAGGTATCCATGGGTCAATATTGTGTTTGTGCCGTTGTCCGAACTCCGACGGAATGTTGAACAACACTTAACCCAGTCGACTTGGCGCCATGCCACGTACAGGCAAAGTTTCAAAACAATCAATGACATGCAATTCATATCAATTAATCAGGGCCCACTTCAGCTATACCTGAACACGGGGGGGGGGGGTCACAAGCTATTTGTGTGCATAAAGTGACGAGGTGGATACCTCTTCGAAAAGTCTCTTGTTGCGACCATTTTAATTCGTGCGAGAGTTGGCAAACGGTTGGGAATCAGTCAGGAGGGAGTCGGCAAAGGTGGTTGGGAGTATTTCCGAAAGCATTCAGGGGCTAGGTTGTTACTGAGCTGTCTTGTACTAGTCGTGAAATACCTGTGGCCACCGACGACCTAACGTTGGGGTGGTCGGGGGCTGTTGTATCCAGAACCGTGCTTTATCCAGAACTATAGTCAGCCACGGTTCTGGATAGTCCACGCGTATCCACAACCGTGCCTGTGGCAAACGTTCTTGGATACGCAGTGACTATCCAGAGTCGTACTTGACCCTAACCCTAACCCATTCAGGCATAGAAATAGACAGGCACGGTTCTGGATACAATAGTGGCAAATTCGTGGGAAGGTCTTGTGACAGTGAAAATACCTGGCTTTGTGCCAACTGCTAGGAAACCCCCTTAACACCATGTACAATAACATCACAGGTTGTTTATATCCGGTCACTCCGCTCTTTTCTTTCCTTTATCGTACTCTGGGACTTGGCTGGGGTCCAAGCATCCCGTGACAGTCATACCCACGAATCTAATTAACTGATTTCTTATCGGCACGTACTAGTACGCTACGGTAGAGTAGGACTTGTAACTTTGCTGTGTGATACTAGTGGGTCAGTGTATCTGGGTTACATATGTATCGCTGCTTATATCTTTATAGGCACAGGTCCAAAATGACGAATGTACCGATACAGTACCTAAACTTAATTAGATACATTTATCTTGTGAGTAAACGTGCAATTCCTATAACGACCATGCAAATTTAGCACTGGAGGAACATGTTCTGAGCCCTTTCGAGACTGGTGCTATCACTGGTGATATTATGTACATATTTTTTAAACTCAGTACTTTCTCAAAGAATATCGTAATCTGAACTTCTAGCAGTGAGATTGTATGCACACATGTGATCAATGATTATGTGGTCTCGAAGAAAATTTTACCACTGATGTTTTCTAGAAATCTGTATTCAGTTTGTATCTTACAGTGCAATTCAGTACGTTATAATGCGTACTGCGAGACTGAAAATGTTCTCAATGTGAAATGAGAAATAAACCAAATCACCACCATCACCATCACCATGTGCAATGTAAGAACTAGCTATTTTACATTGTACAAGAAGTATTGTACAGCTCTACAATGTTGTACTACACCTACACGTACTCAGGTAGGTAACAGAGCATTCAAATAACGTCAACATTGTTACATATGTGATCAATGATTATGTGCAATTATGTAAGAACTAGCAGAGTATTCACATTGTACAAGAAGTATTGTACAGTCTACAATGTTGTACTACACCTACACGTACTCAGATAGGCAACAGAGCATTCAAATAACGTCAACATTGTTTCGGCCCACGAAGACCTCGGGATGTTTGCTCCAAACAAACATTTTTCAGAACTTTATTTACCCTAAACGTCAGAAAGTGCAATTAACCAATCCGTACTGTTGACAGTGTAGAATATTGTCTCTAATACTGTTAGTATACCGTGCCTGTGGGTGGTTGGTACCATGGGTATATATTTTAGACGAATTGTTAGGATCCCTAGCCTGAAGTAAACGTTGGTGGGCCCAAGGAAACAGGTGTAACACACTGGCAACATTGCAGGTTTGCATCCAAATCAGGTTGTATTTGTTATGGAGGTCCGCTAGACTGTAGCTATGTTAAATGGATGGTTTTGTTGTCACACATCTACATGTAATCTAATAGTATTCTATCTATGTATCTGTGTATCTATTTATATCTACCTATTATCTCTTTCCTTCTATCTCTTTATATCTATCTCTTTCTTTCTAGCTGTCTTTCTATCTTTCTTTCTTTCTTTTTATCTATCTATCCATCTATCTACGAGACCAATCTACTATCCATATATCTATCCATCTATGTAGTATATATCTATATTTATATTTATAATTATACCTATATCTATCTACATGTATCTATCTATCCCTCTATATCTATCCATTTACCCATCCATCCACTAATCTATCTACTTATATCTTTATTCATATCTATCTCTCTAGTAGGTACTGGAACGTTGAGCGATGATTTTCAAGTATGGTGTCGCTTGTACACTAAACCAGGTCTTACATGTGTACATGTGTTTCTCTGTCCCGTTTATTTGTTCATGCATGTCATTGGCCGTCTTGCAATAACATGCATTTCTGGTCTTTCGCCTTTTCTAAAACACTTTATGTGTCAATAAGAAAATAAATTTATTGGCACGATAAGCCAATTTCGTTGCATATAGACTAAATAACATGAGATCATATTCCGTTGTTTTTTAAAAGTGTGTAAGGCATGTCTAAGAAAAGTCCCGCCAAAATACGTCTCCCTGTACACACTTGAACTAGCGGTGACTTCTTAGAGACCCATTCTTTTGGTGTCGCCTGTCAGAACCTGTACAACAACAACGGGCGCGTTTCTATAGGATGTTTACCTAGCACAGGACAAGCGCTGCGAAGGTCAACACTACAGTAGAAAGTCTACGTGCCCCTTCCCAGTAATACTGCACAGCAGGTTAATTATCAACCCAGAATCCACCACTCTTGTGTAATAAATACTACGTCCAATTTGAAACGCGTAACGTGGTTTATTTTGACTGCTTTAGCGAGTGTGTTTTGTGGATTACTCAAATGTGTGTATATACTGGGATAAGCTGTGTGGGGAAAGAAAAGGCGGGAGTTCTGGCGCTTGGAATGTAAACAAGGATCTTCAGTATATAGCGGCGTAGCGAAGTCGGTCTTTTACTGAACATTTACTGAACATTGACTGTATATTTACTGTACTTCGTTGGCGCCATACGGTTATGTTAATGAAGTATTTTAACAGCTGGGTTGTAAGAGTGGACCCTAGACTGGACAGAGAACGGTTGTAGGGAACTTGTGGGCCGTAGGAAGTGACCCGTGATCACGTGGCCGTGCAGGGGTCAGCGTTACCCCGCGACAGGAGGGTACAAGTGTCGGATAGCGGGCAGGCCTTTGTTGTGTCTGAATGCCACCTGTTACCCGAGAGTTTTGTTGACTACCTAACGCAGGCCTTGGCAGTAGTCGAGCGGGAACGTGAGTAAATAACAGTCGGGCAAAAAACGTGCGTAAAACACAGACTATTCCGGTACTATAAGCTGGTTTCGTGGATCCAAAACTTCCACAAGCGTCTTGGAGATATTTCACAAATACGGTACGTTTATAGATTTTGTTTGGGAGTTCACATTTCTGGCCATTCAAAACATATGTTGTTAACCGTTCGTGTTTACTACTATAGATGTTTTTGTGTGAAAATACGGTTCTTATGATACATTTAGCTGTCCGACGTTTCGATAACTTTTACGCTACCTTCCACGGAGCTTGAATAGAGACTCTACTACTCCTTTCCATGTAGACTGTTTATGTTATATGGACTTATATACTTTCCAATGGCCTACCAACACTGTAGAGTTATTCACGGAACTATACATGTTTTTCTTTGTTGAACCGAAGGCTACGGTTGTGAAACTATGTATATAAACGAGTACAAGGTGGATATATTGTGGATGTACATGTACATGTAGTGGAGGTTATACAACAGTGAATTGTTGTACACCGAGCCGGATCTGAACGCTTGTTGGTTCTACAGAGCTAGCCCTCTGTTGTAAAACCTGCTTAAGCAAATCTTTAGTGTACCGCGTCAACAACCACGCTTGTATACGGGGATTTCTAAATTGGACACGGTGCACGTACACCACAGACGCCCTTGTTGTGTAGAGGCGGGGGTTTCTACGGTATGTGCAGATCGTGGGTTGATATCTAACAAATACAGTTCCATGTAAACACACATGTGCATGCCTAGACATTTGATATTGGCAGTCTTTACTATTACTTCAATAATATAATGTTCGTTTTATCAGTAGTCCTGGAATGTCTATAACTGAAAAAAAGAGAACTTATTGCTAACATTCCAACGTTGACTGTTCTCCTTTGTTGTTTATTTTGTTTAAGAACGCACGAGGAAGTTTGTAAAGCATGGTGCATCATTTCCTCGTGCGCCGGTCGTCTTTTGTCTCCCCGTACATGACTAACACTGTAAGGTGTGTCTCTCCGGGTGGCTTGCACGTTTCCGTGCGCTCTACTAGATTCTTGGCATACCTTAGTCATGACAGGGTCTTGTCATAGTGGTGTTACGGAAGCCATTCATAGTATCTTGTAGCGCTATAGCAGATACGTTTACTAAAGTTGTTGTTACGTGAATAGAAGTAGTCATACGTTGTGTCCCGAGTATACAATCGTTGTGCAATAAAGTTATTTTCATTTTATACATACCGGTGCACAGAATTTTACAGGATATTTACATTGATAGGTATGAACATTATAGAAAATTGAACGTCACTTGTGCTATGAGTAAATGTTGTGGCAAAGGGTACTGGAAAAGACGTAGAAGATAACCTATTCACGTGGTGGTGATGGGAGGGGGGTGACTCAATGGATTGAATTACACTGTATATTGATATGTTATAATCCATGCATTGTATATATATATACGACAATGCAGAAGAAGATGCATAGATGTTAGAAATTCATGATTTTCGTTCTTTGTTTTCCCAGATGCTGCTGACATAAGAGATAATTGTCATGTGAGTCCTGAGCAAAACCAAACACAAGGACAACAGAAGTGCGTCAGGCTCCGCCTCTGAGGCGTCGCCAAAAAGGCCCATCAGACAGCAGACTTTGTGTCCATTTCTCGTCATAGATGTGAAGAGAAATGTGCGCGCTCCTAGTGGGTATGGACCACAGATCCCCTCATACCAACCACCACACAGGCAAGAGAAAACATGACGACAAACACTTAGCGCACCTCGCCGACCCCGTACACAGTCGACCGGGGTCTCACGCCAGCCCCATGCGGCGCTCGGTGACCAAATCCACCGCCCAGAACTCCAGTTCAACCCCTAAGACCGCCGTGAGGTCACACCGGAGTTCGGTGACTCCGCAGGAGAAACAGAACACCAGATGGAGAGAAGCGGTAAAGAACGCGAACTTTGAGGCGCTGAAAGGACTAGTGGAGGAGGACAGTTTCATGGTGGACTTACCAGACGAGCATCATCACGGACAGACGCCTATCATGCGGGTAAGCAAGATTACTTCACCTTCATCTTCACCTTGTCCCATCCTCATTGTCTGGAGGGTCGGGGACTACGGTCGCCTCTAGCACGAGCTTCTTCCAGTCTTCTCTATTCTTTGCCAGCTGAGTACATTCTGCAAGTGGTCTACCAATCCAGTCTTTAATGTCATCACACCACCTCCTACATGGCCTTCCTCTACTTCTTGTACCATTGATGTTTCCTTGGAGAATGAGGGTTGAGATGTTCTGTGCCCTTGTGATGTGGCCAAAGTACTGCAACTTCCGTCTTTTGACTAAGTTCAGGATTACTAAACGGAGTGAAATTTTTAAAAAGTAGAATAAGATTTCCCTATTGTTGCCCAAGATGTAGGGCTATGTATATGTAACAAGATTTTAGGTATTTGCGATGTATACTAGTAGCTCTCAGCCTGTACCTGTACCTAAACAAGTTTACCTGTAAGTTAAACATGTAAACAAATGTCTTTTACTAGTGATGAATTGTCATCTTTGTACAGTATGGGGATTACATATTTTAGTCTCAAAAAAATATTTACAAGTTCTATAATTTTCAAAAGCAGAAATGTCAAAATTTTCATCTTTGAGGGATTTAAAGATGGCATCCATTTGTGTTTTAGTTTGTTCATCTGACGATAAATTATGACCTGATTAAATAATAAATAAAAATGACTAAATGATAAATAAATAAATAGCAACTGTAATTAATTCATCCATTTGTGTTTTAGTTTGTTCATAATGAATTTTGACCTGAATAAGAGATGAATGAATAATGACTAAATGATAAATAACTAAATGTGTTTTCCCTGACAGTTGTGCCATTGTGACATCACGGGCAAACAGCGAAGAGAACTCTGTAACAGCCTCCTCAGCCGGGGGGTGGACCTTAATACCCAGGATTCCGTGGGCAAGACGGTCCTGGCGCATGCGTGCATCAAGGAACGTGAGGAGGTGGTGTGGCTGTTGGCCGATGAACCTGACCTTGACCCAGGTAAGATGATGACGTAATAATCTTAACAAATTAAATAAACCTCTTATTAAAGAACAATCTGTAACTGTATCTAAGGAATAAATCCTAAATTTTCGACTGTATTGCATCAATCTTTGTCAGTCTATCTACCGCTTCTATGACGTCACTGTATGCAGATGCAGACAAGTGACTCAGTGGATAGGAAGTGGCAGATAGTTTGTGGCGTCCTCCGTCTTGTCCTGTTGTGTCGGCAGACGTACACACAGACAAGCCAAGACACTCAGTCTTGTCGAAAGTTTACCCCTAATTCAAGAAACATAGGCATCTCCACCTGCCAGCAATATCAACTGTATATGATACTAAGACACGTAGATTACTAGATTATGTTTAGATGCGGTGTCCAAAAGATAACATCCAAACAGAGACCCTACACTGCAGTCGGCCCAAACACGTGTTTACGCTGGAAGTATTCTTGCTAGCAAGGGCAAGGACGTTATCATGAAGGTCCTTTGCCTTGTTATGGGTTATGAACTTGTGTGAATGTACAGGAAGCTTGCGTGATTACAGAACGTTGCAGGAGGTAAACGTAGCAGACACCACAAACAGATCTAGAGTCAGACTGTACACTACTTTGCACGCACCGAAACGCTGTTTTGGAAGCATCACTCCATTATGTACGTGAACTACACTTGAGACTACAGTCAAACCTGTACTAGCGGTCACCTTTGTATAGAGGTCACCTGGCCATTGCTGTCACATTTTGTCGGTCCCTTAAATTTTTCCCATTGACCTAAGCATTAAGAATTGTGCTATAGCGGTCACCTGTCCAACGCAGCCAGCGGTCACCCCATTCCGGTCCCGCCGGCATATCAACACTGCCGATTGCGGTGTAGTTCATGACTCGGCTAAAAGACTCTCCCTCGGTTGTTACCGACAGAGTTTTGTCAACAGTGTTTCGCAAGTCATTGCGGTTTGAATGATGATTTGTTTTCCAAAGACCTCTGGACTACTTTCTAGGTCAGAAACAATTCTACCACTGTATTTCAGCTGAAAACGCCTCGTTACGTATCAAAAGAATAGTCCCCAAGCAGAGGTTTATGTTTCGGCATATTTTTGACGTGTTTTAGGCGTTTTTATTGGGCTTTGCTTTTTGTACTGGTATCTTTTTTAAGCCAGCAAATACATGTAGTAACTGCCTGGCCAATTTGATACTGTCTTTGCAGCCCCCAACAAAAGATCTGCTTGGAGATTATTAAAATACCAGTGCACGTGGATTGTGCATAATCATTCAGTGATTGCCTAGACATACTTAAAATGTTTCCATACTTTTTCAATCATCTTGGATGAGTTGGAAAGAGAGTGGTAAATGCCACAAACATTCCTGATTTCGTTCCACATTGTTTTTGTTTTTTTTGTCTGTGGTTACTTGATACCAGTTTTTAGACATACACGAATGTTTCTATCTTGTTTTTCTTCTATTGGGTGAGTTGGAAAGGGGACAACAATTTTCACAAAACACTGCTGGTTGTCGTTCCGCTCTATGTGAACATTTTACCATAAGCGCCATTGAAGGTTTGACAACCATGCTAAATGAATATACCGGGACGTGAAAGACATTTGTGGTGTGTCCCATTAACTGAGTCGGGTCAACAGTAACTCTAGAACGGCGTGTTTACCTTCTCAGGACCGGCGCAACAATTGGGTAAAACATCCGGGCCCTTTTCGGGACACCTCGGGACAACGTCGTGTTTGTATAGGCGTCGTACGATAGTTTTACGACATTGGGGGATTTTGTGGACTGTGTTGTTCAAAATGCGGCTGTTTTGTGACGAAAAAGGTTTCCATCCTTGTCGGTGACCAGTTATGTCCTAGATTACGACAAAAGAACGTACTACGACTTGTGACACTATAACACTGACCAAGCAGTATGAATAAGGGGGTGAAGTCTCCTATACTAGTATCTGAATATTAACCACAAAAAAAAAGTAATCGGGCGAGCTTTTGGCGCTTAGTTATGCTTATAAAAGCTGTGTTTTTCTACCCAATCTCTCTATACTGTATACACAGTGCTTGACTGAACTACATTGTATTTGATGTGTCTAATACAGGTATCCCTGACAATGAGGAGAATACAGTACTGATTCACGCCGCTAGGGTGGGGAACGTGGCCCTGGTGTCGAAGCTCATAGCCCTCTTCAAAAAGTTCCGCTTGACCGTGGATCAAGCGAACATTCAAGGTAGGAATACTAGTTGTTGGACTGTCCTTTTCAATAGTCAAAACAAATATGTACGATAGCGTGTATCTGTATTTGAAGATTAAATTCGTTAAAGCAATCAGCGCTGTATTCTATAACCAAACGTTACTTTCACAAAAAAACGAAACTTTTAAACGAATATATATATAGAGAGATCCAGTGGTAATATATGTATGCTTGTATGTTTCACTGTTTTGTAAACTATGTATACGGTAGATTTAGTGGTTTTATGTTTTGTAAACCCATAGATCTAGCATGTATACGATAGTGATAACATAGATTTTACACGCTTAGTTTTGTCTCCCCCTTGTTAACTATATATCAACAACACAGGTAATGATATTTGACCTTTAGACTCTGTTGCAATAGTATAACTGCATTTATCCCATGTGGGCAAGACTTCACAATAAAGATCATTGCTATTTCGTCTCCCTGTAGGTATGACACCGTTGATCCAGGCGGCTAAGCTGGGCTACATGGACTGTTGTCGGGTACTTGTTTGCGAGGGGAAGGCCAACGTCAGCCTACGGGACCACATTGAGTACCAGACCGCCCAACAATACGCCAGCGAAAGCGCTAGAGCGCGAACCCCTGACCTTCTTTTCCTCTCACCTGTCGTTAGAAGAAAGGAGGATGCAAAGAGGAGCCGAGTCGCCAGGGGGCGCAAGATCCTGTCGGAACTCGCGTTGCACGACCACAGCCACGAGCAGGCGAAGGTGACGAAGTCTGCCGAAGCTGACGTCGGCGGGCTGTCGGGAAGCTTCGAGATCTGCCATCGGGACGTTCCGTTGCGGAGACGCCCGGAGCTGGTGGACTTACAGAGCAGTGTTGTGTGGCAGATGAGTAGGAAGATCATGCCGAGACTAAAAGAGATAGAGGAAGGCACGACAGTATCAGACGACGAGGATGAGGAGTTCACGGGAGACTTGAGCGTGCGGAGACGATCCCTGTCTATGTCTTCCTTCTACGAATTCAAGAAGGTCCAAGGCAAATTTGCCGCTTCGGGCTCCGCCTCAAGTAGTGGAGGAACCTCACCATCAAATAGTCCGCCTCAACTCAGTACCCCTGAACTCAAACGAGCCGCACAGAAAGCAACTAACAATGCAAGGGTTCGATTCCCACCAGTCAACTCACACAAGACAACTCCGTCTTCCCCCAGACCTAGTCCGAACCTGAGTCGGTCGGGGCGTGCCTTGGGTACTAGCAGGAGTTATGCGGAGGACATTCCAGCCAAAGCTTCACCAAAACCTTCGCCTAAAAAAGTCTCCCCAAGTTCTAGGCAACAGACGGACAAAAGATTGAGTGCCATTCCCCCGTACCTTTTCAACTAGTAAGACAAGGATGTAGATATTAGCTTAGTTTCATCAGGTTTGTAACTCAATGGATATTAGAGTTCGCCTTACACGACCAAGAGCTGGGGGGGTATACATCTACAAACGCAGTCACGTTTGGGACCGCATTTGCTTGCTGCAATGACTATCAAAACCTGTTTGAACGTACTCTTCTTCTCTTCTTATGGTTGTGTAAGGAAAATACCAAAGGATAGCTCTACCTTACATTTTTTTTAAATCAATGCTTGAATAATAAGAGTTGATATTTGTTTGTTGTTGCGAGTTCACTGCCTTGCAGGGTGAAATTAAATCTAATTTTAAACATTTATACCCCAAAAGACATTAAAATGACACATGTCAATCCGACTATGAGAACTTAGTCATAAACCTACATGCATATGTGTCTTATGTTAAGAAAAGATTCAGAGATGCCATGTTGTAAAGTCTAGTAGAATAGTTGATGTGATTTTGATGGTAACTGTATATATATACAGTAAAACTACAGTGTTCTTTTGCAATTAACATCCTACTTCAATAATGGCGTAAAGTTGAATAGAAAGAAAAATCTTGTGTTTTTAACAATAAGCGAATCTGGCAATGCCAAACTATGGAAATTAGTTTTTTTTACAAGTTTTCATTTTAATTAACGAAAAGGGAATTATACCCAAATATAGGTAAGGCTGTTGTAATATGAGCATTAATACCAAATTGGAAAAACTGTTGCACTGTAAATAGTATAACCATAATATGAACTATTCGTGTAGTGAAGTAATTTAGAAAGGGCATGTTCAACTACAAATGCACAGAAGTATTCTACTGTGCCAAGTTAGGATGCGACTTCATTTAAAGTTGTTCAAAAGAGAATGCAACTAATACAGTACATGTAAATGTTGTTGGAAAGCTAACATATCAAATACACTCAAGTTGTCAAAAAAATTGCATGGAACAAGTGTTGCAATCAATTCAACAATGCAACTAGTTCAGACTAAGGAGTTGAAATATTGTTAATTTATTGTTAAGTTATGAATCACGTGTGGCCTGATATGATATTCCTGTTTGTACCATATAGATGATGATATCAGCCATAAATGCAGTTTAAGGACATATTTTAATGTACTTTTCAACCAAAATAAATAGGTAGAAGAGATTTATGTCCATGGGCTACCAATAGTATTCTCAATAGAATTCTCAAAGAGAATTCAAATAGTAATTCACTCATGCAAGTTCACCTCACCTGTCATACACATATCAAGCTACTAAATAAAGTGAGAAAATGTATCATATTTGTCATTGTCTTTATCTTTTCTTGCATATTTTTGTCATAAGAAAATATGTAATTCAGATGCCTTTGTTTTCCTTAAAACATGATTATGATCAAGTGCAAGCATTTTTCAAAAAGTTGAAATGTAGAGACAGGATATTAAGATAAGGCAACCAAATTCTGTGGATCCAAGGGGCAAATGTTCGAGCCCCGCTTGGCATGACTGGTTGGAGTTGTATTTAGTCTCTCTGGATGGTGTACAGCTAAGTAAAGTAAAGCTAAGTAAAGCTGACGGCTCTGTATATGGGGGAGCTTAAGGTGTCAAACCTCTGCATGCAAAAGAACCCAACACACTAATCGGGAAGAGTAGGGGTGACCTGGTGTGCTTGGCTAAAAATGCACGCCTAGCAAAGCTGCATTACACTACTCTTAGCTACATGTAGTTGCACAGTGTACGAAATACTTTTTTGAGCCAGGTTGCCCAGTGGCAACCTAGGATGAAAGCTAGGTTGCCCATCAAAATTTCAGGTTGCCCCAAATTTCAACTCTTCTACATATGATTAACTTTGTTAGAATGCAATGTGCATTTATACATTTCTGACACTGAGTTGTTTCCCCTTACCTGAAGTCATGAACTCTTCCATGGGAACTTTTCAATAAACAGTTCCCAATGGGCATCCTTACCACAAAATTTAGGTTGTGCACTGGGCTACCTGGGTGTAGAAATAGGTTGCACCAAGCAAAATATGGTTGCACGGTGCAACTGAGCAACCTAGTATTTCACAAGCTGTTGCATCAAGCTTCACCTGAGGATGACTGCTTTACCTGTTTACCTTACCAAACAGACCTGTTACATCAATATACATCTAAAAAAAAACTAAGGAAAACAAGCTTCCTCCTGATTGCTTCCTGATCCTTGTCAAGGATTAACAAACATCGTACGACATCGTATTTGATTCTATTCAATTCTATTTTAATCCCACATTATGTAAACTACTTAGTGACCTCCACAAGAAAGCTACTCTAGATGCAAGCAGAATCAAAATGGGCTTTAAGGTCATGGAGGGTCACTAAGTCCTTAATGTACATGTCAATGTTAACTATCTTCAAATGTCACCAAGTTCTCATTGGGGTTCAAGTAACCCTTAACTCTAGTTGAGTTCAAGCCTTGTTTTGTGGTCACCTGTAGTAATTTCTAAAAAAAATTCAGGACATCAGAGAGCGCGGCCTTGCAGGTGTAAACCTGCTGGATAGGGCCGCCTGGAGGTGCAGTGTGAAGTCCAGCTGACTGCTGCCTACCCCTGTGTCAGGGACGCCCGCAGCAGTATAATATAAGCCAGGATAGTGAGTGTGAGTGAGTGAGGAGTCTCGTCATTTACCAATACTGAGCTACTCTTGAGTTTTAGACCTATGGTTTTGAAAGTGCAGCAAGTGTTAATACCACTGCCTAGTTTAATAAACTACACTTGTATGCAACAGAGGAACGTGACACTGTGTTCCCCAAGGCAGCATACAGGGCCCACTCATCCAACCTTCTCATACACCTCATACTTATATTCAATGCCGTTTTCTTCTTGCATCTCAGAGGGGATTCCAGGATCACTAAATGGAATGGCAAAAAATACAAGTTAGTAAAGTGTACTTCAACAGTACGTATGCAACCCTTCAGTTCAACAGACAAAAATGGCACTAGTCACTCTCTCTCTTTCTCTCACACACACACACACACACACAAACACACTAATACACACACACACACACACTCACACAAACATACACCATCCAACCTACTAACCTGCTAAGTTTCAACTCAGTCTGACCTTAAAGACTTACATGGTGACACAGCTATTTGTTTCTGACAGGGAAAAGAAACTTAACAATTTCATTACATTTCTCCCCCCCTCCCTCCCAATAACAGTGAAACAATCCAAAATGTACCAATGACGTTTCCTCTGACCTGACGAGTTTAAAGGTATCGTCCATATTTGGGAAGACGGTGTCACAGTGGAAGTCCTTATACACCCTGGTCAGGTAGACTCTGTGACAGCACGGGTGACTCAAGGCATCCTGTTAAAAGGTGGAACACAACAATAGGTGTTAAACACTGCCAAAAACAGAAACAACGTTACAATCTGCAAATGTACAGTTACTTGTAGTTGTTGCTGGCATTTAGATTTTTCCAGAGTTCCATACAAATGACCTGGGAAAAAACTGTTAAGAGAGACTTAGAAGAGATGGGGATCACTTGGGAAGGAGCACAAAGGATAGCACAGGACAGAAGGCAGTGGAAAGCTGTGGAGGCCCGCATAGTCGACAGATGAAAGCGGCGATGATGATGATATCTTTGTAGTTTCAAGTTAAAAATGTATATGTACCTGAAGTATGTACTAGTAAAGCTTTTCTTGTATCAAAACTACTGATTGCATTACTGTAAAGCTTGAAATGTTCATGTTGGTTTCTTTTTCGAGGTGACCTGCCTACTGCAATTCATGACACAGCGAATAAGCGTTTCCAATGTGTTACTCACTCTCACTCACCCACTCAGCTCACTCTCCGGTTTAGTGTCTGTTGTTCCCCGCCTTTCTTTACTGTGCTACAGAATTGTTTAACCCCAAACTTAAAACTCCACAAAAACTTCCTTTTACTTCATACCATGAAATTAAACTACCGTTAAAATAAATGACTTTCCATACAAGCAATTGTCTCAATGTACATGACATTCATGTCATATAAATGTACATGTATTTGCTTTAATGTGTTTAACAATAGAATAAAGAAGAAAATGGTGACATTGACCTTGTACACTGAATTCCCTCCAATGATGAAGACTTTGTCTACAGAATCTGCCACTGTAGATTCAGTCAACATCTTCACTGCTTCCTCCAGGCTTCCTGCTAGGCGATGGGCGCCCTCTGGTGGTGTTCTGCAGTATTACATCCAAACCGTTATAGTTAGGCAGATAAAAAATAAGAATAAGAGCAGTACAGTAAACCTGTACTCGTGACAAGTGGAACCACATGTTGGTGCATGGTGCCTTGGATTATTTTCTTTCCATACTACAAGCAAGAATATTCTATATATGGTGACCATCTGTTAATAATATTACTGATAATACAACCGGACAGTGAGTGAGTGAGTGACAGAAACCACTTTCGTCAAGTTTGTTGAGTGGTAAATATAGACAGGTTTGACTGTACATCATTTGCAAAGATAATGCTTGGAAAATATATGTACATAAGACACACATGTAGAACTTTACATACAACTTCAAGTACAATGTACATCAACCCAGTCCCTGGTCCCATTATTACATGTACATGTACCTGTTGTCATATGTTAGAGTACCTACGTCAGGTTACGACTCAAGACAACATTGAGTCTCTTGGGGAGTGGTCTGAAGCGATCAGGTATGGAGAACCAAGTCTTCCTCCCCATCACTACAGCATTCTGCTTCCCTGAAAAAAATAGAAATTACACAGTATAAATTCGTGGGGATTCATCCTTCAGGATTCATTCCTCAAGCTAACCGACATCTCGCACACGTACGCAGTCGTCCCTCAGTAAGACATCTGGTCTGGAGCCGCAAAGTTCCCGT
Organism: Branchiostoma floridae x Branchiostoma japonicum; assembly: GCA_013266295.2. Lineage (NCBI taxonomy): Eukaryota > Metazoa > Chordata > Leptocardii > Amphioxiformes > Branchiostomatidae > Branchiostoma > Branchiostoma floridae x Branchiostoma japonicum. The sequence goes on along the minus strand of CM023838.1, from coordinate 3,681,266 downwards.
TTAGAACTTTATTTCAGCCTGACACACGACCGGTTTCGCCTGTGTGGCTTCTTCAAGTGTACAGAGGCTAAAAAATAGAAATTACACAGTTGCGCTAACAGTGCAGGGGGTCAGTCCACTGGTAGTGGTGTGTGTTTAACTTCCAAATGCTGAGTGCTGAACAGAAAAAAACAGCATGTACATGTACTAGTAACTAGAAAGGTAACATTTGTGGAAAAGTGGGAGCGGCAAAAAGTGGGGGAGGAAGGAAGACGCGAGGACGCAGCGGGGAAAAGTGGGAGAGGCAGAAAGTGGGGGAGGAAGGAAGACGCGAGGACGCAGCGGGGAAAAGTGGGAGAGGCAGAAAGTGGGGGAGGTAGGAAGTGGAGGAGGTAGGAAGACACGAGGACGCAGCGGGGAAAAGTAGGAGAGGCAGAAAGTGGGGGATGTATATAGGAAGAGTCGACGACGAAGCGGGGAAAAGTGGGAGAGGCAGACGTAAAAATTATCAGTTTTTAAACTTTTCTAAATCATTTACCTTTTTCGTCTGTCCCAGATGTGAGCCTACTGAAGAACTTCATGTCGCCCCTGCCATGGAAAGAAAAATGTCATAAATTAGACTCTAGTCTCTAGATTTTAACAATGCTGAATCATACAGAAGCCAAGGAATTTGGGGCTACAAAAATTAAATGGTCGGACAGCCATGATCAAGACCCAAGCTATCTTTAGTAGGGGTAAGGAAGAGCCACACTGCCATTGGTCAATTGACTCAATGACAGGAATAATAAAGTTTTGCCAGTTTGTTGGGCTACCTACATCCTGTGGAATATTGTACACAACAAAACCGGCAAATCTGAGCTATTGAATAATTCTCGTTGTTACATTAACTGACCAGTGTGGCTCTTGATCACTAGACACTGTGTAAACCAACAGAAGCGTGGCTCTCTATTTTGTCTGTCCATCTACTAGTATATGCGATATGGGAGAGCAAATTTACCTCAGAAGTCTGCTTCATACTTTAATAGAGTACATCATGTTATAGGTAGGCTGATGCACTCTGTATCTGTATCTGTATAGCCGGTATAACCGCCCTTCGGCGTAACACACCAGCTTCGCAGGCACGTGGCGCGGCGGCAGCTGGCTACATTACACCGAACGAGCTGTTACACCTAACCTTTGACCGTCTAACTCTAGACATTGTTTAAAGCTATCTAGTGACGATGCCCCTACTGTACTTGCTGGCAGCGAGTTCCACTCTACGATTGTTCTAGGAAAAAAAGAGTGCACTGTGATCTATTTTCTACTTCTAATTTTGTGTACAAAATAAATATTTCACAACCTTGAAAAAAAATTAAAGACAAAGTCAAAGGATCTAAAATCAGCTATAGGTTGGGAGGAGGGAACAGATTTCGTTTCCTCAAAGTCCAGAAGATCTAAAGTCAGCTGTAGGCTTGAGAGGGGGTATCTGTATCTGTATCTGTATAGCCGGTATAACCGCCCTTTGGCATAACACACCAGCTTCGCAGGCACGCGGCCGGCGCGGCGGCAGCTGGCTAGCCGGCTACATACACCGAACGACCTGTTATACACCTAACCTTTGAACGTCTAACTCTAGACATTGTTAGACAAGATACATGTTATTACCTTTATTATTAAAAGTCTGATTTAGTTCCCCTTGGCGTAGACTAAGTCTACGCCAAGGGGAACTAAAATTTGTCAAGTTGGGGAGGGGGGCAGAAGTGGTTACTAGCTTGTACCTCAGAGTCCAGGGGATTTTGCCGTCCACACCGATGCCCATGTTGTTACACGCCGCCACCACGAGACTCAGCTTTTTGGTCTTCATTCTTGTGGTGATATCTTGAGAGTAGGAGGAAGAATTAGGGCTTTGTAGTCTTTCCTGGGGCGGCTGACCAAGAAATCGTCTGATTTGAAAACGGCGGGAAAAGCCAGGTCGTGCTCTGACCTTTCCCATCATTCCGTAGGTGAAAAATGAGGTTGCACAAGGGTTTACAAGATTCCTATAACTTTTCTTTATTTCATATTCCTTACCCTCTTGTATACGCACAAGTACTGTATTATACACTATTACTTATATATTATTTTCAGTCCTGTTTATGAAATAATCTAATATCTTGGCGTTAAACCACTGGGAAGTACTCGGTATACTGTTATACTCCATTGACAGCCAAAGCTACGATTGAAGGTTAAAAAGGAGGTTACCGAGTTGATATCTGTAACTTTATTTTATTGCCTATACCTTCCTTCTACAGATAAATAACTTCAGAAAAGGTGAATATTTATTTTTCCTATAATTTTTAACTGTTTTGCGACTAATTCAGTGTCTTAAATTTTACACATAGCGCTATATTCCCTAAGGCATTATACCCCATAGACAGCCATACAAATATGGAGTCCAGAATGACGAGTCGAACCAAGCCGAGTATCCTGGACAAACCGCTCAGTAAAGGCAAGGGCGAGCTGAACCTGAGCTCGTTCGCCTTCCTGTTCTCTGAGATGGTGCAGTACTGTCAGAACCGCGTGCACACGGTCCCCGAACTGCAGCAGAAACTGTCCGACCTGGGGCAACATGTCGGCTTCCGGATTCTGGATACACTGTTTCTCAGGTGGGGAGGGGGGCATTCAGGTCTTTTCCCCCTAAGTAAGATGTTTCCCCCAATTCTCTCCGATAATCATTTTGTGAACCTGAAGTCTGGCACAAGCGTAAAACCGATTGCTTGAATGCATAATCAAAACATACAAGCTTTGCAGCAAATAAAATAGTACACATACACAAAATAGTACACATCTTCTGGACGAGATGCCCCATGCGGGGCTTTGCCCATACTTAATAGATGTACACCTACTTGTACATGTATATAAACCTAGTACATGTATCAGTGCATGGTAGATGCAAGAAGACATGATAAATACAGCTCCAATTTTACCTGCACTAACCTGCATATGCAGAAGGTATTTCCAGCCCTGATATCTCATTACCTTCACAGGGAAAGAAACTACAAGCGTGAAATCAAGCTCCTGAACATGCTGCTGTTCGTGAAAACGACGGTGTGGAAAACGCTGTTTGGGAAAGAGGCAGACAAGTTAGAACACGCCAACGATGACGACAAGACGTACTACATCGTCGAAAAAGATCCGCTCGTCAACAAGTTTATCTCAGTTCCAAAGGTATGTGGCTTCAACAACTGTGAACTTAGAGGAGTACCACAAGTACAGTAGAAACCAATTATTTGCACAACTGTTGTTTGTCAATTGCACCAAGTCCCAAAATCCCAAACCGTTTCCATTCACTACATTGTTAGTGAGATCAGCTTTCTGCACCGTGCACCAAGCCAATTCCTGGCTGTAAATTAAGATTTACACTGCTTGTTCTTTAGATCTATTTCTGATGTTTTACAAACAGAAAATCCTAACTTGATATATATAATATATTATTATGATAGTAACATGTTATTTCATTACATGTATTGAGATCACTAGTCCATGCTTTTATATTTCACTCCCTACAACATTGGGAGGGTTGGAGTGACATATGTTGCATTTGCTTGCAAATGTTGCCTTTCTAGTTACTCATTCATGTGTCTGAATTGTTTCAGGACAAAGGAAGTTTGAACTGTGCAGCCTTTACAGCAGGGATTGTGGAGGCTGTTCTGAACGGCTGTGGTTTCCCTGCTAAAGTCACGGCACACTGGCACAGAGGAACTACCTACATGATCAAGTTTGATGAAGCCGTCATCCTCAGAGACAAGAACATGGAGGGACGATAGGATAGGATAGACACATCAAGCTATATTGTAGTCTACTCTCTAGTAAATATGAGGATGAGAACGCACTCTTCAATATCTACCAGTAAATGTTACATGAATACATCTTGTCTATTGACATGATCACTTATTGTAAGTCATTGTCATAATCACTGTTGTGGTTGAATTAAAATTTGGACTGGGATGGTTAAAAATTTGGGAGCTTGTTGAAAATATGTGTAAAGATTGCCATGCATTCCATGGAGTCTGTATAAGCTGTATATGTATTCAGTAAAACTACTGAGAAAGACTTATGTTGATTATCATCTTAAATTAAACTCTGAATGTATTATCCATCATGGAATAAATGCCACATTGTGGAATGACAGTTCACAATGGTTGTTTGTTTGTATTGAGTCACCCCTACTTTTGTTGATAAGTGTGTTGGGTTCTTTTACATGCAGAGGCTTGTCACTCCCCCACACACAAGACAGCTGGCTTTATGTCCCCAAAGGAAAGTTCTAACGCAACCCGTAAACAACCATACCCAACCGGGGTTTGAACCCCCATCACATTTAGTTCACAACTCCTTCACATAACTTCATAAGCAGCCCAGATGCTCAACCTATGAAAGTAGGGTCATAAAAATTAGGCATCACTGTAAAGGATAATGAATAAGATCTCCTATGATATATAGCACAATGTAATTGATAAAATAATATCAATTAGATATGTGTGGCAAAAGTCAGGTTTGCAGACAGTTTTGTATTATGTTAACATTTGTGTGTATATATACACTTCATATGTATATATATCATATGTATATATACACAGCTATGACACTGTGAGATCTAGAATGACTGGAGCCAGCTGTCTATATGAGTCTTTTTATAAATGTCCCAAAAACATCTAATTATGTTATATAAGATGTTAGTAAAGGAACAATATGTATTATTGAACATTAAGAGGAAAATTGACATGAAGACCAAGGATACGTGAGTCGTTGTAAAGCATTTAGGGTAATATTAGCCATATAAATGACGTGTTCCTGATATGGTCTTAATAGATGGGTATAACAAATAGAAACTTAATAGAGTCATTTTATACGTCTGTATTGTGAAAAATAAAAGGAAAGTAACTGAGCATATGTCCCAAAGCTATCCCCATACCAAATTTAATTTACTTAAAATATGATGCATTTTATAAATACGTCTGAACAAAATGCCACGAAGAAAATGAAGAAAAAAGGTAGCAAAATATTAGATTAATATGCCTTTGAGCCAATAAGACTTTCATTATCAAGAAGCCACTGGCATCAAAAACTTGTATTATAGATAACAAGAAGATATAAAGGTACACAAGTCTCAGATATACCTCTTGTCATGTCTTTATTAAAGATATATTTTATCTTTTTTAATTTTCTGGAGGGAAGGCTTGCTGCATGAACCCTGTCTGACCCTGACCCTCCTTTTTGGCTTGGGAAAGTCCGGAAAACACGAACAAAGAAACTCCAACTGTTGGTCTAAGTTTGTCCCAGTATTTGAAACGGTAGCTCTAAAAACTGCTATTTCCTCCGTTTCCTTTGTATATTGTACTTTTCGACACAATTCAGATTAATTACGCAAACCCACATAGGAAGTGCGTACAAAGCACGCTTACCAAGAACAAAATGACGCATGTTTTCAATGCTTACAATCACGTTTCTAAACTCGATACATTTCCCACTGCTTATGTATACATAGCAGGTTACTGTGATTGAAAAGACCGTACGACCCCATTAATGTAAGGGCCACTTAACAATCATGTTGTATGGGTTTGTTTGTAGTTCCTATTAGATTCTGTGGGAGAAGTGTCACTACTCTACCACCTGTCGTCGGCGTTTCTGTTGTAAATTGTTGTAGAAACCAAACTCTTCTCATGAATGTGCGCGGATTTTTCTGTTCACGGGGGGAAGAGAAACATCCGAACTCTCCCGGTGTTTGCCCGCGTGTTTGGAACGTTCTGTGTTTGTGCAGGAAGCACGGATTGTATATAAGGGTTGGAGGTACGGCACAGAGCCACCGACACCAGGCACTGATCCTGACGACTAGTACCGATCGAAGAAGAAGAAGAAGCAGAAACTCCTGGCAAGATGATCCTGGCACTCGCACTCGTCTGTCTCGTACCACTCTGCTCAGGTGAGGCGTTCTTCATTTTTTTGTGGAACTTACATTCGGTCTTTCATTCAATATGTGTTAAACTTTATATATTTGTACGTAAAGCCTTCTCTGATTTAGATTTGTGAAACGCGCACTGAAAAATTTTCTTCGTTTTCGTTAAACCTCTGTTAAGCCTTCTCGGATTTGCTCAGGAAAGTCTGAATGCTACTAAAACTTACTTACTTACTTATCCTCTTCATCCCTTGCGAGACATAAGGCCGTGACTTTTTTCTTCCTAAAACTTAACACTACTAAAATTCGAGATAGTGATGCAGTCTCCACGAAATGTGTCGTCGCAAGACTTTTATTTTATTTTATGGCGTTATAAAAGGTATATTTATTCTCTTTCAAGCTTTAAGCTTACTTTTCCGTTCTTTTTCAGGTGAAACATGGAGCGCACCGGTCAACTTTGACAACAGTAAGTTTGTTTGACTTTATTATCAGCTTGTCATAAACTAAATGCCGGTTTTGTCCTAAGCGCTAGCTATAGTACAATGTGTTGTAAGATGCCATCTAGCGTCCGAATGCCGTATTTCAAACTGTGTATTTCCTGGGTTAGTTCTGGGTTGGTTCAGTGACTGAGTTGGTACGTTTGTTACTGTGTTCTCCAGTGTGCAGACGGGACACCGTGTGTTTCCTGGGTTAGTCCTGGGTTAGCTCTGGGTTAGTTCTGGGTCAGTACGTTTGTTGTCCAGTGTGCAGACGGGAGACCGTGTGTTTCCTGGGTTAGTTTTGGGTTAGTTCTGGGTTAGTTCTGGGTTAGTTGGACTGAGTTGGTACGTTTGTTCCCCAGTGTGCAGACGGGAGACCGTGTGTTTCCTGGACTGCCCGTTCGGCCGGGCTTCAGACGAGCGAGGCTGTGAGATCTGCGCCTGCCGCATGCCTGACTTCAGCGACTTCGGCATGGACAACGCAGGTGACTACCGTATTTCCAATTTTGCCTAGAAACGCCATTTCTATTTTATCCACGACCCTACTGGCGCCTCCAACTTGTATTTATCTATTTCGTAACCAATGTTTTTTTCTATCAACAGTTTTCTTCTTTTAGCTGAGTCTTGCTTTGACCGCATATGCCGTAGTGTAACAGTGACTGTCCAAGTACTTGGTGTGATTATTCGGTAGTCTAGTTAGGAAGGGAGTTTTAATAATTTTCTTACACTAAGAAACATACCGAGATTTTGCATGTAAAAAAAAAGGCGTGGGGTTTTGTTCTGCAGTAGGTTTATACTTTTGTTGTTAGCATATATGTGATTTTAACTTCATTCTTATGTTTGATGAAAACAGGTTAATTTGAAAGATTTTATTTCCACAGCGTCCCATGCCGGATCCCATGTCCCCGATTTTGTCCCAATGCTTGTCCCTTTCCATGACGGTCTTCCTTTCCTAGCTCCCCAACCCGAGACCGTTCCCATGCTCGAACCCGTCCCCGAACTTATCCCTGCTTCCCCCCAACTTGTCCCAGCAGGCGACGCCCCCCAGCTGGTCCCTCTGCTGCAGCCGGCGCCTCAGCTGGAGCCTGCACCGCTGCTGGTGCCCGCCAGGAGGAGCATCCCCAACCGCTTCCTCAAGACAGGTACCTTTTCACTAGCCTGGGTACTATTCTGGGTAGCCTTTTCACTAGCCTGGGTACTATTCTGGGTAGCCTTTTCACTAGCCTGGGTACTATTCTCCACAGGCCGACTTAGGGGCGTTTTATCGGCCCCAGTCCAACTAAGCATAGGCCCAAGACAGGTACCTTTTCACTAGCCTTGTTACCATTCTGCACAGACCGGCTTAGGGGTGTTTTATCGGCCCCAGTCCAACCAGATATTTCCAGTCGGCCTTTCTAATTATTGCGGTCCTAACTTGCCGTGTCTGAACGTCAAAATTGGTGACTTTTAGGCAACTACATATTACAAATGTCCGTTCAAATGTGTCGCTTCTACTAACAGATTATGAATGATGTTTGACTATATGAATGCCCTCAAAAATGCTGGAAGATACAGACTGAAACTGTTTTTTTTTTACAGGAAACAAGGCCTAAAGACCTGCTGGACTGGAGTTTACGGTATGTAATGTTCTAAGTTCTACTAATATGACGTCTCTGTATGTGATTGGCTTGGTTGCAGATATGTAGTTGTAGCATGGGAAATACTCCAATGGCTCCAAACGAATTGTTTTGTTTCTCTAAAATAAATTTAAAAAAAACCTTTTTATCCGCTAACACTGCCTTCTGATAGAAATTTCCTGATCGTTGTTGAATGTACAAAAAAATAAAGCTTAGCTAGCAAGCTAGTGCAAAGAAAAAAAAAGCATAGGCTTGCAGCAACTATACTGATGCTATAGTCTTGCACCAGCCAATCAGCACCAAGGACAGCGTCAGTGGTAACAACAAAGATTACAATTGGTGCCCACTTTGGCTTGAAGGCAGCCAATCAGCACCAAGGACAGTCCTTGTGGTTACAACAAAGATTATGATTGGCCTCCGCGCATGCTTGTAGGCAGCCAATCAGCACCAAGGACGGTGCTAGTGGTTACAACAAAGATTATGATTGGCCTCCGCGCTTGCTTGTAGGCAGCCAATCAGCACCAAGGACGGTGCTAGTGGTTACAACAACGGTTATGATTGGCCTCAGTTAGCTAATAATAATGTACGTTTCAATGTGTTTTCTGTACAGATCACCCCCCACCCCACCCCAAAGAGAGCTGCAACGTCACCTGCAATAGGATGCTCTAGTGTGAAATAACCGACGAAAGCTGGGACAGAACTGTCCATTTAGAACGAGATAATAAACGTAAAAGCATACATAACTTGTGTCCGCCTCTGTGTTTTCTATTGTTTCTCTTCCTGTAGCAAATATAAATGTACGTCAGCAATGTATTATATATATTGTATTTTGAGTGTACTGTTTTCTTAGCTCGTCTGAGTACAATAGGACAAAAAGCAGGAATATATACATATCTCACATTTATTCATTGACATAACATGTCTGGATTATTAATAGATAAATCTTTTATTCTCTGACTGAATACACACACTTCACACTGAGTTCACAGCAATATAACATCTCATTGTTACTGTTACTAGAGGCACGAGCACGGACACTTTGTTCATAAAGTTATCAAGCAAGCTCATTGTTGGAGTCGACGTTGACATGTACATTCAAGAAGACTTACCTCAACGGTGTGACATTCTAGTTCTGCCATTGATAAATGGCATATTTTATCGCTACTCTCTAAACGAAGTCGTTGTCACAGTCTACACACAAAACAACAAAACGTGACACAATGATAGTCTCCACCAGACTAACAACGCTGAAAAATCGTAACATTTAGACAAATAGGGAGAATAATTAGCCAGGGGAGTTTGACCACCATAGGAGCTCATTTGTCCACGCAAGTGTAAATGTTACCCTAACCGTGTGCTCACTTTCCTGGTAGATTATTTACCCCATGTTTGCCAAATTCTACTATCAGTAACCCCCTCGGAAGATTTGGTGGAGGCTAACACACTTGTACGTCAACAAAAGAAACGACTTTAACTATGAACATCAATTATTTCACACTTCCAATTTTGATATCCTCCAAACCTCAATTGCTAATGTTTCTACTTGTTTAATATTTACACATACGTTACAGTGACTTGGGTAATATCTATATGTGTTCATAGATTGCACATTTACTACCCTACTATTTTATGTGCTCGTTGTTTCCTGGTTAATTTCAATTCTACTTTTCAACACATATCATCCCATTCTCTAAAACCTATGGAGGTTCTGACTGTACATTTTTAATTTTGTAGATCAAGGCCTTCCTGCCTACAGCCTAGCTCCCAGGTTACGACACAGCTCTAGTGGGTCGCTAGGCCTTGACCGTGATCGTTAGCATTTACCAACAGGCTTTTGATAGCCTCGGAGAGCAGGCCGTTCCCCATGACTTTGATCTCACATTCTAGCGATGTTTGAGTCCCCTTAGCCTCGAAAATCGCGCGCCTCTTCGCAGCGTCATCTTTAGTAGACGACGATGCAGAATTCTGCAGTTCCTTGTTGTCTTTGCTCATCATGAGACTGCTAAGTAGTGAGGTGCACCCGCAGATGTTGGCTAGATCCTTCTCGACTGGGCGGTCGCCATCTTGGATCCGTTGGTTTTTGACCGGGATTTTGACGATGACTGTGCGGCGGCCGCTGGGGACTCTGACCACGGCGGTGTCCAGGCGCCTTCCCGCCGCCCGCTGGGCCGCTCTGTTCCCGTTAGTGTCGTCAGGGGCGGACGAGACTTTGGAGACGAACGTTTCTGTGTCCCACTTTGCCATGTCTGGCTCAGCCTCGTTCCCACTTAGGACATGGGACGCCATCTTGATAGAAACAACAAAAACACACAAACAAAAACATAAGTCACATGTCACATATGCAGTCTCATTTTTTTGCAGAACTACCGACGTTTCGGCTGATTTCAGCTGCCTTTATGCAACAGATGCGATGAACTTCTATTGGCAAAATATGAAGTAAACATATCATCTATGTATCATCAAATATATCTTATGCCAGAATAATCGACAGCTCGATTGTGGGCATAAAGGGAAGAAGAAGAAGAAGATCTATGACCCACTATCACATTGTCCTGTTTGTGAAATTCGTCAAATATTACCATTCTTGATTTTGAATAGACACACGCTCAAAAACAAAATCTAATAAGCCCGCAACATGATCCAACAAGGACATATTACTGAAACACACAATCTAGTTAAACTATGGACGTAAAACTACTGGATAGCACCAGAGTTACGTCGGTGAAGGTTAGACATCCAGGTGATAAGATACGCCAAAAACAGTTACTCAAGCAACTGGATATGATTTTGGAAACGGTCAGACGTTTCAGGTAGCATCCACTACCTTTCGTCAGTGACACTAAAGGACTGCAGGAGAATTGCTAGTTTATAAGCACAAACTATTGATTGATATGCAAATAAGTACACACAACAGCATATCAATCAATGGTTTGTGCTTATAAACCAGCAATTCTCCTGCAGTCCTTTAGTGTCACTGACGAAAGGTAGTGGATGCTACCTGAAGCACCAGAGTTACCTTCTGTATCAGCTCAAAATCGTACACGATGTCTGCCTCGGCGGTGTTCTGTGACGTCACAGTGAAGCGGATGATGTACTTGCCTTTGAGCGAGGCGGGGACCATGAACAACTTGCCCGTTTTGTTCAGACGATTCAGCAATGTCTCAGTCAAGGAGTCAGGGCCCTGCAACAACATCATGAAAACATCGTTATACTGTTATGTACCTATGCCATAATTAGTGATGCCAAGGACATTATATCAGCTGATATAATGTCCTTGGTGATGCTAAATTGCGATTCCCTGTCCTTGGTGCTGACTGCGTTACCCTGTAATTCACTGAGTTTTCCGGAATCAGGGAAACACAGTTAGTATCAGGGAAATGCAGTCAGCACCAAGGACAAGGAAACACAGTTGGCATCGGGGCCTGATGCTAACCACATTTCTCTGTCCTTGGTGCTGACTGTGTTTCCTTGTATCACACTGTGTTGCTCTAAATCAGGGAAACATCAGGACCAGATGCTAACTGTGTTTCCCTGGTACTAACTGTGTTTCCCTGTCTTTGGTGCTGACTGCGTTTTCCTGTAGCCCCATGTTTGTCCCTGGTACTAACTGTGTTTCCCTGTCCTTGGTGCTGACTACGTTTCCCTGTACTTGACTGTGTTTCCCTGGTGCTGACTTTATTTCCCTGCCCCTGGTGCTAATGTATGTTTTAGCTATAGTTAACCTGGTCACCATTCTCTCTCTCGGGGCGTCAGGCTGAGTTCCCTCGGCACTGTAAGCTTCTAACCCCGCCTGGCTAACTCAGCCTGGCCCGGTAATCTTTCCTGCTAAATTCAATTAACAGCCCTGCTACTGGGGGCTGGGGTAAACTTTCCTTGGGTAATGCTGGCCTGTGTAGACCCTGAAAACAGTCTACATTCTAGGTTAAACCACAGTAAATCCCGTCCTAATTCAGTAATACCAACAAGTCTCACCCTGCAGTATTTTGGAATATGAGTGGGAGTTGATTGACAGTTTGACCGGACGTTTCGGGCACTGACGAATGACCTTTGATAAAATCAAAGATGGCCGCCGGTGAAGTTGAATATGGATGACCTCTAATTCTCAAAGGTGTAAATTCTTATAATCCACAAGGTCACACCTATGGGCTGTGTCATCAACACCTACTAGCCGTACAAATACATCAGTCTCTGAGGCCCACACGTTGGAGTTAGCTGCTTTTAAAAGGATTTGGGCCAAATGCCAGGCTTTTTAATCAAAGTGTCACGATATGGCAATGTCCTGTATCTTCACTTAGGGCGGGGTCACATACGTCGTGCGATCATCGTACGATTGCAAACATTTTTGGGATAGTCGTGCTTGTGTCGTGCAAAATTCAGCTGTCTATTTACGGAAAAGGCTGTGTTGGTTTTGTCACAGCCTGCTTGAAAATTCTACCGCATCAAAATCGTACAATGACCTACGACGAATGTGACCTCACCGTAACAAATTCCGAGGTAATATATTGTTTAAGCCATTTCCTGAAGCAAGAAAACCATTCCTACAAAGAGTTAACATGTTTAAAACATCGTTTCCAAGTATGTGCGGCCGATAGCAAGGTATTCAACATTCACGTAGATTGCCCTCAGTCCACGGACTTGTAAAATGGCCCTTCACCTTGACCCCAATGTGAAAGGTTTGTCAATAACTGTCATTTTGCTCCGAGTGTCATGCTGTGTGTATCTCATGGTGCAAGAAGAGAGGCAGCGATAACTATGGAAGGGAATTTGAAATTCAAACGAAACACAACAGTCAGTGTCAGTGACTGTACGATAACAGAAGGGCCCTAGTAACAAGACGCTGTTGAATAATTCGATCTGAAGGCGGCCATTTTAGACTTTCTACATCTTGTCAACTAATATTACATTTTGTTTTAAGAACATACTGTTATAACATGACAAGTACTGTATGTACAAAGAACACCGATGTTTGATCTTTTTGTACCATGGCGGTATTTCGTTCCAAGCAATCTTAAAAAAACAGTCAAATGTGTGGATTGGGTTATGAAAGATTCACGCCAACTGAAAAATTGATAGACTCCACCTTCTCTGTAATGAAGAAACCTTGTAAGACCTCTGGGGTACTGACCTTAAGTCGGAAGACGACCAGACCAAGGATCCTCTGAGCCGGGATCTCAAACCTCGTGTCCTTCCGAACCATCGTCTCAAACATCTCAGCCAGCCTGACGCCCTGCAAATGGAATAAACAGGCAGGTACATGTAACGTCGGGGGAAGGAAAAGTTACAATAAGAGTTGTCTTAGATGCGATGTAAGCATGCCTGTCCTTGGTGCTGAACACTATCCACACACAGGTGAACATGCCTGTCCTTGGTACTGAACACTATCCACACACAGGTGACATGCCTGTCCTTGGTGCTGAACACTATCCACACTCAGGTGAACATGCCTGTCCTTGGTGCTGAACACTATCCACACTCAGGTGAACATGCCTGTCCTTGGTGCTGAACACTATCCACAGACAGGTGAGCATGCCTGTCCTTGGTGCTGAACACCATCCACATACATGTGAACATGCCTGTCCTTGGTGCTGAACACTATCCACACACAGGTGAACATGCCTGTCCTTGGTACTGAACACTATCCACACACAGGTGACATGCCTGTCCTTGGTGCTGAACACTATCCACACACATGAACATGTCTGTCCTTGGCGCTGAACACTATCCACACTCAGGTGAACATGCCTGTCCTTGGTACTGAACACTATCCACACACAGGTGACATGCCTGTCCTTGGTGCTGAACACTATCCACACTCAGGTGAACATGCCTGTCCTTGGTGCTGAACACTATCCACACTCAGGTGAACATGCCTGTCCTTGGTGCTGAACACTATCCACAGACAGGTGAGCATGCCTGTCCTTGGTGCTGAACACCATCCACATACATGTGAACATGCCTGTCCTTGGTGCTGAACACCATCCACACAAGTGGATGTTTATGACAACGGTAGATTTTTACTCTAGAAATATAAAGTATCAAATAAAGGCGACATTTGTTACAGTAATATCATGCTTATTTTCTTATCATTTTTTAAATTTAAAACTCAAGAAGCGCCCCCTACCTTCCTGACGTGGTCCCGCAGCCCCCTGACGCCATATGACCGGATGACGAACCAGAGTTTGAGCGCGCGGAACCGGCGGCTGAGCGGGATCTGCCAGTGCTGTGTGTGCAAGAGTACAGTTAGTATCAATCAATCAATCAATCAATCAATCAATCAATCAATCAATCAAGTGGTTTATTGATAAAACATGGAATTTGCAGCCACAAGCTGAATTACATCCTGTTGTATAATTAATTCATATTAAAATTCATTGGTATACATCAAAATCATCAAAATTATTTACAATTACTGGCATTAAAACGTGGTTACACATTAAGATCGATAACACTGATTGACTTTATAGAATTGCTACAGGAAGGACAACATTTCTTTAACGTTCACATAACAGACATTACATACAGATGACAATTCATGTGCTCATACACGCTTATTTAAGAGGGATATCATATATGGCACACTGCTGTTCTTATAGCGTTCGGTTCTAGCCTTGACACAGTCAAGTAGATTGCTAGTAGTATAGTCATATCACCGGGACGGGGGACGATACCAACTTCCACCTTTGAAACCTAGCTACACAAATTACAGAGCCTCATTTTTCGTCCATGTTTCATATATTATGTGATATCAGCCTTTTTAACCCTAATGGTTTGCTATTACTCAATAAAGAATTCATTTTTTTAAATCATTTGGATTGGAATGTATGTCAACTTACCATATAGTCAACAGCATGACCTAGATTAAGAAAACAAATAAGATTTGTGTCAGAAAGTGTGTAGAGACAATTTCAAAACGGGATCTCTAAGTCAACACTGCATTGTGGAACTACAAATGATGTCCTAGTAACTTTGTCTTTAGAAATCATTCTACAATGTAAAAATGAAGTTATCACTCAGCCTAGTAAGTTAATGAACATTAGGGAGACAACTGTCATTATACCGTACTCTTACCTGAGTTTTCGTGTCGCAGATATAGCGGGTTGACGATAAAGGCTTGTTGTAGAGCCACGTTATCTTTCACCCTGTAACAGTTGTACAACAGTAAAAAGTGTCAAGACGTATCAAAGTTTTTTACGATAATACGATAATCTATAGTTATAGTGTTCAAAACACACACGTACGTGCGGGCACACACACACACACACACACACACACACACACACACACACACACACACACACACACACACACACACACACACGCACACACACATGCACACATTCGTCCATCTCTGTCTTTCTTTGATACATGTAGTTGACTGAATTGTTAATTTTTAGCAGCCGCGACAGTTTGTACTTTGGAACCAAACAAGAGGTGGTGTGTGGTATGTACGATCGATGTGCGCATGTTTCCTGTTGATACAGGGGCTTGGGAGTGTTTATTTAACCTTTTACCCTTTTGAGGTCAGCTAACAGTTTCGTGCATTTGTAACGCCCATTCGCCTCATTCTTCCTTTGTAAAATCTTAGATTCTTAGAAACCATGTTTCTGATTAGTTTGCTGCTGGTCTTGTCTGTACTACTGACCAGAGGGACAGGTTTGCAGACTAAAGATGGCGGTGCTATAGTCCAGACACAGTACGGGGCCGTACAGGGGATATCTGTGGAAGAAGGCGTCATCTTCCTCGGTCTTCCGTTCGCTGAACCACCGGTAGGTGATCTACGGTGGAAACCACCGCAGGCTTTCAGCTCCCCGTGGGCCCCAAGTGTGCGGGACGGTTCTGTACCCGGCCCGGCGTGCCCGCAACATACGTGCCAACCCGGAGACTACGACCCTCAACACTTGTGCCCACGGGACGGAAAACAAAGTGAGGACTGTTTATATCTTAACATCTTCGTACCACACGCTTCGCACCACTCTACCGAAAAGCTTCCCGTCTTGTTCTTCATCCACGGCGGCAGTTATCGTGCGAGCTCCGGCTCGGCTTGGAGTTACGACGGACGATTTCTCGCACTAAAGACTAACACCGTTGTCGTTACTAACAACTACCGCCTGGGGGCGCTTGGCTTTCTCGTAGCAGGGCAGGGTAAGGACGCGTCGACGGGAAACTACGGAATACTGGACCAGATAGAAGCATTAAAGTGGGTCCAGGGAAACATCGGTAACTTCAGAGGAGACAGAGACCGTGTGACTCTTGTAGGACAGAGCGCAGGGTCTGATTCAATAGGGATCCACCTTACGTCCAACATATCGGCTGGTTTATTCCATAAGGCTATTATGTCAAGCCTACCCTTCACTGTTCCACACAAGTCTAAGGTCGAAGCACTGCTCCTTGGAGACTACCTTGCGGAGCAGTTGAACTGTTCCCACGGTGACATGAGGTGTTTCCGATCCAAAACTGTAGAGGACATCGTGGCAGCGCAGCGCAGAGCAGACAGCTACATCGCAAATCCGTTCAAACCTTTGGAGATTTTCGAGAACTGGTCACCCTCCATCGACGGCGTCGTCTTGTCCGCCCAAACAGTGGACAGCTTTTCAAACGGTCTTTTTCAGCGGAAACCCTTCATCATAGGCACTACAAGCGAAGAAGGGGTTTATTTCGCTTACGAAAAGTTCAAGAAGACCATGTCGAGACTTGAGTTCGAGGAAGCCATCTTGGGGTTTATGCATGAGAAGGCAGTGGCAGTGTACAAGGAATATAAACCCCCGCCATCTACGGACTATAGGCCTTACCTAGCAGTGCTGGTTACAGACTTGGTTTTTACGTGTCCAACTCGTCACGTTATCCGCACCGCTGTACAAGCTAGTGTCACAAATGTCTGGCTGTATGTGTTCGACCATGTTTGGTCTCTGAAACGCGCCTGGGACCATCATCCTTACTGTAACGGTCACGTGTGCCACGGGGAAGATCTCGCCTTTCTCTTCCAAAACGCGCCACTCGTAAACATCAGTCTGACGTATGAAGAACAGACCATGGCGGACAGCATGGCGTTTTACTACGGGAACTTCGCACACACAGGTGACCCTAACACACCCGCTTCAAACACACGTTTTACAGACATGAAGATGTTAGAAGGTCTACACTGGCCAAGGTACAACCAGGAAGGGAACTTCACTGCTCTAAACATCACAACACCACAGAACGTGTTGACACAAAACTATCGGAAAGAGAAATGTGACTTTTGGGACAAAATGAAGAAGTACACTGGACAGAAATAACGGTAGGAAGGTAACATTTGCAAAGAAAATGCATTATGTTTACCTTCACATGGTCTAGCCTAACAGACTACTGCTCTGTTTATTCTTACTCAAACACACTCATATATATGGTGACCAGCCCCTCCAACTTGCTACATAATGTAACCCAACACCACAGGGTGTCTGCTACAGTACCAGTTACCATGGTGACATCCGTCTGTTCCATCATTGGCCTTGTTTGTTTGGAGAAGAAGGAACAAGGCAAAAACAATATGTTTTCCTTCTGCGAAGGTAAACATAACCAGGAATGGCAACTTACTGAGCTGAAAATGATCGTTATTATCAATATTGTTCTCCTTTTCGGCCTTTGACATAGCCCGAACGTGGGTATCATCCATACACTTGTTGGCCTAATGCCTTGTAGCAGTTCCATTTCACCCAGAAGCTCACTTGATATCACAGATCCTATGGGGATGTCCTAACCAGTTTAGGATTTGCTTCATGCCTGATTGATAGATCTGCTAAACATGGTGAGTCTAATGCCACGTCACCCCGTGCTTTGGTTCAGAATAAGGCAGTGTGTATCATTAGTCAAATTACATCAGCCTACCTTTCCAGTAGACCGGTATTCGCTGAGCGGCCAAAATTGGATTTGTGAGGCCCTTGATTTCATAATTGGAATATAATACACGGTGTTAAAGTATTATTTGCTTGTCCTGTTGGCATTTTTTACACAATATTTCCAAAAATTTTATTTCTTAATCAGGTCATAGACCATTGACTTCTTTCACGTTGCTGTGGCATTGTTACTTCCGCATTTGGTGCGTTTTGCTGCGGTGTGATGCGTTCATGTTAGAATTACCCCAAAATCGTACATACACAGAGCCCTATATGGATGCCACTGTATGTGCCACCCATATATATATGGGCCCTGTAGACAACACAACACACAAAACCTTTTTTTTTAAATCGTTCTTTATCTATGAAATTCGTCGAGCTATATATCTGTCAAGTTTTTCTGGCACTCAGTGGTCGCAACTTGGCTGTAGTTTAAAAATGTGAAAAACATTTCGCAATCTCCTGAAAGAATTACCCTTCCGGTTATCTCCTGTCATTGCCATAGCTGCCAATCGATATTTCAAGTGCTTTGCCCTGTAGTTTGCGCATGATTATCTCGGAATTGTTCACAATCGATGAACATTTGCCTGTCATGACTTTCAACAGGTGCCGAATCGGAGAGATATTGTCTCTTATGCATACGCATATCCGCCCACACTTCACAGCTTTAGCTGCTCTGTTCACAATTATAGTAATCCTACACTTTTACACACACACACACACATACAGACAAATACACACACAAAGACACATATACAAAGGTGGGCATGTATGTCCTTGGTGCTGAACACTATCCACTCACACATACACATAAAGGCAAACACATACACACACACATATACACAGATAGGCATGCCTGTCCTTGGTGCTGAACACTATCCGCGAATACACACGCACAAAGGCAAACACATTCACACACATACACAGTTAGGCATGCCTGTCCTTGGTGCTGAACACTATCCACACATACACACGCACAAAGGCAAACACATACACACACACATACACAGATAAACATACCTGTCCTTGGTGCTGAACACTATCCGCGCATACACACACAGGCAAACACACACATACCCACAGCCACACAAACACACAGTCCCCTTCCGTAGAATTGTGTAAAGGTAAATTTCTTCCTTACCACATGGCGGTACAGTCGAAGTGGACCATCATCCATTTGCTGGGGTTGAAGGCGAAAGAATGTGCCAGCTCGATCCCCTTCATGAGATAGCGGTATTCCGGACAGATGAACGCCGTCCCCGCATAGGCCGCGTCAATGTGCAGCCAGATGTTCTCACTGTCGCCTGGAAAATAACAGTCATAACCAGTCTGAATGTCAATTTCGTTCTTTGTTTGTACGTGTTTTTTTCGCATAGCTAGAAAAGCTTGCAAATATATTTGGTAGGTGGATACGTCTTGTAAAGACAAAGGTCATGGTCGACTTTAGGCCTCCTAGTGGCTTTCCTTGGTACTGCAGCAGGCATTTATGTTGTATCTTCTTTTCTGGAACTGCTAGGGTTTTTATTAAGATCATGCACTTTAAAACAGGAGATTGATCGTCGAATCAGCTATGCAGTAGAAGTGTATTTCTGTCTCTACAGGTGGCATTCTATAGCGCACTACTTTAGTGACCATGTTGTAAGAAACCTGCCAAATATAATGTAAACATGTGTACTCACAGATAGGGCCAATCTCCTCCAGACTGTCAAACGTACATGCTCCTGTGGAACCTAATGTTGCGCACACCTAGAAAAATTTATAAAGAAATTGTGAAAACTACAAAGCATTTTTAAGAGCTTACATATCGGGTTGATGTAGAGACGTCCTAGTTAAACATGCCTGATTGTTTACTGTCATCCTTTTGATAAGACTTTAGGTAGTATGTATTTCTACCAATTTACGCACACAAAAAACAAATAAACACACGCGCGCATGCACACACACATACAGACAAATACACATACATGCAAACATACACAGGGAGAGAGAAAGAAGGGGAGGGAGAGAGGAATAGATAAAGACGGAATGTAGGTATGGACTTAAGACTTCTTGATGATATTCAGATGCTAAGGAAATGGAAGTTCCTTACAAAGAAGGGGATGAGTCCCTCCTGTCTGTCCTGATCTATGGCCTTCTGTAGGTCAGCTCCTCTCATCCGGCCCTTCTCGTCTGTGTCCAGCTGACGCAGCTTCACCAGTGCGACCACACAGTTCTTCTGCACCTGGGAATGGGCCTGGAACAAGAAAAGAAGAAAGAAAGAAAGAAAGGTCTCCCTTGCCCTTATGCAGAGCGTAGGGTGGTGCCATATCCATTTCTGTAGCCCTTGGGCGACACACAGTTGTGCAATGCACTACAGCAGGGGGCTGGTCCGCTGGTAGTGCTGTGTGTTTGACCTTCCCACACTCTTTCTCATATGTGCTGAGTGCTAAGCAGAGAAAGAAGTGTGTACCATTTTTAAAGTCTTTGGTATGACCCGGTTTGGTTTGAACTCACGACCTCCCGGTTACAAAGCGAGCACTCTACCAATTGAGCTATTGCCTGGAACAAGGACAGCAAGAAATCAGGGATTTCAGAACTCCGTGAAATATTACAGTTTCTTGTTTTAGTCATTATTGTGAATTTCTCGCTAATTATATGCATTTTCCCACTGGCTTCCGTAAGGAAACAGACACGAATATAGCAGGAGACTGAAGACAGGAAATGGGGTAACCTTTGATAACCTATTCAGGGACCTTTCTATGACCTTTGACCTAACTTCCTGTCAGTGTTCCCTGTGTTTCTAGCATGGCCTCCAATTCAACATTTCTGTCAGTCTGCGGTTACATCATTTCCCCCTTTGACCTAGGGCTTGACTTTAAACTTGCTAAGTGTATTAATGTTTGTTTGGGGGTTGAATTGTCTACATCAAAATCCCGTTAACTTTTGGACCAAAAAGCTGCTTACTTGGTCCGAACAGTACGCCACCAGTCGGGCAGTGATGTCACTCTCCTCTGCATCCGGGACCTGTTCTTTGAGCTTGCGCACTGCCTCTGCGCGAGCCGCCAGCATGGACACCAAGGTGGCTTCACTCACTGTCCCCTGGCAGATAAACAAAGAATAGATAAAAACAACAACAACAACAAATCTACAAATAAGACGATAGTAATTGTTCACTAGAGTTGGTAAACCAACCTTTTTCAGTACCCAGTACGTTTCACCAAAGTCCGTCCCACACATTTGGAATATTCTTTCGAGGACGCAGGGTTCATTTTGACCCCCATAAAATCATTTCTGCTGTACTCGTTATGCAAATAAGGCTCTTACCTGAATAACTCCTCCGCCTTTTCCATCCGACAAAGAGTAAAGAAACTGCGGTGGGAGACCAATCATCTGGCCTAAAGTAATAAATGATAAGTCATACATGTGTCCTATGTACATATGTGAGATCTACGTGAGGCCGTGTTTGCTGTAAAAACAGGTGCGTGTGAAACATGCATATTATAGCACGTCGGCAGAACGTACTGCGCCTGCGCGGAACCTGGATTCAACGTTGCATCAGAATTTTGCCAGTTGCAGACGATATATTTTCCTACACAACATTTGAAAACTACAGACGGGATGTTACCCTTATATACGCGAATACGACCTTATATGAGATGTTCTGCCGAAGTGCTATGCATAATACATTAAGGGTTTCGCGCAGGCGCAGTACGTTCTGCCGACGTGCTGCATATTATCTATATCGACTGTGTGTACGCAAAAGTATTATCTTTGCTCATACCAACTACCAGAACGTAGTTCGTTGTCAAGGAAAGAAAACTGTGACACCCATGTTGATTTTATGTATGATTGGAAAAGAGAGCGACAATTCTTGATGTTGACTTCTATCTACCAGTTGTCTTCTAGATAAAACTGTTCTATATAAGAAAATGAAATAACCAAAAGATTAAAAGTTAAGAACATCTCAAAGTCTTGTCAGGCTTTGAGGGTTCGGTAGTCTGTCTATATTAAGCCTGTTAATTCATGCCGTGTTTTTTTTCTTCTTCATTATGTATATGTATATGTAATTCTCATATTGTTCACTCATTATTTTATACTTGAGTCTATTGCATTTGTATGCTGTATCGGGACGAGGGCTGGTAAAGGTGTTACACCTGTTCCCCCGTCCCTTTCACTGTTGTGATGAATTTTAATAAACAAATAAACAAATAAACACACCTAACCAATCCATGACGATCATCTCCAGCTCGGTGCATGCTGGGCTGGAGGCCTGGTGGGTAAAAATGAAACCGTTAGATTTGAAAAAAATCTTCCC
This sequence comes from Branchiostoma floridae x Branchiostoma japonicum, assembly GCA_013266295.2. Classification (NCBI taxonomy): domain Eukaryota; kingdom Metazoa; phylum Chordata; class Leptocardii; order Amphioxiformes; family Branchiostomatidae; genus Branchiostoma; species Branchiostoma floridae x Branchiostoma japonicum. The sequence goes on along the minus strand of CM023838.1, from coordinate 3,659,115 downwards.
ACATATTATAGTGTATAGGGCGGCGCCAAACTACGTTTCAATGGCTCTTCGGCCACACAGTTGTGCAAGCACATATTATATTATATTATATTATATTATATTATATTATATTATATTATATTATATTATATTATATTATATTATATTATATTATATTATATTATATTATATTATATTATATTATATTATATTATATTATATTATATTATATTATATTATATTATATTATATTATATTATATTATATTATACCAGGGGACTATAGCTAGTTTCCATGAAAACAATGTCTGCCATAATCGTAACTTTACTGCAGCTAAATATCTAAATGTATTTTATATCCAGTCACTTTTGATCTATGTTCTTGTGTCCAAAATGTTTAGTACACCTACAATCTTGACGAAAGTTGTCCTACACATTTGTAGGTCAGCGGAAAAGTTTGTTGGGAGTAGATTTTGTGTTGGAACCAAGTCTGAGGTATGTACAGCCTATTCACACCGAATACATGAATGTTACATATAGGTTGACACGTATCTTCAATTCATAACTTATATCTAAAGGTTTTCTGTATTTCTAAAAGTATGTATGAAAAATTGATAGCCAGACAGTTCCATATCGACATTTTTTATAGAATATTTCTGACTTAAGTCGCCAACTATACAAATATAGGAGACAAGATGGCGCTATATCTCAGATAGGTGCCTTTCGGGACGTCGACATTCTACCCTTTTCGAAAGGAATGACCATAAACGAATATTTACAGATAAACATCTGATACTTTCTATGAGAATGCCACCTCCGGTCTTTTCAGATCCACGCCGTATATCTTTATGTCATGGATCGTATCTAGTGAATTCACTGACATGAAAAATGGATGATGAAATTTACCGCGGGTACCCAAAGGTATCAGTGACATGGCTTGACATGAAAAGTTTGTGTTCATCCATAGATTGAATAGCTAAGAGAGATGTTAACTCACCCAGGTGAAGCCGATACAACCTATTGCATCAGCCAGCATGTCGCCTAGGAGAGACGGCCCACTGTTCAGTGCTGGATAGTACGCGTGCATGTGTGGGCTCTGCCAATGGACCACCTAATGTCAACAACATAAGCTTTAGATAAACGTTTTACTTATTTACAGTAAATAGGGCATTGTTGCTTTTATCCAGCGTTAGTGTTTTTGTACCCCAAGCATTGACCTGAAAAGTACATGTAAACTTTGTTCGCAGTACTGAAATAGGTTCTTCGTGTAACTGGAAATTGCAGAACAAAACAAAAAAACCTTCATCTTTCTTCTTCTTAAATACTGCTTAGCCCGATTTGCATCGGATTACGAGCAGCTGCACATGTGTTAGTTACAAAACAGGTGACCGGTACAAATAAAACAAGGGTAACTGAAGGAGGGGACGCTAAGAAACACAAATGACTGAATCTGTGGGTGCAAAAGACAAGACAGGTGCATTTAGTGTGTTAGTAGCACATATATATACATATATACAAGATGTGTAGGGGCGACTCAATGCAGCAGGGTCCTCGCCAGTCCAGTTTTGAACTGGGAGAGAGACCCCGCCTCCGCCACACCAGGCTCAAGTTCGCTCCACTCTTTGATGGTACGAGGGAAGAACGAGAGCCTTGTATAGATTAGATACGTATATACGGCAACGTTACTACTTTTGCACATACGTTGTGAAATGTTTATTCCACAGAAATCTCCACTAGGCATCGGGATAGTGAAATATGTATTGAGCTTATATAATATTCTGGATGAGGAAATCTGTCTGATATTGACATTCACTGCCATTTCTTAGCACATTTCTGTCATCATTTTATACTTGAAGTGCTTGAAATAGCTTCAAAACAAGCTGCGTGAGGAGTCCCTTTATTTTTTGGTACCACCAGTAAATAGCTAGAACCAGCTCACGATACGAAACAGTTTTCCGTCAGTGACATCGCATTTTTACCTCACAGCTATGGGATAGGATTGGTTCAACTTACTACATTAAAAGAATGACCAGAAAATTGACTTTAAAAATACAGTTTTGCTACGATGAAATTGCATTGAATTTCAGCAGTGTGGCGCTGTTAATATAAGTTACAAACTTGAGTGCAGCGTCACACTGTTCTTGTTATGTTTTCATGTTTTGATGAATAAAAAAAAAATTGCATTGAATGCCTTCAAATAAAACCGTTACGCACCCCAGGCATGATGACCCTCTCCACGTCATCAAAGATGTCTTCCCATGATTCCCCGTCCATGGGCGCGCAGTCGGAGACCAGACTGCGCATGTACCCCGGCTGTACATCCGGGTACACTCTGCGGGTGTGCACGGTCTGGAGATAGTCCGCGATGTAGTCCACCATCTCTTTGGCTGGAGTCAAAGGGAGGCAAAACACTAGAATTGTAACATTGGCAAAGCAAATGCATAATGTTTTCATTTACATGGTCTAGCCTAACAAACAACTGCTCTGTTTATTCTTACTCAAACACATTTATATACATATATTTTGACCTCTCCAAGTCATGCTATCGCTACGTAACGCAATTCAACACCACGATTGTACATGACAAGTACCGAAACTTTCAAATTCAAAGCGATAACCAAAAAAGCAGTATGGGTGAAGTGTAGAATAATCAGTCTGAAAGCACGTTCAGCACCAGGGACAGGACCAGAGTGACGTCATTATAAAAATAATCAGTGTGAAGGCGCGTTCAGCACCAAGGACAGGACTTGTTGGACGTCACTATAAGAATAATTAGTGTGAAAGTATATTCAGCACCAAGGACAGGGCCAGTGTGACGTCACTACCCAATGTACCATGGATTGCTCTCGAAACCTAGTAACTATATTACTATCAGGTTGACCCATTTTAATAAAATCCTAGATCCTACGCTGACGTCAATTCAGGGATAAATATCTGTTATTAATTAGCAAGGATCTACCTGATCAGATACTCGTTGTCCCTAATTCATAATTCTGATGAAATTAATCACAGGGATTTTGTCGCACAACAGATGAAACAAGATTGTCGCTTTGACACCCATCCAAGAAAAAGGCTTGGCCACATTTTACCAGCCCGAACGGCGCCTGTAATTTCTTGCTATCAGTGCTTAATCTTTGATCTGGGTACACCCCAGCTTTAGCAGCACGCCGGCAGAACGTACTGCGCCTGCGCAAAACCTGGATTTTCGCTGGATTTTTGGTCAACGTTGCATCAGAATTTTGCCTGTTGCAGACCATATCTTTTTCTACACAACATTTGAAAACTACAGGCGAGATGGCACCCTTATATATGCGAATTCCACCTTACATGAGACGTTCTGCCAAAGTGCTATGCACAATACATTACGGGTTTCGCGCAGGCGCAGTACGTTCTGCCGACGTGCTAGCTTTAGCGTACGTGTTACGGGATAGCCAAGGAGCATTGGGCATGGCTTAGCACACACACTGCACGAAAAGTTGGTGCCAATGGTAGTAAATTCCAGTAAAGTCGGGTAATGTTTACTTTGTAAACAGCACCGGGCTTTACAATGGTAGTAAACAAAAGTCAAATCCAGTAATTTCGGACTTAACAATGGTAGTAAATGAAATTGCCAGCCTTGACTTTTACTTGCAACTAATGTAAAGTCCAGTGCTGTTAACCAACTAAACATTACCCGACTTTACTGGCATTTACTACCATTGGTAAATCCAGCTTTTCGTGCAGTGACAGGGACGGTAACTTTAACTAGTACGATATACCGAGACTGTATTCCCTGAATGTAGTGATGTAGAACCTAACGGATAGCCCAGTCTAACGAAACGTAAGTACCCATAACTGAATATCATCTGCAAACGGCAATGCTGTCATTTGATGTAAGAAAATCTCCCCAGAGAGCTCGCCCCTGGCGACCTAAGGAACATTTCACACAGGTAGAGCGCTGTTCGGCTGTCCGGATGACTGATGACTTTACTAAGATCATAATCAGGACAATATGTCACTGGTCGGGATCTCATTATCAAACCGGGTACTCTGATTTAGGTTACTAGCGGGTATAGAAGGGCACATAATTACCACATCAATCAGCAGGAAATGCCAATACTGCTCCGATAACGACGACCGTAAGGTAACCTATAAATTAAAGGGTCCACTTCAAGTGGTTTGGGCCATATCGGATGGCCTGGTTTTGCCCGGAACTCTAACTTCTTTCCTTTGAAAGTGTCGGAAGAGTGGGCAAGGAAATGTGAGGGCATTAACACGGTACCAAATCAGAGGAACGTTGATGAAAGAGTATTGGAGCTAGGAACTAGGCCATCGACTGGAAGCCTTCACATCTTGGAATGCGTGTCGTTCGGAAAAGAGTAGTTGTCAAAGCTCTGAACTACTGCGATAGAGATCTGATGAGTTGATCTAAAAGCAGCATTCGAGCGGAGGATACATGTACGTATGAAGTAATCGTTGATGTAGCGATGTATTAGGGTCTTGCTACTAAACTCCCAAAAGGAAAACAAGTTCTGTATCAACGTTGAAAATAGGAAACGCTTTAAATGTATGCAAGCCAGGTTTTAGGTAGATTCAGAAAGACCATCCAAACGATATCTAAGTCTTTAAACATTTATTTATATGCAAACTCATGCCCAAAAGGTAATTACAAGACAGCACACAGATACTATAGTGTAAAAAGGCTTTTAAAAAGTCTATAGCTCTATCTAATGTTTCTACGTTCATTACTGAGGACTTTGACTTTTTTGGAGGGAATGGCTACTGAATAGTCCCACGTTTTTAATGAGTTTTGCCCTTCAGTGTATCATCTCTGCAAAGTAAAGTGACCTTCTTCTAAAATTGTGAAGTTTTCCCCACTTGGTTTTGACTCGTCACCAATTAAGCATGTGTCTCTCCCCAGTCTTGTGTCACGCGCACACGTTTGGGTCCCATGTAGAGTGATCGTGTAGAACGACCTTCTTTCTAAATTATGACAATTTCTTTCCCACTTGCTTTCAACTCGTCACGAAGCGTGTGCCCCTCCCCAGCCTTGTGTCACGCGCATAACGTCTACGGGACGCCAGGCGATGTTTGAAAAGGTTACATTTTACGGCAAGTGTTCCAGTGAGACCGCTTTGTCTCGTTAACAGGCGATATGGGCAACCCTGATTGGCCAATAAACTCTTGGGTCTCGCGCTGCAGTTCCCGACAGATGTAGCAATGTGTATGACTCTTGAATAATTTCATCAGGTTGGTGAATGAATGAATAGCAAAGTTCTTTATTCACAGCCACTTTTGACGTTTTGATGACCGTCTGTCATCTTCATCAGGACAACTATAACTGGTTCACTGTGCACTGAAGCTAGGTGTTACTAGTTCACTACTGTGCACTGAAGCTAGGTGTTACTGGCTCACTGTGCACTGCAGCTATGTGTGACTGATTCACTGTGCACTGAAGCTATGTGTGACTGATTCACTGTGCATTAAAGCTAGGTGTTCACTGTGCACTGAAGCTAGGTGTTACTAAAGTCAGCGGCCAAATCAGCCAAAATGTTGGCATCATCTCAAAACTATTCAATTCTTTCACCACATTTTCACGCTTACAAACATGTGTTCATACAGTGAAGAGGTAGCCATATTGTCTATGTTCATGTGATTATGAAATAATCTCTTAATCCCCTGGCGACGTGATATCCCGCTCAGATTACCGTGATTTAATCTCGTTCTTTATTACTGCCCTCATTAAGTGCTTAATTAACGCGAACACTGAGAGTAATTAGCTGGGTTTAACGTTTTATGATTATCAAAGTATCACATTTACTTGAATATCGATATCAGTCCCCTAGCCAGGAGCCTGACTCCTCATTATAATGGCTCGTCGCCAGGTTAGATTACCGTTACGAGCATGAATATAATGATAAATTGAAATGAAAAAGTACAAAGACGTACAATAAGTACTGAGGTGATCAGAAAGTCGTATTTTCATAGAACTATCGTAGAGTGGAACTCGCTGCCAACTAGTACAGGGGGCATCGTCACTAGATAGTTTTGAACAATGCCTGCAGCTAGATGTGCAAAGGTTGGCTGTTCGAACGCTAGAGCTTACGTTGTGCATTGGTTATTCTACTGTTAGAGTGTTCGCATTCGTGTCACTGATCAAAGTTGCAAGATACACTGCAGACATCAACATTTACTGAGTATACTGCATAGAAATTACACCAAATCTCCCCTTGCCTCGATGCTATTGTTCTTTATACTACTTTCAAGGTTATGCAACATTTGCTGTTGGACTCGTGGAGTGCCAGAATGCATGGGTTTACTGTTATAGTGTTCGCATTCATGTCACTCACAGTTGTATGTGTAAAGATATACTGCAGACGTAAACATTTACTGAGTATGCAGGATAGAGATATTGTTCTTTTATAATACTTTTAAGGATATGCAACACTGAACTCTTCTAATGCTAGAGCTTATATCTAAGCTCACATTGTGTATGGGTTAGACTGTAAGAGTGTTCGCATTCATGTCACTCAAAGTTGCACATGTAAAGATATACTGCAGACGGGCCGTGCCGTGTATGAATGGACCAGGCTGTTTTCTAGAGATAAGCGGCCGCTGGACGCAGAGATTAACCCTCAGTCGACTGATGTGGAACAAAGCCATCCGTGACAAGGTACTACAGAAACTACAATGGACACTCCCGCCATAAAAGCAAGTCCAAAACTCAATTACTGCGTTCACCAATTAATCATGTTTGTCATAATTTAGATTCATGGAGAAATTGTACGCCGAATGTCGCATGTACATGAAGACAACGAAAGAAAGAAATTCTGGATAACAAAGATGAATTTAAATGAAAGGATACAAGGACGTGAAATGAAGCTGTGTTCGTTTAATTACTTTAAACGAACTTGTCAATTATGACCAATATACATAAAACTGTGTGTTTGACATAAATTGCATTCTTACAAAGAAATGGTACGTTAGAGTACGTCGACTGTCGCATATATATGAAGACAAAGAGAAAGAAATTCTGGATAACAACGATGAATTCAAATGAAAAGCTACGACAAATGCAGTTGTATAAGTCTCCTGAAGTTAAACAAACTTGTGAATTGTTAGATACCCACAATCGTGAGCTGTTTGACAATTGAAATGCACGGGAGGTAGTGAGACAGAGAAATTAGCGTAGGAGTTGTGGGGAACGGAAATTAAGATGGGAGTTATATGAAGACAAATGGACATGTGGGTTGTCGGGAAAGAAAAATATATGTATTTGATGAGCTAAAGTGATTGCGTGGGTTGTAAGGAATACATTGTTTTTATGAAGTGTGGGTTTAGAGAAAGTTGAACTGCAAACTTCACTGGACTGAAACGAACGTATTGTTCGTGACAAACTGTTAGCTAGTGGCTCGTAAAGTGAGATAAAAGTATGGGTTTAAAGGAAGTGAAGTGGAAGTGGGTCACCGTCGTAGGTCGTCGTACGATTTTGATACCGTAGAATTTTCAAGCAGGCTGTGACAGAACTAACTGCCGACAAGGATCTTAGACAGACTTTCCGTAATAAGACAGTTGAATTTTGCAGGATACATGCACGACTGTCCCAAGAATGCATTCAGTTTACGATAGTATGACGATCTTACGACGTTTGTGACGAAACTGACGATCGATGTTTGTGAGAATAAAACACAACAATGCTGAAGCAAAATAAACATACGTGTTTCGAGCTATCTGTTATCCATTATGGTTTCTGCCTTGCCTTTGTTTTTCTTGAGTTTCCGACAACAATGAACCAACCCATTTTGTGTGCTATTCTTATACAACATAAACACTGGTGCCTTTCAGTACCAAGGACAGTTATGCATTATTTGCTCAACGTATTGTGTTCAGGAAGCGATTCTATGGATTTCAGGTAGCTAGACAAAGTCGACATAGAGTGTACATGTGTTTAGACATTCATAACTATCTACACTCCATAACGAACTCTTTTAACGCTTTGAATAGTGCATTTTTTTAGGATCAGAAGTCATGGAAGGTACAAACCGTGAAATGGAAATAAATGTGAATTCAGAAAGAGAATAGCTTACTTGCAAACAAAAGCGACGCGTTTCGGTAACATGAACGACAAGGGTAGGTACATGAAAAGAAATCCAAACACAAAATAGCATGAATCAAACACAAAGAATCAATACCACGCCCTTGAACAGCGTTTATTTGATGTACAAAATGTAGTTATCAGGCCCAGAATGTGAGAGCACAGTAGATTCAAAAGTCATGGCTTTGGTAACGTTTGTCTTGCTCAAATAAGAGAGACACGTTTACGGTACTTTCATAATGATCAATGTGTCTCCGTCGACTGATCCGTAAATACTAACAAAATCAGCCCGAGAATCCGCCAGAACCAATCACAAACCGCGTCTGTCTGTGACAGAAAACACCCTGACAGCCATCAGTCATCCACACATCAAGACACACCTTATTTACTAGTCTCTGTCGGACTCTTTTGAATGATAGAATCTGGCCTATAGGGGTGAATAAATTGCCACAGGAGTAGATAGGCCATAGACTTATACACTTGGAAGCAAGGAGTCTGGTTAGCTAACTCTATTGGTCAATCAGTCACAGTATTTGGCCAAATTCTGCTCTCTTGTTCAGCGAGAAACTGAGTCTGGAATAGACTAGTTTGTACCGGGTTACTGCGGTCTGTTTGAAGCCATAGCTGCGACGTTTTTCTGTCAACAAAAAGCTGTCACACTTCTGTTGTTGTTATTGTAAGCTGGCATTGGAAATTAAAGAGGCACGCCTCCGAGTAGCAACAAAAAACACGGATGTGTGATTACCTGGAGGCATATCTTTTATTGTGCTATAACCTCCACTGGCGCATGTCATGCACAGCGAGTTGCAAGCTATTCCTACTACTACAACGGTGCTAATGATTTGTAACTACAAAAATACTTTTTTGTAACTACGTTTCTTGCAACCTGATTCGCTCATAGCAGCATCTTCAGAGCATAGACGTCTACTACAATGGCTTATTTGAAAATATCAGATATTTCAAGACTGTATAGATAGTGTATTACAAGAATTCTACACTCCACTGCCTGCTATACAAATCTTTACGATGTAATACTAGGTGGAAAGATTTGAGGCGCACTGTTTATATGTCCACAAGCTAGTTTCGCAGCTACAATGAACCTTGTATGTATCATGTATCTATGAACGCTGTAGGTACAGAGATCTCAGATCTTACCTTGCTTCCGGTATTCTTCAATGTCCATGCTATCTTCTTTGCTGGTGTCAAGACTGTCAACGTAGAAAGACAAGACGATCGTGTCTAAGTCGGCTGCTGTCGTAGAAACCTCGTACGCTCAGAATCCTCACTTAACGATTCCAACAAGAAACCGTTGAAGAAATTTTAGTTGGAGGAAATTTTGACGAAAACAGCAACAAAAATGGTTTGATTTCTCTGTATTTGAGAGAGAAATTTAAGAATTGGTGTCGAAACAACTGTTGATATCACAGCGCAACCTGTTCACTGTGACGACTCAATACGGAACTGTTGCTTCTGCCCTGGTGTCGGACAGACTTATATATCGACTGCGCCCAGATGACAGGAAAGATAGCAGCTGATTTAGCCACGGAATATTCGCACGCCCACCTCTACCGGGGCAGCTTCAATTACCTGCCACTAAACATCCTGATTATGGAACTTCCGCCGCAAGATTGATGTCCGGGCCCCGGTGGGATTTAGAAGGATAAAGGGGCTTCGCAAATATGGAGTAAAATTTGCATTTCTGACTTTATTTGATATGCAGTGGCTGGAGGAATGTTTGTGATAGAAACGGTATTCTGTCTCCTTAAATTTTATAACTGCAAATGTACGAGCCCTAATAGACTTAATCTCAATGCTTTACGTACGAGAGTTTTTGCAGTATGTAGTGTGCCTTTTTACAGATATGGGGTAAAATTTGTATTTCTGACTTTATTTGATATTCAGTGGCTGGAGGAATGTTTGTGATAGAAACGTTATTCTGTGTCGTTAAATTTTATTATTGCAAACTTAGCTATAGATATAACGCATCTCCAAGCAGATGTATTGATCCTGCTTAATCTCAATGTGTTACGAGAGTTTTTGCGGTATCTAGGACGTCTTTTTAACGCGAAATCTGACCCGGTCCTACATCTGCTTGAAGTTCACAAATACACACGTGCAGCACGTACACATCACAAGTGAAGAACATCTCGCATCCTTTTTGTTTCACGAAAAACGCTTTTAAGATTTGTGATATATTTATTAAGCAAGTCAAAACAGATGTGTACTTTAGTCTATTTTCTTTTCTTATCATCTTTTTTTTTAAAGCTAAGTGAAGACTTGTATACTTTTGTCTGCTTGCTTTCTGGTCCCTCCTATATTTACTTTCGACATCAGTATGATTGATTTCAAAATCCATCGATGATTTGCAGTACAAATAGCTTTTTGATTTACGTTTGTTAAAGCTTTTAAGAAACCAAGTGACGTGGTTTCAGTTGAGTGGGCAAATATTTTACTGAAAGATTTGGTCAGTGACGCACAGAAATTGGTTCAAAACGTTCAACATGTCATAACGTTATGTCAAATAGTAACGTAAAGAAAGACAAGCGGCATTTGGGCTAACTATGTAGTCTGGTGTTTTATAGGGTCGAAGCTTGTAAGTGTCACATTGGATATGGTGTAGATTTTAGATAATGATTTGGGATTGCAGAAAACCCCCATATTGGTCCCACGCGTGTCATCAGCGGCGGGCAGACCGTGCCTCAATGGTCCCCTGGTGGGAATTAACGGTGACGTGCAAATCTGAGGCTCATTTGTGGCTTTACGGACGCCACTTAGTTTCTCTCTAACAGTCGTTACTTTCCTACCATAACGGCACTTGTCTTTCTAAAGGGAGACAAATACAGGTCAAAGCAATAAGCAAGGTTCAATTCACCACACACAGGTGAACATGCCTGTCCTTGGTGCTGAACACCTTCCACACACAGGTAAACATGCCTGTCCTTGGTGCTGAACACTATCCGCACACAGGTGAACATGCCTGTCCTTGGTGCTGAACACCTTCCACACACAGGTAAACATGCCTGTCCTTGGTGCTGAACACTATCCACACACAGGTAAACATGCCTGTCCTTGGTCCTGAATACTATCCACACGCAGGTGAACATGCCTGTCCTTTGTGCTGAACACTATCCACACACATGTAATGAATTAAATCTCTTTGCTGAAGGTTGCTTTTTATCAGAAATAAGACAACTGAAAGCTATAGATTTATTTACAATAAAAAAAAGGTATTTAAAAGCCATCTCATGCTAAGTGGCTCGTGATAGCATCATTTTTTCCATGGAATGTGTTGCGGAATTAGTCCAATGACGTCGGTTATTTGCGTAATCTAGGACTCCATCCCTTTATTACCCCATCAGGAAGTCGGTGTGAGATCCCGTGCATCGATATCATTAATATCCATATTCCAATCCTTGTCTAGATTCTTTGTAATTACGAAGATGTTGTGCTTGTAATAGTACTTGCAGTAATACGTATATGTATGTAGCACTGGTATTTGTCGTGTGAAATAGGTTATTCGTAAAGCACGGTGATTCACTCCACAAAATCCAGTCTTTAAGCACACCCCAAAGCTTGCGCAAAGGTTCCGTTCCTTCGTGTGTACCTTTATGTATGATTTAAGGTGTGCTTAAAGATACGATTTCGAGCAGTGGATGTAGTTTTTGTGTCTACAGTGTTAGTCTTTACTTTATAAACATTGTACTCGGCGCTATTGGATCAGATGGAGCAAACCTCACGGTACGACAATCGCGGATCCACATCCTGAGCGCTTTGTTAAACAACTGTCGTACGTCAAACCGATTTTAAGTGGGGAAATGTCATTGGGTACTTGACATTAAACAATCAAGCAAAGCAACCAATCAACGCAACGTTTGCCCTCTTCTGTGATTTGTTTGGACAGCTTATGTGAGTTTGATAGGAAATGTACACAGCTTGGATCGAGTTAACGGGGGTTTAGGGAATTGGTGGACGTCATAGCTTCAAGCCCGAAAGGTTAGATTGTTTACTTACACCAAGGTTCTGCTAAACTACATAAAGGTACCACACATCACCATCATGAGTAATGTCGTGTTTTTAAAAGACATATTCTTTAGGGACGTCGTGTCCTTTTCCTACGTGAATAGACATAACTATTACCGCGTACGCCAAACAAGCGACTGTCCTATGAAATTATATTTGCTTTTCTAAGTACTGAAGCCTTGCGTAGGTGGAAAGTTAATAAAAGACATTATAAAGACGTAGTTTAAATGTAATAGCCATCGGACTTCCGCTGTGTTTTTGCAAAGGGAGTGGAGTAGAGACGGGGGACGTCATAGGTTATCTGCAACATTTTACCCACTTCTCACTAGGCCACGTGCCTGTAATCTGCATAAAGTAATATAATCTTCACGATACATGGTATACTTAATTTGAAAAGAAGTAACATGTAGGCGAAACCCCTGAAGGGGGGAACAACTCAACTATAAAATGATATACAAGATAGAAAACAATACTGTAAGAAACATTACATAGAACTGTCCCATTTCCAATGTCCTAGCATTGTTGAAAGTTATCTTTATTTAAGCTCGCGTGGCAGGATTGTATTCAAAGATCACATCAACACTGAGAATCAGTTAGCTTTATATTGTTACAACATGTAGGGATTAACAAGACTGCAGCTGCGAGGACGATTGAAACTTCGTCTTGCTCACCGAGAAAAGATCAAAGCTGAGATAAGCAGTCTGGGGTTCACCTCTCCCCGTACGCTATCGATCTCATGTCTTATCTGAAATGTGCAGATCGTCAAGTTAGTACTTTCGCCGAAACACCGGTGTTGGCGTTCTTTGCGAAGCCACATAGACAGTATCTTGACGAAAACTCTCCAGGTATAGGCATCGGCTTATTTTTGACGTGTTTTAGGCTTTTTTATCGGGCTTTCTTTTTTGTACTGGTAACTTTTTTGTAATGCCAGCCCAACTGGTAACTGTCTGGCAAATGGATACTGTCCGGCCAATTTGATACTGTGTTGCAGCCACCGAAAGATCTGCTTGGAAACTACTTAACGAAAGCCGTGGTCGTATATGCATTAGGTAAAGGTCGCAGACAGCGGGGGCAGTGGGTTGTTAATCCACGGTCTAGGGTGGAGGACAGAGGCCCATCCCTCTCCGTCCACCGCCTTTTACAAGAGAAGTTAGGTGTACCCATTTACACCTGGGTGGAGTGAGGAAAGTCGTGGGAAGTGAATTTCCCAAGGACACAACGACTAGTCAGGAATGCAAGGAATCAAACCTGTGACCTCTCGATCCTGTGTCTGCTAGCCCAACCACTCGTCTACCGTCGCCACGCCGACAACATGTGTAAACACACCGATAACATGCCGACATATGTGCAGTGTATAATGCTGGCCCTTGGCGAGGAGTTCACGAAATGTCTTATTCTAATGGAGAACTGAGTTATTAAAGGTTAGGTGAGAAGGAATGTCTGCGCAAGTGTCGATGGTCGCGAGATAAATCTAAACTGACTGTGATGGCTCTAAGTCCGCCCAAGGACAGCCTGTGTGTGTCGAGGTCAAGAAAAACACGCAAATGTGAAGCATCATTTACAAGATCCGACATTTGTATCACTTTGGTGTCTGCCCGTCTACAGCGGTAAATATCGTCAATCACAACAAAAGTTTTCACAGACCCCGTATTCACAGAATTTTGGGAAGACCTGAAGAAACAGGAAAATAACTGGTGCCAACTGTTCCCCTGGTTTTGATGTTGCAGTTAACCAATCAACCGTTGGGGGCGCTGCTGTGTGGTCCAATGAATGCACTTCACAGTTAGTTAGCCTTCAGCATGCATTCACCACCTATTTTCTTTGAATGGATGGTGAAATACGATTGGGGTTCGATTGGGGAGGGGAGGGGAGGTAACAGAGTTAAGTTATCATGAAAGTTCCCCTGTGTTGGTAGTTATTAGGTTAGTTGTTAACGTTACGTACAAAAATACCAGCGCAGAAGTAGTAGACATATGGGGGAGGGGGGCATTCCTGTCCTTGGTGCTGAACACAACTGAAAACTGTTGGGAAAAATGGTTGGACTGATACTTGTGATAGAGCCAAATGTTTGGACCAGTCAGTCCTAAGTGATGTCGTATTTTAGTATAGTTTACATACTGTTTTATTTGTGTTTTTGTTCTGTATGTTTTGCTGTACAATGTTGTAGTTCCAACTCTGTTCCAGGTGCTGCACTGCAGTACTGTGTCTACAGGGGAAGATGAGGCACTACTAGTATTTTGGTCTTGCAAGGTACACAAATGGGTAAGATGGTAAGGCAGGTAAACTATATATGAATACACTAGGTCACAGGGTTCTAAGTCCATGTTCTAAGTTTTTAGAAAATAACTTTTGATTGAAGTTGTGTCTTAAATGTGTGTGCTGTTCCTGTTTGTTTAAATTGATGAAAAGAATGATGATTACAGTATTTGTCTGTCTGTTTGGCCATGATGTTCTATGTTGACTAATTTGACTGTGCTCTTCTTTTGTCTCACTCACAAAGTTCATGTTCCATACATTGTGCTCTTGCCCCCAACCAAAGGTTTTAGAACTTGAACAAATGTTGTGAATATTATAATGATGATATGCATGTTCTGTTGATACTGTTGGTGTATGTAGATTTGGCATGTGATTTTTCTGAATGAGGCATAATGTTACAAAATTTCCTGAGATACTGATAAAAGCATTTTGCTTCATGCAGTTTTTAGATTCAAATCTTCTTGAACGATTTGACTGAACATTTAATAAATATTGAACTTTTGTGGAAAAGTTCACCAGATTTTTTTTTCATCATTTGGCTCTTGCAACTTCCACTAGTGTACTGAAGTGTAGCATCAACTACTCAAGAGTCAAGGGTTAATTCTTAGTTAATTGTATTCTTCACCATTAAAACTTGTTTATAAAGTTCAACATAGTAACTGCGCATGCGTTCCTAAAAAGGATCTTTTCCATACTGATAGATTTTACTTCTAAATACTATTCTATAAGCCATCCTACACCCTTCTACACTATTAAAAACAACTATCTGTATGTGTATCATCCTAAACCATAATATCAATACATAGTTCTTAGATGTATTCATTACAATCCAGATTTATATCCTAAGATTAAATATCTATGAAACCCTATACTGACACATCTGCACTGATTTCCATAAAGAATAAGGATTCAAGAAAGCAATTCCTTCATTACCTTTCCTGACAGCACACTGATTCTATATATATAATAACACAAGTTAAAAGAATGACAGAGGTAAAATAACATACTCTTACATGTAACCTAGTGTAAGTCTTGTGCTAGGTCCCAACCTATCTCATATAACATGAGCCTACAAGAAACAACAGTACAATAATAATTAGGATAGATAGATAAATACAAGAATGATACTGTGTTAATACTAATACTAGATTAAAATCACTTATCACTGCACAATTATCTCATGGCCAACTGTTTCACATTGCAAGTAATGCGAGAGATTCTATCCTATATGCATATTTCGGCTGTGTTCATTCAAATGAACAAAGATTGAGAGATTAACGTTCAATGCAGGAACCTGTCTCCACTGTCTAGAGATTCTGGAGTCAGTTTGGCCACCAGACAGCTCACACCAAAAGGTAGTACCTCATCAGCTAAGTACTTCCCTATCGGTGGAGGATCGATGTCAGCTTGCTCCCAACAGCGCGCCCCGTACTTGAAAAACGACAACTGCATCGTACTCTCATCAGGACTGCTCCAGGATCCCTCCTTGGTTCCCACGATCAGAACTAACTGTCCGTCATACACGACCAGCTGTAGGATGAAGAGTTTGACTTTGTTGGACAGCAGGGGAAGTCGTGGTCCTACTCGCCACTTGCCTTCGGTTGGATCGTAGATCTGTAACGTCGGCAGATGAGCGGTGGCGGTTCTGTGCTTTAGGAAGTACAGCAAGCCTTTGTACTCTGTCAGAATGGGTCGTTCATCCAGCTTGTTGATTGGCTGTGGTGGTGGGGTTAGCGAGGTGAGAGTCTTCGTGTCAGGATCACAGCTGTAGAACACGGTGTCGCCAATGAAATACAACAGGTCGCCACACGCTGCGAGGGTCCCGACTCGCTGTGCAGGTAGCTGCTCACACTGGTCCCAAAACTGGTCTCCCCAGTGTCTCCGTTTCCATGGCGCGTCGACTTCTACACCAATCAGGTCCTGCATACTCTTCCTGTACAACCAGTGCCAGGTTTGTGAGCTGTCGTCTGGCGGTCCTAGTTTCATGGTGTACACGTGTTCATTTAAGTACGCCAGAGCGCAGTATCTCAGGTCAAAGTTATTGTCCTGAAATGCATAACCGTGGTACCGCCACACCTGCTTCCGTCCCTTTGGACGAACCAAACAGTGCACGTGAAGCGGTAAGTCATGGTCAACCATCTCAGGATCGATGTAGGTGAGGGAAAACAGGTCACAGTTTGATGTAGCAACCATGCTATGGACGATGTAATCAGTACTATCGAAGTTGTCCCACATGTACGGACCAACCCTCTGAGAGGAAAGATTGTACACTTTCCCTGAGCGTGGTTCATAGGCGGGGAAGCCATGGCTGTCTTCAGAGTCTACCAACTTTGTCTGGAATATAATCATTTCCTTGAACCTCGTTCCAAGTCGAGGTGCACAGACTGCAAAAGTGTTGTCTACCGTCACTTCTTCTCTGTTTGTGTCTTGTTGATGAGCATTTGAGTCTGTGTCTTCTGTACTTGGTTCTTCCTTTCTTCCTTCTGCCTGGCTTGTAGTATCCATATTGCACTGGCTTTGCTCCTTCAACTGTGAGTCCACTTCTTCTTGCTGAACACCAAGAAATTCGCTCACCCTTTTCAGGGCATCTTCGCCAAGATGTGGCAAACGAATGCACTTGAGAATCTCAGAACCAGACTGTTCTCGTTCATGTGACTCTTTCAGCCAGCTTTTGGCTGTTTCAAGAACAGTTTCCTCGTCATCTACATACAACCCATCTAGTGACAGCAGTTCAGCTGTCTGGCACAGAGGCAGCTGGAGAAAGTCAGCTGTGTTACAGACAGTCTTGAAATGCTGTTCCACATATTTCCTGCTCTTGTACTTCAGCTCCTCCATACCGTAGGTGTCAGAAAAGGCAAACATTCCCACACAGTTGCCCTCGCAGACTTTTGAGCATAGGAATCTGGAGCATTCTTCCCGAATCTCGTCACACTGATGAAGGCATGCTGCTGCACACAACTCTTGTACCTGATCCTCCTTTACCTGGGAAAAGAAACAATAACTGCATTCAAGTCTGTTATTCTCAGTTTATTGTCAGGTTCTGATTCATAATTCAGGTCTCTCTCTCTTTCTCTGTCTCTAAAAAATAGATATATAGATAGATATATAGATAGATATATATAGATAGATATATAAACAGATATAGATAGATAGATAGAGATAGAGCGATAGATAGATAGATAGATAGATAGATAGATAGATAGATAGATAGATGGATAGGTAGGTAGGTGCCTTTGCTGCAGTATTACAAATGTTGAATAAAGAACCTTCTTATAGTATATTATACATTCTCTTGCCATGTTGATGAAACTATTGACAGATACACACCTCCAGCATGCCAGTGTAGAAGTAGTCGAGGATGATGCCCATGATGTGCTGACTGATGCCGTTGATGGTGACTCGGTCCTGTCTGGCCTCCGCCAGCCCTCCCGCAAACATGGCCGAGAAGTATGGACTGTTGGCCGCCAGGACGTTACGATGACAGGGGAAACTGTATGTGGGTAGAGCAGCAAAACATCAACCTAACCTAACACTAATCTCCAAGCACATCTTTTGGTGGCTGCAATATTAGTATTTCAAATTCAATCAAATTCATAAGTGCTGTTAGTGAGTGAGTGAGTGAGTGAGTGAGTGAGTGAGTGAGTGAGTGAGTGAGTGAGTGAGTGAGTGAGTGAGTGAGTGAGTGAGTGAGTGAGTGAGTGAGTGAGTGTTAACATTACTCTAGTCAAAGTTGACATGGTGCATTGTTTGATGCCTGTATTTACTGTACAGTATATGAAAGTCTTCAGGGAAATGACAAGTTAAAGGCAGAATCCCTCTGTATCTCCAAATTAAGGAGGAAGAATTTTTGAAACATCTTAGAGTCCTTACCTGCACCCTTCCACCTCCAGAGTAACGTCTGTTAGTTCCTCCTTCTGTCTCATGTCTTGTAGTGTCAGAAGAAGCCTTGCGGCCTGATCTGTTTGGTCCTGTAGTCTCAGCATGGTGGCCCTGTAAACTGTCTAATGGTGCATCAAGTCCTGGTTTAAATAGATAAATAAATAACAATTTGTCAGGTTATAGAATAGTTATTCTTGTCAGGTCGTAAACTTGACATTTAAGATGGGGAAGAAGAGTCTTGGGTAGTGTCTATAATGACGTCTATAATCTAGAAACATTTCCCTATATAACGTTATATATGGGTAGAAAACGGGCAGGTTTGTACTTGTATGCCTAGCCTAGGCTTCATGATCAGAAGCGGCAGGAAAGAGTAGAAAATTATTGGCCAAATAGACATAATGCTAGGGGAGTTGGTCCGCTAATGCCTATACATATTGGGGCAAATGTATTCCTTTGGCGGACCAACTCCTTCGGCATGTTATCTATTTGTTGTCTATTTGGCCAATTTCTACTGTTTCCAGCCGCTTCTGAAGCCTGGTAGAGGCTATGCCTCGCGCTAGCTCGCCCAGGCTTGCGCGTGCCCCCCTCCCCACCTACATGTATAACGTTACACATACAACAAGAAACGCTAGCAAAACTAAATCATACGGCTTATATTCAAATTAAAGGATCGCTTAACTAAACCATTACTGAGATTTTGAGTTTTTGTGCTTACCTGAATCCGGTCGAAACGGTGTACTATTCCTTGTTGTCAACTTGATAATTTTTCACGTCGCTCATTCCGTCGTCTGCAATGGACAGAAAGTAGCAGACGATTCGGAGCAGACAGAAGCTAGCCACGGATTAGCGACCGCCTATTCGAAACAATCACTTCTGGTATTGTATATAGTCAGCGCTGTACGTGAAAAGACGCATCGATGTTGTTGCAAGCTGCAAGACCAAAGTACTTTTATCAAAGATCTGATCTTGTAACCGTAATGTTCATTATGTAGCTGGTTGTATGAGCTTCAAGCAGATGTAGGCAGGCGAAAATCATGTGCCACTTCGGAAAACGGTGTTCAGAGAAAGTGGACTCATGCAGAAAACGAGTTTGGGGGCGTTATTTTTGGACCGTGTGTTGTTTGCACTTTCTTTTCGAACTATTCAGGACCCAAAATACATTTTAGCATAGCTGTACTGATACACATGGCAAAAATTACGATAGAAAAAAAGCACACTGATTCTATATATGGCTCCCATATATAACACAAGTTAAAAGAATTACAGTAGAAGTAGAATAATATCTCTCTTGGCTTGTCTTTGGTGGCAAAGATTAAGAAGGTTTTCCCAAGGCACTTCAGCCTCCATGGTTTTCCACGCTGGCAGGACCTCTGGTGGCTGAGTAGGCCGATATATATGTATAGAATAATATACACTAAAATATAACCTACATGTAGCATAAGTACATTGTAGGTCCTAACCTATCTCATATATCATGAGCCTAAAAGAACCAACAGTAGAATAGTACTTAAAATGGATTAAAAAAGCTGTTTAATACAAGAATGATACTTTGTTAATACTAATGCTGGAAGTCCTAACAACTGATTTAGTAACAGAGTAGCTATCTAAGAATGGAATCATATCATTTCTAGTATAGACATTGAGTTTTGATTCAAATTTGCCCCATGTGCAGACCTTGTTAGTGCCGCTTCTATTTATTTTTTGAGGGAAAGAAAAGTGATCTCTATCCAGTTTTAGCTCACTATTCTTCCACTGGTTGTGATCGACAGATGCTATGTACAGGGGTTACAGGTTAGAGCAGGCTTGCATTGTTGAACATGTGGCCCCATAAAAATAAATGCACGCCACACCTAGAACACAGGAGGACAAGATGCATTCAAGTCTACACATCTACTTCCACCACTATTGGCTTTATAATAAATCCTAAAAAAAGCTTAAATGTTAATGAATGCGCAATTCAGCTAAGAGGCTGCGAGTGATTCTTTCCCGAATAAACCATTGATTATCATCATTAAAATCATTTATCACTGCACAATTATCTCATGTCCAATTGCTTCACATTGTACATGTAGGTGATGCAAGAGATTATAATCTAATGTATATGTGCATTTCTGCTAGGTTGATTCAAGTGAATAAGGATTGAAAGATTAACGTTCAATGCAGGAACCTGTCTCCACTGTCTAGAGATTCTGGATTCAGTTTGGCCACCAGACAGCTCACACCAAAAGGTAGAACCTCATCAGCTAAGTACTTTCCTATTGGTGGAGGTTCAATGTCTGCCTGCTCCCAACAGCGTACGCCGTACTTGAAAAACGACAGCTGCATCGTACTCTCATCAGGACTGCTCCAGGATCCCTCCTTGGTTCCCACGATCAGAACTAACTGTCCGTCATACACGACCAGCTGTAGGATGAAGAGTTTGACTTTGTTGGACAGCAGGGGAAGTCGTGGTCCTACTCGCCACTTGCCTTCGGTTGGATCGTAGATCTGTAATGTCGGCAGATGAGCGGTGGCGGTTCTGTGCTTTAGGAAGTACAGCAAGCCTTTGTATGCTGTCAGAATGGGTCGTTCATCCAGCTTGTTGATTGGCCTTGGTGGCAAGGTTAGCGAGGTGAGAGTCTTCGTGTCGGGATCATAGCTGTAGAAGACGGTGTCGCCAATGAAATACAACAGGTCGCCACATGCCGTGAGGGTCCCGACTCGCTGTGCAGGTAGCTGCTCCCATTTCTCCCAAAACTGGTCTCCCTGGTGTCTGTTTCTCCATGGTGCAGCAATTTCTACACCAGTTAGGTCCTGCATACTCTTCCTGTACAACCAGTGCCAGGTTTGCGAGCTGTCGTCTGGCAGTCCTAGTTTCATAGTGTACACGTGTTCATTTAAGTACGCCAGAGCACAGTATCTCAGGTCAAAGTTTTTGTCAAGAAAGGCGTGACCATGGTACCGCCACACCTGCTTCCTTTCCTTTGCACGAACCAAAACGTGAACGTAAAGAGAAAAGGCATGAACCACCATTGCAGGGTCGAGGTAGGTCAGTGAAAACAGGTCGCAGTTTGACGTAGCAACCATGCTATGGACAACGTAATCAGTACCGTTACTGCCCCAGTTGTCCCACATGTTTACCCAATGAGAGAAAAGATTGTACACTTTCCCTGAGCGCGGTTCATAGGCGGGGAAGCCATGGTTGTCTCCAAAGTCTACCAACTTTGTATGGAATATAATCATTTCCTTGAACCTTGTTCCAAGTCGAGGTTCACAGGCTAGAGGTGCTAAAGTGTTGTCTACCATCCCTTGTTCTCTCTCAAGACTGGAAGGAACATCTTCATTCTGACTGACACTGTGGTTTGTGTCTTGTTGCTGAGCGTTCGAGTCTGTGTCTTCTGTAAATTTTGCTCCTTCCTTTACTCCTTCTGCCTGGCTTGTAGTATCCATATTGCACTGGCTTTGCTCCTTCAACTGCAAGTCCACTTCTTCTTGTTGAACACCAAGAAATTCGCTGACCCTTTTCAGGGCATCTTCGCCAAGATGTGGCAAACGGATGCACTTGAGAATCTCAGAACCAAACTGTTCTCGTTCCTGCGACTCTTTCAGCCAGCTTTTAGCTGTTTCCAGAACAGTTTCTTCGTCATCTACATACAACCCAACTAGGGACAGCAGTTCAGCTGTCTGGCACAGAGGCAGTTGGAGAAATTCAGCTGTGTTACAGACAGTCTTGAAATGCTGCTCCACATATTTGCTGCTCTTGTACTTCAGATCCTCCATACCGTAGGTGTCAGAAAAGGCAAACATTCCCACACAGTTGGTCTCGCAGAGTTCTGCACAGAGGATATTGTAACATTTTTCCCGAATCTTGTCACACTGATAAAGGCACGCTGCTGCACACAGCGCTTGTACTTGATCCTTAGTTACCTGGGATAGGAAACAGTGACTGTGATTCACAATAACTGCATTCAAGTCTGTTATTATCAGTTTAGTATGCCAATAACAAGCATTTTAAGAATGGGATCTTTCGTCTTCTCTCAGAAAAAGAAGTAAACTCAACAAGTTAGAAGTTAGAGTTTACTTAGCACCTACTCAAGTCTATAGACAACATTTTTATATTGTTCTTCATCCTTTCCTATCTCTTTCATAATATTTGCATTTCTTCCGGCAAGAATTTGCAATAAAACCACTGCGAAACTTTGAAACTTTACAGTATTACAGGCCTATACATATCATACACACACACATACACATGAGGACATACATACCTTCAGTTTGCCAGTGTAGAAGTAGTCGAGGATGATGCCCATGATGTGATGACTGATGCCGTTGATGGTGACTCGGTCCTGTCTGGCCTCCGCCAGCCCTCCCGCAAACATGGCCGAGAAGTATGGACTGTTGGCCGCCAGGACGTTACGATGACAGGGGAAACTGTGGGGTAGAACAACAAAAATACTACTGATTCATTGATGCTTTCCATCGCCTGCTGATGTTGATCCTATTCTAGCTCCGGTTTGCTCCTCTTGACTCCCTGACTCTCAAATGCCCTGCTTGAAGACACCGTCCAGTCTGGAGGGTGTCCAGTCTTGCCTATACCCAAGTCCCACTGGTGACCTTTGACCCCAATACGTGTCAGTTATTGCAGATGTCTCAGCAAATGGACATTACTCTTACTGTAGAATGCTATAATATTTTGATTTCAAATTTGATTCAATTTGTGTTCTATCAATTACTCTACTTAAAGTTGACATGAGTCATGACACAAGCATTGTTAAAAACAGAATGTATCTCCAAATTAAGGAAGAGAATCTTTGAAACACGTTAGATTCCTTACCTGTGCCCTTCCACCTCCAGAGTAACGTCTGTTAGTTCCTCCTTCTGTCTCATGTCTTGTAGTGTCTGAAGAAGCCTTTTGGCATGATCTGTTTCGTCCACCATGGCGGCCCTGTAAACTGTCTAATGGTGCATCAAGTCCTAGATGGTTTAAATGAATAAATAACAAATTTATTTGTCAGGTGATGAAATAGCTTGTCAGGTCGTAAACTTGATGTTTAAGATGGGAAAGAAAAGTATACTTAAAAGTAGTTGTTTATAGACATAATCTGGAAATAATTCCTCATATATCATCTGAAAGGTTTGTACTTGTATGCCTAGCCTCTACCTGGCTTCTGAAGCGGCTAGAAACAGTAGAAACTGGCCAAATAGACAGTCAGATAACATGCTAGGGGAGTTGGCACGCTGTACACATTGGAGCAAATGTACTCCTTTGCTCACCTGGCATGTTATCTGTCTATTTGGCCAATTTCTACTCTTTCAGTCCCATCTGAAGCCTGGTAGAGGCTATGCCTAGCTCTCGCAACTCGCCCAGGCTTGCGCGTGCCCCCCTCCCCACCTATACACACAAACAGGAAAACTTAGCAATTAACTAAACGTTACAGCTTCTGTTCAAAATATTATGAAAGGATCGCTTAACTAGGCCATTATTGAGAAGTTTTGTGGTTACCTCAATCTGGTCGAAAAGGCGTATTATGCCTTGTTGTCAACTTTGTATGACTTTCACCCCTATGCCACAAGGGGCCATCATCGCAAATTGGAATTGCCACTTGCTATTAAAGTTGAATATCAGGAAAAAATTCTTCAGTATCAGAGTTATTCAGGAATGGAACAAGTTACCACCGGAGACGGTGAATCAGACGACAATAAACGGATTTAAGAGCAGAATCGACGAATACATACAGAAGAAGATGACCATAGGAGCTACTAAGGGCTATCCGCCTTCTTGCTCCTGTTTTGCAGAGGCGTAAGTCTCTGCAATTCAGGTAAATTCAGGTAAATTCACCATGCATGCTTCACGTAGCTCATCTGCATGGACAGAAAATAGCAGACGATTCGGATCACACAGAAGCTAGCCACGGATTAGCGACGGCCTATTCGAAATAAACACTACTGGCATTTCATACAGGCAGATATACACAAGTAGATACCTCGACTTTGTTGCAAGCGGCAAGGCCAAAATTTCCCATAAGTGCTTCTTTGAAAGTGGTGATCTTGTAACCGTAATAATGTACATTGTGTAGTGGTTGTATGACCTTCAAGCAGATGCAGGGAGGCAAAAATCGTGCGCCAGAAAACGATGTCCGGAGAAACAGGCGAGGGGACATCACGGTTTACCCTCCACGTATCTACTTGGGGATTCCAATTTCCCTTCCTTATGATGATATATGCTATGGAAACATTTCACACACATATAATGAATTTTAGCCCACTGGAAATACACTACCATAGTAAAGTCTGCATACTACGGTAGCTGTTACCGAATAGACTTTTAACACGCTCCAAATGTGTTCTGACTATTAGGCACATGCATTTTGCACGGGGGGTTCTCAAACTATAGTGGCAGGTATTGTATAACTTTTAGTCCTTTCGAATGGGGACGTTAAGCCTGGAGTGTCAAAACCTCAGTCTGCACGTAAAAGAACCAAATACAATTATCGGAGAAGACGGTAGGGGTGACCCGATGTACATGTGTTTGGAGGAAAACACGAGCTGTATCGAAGCCGCATTGCACTGCTACTATCTACATACTTGAAAAAGCTAAGCACCATGCTTCACCTCAATTGCGGATGACTCAGCTTTACCTTACCTTGCTATCTCAGCATCTGGTTTGGTCTTAAGTTTCAAAGCCTGATATCGATAACCAATGCGTTACTGAATCCCACAAAGCTCGAAGTCTTCGCACAATTCTTACATTCGGTACTGAGCATAAAACACTTAATCAGAGGTGTATACTACGAACTCGTCTAAGCCCTTAATGTGTTGATTTACACGTTTTTATGTTTATTTCATAAACAACGTTTACAAACCGCCAACAAATGCACGAGTATTAAGACCTACTTTTCAGTACTAGGTGATACACTGGTAGTGTTTGCACAAAGCTACTATGACGGTGGGCTACATTATGCCTCGGGTTACAAAACAACCAGTTATTGAAAGGGGGCTGCTATATCACCTGTAAGATTGATCACAGGGGAATAAATAATAGCACAGAAGCCCGGGCAGCAGCAGTGGACGATTTGTCGATCGCTTAAGTTGAAGATTCTGAAAGGTAAGGGCTTTGGATAAGGATGTATGTTTGAGTATATATTTTTTTTTAAAGAGGAATGAAGCGCCTTGTTAGTCGAACGTCGAACGATCGAAAAACGCAGGGAGGACATTCTTGAGATAGTCGTGCATGTGTCGTACAAAACTGACATGCTTCGAAAAAGGCTGCCTTAGATCCTTGTCGGCGGTTGGTTCTGTCATAGCCTGCTTGAAAACTCAACGACATCAAAATCGTAGCTATAGAATGGCCTACGACGAATGTAAGGGGGGATAGTGTAGTAAAGAACTAGCAGTGAGTAGGCGTACGCTGTCTTCTCAAAATGGCTAGAACTTCTCCTTCTGAAAGAACATTTCAAACGCCAAAACGCCATGCTATATGGGATCATTACTCCAGGAACGTTTAACTAGGTATGAACGAGAGGCGAAGTCCAAAAAATAAGGCCAACTAAAATGACAGAGGAAACCATGACAGTATGCCTGTAATTTCTTTGAGTGTCTTAATGTTCTCATGTATATTGTAAAAAAATACTAAAAGCAATAGAAATGAAAATTGAAATAATTTCTTCTTAAGAGTCATACTGTTTACATTTCGTCTCAGGTCATCTCAGGAAATATGAGGAGCGTCCGTTTTCTCCTGGTTCTGGTTGTACTTTGCCTTGGGAGAGGTAAGTTTTAACAATTTGTATATTCCAAGATCGTGGATTGATGACTGAAATTGGCCACTTTTAGTGATGAACTTCACTACCAGCGCTTATGGGAACCTTTTAGGACCTTTAGTGTGAATCGCTGTGCCTATAAAGCTATAAGGCAGTGTGGAAGTGTGTCTGAGGACTTTGGGGACATCTTATAATACTAGTTAGAGTTATGATGTATGGTCATTGAAATTTTTTTTGTAAGTACCTTAGTTCAAGACAATAATTTATGCAAATTTTTATGACGTCACCATGACGTCATCTACCAGATGTGCTCGGGATTTCCGACGAGTCCCGACTGATCACGAACCTGCTGCAGAACTATGTGTCCAAAGCGAGGCCGGTGTTGGAGAGCAGCACGGTGGTGACCGTCGCCATAGACATCTCACTGGCGCAGCTCAACCGAGTGGTGAGCTATAAGAAAAAGCTATTTATCTTCCTTTTATCTCAGTTAGGTACTTAACATATTGATGATGATATACTTTAAAAGTAAATCCTCGCTATAACACATTTGAAGTGTCATAAAACACATGCATAGCAGGATTTAAAAGATGAGACTCAGACTTTTCGAGTGACGTGCGTACTAGTGTTAGTTTGTGTGTGTCTCATCACAGTGAAAGATTCTTTCTATCAATTTGAAAGAAGCTATATATATAGTTGAAATGTACAGTAAAGGTCCCCAAAGCCTTTCTGACTCCGTAGGGGCAGTGGGTTGGAGCAATGGCACGACGTTATTTCATTTAGATTTTACAATTCCATATCCTCTGCAAGAACCTGACACTAAAGTCTGTGATTGTTAAGCTTTGCATTCTGTAACTGAGATGGAAAACAAATTCACAGCCAGTTAAATAGTTTGTTCGGCGTTCTTGAAAAGGGAACGTAGTACAAGTAGTTTGTAAACAGCATACCCTTGAAAGGTGGTTTGGATCATAAATAGGCTTATTATTGGATCCACAATACAGACACCTTACGCAAGCGCTAAGCTCATTTTACAAGCTGACTGTTCCCGCGTCCTGTTCGCATTGTGCTGCTGCTGAGTGGGGCAGCTCAAGGATGACAGGTGCATTGTGGGAGCGCCGAGCTACGTTACAGATGACGTAACGTGACACCCCCTCAATGATATGCCAGGCTATTAACTGCAAGATACCCATGTCCTCCGCCTGTACAATACCGTGTAGCTTACGTTACGAGCTTCATTTGGCCCGTTCTTTGTCAAGCATGAGGGTACTGTGGGATTAGGATGATGTTACTTTTAGAAGTATCCATAGCGTCGTCTATCAGTCATTATCTATAGAGATGTAACATCATACATATGAAATTTCAGCTTTGTACTATAAACACTATATACAGGGAAACTTTTTTTTGTTTTGCTTATGACCTCGAATAAACATTTTTCTTTTTTTGGCAGGACGCCAAGAATCAGCAGATTGTCACAAACCTGTGGGTGAGACTGGTGAGTACTGTAAAATTTACTTATTTTCGCGGTGAGTTAATTTTACGTTAAGAAGGGAAATGAGGTTTTCGCTAGCCTGGTTACCAAACCTATTTTAGCTGCCGAGTCTCTTTTGTCCTATTTGCGGAGAGAACGAAAGAGACTCGGCTGCTAAAATAGGTTTGGTAACCAGGCTAGGTTTTCGCGGTGAATGAAAAACATATATTCGCGTTGAATGTATGCGGTACAAGGTCACTGCGAACATTTCGCGATTTACAGTAGTTTTCTTCTTTTCAATGCAACGTTTAAGACATTTGTTATGAGATTAGAGGAAGAGGGAGTGTCATATCTTCTAGTACATTTACCACATATCTCTTTCCATATTAAGTACTGGAAGGATGAGAATCTCCAATGGAACGAGACCCAGTATGGAGGTGCCTCAAGCATCAGGATCCCCAGCGCAGAAATATGGACACCCGACATTGTTTTGTACAACAGGTACATAAAGAAATAAACAAACAAACAAACAAACAAACAAACAAACGTTTGATTCAACAGATGGATGCGTTTCTAAAAAAACTTAGATATCTAAGTGAGTGATTGTTACTTCCGGGACGGAAGTATTGTTTTCGGTCATGTTAATCGAGGGTTTGTGTGTGTGTGTGTGTGTGTGTGTGTGTGTGTGTGTGTGTGTGGTGTGTGTGTGTGTGTGTGTGTGTGTGTGTGTGGTGTGTGTGTGTGTGTGTACGTGCGTGTGTGTGTGTGTGTGTGTGTTGATTCCGTACCGAGACTTGGGGTCATTTGAGATAAGGGTTTCTCTGGAGTGATGGGGTCGTGAACCCGGTGTGCCCTTGGCCATGGGGTCATGATGGGGTTTGGAGATAGGCAGGAATGTGAGACATTGGAAATTTGACTGATGGGGCAATCGTGGGGGCAAGTTACGTCATACTATCGTATGAGTGGTAATCTATTGTATGATGTAGTTCAATTGGGAATATCCCCATATGACGTTGATACCCAAAACGGTCCCTTATAAAGTCTGAAATCTCCGATTTCGTCTTAAACTCATTCAAGTTTATCCATCCCGTAAATCCTTGCGCAGAATCGAAGGGGACGAAACCAGTGACATCCCGAACACCAACGCCATCATTACGTCATCCGGTGACATCACGTGGCTCTACCCGGTCACCATGGTCAGCTCTTGTAAGATGAACGTCTATAAGTTCCCGTATGACGAGCAGGTCTGCAAGCTTCAGTTTGGCTCCTGGACCTACGATGGCTTCAAGGTCAACATCACAAACCGGTAAGACCCTGATGTTTGTAAATGCCTCCGGCCCAGAGGTGTTGCCAAGAAAAGCTTGCTTTTTGCACTTTAATGCACCAACAGTACATCGTCTATGATACTATTTGATAGCAAATGCAGTCGAGTGTTGAGTGCATTTTGGACGGACGATTCTGTCTAACTAATGGTAGAAAGCATTTCGATGATTTCTGTCCATAATAGTCAATAGCTTACTTGAAAATTCCAGCCTATAACGGTGAATTCAGTGAAAATATTTCAATGCCAGAGTTGTTGGGAAAGCATATCTCATTCTGTGTTATTTTTCAGGAATGCCAGAGGTGACAGCAGTAGTTTCATACTGAATGAACAGTGGGATCTGCTGGACCTCGCGGCGGTCAGGAACGAACTTGTGTACGCCTGCTGTCCCGAACCGTACCCTGACGTCACTTTCTTCATATCCATGCGCAGGTACGCAAGAGTTATTTAAAACAATTACAAATAGGAATAGTGAGAATTGGGAGGCAAATACAATGTAGAAATAAATAAAACAAGATTTCATACCTCATAATTTGAGTTTTGTGAATTTGATGTAATCTATTGACATTTGGAATTTATGACCTTAGTAACTGTGTGGGTGGACTCACTTAGTCCAAGACCCGTAGACCATTTAGACAGCCAACTTGACCTTACGGTCAATCCATGGTTACATAATCGCCCTTCCTTCTTGACACTTACTGCATTGAAATACCTACGAACACACCCAAAACAATTCCTCTGTACCTGGAGGTAAAAAAACAATCACATAGTGTACATGTATGTAACGGTTGCCTTAACCGCCTCCCTGCATGCTGCCCACCCCATAAGCAATACAAATTTGCTACCCTAGCATAATCTCCAAGCAGACCATAAGGTGGCAAGGCAGTATCCATTGGCCAAAGCAGTGGCTAATGGACACTGCTCTGGCCAATGGATACTGCCTTGCCACCGTATGATCTGCTTGGAGATTAACCCTAGCAGGCTAATAAAGGTTAACATTACATCACTCACAGGAAGTCGTTGTACTACGTGTTCTACGTCATCGCTCCGTGTGCCATGATGGCGGTGATGGGTCTGCTGGTTTTCCTAGCAGGCTAAAGGTTAAAATTACATCACTCACAGCAGGCTAAAGGTTAAAATTACATCACTCACAGCAGGCTAAAGGTTGAAATTACATGCATCACTCACAGGAAGTCGTTGTACTACGTGTTCTACGTCATCGCCCCGTGTGCCATGATGGCGGTGATGGGCCTGCTGGTGTTCTGCATGCCGTCCGACTGCGGGGAGAAACTGTCGGTGGGGATCACCATGCTGCTGGCACTCGTGGTGTTCGCACAGATCATCGCCGAGAGTCTGCCGGCCACGTCACGATACATCCCGCTCATCGGTATGGTAATCTCCAAGCAGATCTTTCGGGGGCTGCAAAGACAGTATCGAATTGGCCAGGCTGTATCCATTGGCCAGACAGTTAACATTTCCCACCGAAATGGCAAATGGCAAATGGTAACTGTTTGGGCAATGGATACAGCCTGGCCAATTTGATACTGTCTTTACAGCCACCGAAAGATCTGCTTGGAGATTACGGTATGGAACCCTTGTCGTATTCCCAAACGTGACATTCCATCGTGTGCTACAGCAGCGACACATTTTGGAATATTATGAGAAACTTTAAAGTTTGAACTTTTCCCAAATCAAATCAAATCAAATCAAACAAATTGAAGATGGTACTACTGACACATGAGAAGCTTCGCTCTCCAAAGGATCTATACTGCAGTTAATACTTTAATGTCAAATGCCATAGATTACATATTGATGGTAACAAACGTGCATAACTGTCCCTTAGGTCAGTTCTTCGGCTGTACTGTGTGTGTCGTCGCCATCTCATCGGCCTTCACTGTCCTGATACTGAACCTGCACTTCCGCGGACCCAAGCCGACCCCAGTGCCTAAATGGCTGAGGTAACTATTCACATTCTGTCACTGCTAACTGTGTTATCCAAATCTAAATTTCTACTAGCAGACTCCTATGAAGATCTACTAGCAGATTCCTATGAAGCAAATTTGAGATCTCCTAGTAAGATTCCTATGGAGGAAATCTAAGCTCAACTAGCAGATTTCTATGAAGCAAATCTAAGATCTACTAGCATATTCCTATGAATCAAGCCCATGCTACATCTGCAGGAGCCATTGTATTTCGGTAACGGTTTAAAAAACAGCATGATTTTTTCCCCGTTCACACACTGTTTTCCAGAACAATCGTCCAGAAATTGAGAATGGTCTTCAGACCAAAAACCCGCGTCCAAGCACTCCCGGCAGAACAACAACAGAACAACCTTCAGAAGGGATGCGGTGTCATCACCGACCGCCCGAAAACATCGTACGGCTTCATAGAAGTCAATCTCGACCGTAATGACAACAGGAGTTCCGATCTTTCCCGAGCGTACACGATGATGCAACGAAAACTCGATGAGCAGGTGGGTGGGAAATGATCTCTTACTGTGCACAACACACAATATAATTTGGGTTTCATTCAGTGTGCTACTGCTATACATCAGATTTCACGGTAAGGATAATCTTTTTTGGGGGAGAGGCTATCCTGACTACATCACGCTTCTAGCAGCCCTTCGACAGGGCAGACCCCAAGAAGCTTGATGGCCAACAGCTCTAAGTAAAGAGAATTGAAAACATCTTAGTCCTGTTGATTTATGCATATGGGCTACCATGGAGCAATCGTTGCCTGTTACCATAGTGTTGGCAGCTATGATGACTAGTTTCCACAGTGACAGAGAATCCTGAGCTATTGAGGTTTATTGAGGAAAAACTCTCCTTTAGCTGCCCACCCGAGGGTGACAGCTATTCTTCCAAGAGAGTACATGAACATAACTATACATCAACATACAATCACATATACATTACATCAATATACAATTACATATACATTACATAGTTCCTATTGGTAGTTCTGGGTAAGGGAATGGTTCCCTCGTGTTAAAGGTGTATGGCCATATTCACGTTCTCGGGGAGGAGGCCCAATCGGCCCAATCGGATTTCATTAGGATCGAATTCCTCTGCAAAGACATTATTTTGACTACAATGTATATTCGAGATACCGAAAGTCCAACCTCCTAAGGCCGGGCCATTGTATGATGCAAATCCGCTGAAAGACATTTCTTTCCTTCTCACGTTTTTGCAGGCGGCCATGTTGAAGCTGTTGGTGGACAAGGTTAAGGAGAAGCAGAGGGAGGAGCTGGTAAGAGACGAGTGGCAGAACACCGCTGCCGTCATGGACAAGCTGCTGCTCGGCGTCTTCCTATTGGTTCTCATGCTCGGCTCAGTCATTGTATATGCATGACGTGTGTACTCACGTGATCAAAGCCTTGCCAATCATCGTACAGATAACGGCAGGTGCTCATGATCAAAATCTTAGGTCTCAGACATTGGACAAGTAACTCATTGTGTTCATAACGTGAAGAATGTATATTGGGTGATTTGACACATGCAGATGATCATGATTTAAACTCTTTCCCTTGTGTTGAATTGAAGTCTAGAGACAGGTCAGTAATTATGCATTAACGCTTTAGATGGCAGGAGTAAATTTCTCTGTATCATAGTTTGTTGTTTTCTTCGCCTTCAGCTTTCTAGGTTGAAAATCAAACCTGGCAAACCAGCTAGCACTTATAGTAAATCAAATCAGAAAAAACAGCACAAAATGTATATCGTGCACAGTCTTTATTCAAACAATCCAGTTTAGACAGGTTCAATGAAACCTATTTTCAAATTTCGAAGAACTACATATGTTTGTGCATCACATCAAAAACGTCAACCCCGACCAGAAAGAAACAGATCACACAACAAGTATCCTGAACACCATACAACACGATTACGCATTTCACACTGATTATATTCGAATTCTGGCTCTAGATTCAGAGAAGAGACAATACTGGGTTATATATATCCGTGTATTCAAGAAATACTACACATTTTTTTCTTCCACGAATGTACGCACATATATAAGATAAAGACACAGATTCCAGAAATAACATATCCTTTTGTGCCAGCCTACGAAGACGCCACAGTACAATTTCCCTATAAAATTGACAAGATCTACACAAATGAGATTAAACTTCTAAGATCATGTGAACATCATCTTAAGACTCCTACATTACAGTCGACTTTTCAACACATGGGCACCTCACGTGCACATCACAATCTAAATATCATGTTGTCCTCTTAGCCTTATATTGTGCCGGCATACAAAAAACACATGCACAACGTGTTTCTCAAATTAGTCTACTTGTTCAATAGAGATGCAACAAATACCTCATCACAAGGCACCACGATTATAAGCATGCCGATTCCCCAACACAGGTAAATGTAGTCTTTACAAAATGAATGCCTCAATCAACTACGATAGTTGTTCATCACTGAGTACTGAATACGGTTATGATTCAATGACATCAATACTGCCTTTAGTCAAATCACACAAACAAATATTGGCATGGCCTTTTCAACGTTATTGAATACGATGATATTACATCACTGAATAATGGCATGGTCTAACGCGATTCATGATTACAGCCATTGTTCTCATGACTTCTCCTTAGCAAAACACTCTCAACAGGCGACACTTTAAATCCGGAACAACACTTTAAATCCGGACAACTTTGATTATTAAGACATAATCATAAGTGTGATAAGGAAACTTAATATTCTAGATTATCACATACTACATGATAACAATTACGTCTACTAGGTAACAGTGGTAGGTCCCGGTGGACTAGGTCAGTTCTGCAGAATTCTGCATCGGAGCGCAATTTAAAGTGTTGTTCCGGATTTAAAGTGTCGCCTGTTTCTCACATCACCTTCTAATGTCGTGCAAGTAGTCCTACACTTTGCCAGCATGCAAATAAATCACAATCATACCTACATCTGTTATCTATTGATCCCACTTGTTCAACAAATGTAGATGTTTCTACAGCCACATATAAAGAGCCGTGAAAGGTCGCGACGAACATCATTGAGACGAACGCCGTAAATGTCAGGTTTGATTGCCGAATACACACGATGAAGACAATCGTACGCGTTTGGTAAAGGCGGGGGGGGCGTTGTTTTGAGGTGAACCAGACGACAATAGGCAGCCATCTGTCGTCTTTCAGCTTTTTGTTCATGTCTCGAGTTTTTCTTCTTTCGTAGCGATGACGAAGCTGGCTTGTTTGGTTTCGTTAATGAATTCGAACCATTCTTATTGTGTCCCATCTTCGTGCCCGGCGCCCTGATTGGCACATCTGCAGGTGATGTTGACATTTGGTCATAGGAAAAGTCCAACGACTGCGTTTCTGTATGTTCTTGTTCCAGTTTTGTTCTTTGATTGCCTTCGCCGAAATGGTAAACTAATAGTGTTTCTCTGGCATTGCCTGGTTGGAATGCAGCATACGCAATTTTAGTTGCCGTTACCATTGCCATTCGTAAAGAGCCGCACGACGCCGCGGCGGACTTCTTTCAGACGAAAGCCGTAGACGATTGGGTTGATTGCCGAATTCAGCACAATGAAGATCATCATGTTGTACAGCGGCACGTAGTCATCCGTAAACATGGCCATCCTGGTGAAGATGGGCATCCATCCTACCACGAACACGATAGTGATGATGACGAGAGTGATGCCGGACTTTCTACTGGTACTGGGCTGGGCGCCTACCGCGGCTTCTTGGGCAGATATGGCGTTGACGTGCTTCCACAGGCACCACAGCACACCCATGTTGAGGAGGATGATTGCCGCCATCGGGATGAAAACGAAGACCAGCACGACAACCACGTAGCTGGGAGGCAACCCTCCCCCTATCGGGAGGCAGCCTTCGTCGCAACGCCAGCCGAAGATGGGCAACATCGACAGCAGCCCAGACCACGCCCAGACGATCATGATCACGACCTTGCACTTGTCGTTGGTGACGTTGTTGATGTAAGTCATCCCATGCACGATGAACCAGTAGCGCTCAGCAGTCAGGGCCATCAGACTGTAAGCGGAGGACAGTCCGGAGAGAAAGATCGATGTGAACAGGACGCGTGAGGCTGCTTTGGACGGACTGGAATCGGTTTCTGCGTACGAAAACATCGCACCCGTCCCAACCACGAAAGACAGACCGGTCAAGACGTCGCTTGCGGCCAGGTTAGCCATGAGGATGTAGGCGGGTGAGTGGAGATTCTCGTGCTTGCTGATGGCTGCTAGCGGGAGGCTGTTTGCCACGATGGACCAGACGCCGAGAGATATAGTAACGGATGCAATCGCAACAAACGCAACAAACGGTTCCTTACTAGGAAGAGGGGGCGTTTCTGTCTGAAGACATTCTGATGCACTGGAAGTGATGTTTTCTCCTACCTCCGAGCTGTTGCTCATCGCGAAGGTGCCGCAGTCAGCAGACGAGCTATTCCCCGCTGTTGAGTTGTGCATGTTGTCTGTGACCGTCTTGTCGCCAGCCTTCTTACCCGTGTCCTGTCCTGAGGCTACTGGTAGCCGGGCGTACCGAGCTGTCACCAGTAGGATCACCAACACCGCCCCGATGTAGTTACCTCCGAAATTCATCCTTCTTTCGTGATTTTCTAAAAAAGATACTTGGGCTCTAATCTTACTGATGTTACGGAGAGGGAGAAATACACCGCTGGCTAGTGTGAGGGCTGCGTCTTAATGTCGACACCAACTCTTCCCCATGGCAACAGGAACGTCATGGCAACAGGAACGTCAAACGACGTCACTTTCTTAGGTTGTGTAATTAGCCATCTATTGTGCCGGCTTACTGAATAATCTCGACCTTTATTCGCAAGAACTATACAAGTGTTTAAAATACATCATGTCCCAATTCCTCACATGGTACTCAACAAATGCTACCGTACGTACGTATAGCCATGACAACCTGAATGGCACATGCGCAACTGGTGATCCTAGAGGGTTGGTGAAGGTGCTTTACCTTTTCACATCCCACCAAGAGTTATCTAACCATCTTTTGATGGTCAAGAGAAGCAAGAGAAGTATCTATTTTCGTAGTAGCAGGCTCGTGTTCTAAGGCTTTTAACCCTTACCCTTTAACATTATCTCATACATGTAACCTCTATCAGCAGTGTGTAGGTATCTTTTGAGCGACCATATAAAGATAAAGATGAGACTGATTGATTGTAACAATATCTATGCCACCTCTGGCAGCAGTGTGTACTGTCTCCTATATCGCCCGCTTTTCAGGTTGAGAATTAAACCTTGCAAACCACTGCTAGCACTACTAAATATCAAAGCAGCGAAACTGCGCAAAATGTATATATCGTGCAGTCTTTATTCAAACAATCCACTTTAGACAGATCCAATGAAACCAATTTTCCATTCCGTCGAACTACACATCTGTATCTGTATCTGTATTTATATAGCCGGTATAACCGCCCTTCGGCGTAACACACCACATGTTTGTAGGTTACATCAGAATCCGTCAACCCCGACCAGAAAGAATTGACTAGAACAATTTCAACAAATATCTTCAACACCATACAATTCAACGCGATTACGCAACTCTGCATGATTATGCTCGCTCTTGATTCATAGCAGAGACAATGCTGAGTTATCCTTACATTGAACAAATATACAGCTTTTTTCTTTCACAAATGTGAGGACATAACATATAGACACCGATTCTATTAATTAATCATATATACTTGTGCCAGCTTACCAAGACACCACAATTACTCCATGTCTATATAAGATTTACAAGAGCAAACTTCTAAGGTCATGCGAGCAACATCTTAAAACGCCAAAGCTTGGCATTACCGTCGACTTAACAACACACGGACACCTGACGTGCACGCCACATTGTAAATATAATCTTGTCCACTTAGTCTTAGTCTTCTATTTTACAGGCATGCAAACACTGAACCACAACATGTTTCTCAATTTAATCTACTTGTTCAATAGAGATGCAACAAAAACTTCATCACCAGGCACCACAATTATAAGCATGCCGACTCCCAAACACAGGTAAAACATGAATGCCTCAATTAACTACAGGAGTTGTTTATCACTGAGTCGAGTACTGGATACTGCTATTGTTCAATGACGTCAATGCTGGAATATGACTTCTGGACTCTTTTCCCCTGTCTCGGGTTTTATTTCGTTTGTAGCGATGACGCAACAAGCTTAGGCTGGTAGAATTTCGTTTACGAACCATTGAAACATTGATTTCACCCAGTGTGCTGTTGCAAGCTTTAGGTATACATTCCGTTAGCATATACCTGCAAGTGATGTTCAGATTAGCAATTTGATTATAGGATATCCCAACGACTGAGTTTCGTCATGTTCTTTTTCCGGTTTTGTTCTTTGATTGCCTTGACCGAGTTAATAGTGTTTCTCTGGCATTGCCTGGTTGAAATGCACTGTTCTTGATAGATTCGGTGAGGGCAGGATATGCATTTTTTTAAATCTAGTTGGCGTTCCCGAAGAGCCGCACAACGCCGCGGCGGACTTCCTTGAGACGAAAGCCGTAGACGACTGGGTTGACCGCTGAATTCAACACGATGAAGACCATCATTCTGTAAAGTGTCGAGTAGTCGTCGGTAAACATGGCCATTCTGATGAAGATGGGCATCCATCCTACCAGAAACACGACGGTGATGATGACGAGAGTGATGCCGGACTTTCTTCTGAAACTTGGCGGGGCGCCCACCGCGGCTTCTTGGGCACATATGGCGTTGACGTGCTTCCACAGGCACCACAGCACACCCATGTTGAGGAAGATGATTGCTGCCATCGGGATGAAAACGAAGACCAGCACGACAACCACGTAGCTGGGAGGCAACCCTCCCCCTATCGGGAGGCAGCCTTTGTCGCAACGCCAGCCCAAGATGGGCAGCATCGCCAGCAGCCCAGACCACGCCCAGACGATCATGATCACGACCTTGCACTTGTCGTTGGTGACGTTGTTGATGTAGGTCATTCCATGCACGATGAACCAGTAGCGCTCAGCAGTCAGGGCCATCAGACTGTAAGCGGAGGACAGTCCGGAGAGAAAGATCGAGGTGAACATGACGCGCGCCGCAGATTCGGGCAACGGGGACTCGGTTTCTGCGTATACGTAATACATTGTAGTACCCGTCCCAACCACGAAAGACAGACCGGTCAAGACGTCGCTTGCGGCCAGGTTAGCCATGAGGATGTAGGCGGGTGAGTGGAGATGCTCGTGCTTGCTGATGGCTGCTAGCGGGAGGCTGTTTGCCACGACGGACCAGACGCCGAGGCATATAGTAACGGATGCAATCGCTGCAAATGCCTCCAGACCAGGATAAGATATCTTTTCTCTCTGCAGACATTCTGATGCACTTGAAGTGCTGTTTTCTCCTACCTTCGAGCCGTTGCTCATCGCGAAGGTGCTGCAGTCAGCAGACGAGCTATTCGCCGCTGTTGAGTTGTGGTCTGTGACCGTCTTATCGCCAGCCTTCTTACCCGTGTCCTGTCCTGAGGCTACTGGTAGCCGGGCGTACCGAGCTGTCACCAGTAGGATCACCAACACCGCCCCGATGTAGCTACCTCCGAAAGTCATCCTTCTTTCGTGGTTTTACAAACAGACTACGTGCGTTCTAATCTCTCTGATGTTAGAAATACACCGCTAGCGTGAGAGCTGTGTATTAATGTCGACACCAACTCTTCCCCATGACAACAGCAACGTCAAATGGTACTTTCGTATTTTGTGTATATTATTAGCTATATATTGTGCCGGCTTACTGACAAATCTCTACCTTTCACAAGAATTCAAGAGCCCAAAATACATCATAATCCAGTTCATCACATAGTACTCAATAAATACTACCTCACTTCTGGTACGTACGTATAGCCATGACAACCTGAATGGCACGTACGAGAGCTGGTGATCCTAAAGGGTTGGCGAAGGGCCCTAATTATATAACTTGATAACATCTCACTAAGAGTTATCTAATCATCTTCTGGTGGTCATTAGAAGTATCCATCTTCGTAGTAGCAGGCTCGTGTTCTAGATCTAAGTCTTTTAACCTTTACCTGTGTTTGTAATGTGGTCATCATTGTACTTTTAACCTTCAAGTTAATAGATAATCCTTGTGGCACAGCCACAGGTTGCCAAGTATCGAAAAAATACAGTTAATGGCATGTTTAATACAACCCTTGTAGGTTGTTATGTGCTATATAGTTGCTACTCCGTGAACGGAGTATTGAGATATTGGTTGTGTCCGTACGCGTACGTTCGCAGGTGGAACTCTTTGTTTCATTGGTATGTAGTTTGCATGCCGTCTGCTAGTACGCGCGAGATGATGCACATTGTTCTTTTTTAAGGACAGTAAACCGGCTGTTTGTCCTGCTCCTGCAAAGTGGCGGGCCATGGTCAGCTAGCCTGTACGGTGCAAGGCTTCGGCAGAGGCAGCTGGAAAGACGAACAATTGGTCCAATAGACAGATACATGCCAGGGGAATTAGTCTGATAAAAAGGTACAGTTTGCCGCTCGAATCTGATTTGTTACAGTGATGACCCTAAGTTAACTGATGCACCGTAACTTAAGTAGCATTCCCACTACTATTCGCAAAGAGCCGCACAACGCCGCGACGGACTTCTTTGAGACGAAAGCCGTAGACGACTGGGTTGACCGCTGAATTCAACACAATGAACGCCAACATGTTGTAAAGTGATGAGTAGTCGCCGGAGAACATGGCCATTCTGATGAAGATTGGCATCCACCCCACCAGAAACAAGACAGTGATGATGACGAGAGTGATGCCGGACTTTCTTCTGAAACTGGGCGGAGCGCCCACCGCGGCTGCCTGGGCAGATATGGCGTTGACGTGCTTCCACAGGCACCACAGCACACCCATGTTGAGGAGGATGATTGCCGCCATCGGGATGAAAACGAACACCAGCACGACAACCACGTAGCTGGGAGGCAACCCTCCCCCTATCGGGAGGCAGCCTTCCTCGCAACGCCAGCCGAAGATGGGCAGCATCGCCAGTAGCCCAGACCACGCCCAGACGATCATGATCAGGACCTTGCACTTGTCGTTGGTGACGTTGTTGATGTAGGTCATCCCATGGACGATAAACCAGTAGCGCTCAGCAGTCAGGGCCATCAGACTGTAAGCGGAGGACAGTCCGGAGAGAAAGATCGAGGTGAACATGACGCGTGAGGCAGTTTTGGACAAGGGGGACTCAGTTTCTGCGTATACGTAATACACTATCGTACTAGTCCCAACCACGAAAGACAGACCGGTCAAGACGTCGCTTGCAGCCAGGTTAGCCATGAGGATGTAGGCGGGTGAGTGGAGATGCTCGTGCTTGCTGATGGCTGCTAGCGGGAGGCTGTTTGCCACGACGGACCAGACGCCGAGGCATATAGTAACAGTTGCAATCGGTTTAAATGCCTCCTGACCAGGATAAGACATCTTTTCTCTCTGCAGACATTCTGATGCACTTGAAGTGATGTTTTCTCCTGCCTTCGAGCCGTTGGTCATCGCGAAGGTGCTGCAGTCAGCAGACGAGCTATTCCCCGTTGTTGAGTTGTGCATGTGGTCTGTGACCGTCTTGTCGCCAGCCTTCTTACCCGTGTCCTGTCCTGAGGCTACTGGTAGCCGGGCGTACCGAACTGTCACCAGTAGGATCACCAACACCGCCCCGATGTAGCTACCTCCGACATTCATCGTTTCAAACAGAATACATGAGTTCTGATCTCGGTGATGTTACGGAGTGGGAGAAATACACCGCTAGCGTGAGAGCTGTGTATAAATGTCGACACAAACTCTTCTCCATGGCAACAACAAACGTCACTTTCTTATCTTGAGTAATTAACCATAAATTGTGTCAGCTTACTAAAAAATCTCACAAGAACTATGCGCAAGAGCCCAAAATACATCATAACTCACTTCATCACATAGTACTGAACAAATACTACCTTACTTATGGTACATATAGCCATAACAACCTGAATGGCACATACGAGAGCTAGCAGAGGGTTGGTGAAGGGCCCTCACCTTTCCACATACCACAAAGACTAATCTTGTCATCTGTCGACGGTGGCAGCAGAAGTATCTATCTGCCTGTGCAGATATGGCGTTGACGTGCTTCCACAGGCACCACAGCACACCCATGTTGAGGAGGATGATTGCCGCCATCGGGATGAAAACGAAGACCAGCACGACAACCACGTAGCTGGGAGGCAACCCTCCCCCTATCGGGAGGCAGCCTTCGTCGCAACGCCAGCCCAAGATGGGCAGCATCGCCAGCAGCCCAGACCACGCCCAGACGATCATGATCACGACCTTGCTCTTGTCGTTGGTGACGTTGTTGATGTAGGTCATTCCATGCACGATGAACCAGTAGCGCTCAGCAGTCAGGGCCATCAGACTGTAAGCGGAGGACAGTCCGGAGAGAAAGATTGATGTGAACATGACGCGCGCCGCAGATTCGGGCAACGGGGACTCAGTTTCTGCGTATACGTAATACACTATCGTACCCGTCCCAACCACGAAAGACAGGCCGGTCAAGACGTCGCTTGCGGCCAGGTTAGCCATGAGGATGTAGGCGGGTGAGTGGAGATGCTCGTGCTTGCTGATGGCTGCTAGCGGGAGGCTGTTTGCCACGACGGACCAGACGCCGAGGCATATAGTAACAGTTGCAATCGGTTTAAATGCCTCCTGACCAGGATAAGACATCTTTTCTCTCTGCAGACATTCTGATGCACTTGAAGTGATGTTTTCTCCTGCCTTCGAGCCGTTGGTCATCGCGAAGGTGCTGCAGTCAGCAGACGAGCTATTCCCCGTTGTTGAGTTGTGCATGTGGTCTGTGACCGTCTTGTCGCCAGCCTTCTTACCCGTGTCCTGTCCTGAGGCTACTGGTAGCCGGGCGTACCGAACTGTCACCAG
The DNA here is from genome assembly GCA_013266295.2 of Branchiostoma floridae x Branchiostoma japonicum. NCBI lineage: Eukaryota > Metazoa > Chordata > Leptocardii > Amphioxiformes > Branchiostomatidae > Branchiostoma > Branchiostoma floridae x Branchiostoma japonicum. Next base: position 3,617,484 of record CM023838.1, on the reverse strand, counting down.
TAGGATCACCAACACCGCCCCGATGTAGCTACCTCCGACATTCATCGTTTCAAACAGAATACATGAGTTCTGATCTCGGTGATGTTACGGAGTGGGAGAAATACACCGCTAGCGTGAGAGCTGTGTATAAATGTCGACACAAACTCTTCTCCATGGCAACAACAAACGTCACTTTCTTATCTTGAGTAATTAACCATAAATTGTGTCAGCTTACTAAAAAATCTCACAAGAACTATGCGCAAGAGCCCAAAATACATCATAACTCACTTCATCACATAGTACTGAACAAATACTACCTTACTTATGGTACATATAGCCATAACAACCTGAATGGCACATACGAGAGCTAGCAGAGGGTTGGTGAAGGGCCCTCACCTTTCCACATACCACAAAGACTAATCTTGTCATCTGTCGACGGTGGCAGCAGAAGTATCTATGTTGGATCTTATCGGCCTTCGTACCGACCAGACGTGTCTTGAGCACGCTGCGGGTCGAGACTCCTTTCTCAACCATTTTCGGTTGGTAGAAGTGAGAGTCTAGGCCAGGTTTGGCGATAGTTGGTTTGCTGAGTGACTCAGGATCAGTCTGATCTGTTTCTTGTCCTCGTACGACTTTTCCTTGTGGAGTTACGGCGTTTTTACCGCGATCGTACCTCTCCACGTGGGAAGGCTCGGGGTGACGCCACGCATTCCCCCGTAGACTGGGGATACGAAGCCTCGTTGGGTCTTTGTCGGCCGTTTTCTCTGTCGTGCCTGGAGGGATCTTTCCCCCCTTTGGTAGGTACAGAGAGTAGGTTTTTGTGACCAGTGTCGTATATTTTTTGTCCCCTTTGTGCTTTATTTTGTCGTGTTTTGGGAGCCTTTTCTGTACTGACACCCCCCGTCCTCAGCGTCGGGAGGAGTGGTACGGTCCGCTCTCGTACGATCTGGTAAACAACAAGGGGTAGATTTTCTTCCTGCAATTCCTCTGTAACGGTTGTCTCAAACCGGGAGAAATTTAGGGATAGTGTAGGGATAATTTTTCCCTGTATTGTACGTGATTTTTGACTTGCTGTGGCACCCACTTCAGTGTTTTTAACCCTCCCCCCTCTAGACCCGGGGAAGTGGTACCGCCCGGTATTTAGGTCAAAGATCTATATTTAGCCTGGTGTCTAGCTCTGTTGCCGGGTCCGTTCGGAGGCTCTGAAAGGGGTTCGCCGGACCGGCCAGGACACTTTCTGTGGCCTTTTTAGGCGTTCCGTGTTCCCGTGTAATCCAAACACTAGAATGCCCGTGCAGTCTAAACAACCACGGGAGAGAATCGTGGGCCTGAGATTCCTTACTAAGGAAGATATTCAGCTCAAGGATGTCCTGGAACTACTCCAGAGGCATGGGGCCCAGAAAGGGGATGTCGAAGGGATTCAGAGAAAGGGGAAGGGGGTTTGTGAAGTAATGTTTACTTCACAGGCTGCCCTGAACAAGCTCGCTCCTCTACTGGCACAGGATGCCACAGTTGACTGCGAGTTGTTTGGAAAGGGTTTGACGATCGTCACAGCGGTGGGCGTCCCGATGGACATGGACGACAATTTTGTCCGCCACCGTTTGAGGGCGTACGGTCAGGTCGAGGCCTCACGGTTCATGACATATGCCAACCTGGGGTTCCCAGAAATCAAGTCGGGGACCAGGCAGTATCAGATGAAGCTGCAAACACACATCCCCGGCTCATTCCGTATAGGACACGACCTAGTGCTGATCCGATACACGGGCCAGCCCAGACTGTGCCACAAGTGCGGCAGCGACCAGCACTTCGTGGCTGAGTGTGCTGCAGTCAAGTGCGGCAAATGTGGTGAGATCGGACACAGGTCAGACACTTGTAATAATGACATAAAATGTAACATCTGCGCCGAGACGGGCCACGCCGCGCGAGCGTGCCCGCTCAGCTTTGCCAATAGGCTGAGTGTAGGCACCTCCTGGGCCAAACCCAAAGTCCCGGCAACCAGGGTAGAGGCCAAAACAACGGGCTCAGGTCATGTGAGTGTTGAGGAGAAGGAAAGCCAGGTTGAGGAAAGCGAGAGTGAGAGCGAGGAGTCGGGTGATGACCTTCCCCCAAGGGAAGTGAAACTCCCCCTCAAGGGAGCAAACCCTTCTCCTCCGTCGCAAGCAATGAACGATACCCCGGCCAGCCTCAAGGTAGAGGACACCCTACCAGAAGATGGGGCGAACAAGCTCCCTGAATCGACCCCAGAACGAACCGAACCAGGCGAAAGCCTAGGTCTTGAACTAGAAGAGTCGGGCGATTTGGCGATAGATGAAGATCCACCAAAACCAAAACGCCCGCACACGAGTGAGTCTGAGGACTCATCGGACAACTCCAGCAAAAAAGACAAAAAAGTGAAAGGCAAGAAGGCCAAGAAGATGGTGGTGGAGAGTGACGGGGAGTCGTCACAAATTGAGCTCTACCCTTCTTCCGCCGAAATGCCGAAACAGAAACAGAACCCCCCTTCCTCCCACAAGAAGAAAGGTGGGAAGAATGGTCACAAATTTTAAGACCCTGACCCAAACGTGAAAATGACGGACCTGAGCATTTTATCTCTAAATGTAAATGGGATGAAGGACAGAGATAAGAGGCATGTAGTGTTTGATTTTTGTCGGTCAAGAAAGGTAGACGTGGCGTGCCTTCAGGAATGCCACGTCTCCTCCTTGGCCGACAGGAAACAGTGGACTCGACAGTGGGGGAACAGAGCTCTGTGGTCCCTGGGTACAAATTCCGCAAGAGGCGTGGGTATGCTTTTCGGCCCGGGGGTCACAGTGTCGGCGCATCGTTCTGACACGGAAGGCCGTGTTATCTCTGCTCTAGTTAAAATGGATGAAACTAGCTATAACATTGTCAATATCTACGCACCAAATGTCCCAGCACAAAGGGTGGACTTCTTCGCGCAGCTCCACCAATACATGTTCCCAAATGCATTTCTGATCGTTTGCGGTGATTTCAACTGTGTGTTGGACTCTAGCCTTGACAGATACTCCGGGTCGTCATCGACACCCAGAGATCATGTTAGGGACGTAGTAGAACTTAGGAGCTTTTGTGAAGACTTGGAGCTAGTAGATGTCTGGAGGGAACAGCACGTAGATCGGATAGAATTTACCTGGCGATCTACATCCAACGACACACGCTCTAGATTAGATAGATTTTATGTATCAGATCCTGCCCCCTGCTCAGCTGAGATCAAGTCATTTCCCATGTCAGATCATGACGCCGTGTTTCTGGCGGTGACTCACACCCCTAGGATTGAGCGCGGTACTGGGGTGTGGAAGTGTAATACAGAGGTTCTGTCAGACGAGCTCTTCACTCGGGAATTTTCCGAGAAATATGAAGAGTGGGGCCAACAGAAGGGTAGCTACGGCTGCCTCAGAGAGTGGTGGGAGGAGGTCAAAAGAAACATCAAAGACCTCCTAATCTGCCACTCAAAACGCAGAACCAAAGCAGCAACGTTGATCGAACGCGATCTTGAACGAAAGGTTGACATGTTGCGGTCGCGCCTGAATGCGGGCGGGCCTTGCCCCATAACGTCACATGAATACCAGGCTGCAAAAGACCAACTAGCAAACATGCTGACGGAGAAACTAGCGGGCCAACGGGTCCGCAGTAGAATTCAAAATTTTGAAAAAGACGAAAAACCGACTAGGTTTTTCTTTAGTAAAGAAAGGAAGAGAGGCGAAAAGAAAATGGTCAGAAAACTAAAGAAAACAGACGGTGAAATAGTAACATCGAGGCAAGACATTCTTGACACCTTCCAAGAGTTCTATGCCAACCTCTATAGTGCCGATACGATAGATAGAGAGGATAAGGAATACTTCCTTGACCAGCTGGTTCCCAAACTGTCAGAGTCAGACCGCACCCATCTGGACCGGCCTATTGTGCTGGATGAGATGGAGCGGGCACTTAAAGAAATGCAGAACGGGAAAACCCCGGGCTCCGATGGTTTGCCAAAAGAATTTTACACCCGGTTCTGGTCTGTTGTCGGGCAGGACTTACTTGAGGTGCTCAATGAGGGCCTCCGGGAAGATAAACTATCGGCATCACAGAGAGAGGGAGTCATCACACTCCTCGATAAGAAGGGGGACCCCCTCAACCCCGCAAACAAGCGCCCCATTTCCCTGTTGAATGTTGACTATAAAGTCTTGGCCAAAACTTTGGCAAACAGGCTAAAGTCCGTCGTAGGAAAGGTCATTCATACCGACCAATCCTGTGGCATACCAGGAAGGTCTCTGGAAGACAGTCTGTCTCTGCTGAGGGACTTGGTGGCTTACACGAACACCACCAACTCCTCATGTGTGCTGTTAGCTCTCGACCAAGAGAAAGCCTTCGATAGGGTAGATCACGGCTACATGACCGACGTCCTTGATAAGTTGGGCTTTGGTCCATTTTTTCGAGGGTGGATTGGGACCCTGTACAATACCGTTTCAAGTCGGGTCTTGGTCAACGGGGACTTGTCCTCACCGATCCAAATAGGAAGGGGAGTCAGACAAGGATGCCCCCTGTCCCCCTTGCTATATGTTTTATGTATAGAGCCCTTGGCGGCTGCTATTAGAGCAGACCCACACATCAGGGGAGTCAAGGTACCGGGTGGTCAGGAAGTCAAGCTAGTGCAATACGCAGATGACAACACATGCGTCCTTTCTGACCAGCCGTCCATTGATCGCGCTTTCCACACTCTGAGACGGTTTGAATCTGGTACAGGTTCGAAGCTAAACTTTGGGAAGACCGAAGCCGTTTGGTTGGGATGTTGGAGAGGTAGAAAAGACAAACCATACCCGATCGGGAAATGGACCTCGGACAGCATTACTATCCTTGGTTCCCCGATGGGTGGCCGGAAAATGCCAGAGGAAGCGTGGTTGCAGCGCTTTGCGAAATTCAAGGCAAAGCTGGACAGGTGGAGAAACCGGAAACTGTCATTGATTGGAAAAGTCTTGATAGTGAACTCCTTAGCTGCAGCCACCCTCTGGTATACTGCACCGATATTCCCTCTTCCAGGGCATATTGCCAACTTGATAGAGAAGGAAATGTTCCGGTTTATCTGGGACGGGAAGACGGAGCTCGTCGCCAGGCGCACTTTGTACTTGCCAAAGGAGAAGGGCGGCTTGGGTCTGGTCTGCGTGCCGATCAAGGCTAGGGCCCTCCTCCTTAAGGCAGTGAGGAAAGCGCTTACTGAGCCTGAAACCCCGACAGCCAAGTTTACACTCTACTGGCTGGGGCTCAGCCTTCGAAGAATTGACCCCGAGTCGTGGAGCAACAATGCCCCACACTCAGTTGACCCGCCTCCACATTATGAGAAGCTAGACCAGATCTTAAGAACCTTGGAACGTGAGGGCCTTGATGTCGATTGGAAGTCCGCCTCCGTCGCGTCATTGTACTCTACCCTCCTTGACAGTGAGAACATTGTACCTAGATGTGTCAAGGAAAACACTCGATTGGACTGGCCCTCCATTTGGAAAGCCATCCTCAACCCACTCCTTACCAACTGGGAGAGGATGATTTGTTGGAATGTGGCACACCACGGCTTGGTCACCAATCAAAAGCTACACTCTTGGAGGGGACACTCAAAGACTGACAAATGTCCCAGGCGCCGTTGCAACGAGGTGGAAACTGTTTCCCACGTCTTCTCGGACTGCCAATATGTCTCGGAGGCGTGGACTTGGCTCGAGGGGTTGATTGCTAGGAAAATCTGCCCGGGTTTCATTTTATCTGAAACTTTCATTTTGTGGGGCTCGGCCCCCCGTGGGTCTTCGGACAGGATGAGAAGAGTTTTAGAGGCCCTGTCAGCCATTGCTAAGTCCCTGATATGGCGTTCGCGAGGAGATGCGAAGCATAACTCCAAGCATCACTCAGCGCACGAGCTGACAATTTGCCTGCAAGAACAACTCATGGAAAGGCTCCGTTTTGAGTTCGTTCGCCTTGGCCCCGCAGGTTTCTACACCACCTGGGCGGAGGGGTTCCGATGGGCCGATGTAGATGTGGCGCATTTGTCACTAAAGTTCTAGTTTTCTATCTTATGTAGTCTAGGGCTAGTTAGTCTGCTGGCCCCGTAGTTGAGGTTCGGTCCCCCTTGCTGTTGCATGGGGTTTGCTCTTAGTCGTGACTGAATCAGAAACCAGAAAATCCAAAAAAATTATAAAACCAGAAAATCCAAAAAAAATGTAGTGTAGGTTTTTGATCTAGATTGTCCTGTGGGGAAGGTGTCAGAGATAGGTAAAGCCAATGTGTGAGCGTATGCCCACATTGTGCAGAATTGTTATTGAACTAGTATGATACTTGCGTATACTAAATACTTCAAAAGAGTATCTATCTTTGTAGTAGCAGGGTCGTGTTCTAATGCTTTTAACCTTTCCATGCGTTTGCAATGTGGTTATTATTGTACTTTTAACCTTTGAATAATCCTTGTGGCATAGGTAACCAAGAATAGAAAATACAGTTAATGGCATGTTTCATTCAACCCTTGTAGGTTGTTATGTGCTGTAGTTGTTTTTACATTTTCATTGAAATTTCATATGTTTAATCTTGAAATAAATAATATATAAGGATTCTAATGCTGAAGTGAAGTTTAAGGGGCTGAAATTGACAGTAGAATATGTGCTTTTTATGCTGATATCCACAAAATTGAAAAATAGATACTGAAATCAACATAGGAAATTGTGCTAAATAAACTACCGAATTCAAACACAAAAACAAAGTAATTTCATACAATGTTTATTTATTTTTTGACAAAAGTGGATTGTTGTCGCCGGAAATCGGACAAGAGTACATAGTTACACTTATAATATCTGTGTACGTAGTGTTCACTTACGTGCCTTAAACGTTATCATAATCAGGTAAATTTGATGTTTACCTCCATGAGAGGAGGTATTGTTTCAGGTGTGTTTCCGCTTGACTACTGTATCTCAAGAAGCTGTTAATGGATTGTGATGATATTTGGTAGGAAGGTAGGTCTTGGGAAGAGAAAGGTCGAGTTCGATTATGGGCCTCCAAGCGGCTTTCCTTGGCATTGCATCGGCACACTTTTTGTTGCTGGACATGCTATGGTCTTGATTTTTTGGTGGTAGATATCTTTTGATGTCATGAAAAAGTGGTATAGGTTTGGACTCCCTACCGGTTGTTCATATATGTAATTAGAGTCACATCATATATACTAGTATGCAGATTTTAAGTCATTATACCACATAATCCCTGAGTCACATACACTGTAGTTTCAGCGTCCATTACTGTACACGAAGAGTCGTGCAACGCTGCGACGGACCTCTCTCAAACGAAAGCCGTAGACGACAGGATTGATCGCCGAATTCAACACGATGAAGACCATCACTTTGTAAACGGAAACGTGGTCTTTAGTAAGCATGGCCATTCTGATGAAGATCGGAAGCCATCCTACCAGAAACACCATGGTGATGATGACGACGGTGAAGGCAGATTTCTTGTTGATACTGGGCTGGGCGCCTACCGCGGCTTCCTGGGCAGATATGGCGTTGACGTGCGTCCACAGGCACCACAGCACACCCATGTTGAGGAGGATGATTGCCGCCATCGGGATGAAAACGAAGACCAGCACGACAACCACGTAGCTGGGAGGCAACCCTCCCCCTATCGGGAGGCAGCCTTCGTCGACACGACCCGCGCAACGCCAGCCCAAAACGGGCAGCATCGCCAGCAGCCCAGACCACGCCCAGACGATCATGATCACGACCTTGCACTTGTCATTCGTGACATTGTTGACGTAGGTCAGTCCATGCACGATGAACCAGTAGCGCTCAGCAGTCAGGGCCATCAGACTGTAAGCAGAGGACAGTCCGGAGAGAAAGATCGATGTGAACATGAGACGAGACATACCGTTAGGCGGGACAGAATCAGTCTGTACATAGAACAGTATCGAGCCACTTCCGAACACGAAGGCAATGCCAGTAAGGACATCGCTTGTCGCAAGGTTAGCCATGAGGATGTAGACTGGCGTGTGAAGCTGATCGTACTTGGTGACGGCTGCTACTGGGAGGAAATTCGCCACGACTGACCAGACACTAAGGCAAATGGTCATGGATAAGATCATGATATCGGTAGAGTCTTGCTCTCTTGGAAGAGATTGAGTTTCACTGCGTGGACAATCTGATACGTTGGAATGGGCGTCTTGCTCTACCTCAGAACCGTTGCTTACCGTAACGGTGTCACTGTTTTCCGAAGGACGTAAAATTGACGAGTTGTCTGGTTTCAACTCTCGCCTTGACGCCAAAGTTATCTGAGTGTAACGATCCGTAACGATGAGGACCACCAACGCGATACTAATGTAATTACCTCTGGTAGGCATCTTTCTACCGCTGATTTTTAAAATACCCGTGAGTAACGGTCTCCCAAGGGTGGAAACGACAAGGACAACGTAACAGCACTAGCGTGAGAACTGTGTCTTAATGCCGGCGCTAGCTTCAACTGTGCTCCTCGGCAACAATATTTTACGTCACTATCTAATCTCCATACAAATGCATCGTTGCGTAATTTACTACGGTACCACCATTAAGTATGACATTATTGTAAGTGCACACACGAAAACCTCAATGGCTCTGTCAACAGATTCAAAGATATCGTAGTACCCTTAGCCTTTTCAAATTCTACTTAGGCAGAATTACACAACTTTAAAATATCAATAGTATTGATGATTGTCGTAGTAGCAGAATGGTGCTGTAGGTTTTGTGACATTTGCCTGAACTTGTAAATGTTGTTGAAGTCCATCTGTGTTGGCAGAAGTCATTATAAAACGGATGAAACTGTGAATCCAAATACGGAAGGGAATTGGACTTGCCCACATTGGCGGCTGTGCAACGTCAACATTAAATTAATCACAGCACAAAATGATCTACTATCTTTGGTATGTCCAGATAAAGTGAGAGACCTCGCTACCTTTTTTATGCGAAGAAAATGAAGGTTATGTTTTTGGTGCTTTTTGTGGGTATGTGGATGTATTTGCAGACAGCAGAACTCAAGAAGTTGTGGATGGATCCGTATATTAAGTAGGTGTCAGTAAAACGAAGGACATATTCTATTATAGACCCCTAGCGGCTTTCTATGGTACTGCAACATAACTTTTGTGTATTTCGGTTTGTGGCCAGATCAGATCATATCACAGGTCAGCTTTCACACGCTAGGGACTCTGGGTAACGCAGTAGCATAGTATTTCCATGACAACATAGACCACAGTATGTATAAGCAGCGTACAGGTTGTCATGGCAACACATTGCTTGACCCTGCCTTAGCCATGCATGCTAAGGCCTATACTACCACTGCACTCCCCATAGATACCTATACCTGGGCTTAATTTGAAGATGACACTTTCTGTCTTCATTCAGAGGATCCCGAGATACTCTAACTCTTGGCTAGGTTAGGCTATGGGACAACCTTTACCTTTACTGTATCTTAGGTATGATATTTGCTATTAATAGGTATAACAATCTATCCATTTATCCCTAATTTCTTGTTGCCTTGTGACATCTATATCATGTCAGAAGGGGAGGGGGGTATAAGCTTATATATTTCCTTCCTCCCCTGGTACTTTATCTTTTATATTGTACCTCATTCTATGTGCAAAATAAACAAACAAACAGTGACAACAAACCAACTTTCTGTCTATTTGACTTTAATAGACTGTATGATGGGACTTTATTGGCATTAGCTGTTTGGTGGTCCCTTGTCTGACGAGTGTGTCTGTTTAAAAAAAAACATGACCACTGCATCATAGAACCACTACAGCTCCAACATTTCTGGACTAGTCAAACAAGCCAAAGCCCATGTCGTCGTCGGATTCTTCTTCTTCCTCTTCTTCGACCTTGGCCTCCTCCTTGGCCTCTTCCGCAGGTGCGGCAGTGGTTACAGCTGCAGCCTGGAAGGCTGAGGGGTCAGCCAGGAAGGCCTTCATCTGAAAAATACATTCAATTCAATTCAATTCTTTATTAAAACACCAAACATAACAGACAAACATGGCATACAATGTTGCCTGAATGGCGTTGATATTTACATGTATACAAAATATCAAAATATCATGTATTTACAAAACCTATAAGAACAGTACAGTACAACCCAGATATTTACAAGGTCCATTATCTTGTGCCAGACTCTATCTGTGCAGTCTGGTTATAGAGTCTGATTGACTTGTGAAGGAAAGAGTTCTATAGTCTTTTTGTTCTGGCGGGGGAGATAGTGTTTTTGTTCCTGAGTGAACAACCAGTAGCTGAAGATCTGGAGAGAGGGACAAGGTCATGTAGGGGGTGGTTTTCTTGTAGCATCTGTGTGAAGAGTATAGGATCAGCTACAGTGCTGCAGTTGTATACAAATGTAATCTTCGATCTTGATCATGTACTGTTCTTTTATAATCTTACTAGAACAGCTATTATAGTTTTAAAATCATAAACACAAAATTTCAAAGTGCTGACATGATTCCCTACTATTCTTACTTAAAGTTAAAGCCTGGTAAGTAAAAGTAGCGGGCCCGCGAACAGCCTACAATCTGTCCCTTTAGTGTGTTTGGTCTAGGCCGTTGTACCTGGCAAAGTTACCAGCCAATCACATCAAATTTTGAACATAAGAAGCAACCTGATTGGCTGCTAACTTCCCTGGGAATGTGCCTGGGGAGTATTTGATTGGCTGACAGCTGGCCACCACTGAGGGACAGATTGTAGCCTGTTTTATCTTACCTGTTCAGCCTGGGTGAAGGTGATGTCTGTCTCTGCTGCGATGGCCAGCAGGTTCTTGAAGCCGTTGGCGAGGGAATGTGGGACGGAGGCAGCGGTAGGGTAGCCAATGGACAGGCAGACACTGGCCACGTTCTGGATCCCCTGTAAATATCAATGTCATACATCAGCTTTTTCATTATGTTCACACAAATCAGACCCTATTATAACATATTCCAGAGAAGTACCGTTGATTATTCAGTGATAATGATGGTAGTAATTGCTGACTTAGCTTTCATTTATACAAAAAAGGTACTTGTGTTCCATGACCTCAATGGAAAACAGCCAGCAGGCCTATTTGAGAATGTCATGATGTCAGAAAATGGCCGGCCAAGAATGTCACCAACTCGTCAGTATACTGCACACAACTTTAATCTCAGCTACTCCACATACATCCAGCTCCATGCACTGATACTCACTGACTGACCTTGTTTTGCTTCCTGCCTATCTAGGGGTCTGCAGGCCGAAATATATTTTAGGGATCTCATCACACATGAACAAACCCAAAGGCTCAAACCAAGACCAAAATGTCTAACTTACCTGCATGAACCTGGAGAGAATGTCCTCATCAGTGATGTCCAGGATAGATGGATGGAAGACTGACCCACTGTCATACACTGGAAAAAACATGTGCTTTACGTTACAATTGTTTCTTACATGTAACTTGGAAAAAAGATACTGTTTGCATCAATAATCCTTTTTTCAAAGGAATAAAAGACAGTGTTGTACAATTTAATAAAGCCACACGATTTTTTAACCTTCAGCCTGCTAAGGTAGCAGTTTGGCACCAAAGGTGTATTGGTTATGGGGTTAGGCAGCAGGGAGAAGTTTAAAGAGTTGAATTCTAGATCACACTACATGTAAGTCTTATGACTACCATTAAAAACTTTAGAACATTGACATTTGAGCTCACCTCACGAAAGAAATCTTCCAGAACTGTGATAAATTTTGTAGTGCTCAAAATGTACCATAAAATATGAGAGGAGGTACACATTGGCATAAAAACATGTATGTATGTCAAATATATGGTCTTCCAGTTCTATGTTTTTAAATAATGAGAAAAAAAACTTACCGTATTGGATCCCCAACCCGTATGTGAAGGGGAAAATCTTCAACATGTTCAACAAGGTCGCCTCAGAAGCTCCCACCTTATCATCCTTCTTGATCAGGTACACCTTGTTCTGTAAAAAAAAAACAAGGTTCTAGAGTCGGTCGGGAAACAGGAAACACAACATTTTTTTTCTTAGGCCTTATAAGCAGATAGGAATAGAAGGGCTTCCTAGAAAGACTCTGATGTTCGTAAAAAATAAAAGGTACAGAACAATTTACCAGGATTTCAATGGTGCCCCTTGAGATCTTCGTAGGGATGGAGAGAGCCTGGAAGAAGGAAGTCTTCTCGGGACCCAGGCCGGTGTTCTGTGGGTCCAGATAAACATCCACCGGAGCAATGGCACCAGCTTTGGCGGGAGCTTCCACCTAACAGCAAGGGTAGAGAGGAGAATTAGTACTACACAATACTATGGCGATAAACAATGAAATACATCATTATGCTTATCATTTTCTCATTCTCACATTGTATATTCGTGTTCATGTAACTTCACAACACACATAAAGCATTCAGATTTTTTTAACCTTCTCCCTGCTGAAGTAGCCATTTAGCACCAAATTTGTATTGGTTACAGGGTTAGGCAGCAGGGAGAAGGTTAAGCATCATGTCCATCTTCTTGTACACAACCAAGTTGGGTAGGCTATAGCTAGCGGACCCGAGATCAAGAGGTCTCGGGTTCGATCCCTGGCATTCTTGACTAGATGTTGTGTTCTTGGGAAAGGGACTTTACATGATTTTCCTCACTCCACCCAGGTGTAAAATGGGTACCTGACTTCGGTTGGGGAGGTAAAAGGCGGTAGAAGGATGGGCTACGCCTTAGACACAGTGGACTAACAACCCACTGCCCCATGGCCTCAGAAAGGCTATGGGACTACCTTTACCTTTGACAAAAAGAGACAGTACCTTGTTCTCCAGAATCTTGTCACGGACATCCTTCAGGTCTCCCTTGGTGAAGACGAAGCCAACATTCCCAGTGATGTGGGGGAGAAGCCTAAGAAAAATACAGAACAAACTTATACTTTAAATTTGAAGCTACATTACCAGATAACCAGTTTATACTACCAACCTTTAGCAAACATGGCAATCAGAGATGGCAGTCAAAATAACAGTATTTTTAACAGTATTAATACAATGTCTTCACTAACAATAACATCCTTTTTTTGGTCTCACAGACAAAAATAGCAGCACTGAGGCCTTATGGCAATGTTGCATTGTGCCATTGTTCGCACACGAACACACCACAATCCTGTAACAATATTGACACCCTTGCAGTGACACCCTTACAAAATACACCTGTTATCTATACACACTACTACTCACTTCTCCAGGGCAGGGTTATTCTCCATGTGGCCTCGGATAGCCTTCCGCATCATGGTGTTCTTGCCCATAAGAATCTCTGGAACCAAAGAAGATTGAAATTAAGTTTGATCAACTCAATCTACCATGTCAAGTGCACAGAAGACATCTTTACCACAATCTTCTTTGCCTGTAGTCTGGAAAACAGTAGCCTTGCATCTTAAGACATTACTCCAAGCAGTAAGGTTGTACATCCAACTTTTACACTAATTAAGACAACTGATTAACTGTCATTCAAACATTGCTTATATTCAATCAGTATCATCATCCTGGGCAATGTCAGTTCCTGAAGGAGGAACTCCTCTCTTGACTGACTCCAAGTTCCACCTCAACACTGTCACATGCATTGCTAGTCTTTTCTGCATGTATGTAGGGCCTAAGTGTTTCATACATTCAATAGTAGTAGCTTATAAAACACTGTAAGATGAATTAGAGTTTTTTGCTGGTAACAGTTCCTAAATACTGTGCGGTAAATTGACAGACTTACCGCCCGATCCTCGCAGAGACATGCGGATCCGCTGCATTTGGTTGGAGCCCACATTGTCAGCACCCACGATGAAGCACTTTGGGTACTCATCCAACAGTCGCTACGGCATCAGCAGAATATAACAAACATTAGCAACAGTAGTAGAACGAGAGACTATGTTTACAGTGGTGTACTTTCTCTGCTAGGCCTGTAGGTTGTATTAAACAGTAGTGTTCACCTAGGGATACACATAAATTCAAATCAACCTGATCCTTACCTTCCCTGGACTTACTAGAAAAGGATGATCTGCCTTTTGTAGTTGTACATATGATTTAGGGGTTCAAAAATTAGGTCACTTTGCCCACAGTTTGTAAAGTAAGTGTTCCTAAATTTATACATTACTTCCTTATGAATATCATACACTTTGGAGAATGCTCTAAGATGTACATGCTGACATATCTGTATCTAAATAGCCGGTATAACCGCCCTTCGGCGTATGGGTAGATGTATAGCTTATAGTTGAGTAATTTACTCACTATAATCTTCAAGAAGTAGTTAGACTTCCAGGTAGCCTTGTCTTCCCTGACCATCTTGATGTAGTTCAAGGATTGCCACAAGTGGGTTTAAAGACAAGATCTGAAAAACGTAAATACAGCACTTTGTTCAGTGACAGCCCAAAATGCAACAATCACAGGCAGTTTATAATATTACTAGTAGAAGTGGTTAGATACTCCCTGCCCACAGGCGTTGCCAAAAAACCAACGTTACATGTATTTAGCGCCGATATGACCTCACAAGAAGCCAGCTGCGGCAATACAAGGAATAGATCTGAACAAAACTGAACGTCTCCGTGTTTTGATGAGCGAATATGTATAGATACAACACGACAGTCTCACGATTATTCATAAATAAACTTGCCATGCGGACATGTCTTGGAAGCCATCTTATAATTTGGCGCTGCGCTACGCAACGTGAATTATCTGTCCAACATCGACTGCATCTTACACTATATAGAACCATTAAACACTTTTTATTGCGAAAGAACTATCATAGAATCAAAATGTGTCAACTTGATTGAGAAAAGGAGTGTATATACACTAACATACACCTATTTCTTTCGTCGATGTTCAGAACAAAATAATATCTACCTTCTTTTCAAGGCAACCTTTCGCCGAGAGGAAGTCACGTGGGTCCCAGCATTCCGTTTTCGGTAATACACGTTTGGCCGCAAGGTGGCGCTTCAGTAATCTCCAAGCAGATGTTGGGAGTAAATGGCTGCCAAAGATGTTTATCAGTCAACAACGTCGTGATCTTCTATTCTTGAATCACTAGCGATTATTGGATACAGAATAAAGTTAACAAAACTATCGGCCAGACTAGTTCCTGTGGGGAATGCTGTGAGCCGTCTACAAGATCGGTGCTTCGGTATACTTTTGGAGGCGTTGCCAAAAACTGTCACATGACCAGCGTCATTACAAGGTTTGTTTTGAATGCAGGGCGCAATGCCGGAGTAGAGAAAGGCATCTAACCTGTATCTTCGACATCCATCCGTTTCGAGGTGAGTTGCTTACCAGTACTTAAAAGCCTGATTGTTAAGCACCAACTGTACCTGGACATTTCTGATGAATTGTGTAGTTTTCGGAGTTTATGCGTATGAAGATCGAGGTAAACATGGGGAGGGGGGATCTCGGCCTTCGCCGGCTCAACTCTCGAAGTGGCGTCATCAAAATAAAGGAAGTATTATCGGTTTAGGACCGCGGATCGCCGACAAGGTTTCAACGATTAGTCTTTAAGACTCTTCAGATTAGTACGTTTGAAGGAAATACTTTTAGCATACAAGATACAGGGGTAAATTGATGCACTTCACACCGATGAGAATATCAGCCATGATAGTTGTTGTTTTGTGTGGATTTGTTTTGGCGCGTAGATGCCACACAGCGTTAATATCTCTAACATAAGCGTTTCTGTCCAAGAAATGAATGCATCTTAAACTGAGGAATCCTCTGGTTTTGTTTACTATTCCTGCATGATCGTGTACGAGCTATTTTCCAACGTTCACACAAACAAGGAAGGTTTGTTTTTGAAAGGGAGGGGGGAGGGGGGCGGAACGCCTCTGACTACGACGAACCACCAAATCACCATTTTATGCTCTACTAAAATAGAATCAAAGGTAGGGGATGTATTCTTCGGTGTTTCCTTCACATGTATGTCATGTTTCAGCCCCGTACGCTACTGTTTAAGGGCTCAAATACCGTAAAAATCCTAGTTGTTGGCAAAAAATTACATCGGCATAAAAATCAAGATGGCCGCCATGCAAATGAGCTGTTACTTTTTGACAACACTGCAAATTTATTGTTGCTATTGATTTTACATCCAGTGCTGATGTCAAGCCAGTTATCATGAAACGACATCTAGAGGAACAAGGCGAGCCGGTATTTCCCGGTCGGCGTATGGAACAGGGTACGGCAGGGTATCAACACCCCCGTATCCTGGCGCCGGCCCCAGCACATGCCTCAGTGTACGACCTGCCTACAGCTGCAGGAGAAAACATGCCAGGCAGTCTACAGTATCCCGCTGTACAAGGCTACCAGTGAGTCGGGTTTGACTTTTTTCTATAATCACCATGAATATCTATGTAAGACAATTCTTTTCTCTGCAAACCTCAAGATTTTTGGCTGGAATTTTGTCTTTGGGGTCTTTCGAATTCGTTATGAACCCCCAAGTTTCAAGTCAGTCTGATGTGCTATACTGTAAATGCATTTATTTTTGTGGTAGGGGGAACAGAAGTTTTCAAGGTGTTGTAAGTTTGCTTTTGAAACAATTATGTAGTACAGTATAATTACAAAACACATTTGCAGTGTTATGAGTTCACAGTAAGTGGTCACAACAAAAATGAAAACACTGCAAACATTTCAAGATTTACAGTAGATCTAACTTGAAAATTTCTGTCATTTCTTTTGTATCTATTCCCAAGCACCTCATTTTTTTTTACATATTGTTTGCTACTATATGTTTATTGAACCCATGTTGTTTTGTCCTCAGGGTTGCGTCTGTGAGTCAGTCCGGAGCTGCGACCCACCATTCCCACCCAGCGGTGGTCCACGCCACGCCTCACCAGGCCCAACAACAGGCACACCAGCAGCAGGGGCTGCACCAGGCACATGCACACACACAGGTAAGGAACATGGAAACCTCAACCAGGGGTCTCAACCAGAACTTTCTCATGGCATAGAGGCCAAGTACAGAAGGGAAACTTTGCATAGTGCAAGTCATGCATCAAGTGCTAAAGACAAGAGCACAGTTCATAACATAATCCATAACCCCCTGAGATACGATTTCTTCTATTTTGAGGGACAAGTTTTGTGAAGGAAAGTTTTCCCCGTTACAGCCTTATTCTAAAGCGAAATGTTGATTTTTGTGTAGGGTCACAGGGTTCTCCCCAGAAAAAAACACCCATATACAAGTTGAAAGACAGCAAAGAGGGTTCAAATCGCAGCATAGTGGTCTCCTACCCTCAAGCTATGCTAGCTAAAATACTATCGATGATTTGCATGATTATATATATAAGTTTATTGCAAATTCATGCCCGAGGGCTAATTGCAAGAACATGATAACAAAAGTAAGTAAATAAACAGTAAAACTGATGATAAGTAATGCTAATGCTACTTAATATATACATTTGTAGTTACAGGTATTGTTGGGTTTGATTTCTTTTCCGTGTGCAGTGGAGTATGAAATGGCCGACATTTTGCGAGATATATGAATTGGGAGGTTATTATATATTACTTGTTTATCTATTTGTTATTGTTCTAGAAGGTACAATGCAGTTTCTGTATTATGTAACAGCCTTTCTTGAGGGGTTGAAGTCTCCCATCTCTGATTGCCCTTTATTTCTTTTGTAGGCACATGTGGCGCTGGTTGGACAGCAGCAACAGCAACAGCAGCAGCAACACCAGCAGCAGCAGCAGCAGTTCCAGCGGCTGAAGGTCGAGGACGCGCTGTCCTACCTGGATCAGGTCAAACTGCAGTTCGGCAACCAGCCGCAAGTCTACAACGACTTCCTGGACATCATGAAGGAGTTCAAGTCTCAAAGGTAAGGAGTGGACTGTTTTGTTTCGCATAATGGGTACACAGTGTACGAAATACTTTTTTGAGCCAGGTTGCCCAGTGGCAACCTAGGATGACAGCTAGGTTGCCCATCAAAATTCCAGGTTGCCCCGAATTTAAACTCTTCTACATTTACATTATGATTAACTTTGTTCGAATGCAATGTGCATTTATACATTTCTGAGTTGTTTCCCCTTACCTGAAGTGAAGAGCTCTTCCATGGGAACTTCTCATTAAACAGTTTCCAATGGAAGAAAGGGGCATCCTTACCACAAAATTTAGGTAGTGCACTGGGCTACCTGGATGTAGAAAGAGGTTGCACCAAGAAATATTTGGTTGCACAGCGCAACTGGGCAACCTAGTATTTCGTACGCTGGTACACCAGTTTTGTACAGTAAGTACAAGCTGCATAAAACCGAACTGTAAGATTTTAACCACTCACACGGGGAAGGACACCTACTCTTTTCGATAAGTGTGGTGGGATCTTTAACGTGCTTGAAGTGTGGCTCTCCTCAAACACGGGACCTCCGGGCTTTACATCCCATCCAAGAGGATGTCCGTAGCCGAAGCTAGGTACTCACTTTCACCTGGGTCAAGTGAGGAAATAGGTGTAAAGTGCCTTTCCCAAGGACACAACACTGGGGCCTGCCAGGGATTCAATAAGTCAATGCTTTTTATAGGCACTGACTCTCCTTAGATCTCATGAATGGTTGAATTTCAGTGTTGCAAAATCTGCAGTGGCAAACTTTAAAGAATTGATGTACCGTCTTCACATTTTTTCAGTATTGACACTCCCGGTGTCATCAACCGAGTGTCCAACCTGTTTAAAGGCCACCCAGACCTGATTGTGGGCTTCAACACCTTCCTCCCCCCGGGGTACAAGATCGAGGTTCAGACGTCGGACGGACAAGTGAGCGTGAGCAGCCCGGGGGGAAACACGACGCTGACCCACGCTGGGATCCCGCGCCCGCAGACACCGGTGATGACTCAGCAACAACCTGTGCAGCATTCGGTATGAAACCATGTGTTGTCAAAGCCAGGATTTGAAAAAACAGGATTATTAGAGTTAGTAGAGTAAAAAAATTTAAAGCATAGAAGTAGAAACTTGATTTGTGTAGTGCAAATGGTATGTTTTACACCAAATGTACCCAAACTACACTTTACATAGTTTATGGTTGGGAATTGTTTGTTTGTTTGTTTGTTTTTATTTATTTTACCAGGGGGTACATATCGCCCGAGGGCGTTTTTCAATGTGCCCTGGGGGGAAAACCCCAAACAAAAGCACTTACATCAGAATACAACAAAAGTAACAAATAAATTAACGCAGATTACGAATTGATACAAAATCAAAGTAACTTAAATATCATACATGGTACAAAACCATACTGCACTTAAAAGTAAACAAACTTAATAATAATACTAATAAAGCACAGAAAAGAAACTAAATATGGCAAATAATGTAAATAATATTGATTACAATAAATTAATTTACAATATTACAATAATATTGTAAATAATTCTGTTATGTAATGATATATAATTTTCTACCTGGATGTCTAACTTTCATCAATGTAATAAGGTTATGTTTTCAGCCAGATGGTTGTGTTTGTATAACTCAAGAAGCTATCGATGGATTGTTATGAAATTTAGTACACATACCAGAAGGAAATGATTAGATTTTTGTAGCCACCTTGCAGCTTTTCTTGTTACTAAGCAGAACTTCTTGCTTCTGTGTCTTATGTTTTGGTCATGATTTTTTTCTGTGTTTTTTTAGCCAACCCAACAGCAGCCTCCCAGCCAGAGTCAGGCGTCGTTCCCCCCAGTACAACAGAGCAGTGCAGGAGCGACCATGGTCCCCACTCCTCAGCTTAGCTCCTCACCCAACACACAGGGCAGCCAGCCGGTCGAGTTTAACCACGCCATCAACTATGTCAACAAGATCAAGGTAAACAACAACAAAATCTGTACAGTCAAACCTGTACAAGTGACCACCTCTATGCCATGACCACTTTTTGGTGGCCAGTATTTATATATTTTTCTCATTAACACAAACATTAAGAATCCTATCAATAGTGACCACCTGTCCACATGACTAGATTTTATCAGTCGCCTAAGTGGTCTTTGTGGGCAGTTTTGACAGTATTTGGAAAAGTTTACACTGTTGATCCCACACAACGAGTTAACTCATCATACAAATTTCCAGCCAAGTTTCTATGGTACACAAAACATGTGGTTGTTACACTTGTATTTTGTTTTAAAATCTGTATGACCGCTGTCTTATTGTTGTTACTTTAGAACCGTTTCCAGGGCCAGCCTGACATCTACAAGGCTTTCTTGGAAATACTTCACACATACCAGAAGGAGCAGAGAAACATCAAAGAGGTAAGTCACACTTTTTTTGGCGACGCCCCAGGGGCGGGGAAGTTTTCCTTTGGCATGGTGAGTACCAGATAGGACGGTAATTCTCAAATCATTGTACTCCAGTGTACGAAATACTTTTTTGAGCCAGGTTGCCCAGTGGCAACCTAGGACGAAAGCTAGGTTGCCCATCAAAATTCCAGGTTGCCCGCTTCTACATTATGATTAACTTTGTTAGAATGCAATGTGCATTTATACATTTCTAACACAGAGTTGTTTCCACTTACCTGAAGTGATGAGCTCTTCCATGGGAACTTCTCAATAAACAGTTCCCAATGGAAGAAAGAGGCATCCTTACCACAAAATTTAGGTAGAGCACTGGGCTACCTGGGTGTAGAAATAGGTTGCACCACGCAAAGTATGGTTGCACGGTGCAACTGGGCAACCTAGTATTTCGCACGCTGGGATGACTGCTTTATCTTAACTTTTTTGTCTTGTTCCTAGGGCTATGCCACAGCCCCCACCCTGACTGAGGCAGAAGTGTATGCTCAGGTAGCTAAGCTGTTCCAAAACCAAGAAGACCTGCTGGCAGAATTTGGCCAGTTTCTGCCCGATGCCAATGCTGCTGCAGCTCAGTTTGTAAGTGCTGCTCAGTTTGTAAGTGTACATTTCCTACCATGTTCTTTATCTAGATTTGAATATAGAACAAGTAGTGTAGATTAATTCTGCTAAGTATCCGTTTTTTGAGGGATAAATCTATGTAATGATGAATTAATAAATGAAGAGATGTATAGGTGAAAAATAGAATAGGTGATTCTATAAACGTTGCGTCAATCATGAATAATGTTGATCACATATCAGCTATAAGCTTTGGCATAGTAAGCCGTAATACAGAAATTTATAACTTTAAAGTGTACAGCATCTAATATGATCAAATCGTGCTACATGCCCAAGCAAGTAAAATACTTCTTGTTTGTATGCCCTTGTGTGTGTTTTCATATTGCAATTTGTATATATTCTGCCAGAGGGAGCAGTGCAATTTCTGTACAATCTACAACTAGAGGGGTTCAGGTGTGCTATCTGTGATTGCCTTGTTTTTGTTAAAGTTTTATTGTTCACCACCACAACATGATGCTGTGTTTTATTTTAAAGGCTGCCCAACAGCGAGAGGTTCAACAGAGGGAGGCACAGGTCAGAAACGACCACGGTTCTACGGTCAAGAAACAGAGCAGCTTCAGTAAAGCACAGAGGGGGAACCATGTGCGTCGGCCTGGTGGGCCCATGGGCTCCGTACCGCCCAAGAAAATGAAGACAGGACTCAAAGACATCTCCCTCGCAGAAGCAGGCAAACATGGCACACTGACAGAGTTTGCCTTCTTTGATAAGGTAAGTTTGTCTTGCCAATGAAATAGGAGACAGACTCAGTCACGTTTGGGGCTGCATTTTCCTTGCTGCAATACCACCATGTGGTAAGCGGTAACATAACACCCTAGTGAAGGCAGCTAAAAGCAAAAGAAAATTGACTGTGGTTGCGATAAAAAAAGATCTTGTCAACCTACTAGTCACCATACTTAAACAACCCTTACAAAAACAACAATGAACAGATTTTTGTCAGACTTTGTATCAATTTTTGGAAAGAAAATACTTTGTCGCTGCTACAAGTTCCTGAGAATGAATGATTTTTATTTTTTAGGTGAGGAAGGCTCTCCACAGTCAGGATGTGTATGAGAACTTCCTGCGATGTCTGGTCCTGTTCAACCAGGAAGTCATCTCCAGGGCTGAGCTGGTACAGCTCGTCACACCTTTCTTAGGGTAGGTCTGCTGGATCTTGCAGTTCTCATCTTCTCTGCCAGGGTGCGCTTCTGTATGATGTGATACATGAGCAGACACAACCCTGACAAGCAGGCCTACCATCCTTCTTCTTGGGGCAGTTAGCGCTGGCCAGCTGTCAGCCAATCAGATAGTCCCTTTTGGCTGTTGTTCCCAGCAAATTGACCAGCCAATAATGTTGCTACATACTGTCAAGCAGCAATCTGATTGGCTGGTAACAACAACAACATTCTTCAATTTTTTTGCTGAAACTAGTGAAGAGAAAAATCATGTCACAAATGTTTCAGTAACAGTACATTGGCCTTGAATGTTTTAAAAACTTGTGTACTCGTATGCTTTGATGATGGTATTTTAGTATTTATTGCACACCCAATGTTTCCCCAAGCTCTTTCTAAAAAGACAAATAAAAACTTCCTTCCAGAAAATTCCCAGAGCTCTTCAACTGGTTTAAGCAGTTCCTTGGCTACCAGGAGTCGGACCGGATTGAAGCCCTCCCCATGAAGAGTGAGAAGGGGTCAGAGGGAAAGCACATGGAGATAGGTGAGTGTTTCTATGTAAGATTCTGGTTTGTTTACATCCACCTAGCCTGTATTTCTTGTTACCACCCAAAGGTTCGGGGACTATGATACAAGCTACGTCGGTGAAGGTTAGACATCCAGGTGATACGATACGCCAAAAACAGTTACTCAAGCAACTGGATATGATTTTGGAAACGGTCAGACGTTTCAGGTATGATACAAGTTGTTTTTTGGGCTTAAAATAGGAAATAGTGTGCCCAAATTTGTCTATAAATGTCTATAACATGCATGTGAAGATTTTGTTATCCAGGATATTTTCTGTATTGTTCCTAGAATTCTACATTGAGCACCTTCAAAACTAGCTGGCATTGTGGGCAAGTATGGTTGAATATTGATAGCTTTTCAAAATATTAAAATCTTTGAACACCACCGACAGACTGTTCCGATATTGGTATTACAGGCCATTTAGGAAACTAATTTGATCGGTTGTATTGCAGATTATTCCTCATGCAAGCGGCTTGGCTCGAGTTACCGTGCTTTGCCCAAATCCTTCACACAGCCCAAGTGCAGCGGCAGAACTGTGCTCTGTAAACAGGTACTGTATATGTTGAAATTTTTACAGTATTTTTAAGTCCATGGTAATCGTGTTTGCTTCTTTACTTTGAACGGGCACAGAGATTTTCATATTGCTAGTATTGCAATCTCTAAGGTACAGGAAGCTCTTTGATTTTCACAGTTGCAAAATCGACAGTAGTATAGGGTGGAGCTGTGTATATCACGTTGGTGAGATGGATTAGAGAAGGATAAATGTTGAATAAAGAGACTCTTTCTACACAACCAAGTGTTTTATTCAGCCGACTTTCGATGACCGTCTGTCACCTTCCTCAGGGCAATTCTGACTGGTTCACATTGCACTGCAGCATAGGTGTCGCTGTCATCATTGCCCTGAGGAAGGTGACAGACGGTCACCGAAACATCGGCTGCATAAAACACTTGGTTGTGTAGAAAGAGTCTCTTTATTCAGTGACTTACCAACCTGATGAAACTATTCACGGAAGGATAAATGTTGATATTAATAATCTTCCATTTCAGGTGTTAAACGACACGTGGGTCTCCTTCCCCTCCTGGTCTGAAGACTCGACATTCGTGACTTCCCGCAAAACCCAGTATGAGGAACACATCTATAGGTGTGAGGACGAGAGATACGAGGTAAATTTTGTTACTGTCCTGTAGGGCTGCGTACCTAAACGTAACATCAGGTACAGGTACAGGTACAGGTACAGAGGTTTAGGTCCAGGTCCGGACCTGTACCTGTACCTGAACAATTTACGAGCGTCACAGTGTGGGCAAGTGGCCGCTGGTGTAAAGCAGTGGCTCGATCCCAACCAATACGCAGCTTGTAAACTTCTCCTTTTTGATTCCTAGATGTCTGTCGGTAACGAAAATATGGAAAAATATTGTTGCGAAATGAGAGAGACGGAAACTAAGGTAAATCTCTTTATTCTAACGCTGGATGTTCATTTTCCTGGCAGGCCTCCTTATGTATAGTGATCATCAGTAGTAACAAGTATGGATTTTTGTTCCGGTCCAAAAAAACGGTTCACCGACGTTTCGGTTTTTTCGTGACCGGACCGATACTATTTTTCCGGTCCGTACCGGTCCACCTGGACCGGTACGCAGCCCTACTGTCCTGTGTGTTCAGTTTGGAAATATGTCTGGCATGATTGTGAAACCAGGCTTCTTTCTAACGTCAGGGCCTGGCAAGTCATTGTGTTGACTGTTATTAACAAGGGAAACATAGCCAGGCCTGATATTAATTATGGTGAAGTAAGTCATGCTGGTCACACTGTATATAAGACTTGCACTGACTAAGGAAGTAGTAGATGAAGTTCCTCTAGGTTGAGTTGAATGAGGAGGGCATGACTGATCATGAGCTGCCCCCCTCCCAAGCTGGATATCAATAATGGTGAAGTAAGTAATGCTGGTCACACTGTTTATAAGACAGAGAAAGTAGTAGATGAAGTACCTGTAATCTATATTGAATGAGGAGGACATGACTGATCATGAGTGCCCCCCTCCCCAGCTGGATGTGGTGTTGGAAACCAACCTGTCCACCATCCGCGTGCTGGAGGCTGTTCAGAAGAAGCTGTCTCGGATGTCGTCAGAGGAGGCCGCCAAGTTCCGCCTGGACTCCTGTCTGGGTGGAACGTCGGAGGTCATCCATCGGAAAGCCATTCAGAGGTAACCTTGACAACTGGTCTGTTTTCATTGTTATTCAGATAGTGCAGCCAAAGCCACATTGCACTATGAGCTACTTGAAAAAGCGTTCTGTTTCACCTCAATTGAGGATGACAAGAGAAAAATCCTCCTCCCTGAGGCATTGCCAAAAAAAAGAAAAAGATATACTATACTATAGGACTGTTTAGTTTGCACTCCAGCATTGGAAAAAATTTAGATACTGTCTGACCCTCTTGTATACTTCATATTTCCCAATAAATGTACCATGATTTAATTTGAAGGCGAATGAAATCTGAATTTGCTTCGTCAGGAATTTACTGTATCATTCCTAATCCTATATACTCATGGAATTCAAACATTGTCTTGATACAGAATATATGGAGACAAGGCCCCGGATATCATCGAGGGCCTGAGGAAGAACCCAGCTGTTGCTGTGCCATTGGTCCTCCGCAGGTCAGAACATATATTATTACTGCCATGTCGTTGTGCATGTGATAGACATTGTTATCAAGAACAAGTCTTTGTGCATTTATACCATTCGGTAGTGTTGTTTTAACAGCTTCTTAGGAACACGTTTTTGCCATTTTATCCTTCATTTATTAAATAAACATACCAAACTTGAAGTAATTCATTATTGGTGTGGATAGCCAAGAGGATAGACAGACAAAGATTGACAAGTCATAATCTCCAAGCAGATCTTTTGGTGGCTACAGGACCGTATCAAACTGGCCAGGCAGTATCAAATTGGTAGGGCAGTATCCAATACACCACTGTTTAGCTACCAAAAAAACGATGCCAATACAAAAAAGTCCAATAAAAAACGTCTAAAGAGACATAAAAAAATAAGCTAAAGCCTGAACCTCTGCTTGGAGAGTAGAGAAGTCATAGGTTTGATTCCTGGTTAAACCTTTTTTTCACCCCCTGATTCAGGTTGAAAGCCAAGGAGGAAGAATGGAGGGAAGCGAAGCGTGGGTTCGACAAGATCTGGCGAGAACAGAACGAGAAGTACTACCTGAAGAGCCTGGACCATCAGGGCATCAACTTCAAACAGACCGACTCCAAGGCTCTCCGCTCCAAGAGCTTCCTCAACGAAATAGAAACCATCTTTGACGAGGTTTGTGAAGTTAAGCCATGTTACAAAGGCTCTGTATGTATTGAGTTGTTATTGTTCTAAGTAACAGTATTGTCTGTACATGTTAGCTGGTACTAGAACTACTAGAAGGGTTTTTGGCAATGCCTTCGGGGCAGAGCCTTTTTCCACCTGTTTTGTAACCTGTTTTGCATTTTGGATGGTAAACTCAAACAAATGAACAGATAAACAAACAAACATTGTCTGTACATGTTGTTGCAGCAACTTGTAGTTTTGGCAACCCCACAGGGGCAGTACCTTTTTACACCTGTTTTGCCATCTTTTCCATCTTGAATGGTGAAGTGAAACAAACACATGTATGTCCGTCCTGACAGAGACAGGAAGCGGCAGCAGAGGGCGCCGGGGACGTGAGCGGGCCGCACATCGTGTTGACGTACCAGGACACAGGCATCATGGACGACGCGGCAGGACTGGTGGTGTACCACATGAAACGGCAGACCAGCATTCACAAAGAGGTAAATAACATTCCTGTATGTTTTAATAACATATGAAGGCAGGTTGTGTACAGTTGTGTATCAGGAAAAGAACCACCAAAAATATCCCTAACTGTAGAATTCCCTTAAAATTATTTGAAATGCTCTTGGTCCAAAGATGACAGTCTCATTGAGACATTATTAGTCTCTAGTGCTAAACTGAAAACTGCATGACAAATATGAACCATTGAGAAAGATAGTATTGTATCTAAAACAGTGAGAAGTCAGTATCAGTATGTACAGAGTATGGGTCTTCTCTACATCCTTCATAATGAAGATGCCTGCCCTGCTCTTTGCTGTATGATAAAAGATGCCCACTTCTGTCCCCTCAGGATAAACAGAAAATCAAGTGGCTACTGTACCAGTTCCTGCCGGACTTCTTCTACCTGCCTCGAGGAAAACTCAGCGATGATGAGATGGAGGACAGAGATGACGGTGAGCTGGTCTTCTGTACTTTGACTTTAGTGAACAATAGCTCAGTCTGTGGCGTGGAATGGCTGAGTGGTTAGGCTTGTGGACACAAGACTGAGAGGTCATGGGTTCTATTCCTGGCAAGACATGTCCTAACCTTGGGAAAGGAACTTAATGCAACTTTCCTCACTCCACCCAGGTGTAAAATAGGTACCTGACTTCGGTTAGGGCGGTAAAAGGCGGTGGAAGGAGAGGGATGGGTTCCACCATCCAATACCATGCCCTACACAGTGGAGTAACAACCCCAAAAAGGCTATGGGACTACCTTTACCTTTACCTACCTTCTAGTTTTGTCTGTCTAAGTATGTGTGCTTGTGTGTGTTTTTTAAGTGCAGTTTCTACATGTTCTGCCAGAGGGTGCTTACCATTGATGGGTAAACTCTGCCATCTCTGATTGCCCTGTTTATAAAAGTGACACAGTATCTCTGATATTTTCTCTTGAACTGTAGACGGTGAGGCAGAAGCCTGTAGGAACCTGGCAGCCCTGAAGCAGGCCATCATCAGTCCCCCTCCCCTGCCTAGTCTGGGAGCCAAGCCGCCACTCAGGGGACTGGACCCGGTAAGAC
The DNA here is from genome assembly GCA_013266295.2 of Branchiostoma floridae x Branchiostoma japonicum. Taxonomy (NCBI): domain Eukaryota; kingdom Metazoa; phylum Chordata; class Leptocardii; order Amphioxiformes; family Branchiostomatidae; genus Branchiostoma; species Branchiostoma floridae x Branchiostoma japonicum. Next base: position 3,590,104 of record CM023838.1, on the reverse strand, counting down.
ACACAATCATCCTCCATTGGCATGACCCCAAGGAAGATCAGCAAAGGATCCCACATTCTTTGCATTACACATCTATAATGCATGTTCCAAAGGGCTGACATCATATTGATTCATTTGCCCAGACGAACCACCAGGTATTTGTTAATAAGCAGTGAATGAATGAATGTTTGTTTGTTTGTTGTCCAGGACGGCTGCTCGCTGCTGCTGGGGAACAACAACTGGTACCTGTTCCTGCGGCTGCACCACATCCTGTGTGAGCGGCTGCTGAAGGTGTACAAGCAGGCCATGCTCATCGCCGAGCAGGAGGGCAGAGGTCAACGCCGCCACGAGTCAACCGCCGTCGCCCTGCGTCTGAAAGCATCCTGTAAGAAACAACTTTAGCCAACTTGTGTAAAAAGAAAACTCCAATATCCTATTTTCTACCAACCTGATGAAATTATTTTCAGACGAAACATTGACATCTTTGTTTCTTAATCTTAATTTAGAGTTTTCAATTTTGGGGCAGGATTTTTATTAGATTTGACAAAAATTTCTAATACCTGTTTTGTTTTGGTTGTTCTTAAAGAGAATGACTGAAGGAAATTATTTGCCATCTGCAATTTGAAGAAAAAGTTTCTAGACTACAGGTAATAATTTAAAAAAAAATCAGTCTGGGTTTCAAGAAACACAAAAAGTTAGCTAATAAACTGTTGTCATTCTTCAGTTTTTGTAGTAGGGCAAGAACAGTGGCTCGGGTATTTGCAGAAAATGTTTCCTAATTGCTAGTAAAATTTCTGAGAAATTGCAGTATTGCAGGTAAAAATATAAAGTATTTCAAGCCCTGTAGATATATTTGCATTTGTTGTACATGTATCCTTTTTTGTAATAACAGCAGCATATGCTATACATGTGCTGAAAGTTGTACAGGTTTTGGCTTGTTGTTAACCTTGTTGTTTCTCTCTGACAGCTGACATTGACCCTGAGGAGTACTACCCCGTGTTTCTGGAGATGGTGAGGAACCTGCTCGATGGGAACCTGGAGCCAACACAGTATGAGGACCAACTGAGAGAAATGTTTGGCATCCATGCCTATATCACCTTTACTATGGACAAACTCATCCAGAACATTGTTAGACAGGTAACATCCATGCCTATATCACCTTCACTATGGACAAACTCATCCAGAACATTGTTAGACAGGTAATATTTTGTATTTCAAAGCATGTTTATGATGGCAGTCTGTGATTTCTTAGTGGCACAAGCATTAAACAACCTGCCCAAGAAGATAATTCTACCTCGGTCCCCTGGCAGGTTTCACTGTCAGGGTTCGAAATATGACCTGCATATGCATCGTAGTGCAGGTAAACATGGAGCTGTGCAGGTTTTTCTGATGTCTATCTAACCTGCACTGGTCCATGTACAGGGTTTATATACAAATGTAGATTTATGTGGATTTTCTTTAGCTGCATTGACTTTTACCACCCATGAAGTATAAAAGAAATAATGGTAGTGGTTCAGGGCTCGAAATACTTTTTTCAGCCAGGTGGCGCATGTTGCCACCTGAGTCAAAAGCCAGGTGGCGCCATCAGTATTCAAGTGGCAACACTTCCAAGTTATCATTTTCTTCAAATCTGCTACTTATATCTATTACGTTTTCTTCTAGTTATTAAATAACTACTTTTATGTTATAAAATAAAGTAATGTAAAGAACACAAAAGCTGTACACGCATTTTCTACCTGGAACTTGGAGCAAGTATTCCAAAGGTGTTACTGATATTAATATATTAAAAACTAAACCTAAGCTAGTACCTACCCAATCATATTTCACCAATTCCCAAACAAAATCACATATTAACCCAGCTAAACAAATAAAAATGTGATTATGTAAAAAAAAGAACTAAAAATCAGAATTAAAGTTTAAATCAAAATTGAAATAAAAATTAAAATAAAAATTCAAATTTTTAGCTCAACAAAAATGCTGCCAACAATTTCTAATCTTGTACAAAAAACAAGTAACATCGCGATATTCAATGAATCAATGTTTAATCTTGCACCCAGAATTCTACCTTGGCCACCTAGCGAAATTTGAATACACTGCAGTGTGGGCTCAGTTCTCATGGAATATCGCGAGATATCGGGAGATTTTGAAATACAAGATGGCCGACTTTGTTTACTTGCGTGCCGAGCGCTACATATTTCCTTGTTCAAGGCCGCAAAAATGTGCCCCAAACTCGTAAAAATGGATTGAATACAAGTACACGCGATCCAGGCGCAACATCACAGGGCTGCCGCCGTGGGAATGCCACGCCTCTACATGGCGGCACACTTATGCGGGTGGTGTTACGTGCGCCATGTTCTTCGTTTGCGCAAGGATAATGTTACATGTAGCAGCTGGGGAAGAGCGGTGTCGCAGCAGTGACGTCCCTACCGTAAATTATAGGTGGCGCGCTGCGCCACCTGAGTTTAGGAATAAGTCGCGCCAAGCAAAATCAGGTGGCGCCGCGCCAGTGCGCCACCGGGTATTTCGAGCTCTGCTGGTTTCTGAACAGTTTTTAGCATGATCCATACTTCCTAAATTCGGAGTGGCAGAGTTAAAATTGTCTGGTGCAGGTAATTTTCAATGTTACCTGCACAAAAAAGCATGTCAAGCTCTGACTGTAGTCTACAGTTCACCACAAAATGATTTTCTGGAATGTAAAAAAATGTTGGACATGCCTTGTTCTCCAGCTGCAGCACCTGGCATCAGACGAGGTGTGCTTACAGCTGACAGACCTGCACCTGCAGGAGGTGCGGACAGGTGGTCTGCAGCCGTCTGCCGACACCGCCAACACAGGACAGGTGGAGCTGGCCTATCAGCACAAAGCCGAGCAGATTGTCGCAGACGAGAACCTCTTCAGGATTGTCTATGTATGTAAATATTCCCCCTCACCCTACTGTTGATTTATTTTAGCAGGGACTCAATTTTGTGGTAGATGGGGAAAGGAGATTTTTGAAGAAGTTTCCAGTTGAAATAGTGATGTAGTGCAGTAGTCAAAATTTTGTTGTGGAGAGGTAACTGTGTGTCTGTGTGTGTCTGTGTGTGTGTGATTCTTAATAGTCATGATGCAGCATTGCCATATATACATCCTCAGTGCTGCTATTTTTGTGGGTTTGAAAGAGTCACAAAGCAGTGTGGGTGAAATCTGCCATCTCTAATTGCCTTCTTCTACTCTTTGTTTTTTCCCTAGATGCCTTCTGCACACAAGCTGACCATGGAACTACTGGACACAGAAGGGGACCAGTCTGATGACCCTGTGGAAGTGGAGGTACAGGACAGAAATCATCCGAAATTAGACCAAGCAAAATTAATGTATTTGTATTTTTGGTTATTTTAAAGAAAGGTGGTTGTTAGGTAGGAATTTTCTGTTTTTCTTGTAGTTTTTCAGAGTTTTGGTATGTAGTATTGAAGCAGTTGTTGTCTTATGTTTGACGCCCCATGCTGTTTTTGCTGTTCCGTAGAAGTGGTCGGACTACGTGGATAAGTATGTGAATAACGAGACCCCAGTCGCACCAGACCTGCGGCAACAGATGTCCAAGAAACCAGTCTTCCTGCCCAGGTCAGTATGTGTTTCTATATTAACATAATTTATTCTGTATTTTGGAAGGAGCCTGTAGTATAGTATTGGATTCAAGTTGAGGATGTAATGAAAATTTATTATGCTATACAATGGGAACTCATTTTTGGCTACACCACAGGGGGTGGTCCTAACACATACATGTAGCAGAAAAGATTTTTGTAGCTTTTAGTATAGGAATAGGGTTTTTGTGACTTTTGTTGTGACATGAGTGTTGTTTTGTGTACAGAAACATTCGTCAGACCCAGAGACATCATGCTGAACAGGAGGGACCTGGAGAGGATGTAGGAAAGTGGGAGAACCCACTGGGAGGGGTGGAGGTGAGATACACAACATTTTGGACATGTTGATGGCGCACCATAGGTACATGTACAACAGTGTACATCTGTATCTGTATCTGTATAGCCGGTATAACCGCCCTTCAGCGTAACACACCAGCTTCACAGGCACGCGGCGTGGCGGCAGCTGGCTACATTACACCAAACGAGCTGTTACACCTAACCTTTGTCTAACTCTAGACATTGTTTAAAGCTATCTAGTGACGATGCCCCTACTGTACTTGGTGGCAGCGAGTTCCACTCTACGATTGTTCTAGGAAAAAAAGAGTTTTTTAACACCTCAATCCTTGCTTGATGGCTACATGCACACATAACTCATACATACTTTATTGGTGGCCACTGTCTAACAGGAGCACTCAATATGTACAACATACATGCACACATAACACACATATGCTGTTGGTGGCCACTATCTAACACAAGCACTCCATGGGTACAATATACATGCAGCCATAACACACACATTTTCTGTACTTGGTGTTAGTGGCCACTATTTAACACAAACACTCAACATGTATAACATACATGCACACATAACACACACACATATATTCTGTTGGTGGACACTATCTAACCCTCACATTTCATTTCTACTAGATAGATGCACACAATGTTGCCTTGGAAAAGCTACAGGCAGCTGGTAGTTTGTAAATCAAGATATGCTTTGTCTTTGTTTTTCTGAATTCATGTATGGCTTCTATTGTTATGCATTAAAGTTCTTCATCTATATTATACACTTATATAAGAGCTGTTTGAAGAAACACAAAACTTGTTTTTTGTACCTTGTAATTGTCACGGGCACTGCCATTTTAGTCCTACACTAAATATAGTCAAACCCATACATTTTCTTGACATTATTTTACTCCCATGTTTTTCCTAGGTCAAAGCGAACATGGAGTGCAAGTTCAACCTGAACTCCTACAAGATGGTTTACGTGGTCAACTCGGAGGACTACATGTATCGTCGCACGGCCATCAGACGAGCAAGGGAGGTGAGTTGTCTTGATCTCGTTTTCTTTTGCCCTGGATGCAAGTTTTAGTTTAAGGCTTGGTCTAGTCATATGAAATACACTACATTTTTTTAACCTTCAACCTGCTAAGGTAGCCATTAAGCACCAAATTTGTATTGGTTATGGGGTTTTCAGCAGGCAGAAGGCTAATAAAGAATCCATTGC